>JAWNKW010000041.1:1200000-2400000 GCA_035041775.1 Chymomyza caudatula | reverse complement strand
GGAAAGGTGGCAGGAGTGGGCATCGCCGGGTCTGCACCGAGGATTTGGGAACTCATCCTCAGGGTTTCGGGCATCAGCTGTAGAAACAACGGAACATCAGTAAGCTTCTTCTTCACCGGTAATGTAGGGCCTTATAGTATTTTCCATGGCGGGGGGCTGTATCTCACTCTCTTAACACCTAGTGGTGATTTAAGCAGCTAACCTGGGCGCACCACGTGTGCGTCAACTTGGTTAAGGTAGAAACGGATCAGGAAGCTTCACCCTGTCCAATCAGAACCCAGAATATCTTTGAAATCAGGTACACGTTTTTGCCCTTAACACTGAAAGTTGGGCAAAGTAAATGAGACAATATAAATCATAGGTGGGGATCAAGGACATGTCAGATGCAGATGCCAAAATGAAAGGCTCAAACCTGCCAGGCACCGCCAGATACCTCTCTACATAGGCCTTTAACAGCGGAGCTGGACGAGCTTTTAAGCTGAGACCCAAACTCTGCTGCTTTGTGCCGAGCCTGATTTGCCCATTTTACCCCAATAGTGGCCTTTACCATAATCTGACATAGAGAACCTAGTTCCAAATTGCGTGTTACCAATAAGACAGGTTTCAATTCTTAAAAAACTTGGTAACCCTTGAATTCAAATCTGTTTTATGAACTTATTCTAAATTTTATTAGCAAAGCAATCTTTGAATTTAACATCAACGTTAATTTTTTATTTTCGGAGCACTAAAGCAATACGGTCAGTTTCTTGAGTAGTTCTAAGCCTTTTAGGTGTATAGATCAAATATTTTCCATATTCAACTAAAATAAATGGAACAAAATAATAACAGTTTTTCCGGCGCAGAAGCTGCTGCAGAAACTGAAAATAGAAACGCACTTAATTTTCAGCTAAATTATCATCGCGTTATAGGAGATGATCCGCCATTTCCCAATGAGTTTACACCGAGTACATCCGATGACGACGAGGAAGAGTTTTCGGAATCACATAACAGCGAAATATTGGTAAGAATCGAAAATAACACGGTTTGAAGATAATACTTTGAATAATTGTTTGTTTTCGTATCAGACATTATTGAATAATACGAACGATTTGCGTGCATCAGATCAAGATACTGGCGCTGCACCACGAGAAAATCAGGTAAAAAATGGTGAAATCGCGGTTTGAAGATGTTATTCCAACATTTATTTATTCAACAGGCAACAGCGTATGGTTTTAGAAGTGTACCGGTTGGTAGACTAAGTAGTGCTGGTCGTGAACACTGTTTGGTAAGTAAAACAATATTTGACTTCTCTTTTTAGTTGATAGTTTTCTCAAGGCCCACTTGACTAACATGCCTCAATGCAGCTTTTTCACCCAAGACCCGGCACAATGACGCAGAGCGGCAGGAACGTCAGTTATATAGGAGGCACAAGTTCACAGGTGCTTTGTACAAGATGTATGACACAGGTGAGCGGTGCAGGCAGTATGCCACATTTCAGCGGTGCATGCAGTATGCCACAGTTGAGCGATGCAGCCAGTACCCCATATCTAAGCGATACGCGCAGTATGCAAGTTCTAAGGGATACAGGCAGTCCGCGTGGTGCACCTTGTTTGCGGTATCAATGTGGTGCGGACACTACGCTACATCGAAGCGGTGCAGGATGCGTGCAGGAGGTAAGCGATGCAGGCAGTACGCCATATCCGCATGGTCCACATAGTTTGGGACTTCAAAGCGGTGCGAGCAGTATATCACATCGAAGCGGTGCAGGACGCATGCAAGAAGTAAGCGATGCTGCCAGCACCCCACATCTAAGCGGTGCGAGCAGTACGCCACATCGAAATTGTGCAGGATGCCCGCAAGTGTTAAACAATGCAGCCAGTATCCAACATCTACGTGATGCAGGCAGTACGCCATATTCGGATGGTACACATAGTTTGCGACTTCAAAGCAGTGCGGGCAGTACGCCGCATCAAAGCGGTGCACGATGCATTCGACAGGAAAGCGAACAAGGCAGTATATCACATCGAAGCGGTGCGGGATGCATGCAAGAAGTTAGTGATGCAGCCAGCATCCCACATCCAAGCGGTGCGGGCAGTACGCCACATCGAAGCTGTGCAGGATGCCCGCAAGTGTTAAACAATGCAGCCAGTATCCAACATCTACGTGATGCAGGCAGTACGCCATATCCGGGTGGTGCACATAGTTTGCGACTTCAGAGCGGTGCACGCAGTACGCCACATCGAAGCGGTGCACAATGCATGCAACAGGAAAGCGAACAAGTCAGTATGTCGCATCAAAGCGGTGCAGGATACATGCAAGAGGTAAGCGATGCAGGCTGTACGCCACATCCGCTTGGTGCATATAGTTTGCCATATCGAAGCGGAGCGGGCAATATCTCACATTTAAGCGATGCAGCCAGTTCGGCACATTTAAGCGGTGCAGCTGGTATCCCACATCTAAGCGACGCAGGCAGAACGCCATATCTAAGGGATGCAGGCAGAACGCCATATCTAAGGGATGCAGGCAGTACGCCATATCCCCGTGGTGCACATATTTTTCAACATCAAAGCGATGCAGGCAGTATGCCATATCGGTATGGTGCTACTAATTTACCATATCGGGACGTTGCAGGCAGTATGCCACATCTAAGTAATGCAGACCGTAGTGGTGTGTTAAGTATACCACATCGGTGCTGTGCAGGCAATATGCCACATCGAAGCAATACAGGTATTGGGTCACATCGAAGCGATGCAGGCAGTATGCCACATCGGGGTGTTGCATTTAGTTTGCCACATCAAAGTGCTGCAAGCAACATGCCACACCGGAGCTGCGTTGAATATTTGCAACAGGGGGGCGAGGCATTCAGTATACCACAGGAGTGTGAGGATGGTAGTATGACACTGACTAGAGATTCAAGCAGTATGATACAGCTGAGCGAAGCAAGCCATATGAGACAGGTGAGCGATACGGCAAATGTGTCACAGTTTAGTAGTACACACACTACTCCAAGGGTGAGCAGAAAATTTCAACTCTTAAACTCCAGAACTCTAATGTATCACCATTTCAGCCCCCAAATTCTAGACCTATTGCACGAGTTATACCACGTCGGCGTCCTTTAACAACTGTTTGGCCCAATACAACGGTGCTACCACCAAGTTTGCTGCGTCAGACCCTGGAGTACGTACATCACCCAGCTACAGTGACCGGTCGAGCACCCATACCGGGTCCCATATTTCCAGCGTCTTTCAATCCGTACACACAGTTGATTCGCACATTGGCAAATCTCGCACATGCTATGGAACAGCTATGTCAAGTTAGCAATTCGCATGCCACTCAGGCCGATCAATATAATATAACAAATAGATTACATAATCTATATGTTTTAGCAATTGATATGAGTGCCACCTTAATGACAGCAATGAGTCAACATTATGAGACTGCAATTGCTGGGACTAACCCCGTCAATAGGAATCCTGGAGCTCCAAATCAAGAGATCCCCGGAGCCGCTCCGCCCACTAATAGCTCGACTGTTCAGTGGACAGTGCATTCGCCAACAACTAGTACCCCCAGATCGTCAATATACCAACCAATAAGACAAAATGTTAACCAGCCCCGGCGAATTCCAGAATTTGTCGAGCGCGATGTCTGGATTTCTCCACAAGCTACAGCACCTACTACAGGCTTCGGAATACAACAGGCTGCCTTTGAAAGACATAGGCTCTTCTTTACCAATAACACACAAGAAACTCAACATAACCCGACCCCAAGCTCCACCAATACTTATTCGCAGACAAATTTAGGCCCAAATTGAGGTCACAGATTCCGACAATATTGACTATATATATATAATATTTTACCAATCACACTACTTTTTTTTAAACACTGTTGCTGTTGCTGCTGCTGCTTGATTCGGTTTACAACATTGCTTCTTTCACCATGAGATAAAGTATTAAAAATTGACTGTGAAAATAAAAAAAATATATGAATGAGCATAAATTTATTAAAATAAATATGGGGCAATGTCGTCTGGATTGGGCAGCCATATAAATCGGCGCACTGGCTCCACCTAACTGGGCTTTTTTGAATTCTGTGCGTCATAGATAAGAGTGATGGGTCTCCTTCTTCCTCTTCCCCTTACTCATCCTACGAATCACTTCTGCCGATTCGAGGCAGCCTAAAATCAAAATGTGAGACCACTGGCGTTTATCGTGTCTGTCAGTTGGTTCTTGCAAACAAATTGTATGAACCGATTTGATGTGGTTGTTGTTGAAAGGTGCAAGGTTATCTGTAATGCAGTACAATTTCGAAAGACAAGTACAATTTCATTATTATATTAGCAAGGGTTTTCATTTCTTGTGGTAAACATAACCATGCTACGACGATAGGTTAGGTTAGGACGGCTGTCAGGCATTATTGCCTGGCACACTTAGGCCATATTACGGCCCGCTGTGACACCGTTGGATCTACACGCTTCTTCCCTGTTCCTGAGCAGACAGAATCAGAAGGGCGACCATCCAGATGCAGATATAAAGTTTGCAATCCCTTTAGGTCTGATTTCGGACAGCTCCGAAATATTGTTCAGGAAGTAGCTGCCTAGAAGATAAGAAGAGGTGCTCAACAGTTTCTTCCTCCTCCTCGTCCCAGCAGCTCCTGCAGAAATCGTTAAAAGTGGTAGAGAGCCTAGCTGCATGGTTACCGTCTATCCAGTGCCAAGTAATGGAGCGCACGACATCGGATCATCGCTCCCGTTCAAGGGAACATAGTTCTATTATGCGTTTATGGTCAATATCCGGCCAAGTTTTTTTTTGGCGATTCTACAGTTAGTCATACTTTTCCATTTTTGATTTTATGTCTCTTCTTTAATAATAGTTCTTAATATGGAGCTGACAAGTGGCCAGATGTATACATGTACCTTCTTCATCAAGGAGAAGGGGAGCAATAGTACCCAGTCTGGCACGCTCATCGGCAATACAATTACCATCTATGCCTTGGTGTCCCGGCACCCATATCAGGTTAATAACTTACAGCTGAGCCATCCTGTAGAGATTTGCAGCAGTTTGTTACCACTATCGAGTTAGACGATATTATTCTAGGTGATTTTAAAGCTGCTTGGCTATCGCCAATATATTTACATTACCCGTCGTGTTTTTTAGGCAGATCAATGCCTGTTAATTGCAAGGACTCGGCCTGGAATGCACTGCAGTGATTCGAGAGCCTGAAACCCTGTCTGATGTTTTACTTTTCTGAGTAAACGCCACCTCCAACCTGGTTATTTAATTTAGATCCATCTGTAAAGAAGTAGCCAGTAGATCCTGGAAAACCAACGGACCATTCTTCCCTGCAAGGGATTCGGGTTACAATAGTCAGCTTTAAGCGGGACGAAAGCATATTTCGAGAAGATAGTGGAGTGACCACTTCTATTCTTATTACAGCAGCCAGAATCTCGTAAGCCGATTGCTGACAGTAGGACATTTTCCTCCCCGTTTAAGCTCAGGGGAGGAATTTTTAGGATAGCGTTAAGGGTATCACTAGGCGTCTAGATTTCTTATCTAGAATTATCCCCAGATATTTAGCACTGGGGGATAAGCAATGGTATTTTACATCTTCTCGAGGAAAGAAAAATTTGATGCAGACAGTCGGGCCGGTGTCCGACTGTGGAATACCGTGTACCGTTTTTCTTTAGAAACACTAAATACGGTAAAATGAGAACGGAAGTATAAAATTTTATGTCTCTATTCATAAGATCGATATGCCTGTAAACATTTTCTTATTGGGAAATTCCAATTGATATGTTTTCCTATTGGGAAGTTGGTTATTATGGGCCAAAAATTAATTTTATGCTCAAACTATAGTATGGACCACACGAGTCTCCACACCAAATTTTTTAACTTAAGCTCCTATATCTACAGGTATTGGAATTTTGGAGCAGTTTATTGCCGATGGGGGTGAAATCAACCTATTTTTGACTATAAATTTTGATGTATTTATCCGATTCAAATAATTATTATAACATAGAAGCACATAAACACGACGCAAACCTCTGTCGACTTTCGAGTTGATTGATTTAACGGCGCATATTTTTGTTAAATTTTTTTCGCTCTAGCTCTTATAGTGTCTTAAAAACATGTTACAACACGGAAAGACGGACGCACGGACAGACGGACATGGCTATATCGACTCGACTATTGCTCCCGACCATTTTTACCCATGGAACAAATGGTCCGCCACTCCATTCTTTCTGCCTGTTACATACATTGCACAAATCTATCATACTTTGTGTACAGGGTATAAACATAATATTTTTCTACTATTGGCAGATTGTTGTGGTCGTGGTCAGATTCTGATGCTGAACCAAAAAGTTGCGACAATAATACCCATTCTGCACATCTACGTTAAAATTTTTATAGTATCGTCGTAATTCCTGTCCAACTTCAATATGCAGGTTTTGATCTCATAAACTGGCTTCAAACTGTTTATATGTTAGGTCTGAAATCCGGTCGTATCCCGGCAAGATAGTCTTCATACCTAAGGCAGGAAAATCATCTAACTCTACTCTACTAACTCTATTTATGAATTTGATATGTGTTTCAAAATTCAACGTTATTGGCCCAAGAATACTGGAGTTATGAGCATAAAAGTAATAAACCAATAGGAAAACATGTCAATTGGCACTTCCCAATAAGAAAATGTTTACAGGCATATCGATCTTATGACAAGAGATATAAAAGTTGATTTTTTTAGAGTAGTGCGATAATCCTTTGTATGTGTCATACACACAAGTGATCTTAGTTTTTGTCTTCAAAGTTTAGTTTGTGAGACGCCAAAGTAAATGCGCTTGTCTATGAAATAGAATAGTTACAAAACATAGCGTAACCGCCAATGGGTCTTCCAGTTGCATTTACTGCAAATATCGAAGCAAACTGAGTATGCACTATGCAAACACTAAAACCAGAACAATTTGTAGTGCTGCACACGTTTATGCCTACCAGACTAAAATGCAACCTCCACAAAAACAGCTGCTGCAACGGTAAAATAAATGACTGACTGCAGTCAAAGTTAATTTAGTTGCTGCTGTTGCAACGACTGCTGTGCGCATTTTTGTGGGGCAAGCCACTGTCATTAGAAACAACATCACACCTGCGCCCCACGCGTCGTCTGTCACTCCGGCCAGACGGAGACGTAGTCGGAGTTGCGGCTTGGCAACTGTAAAATTGTGTTGAAGCTGTCGAAGTCAATGTGCCAACTCCCTCGCACTAAAGCTGCACACGCAAATGGCTGACTACACAAAGCGCTCTCCCATGCCCCCGTTCACAGTGTGAGCACCTCTCTGCCGTTTGCGCGTTCCCTCTCTCTGGCAAGCTGCTTTGGCGCTCGTTTGTCTGTGAGTGCTTGTCGTTGTTGTTGTTGTTGTGGCTGTTGCTTATGCTTCCGCTGTTTGTCGTTGCTGCTCATGTGCTGCTGCTGTGACGTAGCGTAGGCGCCCGTTATTGTTGGGGCCACATACTCACACACACACACACACACACACACACACACACACAGTTGGCGTTTGTTTGTGTGTCGCGCTGCTTGCTCTGCATCTATGTGCGCCTGTTCTCAAGTATCGCGTAGAGGGACCTGCCTCAATGCTGCGCGTTGATTTTTTAGGGTGCCTACACATAAAAAATCTGCGACGCTGCTGGTTTTTTTTTGTGCTGCGCTTCTTTGCATCTTCTTCTTCTTCTTAAAGTTAGCTGCAGAATGGATGCTACCAGCGGAGCCTATTTTTTCTTTCTCTTTTGAGTGCTTTCTATTTGGCTTTCGGCTTTTGGCGCCTGCGTAGCTCAGCCTTCGAGGTTGCATTATGGCGCCACTTTGCAGCTTTGTAGTTTGCAGCTTGTCCACCATTTTTGATGGCGCTGTAGCTTGTTATGAAGCAAACAGAATGTGACAAAGCGCGGATGCTGCCTGAGGGGTGGCAACTCTAGAGACTAAGTTATAATATGGAATATGTTATATAATGTGCGGGTGGCTGGGATGCTTGAAAGCATCAAAAATTGGCCTAGTTATTAACCTTGACATTAAAATCTGATCGATTGAGCTACAATGATTTATCTGCGTGTCATCTGTGAAAGCTTTTATTTGTCTTTGTTATGTGCTCTACAATTTTACCGTTAAACTGCTCTTTTACAGGTGCGCTCTCTGTCTGGCGCACTTGAGTCATACGCTTGGCACGCTCTGCATATTTTATCAGTTATGACAATGTTTGACTCAGCGTGTGTCTTTGTGTGCGTGTGTACCCTTTATGTGTGTGTGTGTGTATGTGTGTGTGTGTGTGTTGAGTGGCGCAGTGTGGTTTCTCGCGGTCCAACGCTGGCCACCATTTGCTGCGCACTTGTTCGCCAAACCGCAGCGCTCACAATGCCAACATGCACTACAACGTAACGGTAATAGTGTGCGCTCCAATTGTGTGGGATACACTGTACTACTGACTTATGCTGACTTCGATTCCGATTCCGATTCCGTTGCTTGGCTTAGAGCATTTGGCGCTCAGCCGTAGGCAATTATGTTGCGACAACGGCACTGACCGTGCGCCAGACAGAGACGATTGTAAAGCGGCCAGCAACGAAGTTGCCACAACTGATAGACAGCTGTCTCTAGTTACGTCAGTCAAAATGACGCATCGTGTTTTGGTAACAGGAAAGCATAAAATTGAGCAGCCGACAAAAAACTGCAAAAAGCTGGAGCCAAGCAACAACAACAATAATCAACGGGGCGGCGACGGCCGCCACAAAAGAAAATCAACGAAGTCGGCGCATAGCACACACCACAAAACAAAAGAACACACGACTGAGCAAACACACACACACACTCACGCGCACACACAACACTCGCATAAATACACGACGCGAAAAGTTGCACGTTTCATTTGGTTCTTGCAACAACAGCGACGCCCACGCCAACTGTAGCTAGCACGTTTTACAACCCACACGCTCAGCCAAACTCACCCTCCTTACACACAAAAGGGGCAACAAAATGCCATTTGTAATTATGCAAAGTGCAACCGCAGCACTCTGGGTTCGAGTCTACGCTAAGCTGCAGATGTTAGAGAGTCAAGTGAAATGCCTAATTCTGCTGTCTCCTAGGCGCTGTTTCAATTCCTGTGTGCCCCGCTGACTTATGCCCATAAGCTGCTGTGTGAACACATACGTAGCGCTGCACAGTGGGCGAAAGCGTTCATATAGCGGAATTTCATTCGTTTGGGTTTTAGACGATAATTCATAGGCTACGTTTAAAAACATTATATTCACAGTTTAATGCTTATTTAAAAAAACATATTTCTACCATATAAGTAGTGAGCAGTAGTAAGCTTTTCATTGTGATATGACCAAGAACCTTTAATGTTTTATTATAAACAAAAAGTCAGCAGAATCTATACCGTTTACAGAAATTCCGTCTTGCATAATTTCTCCAAAACTGATTACCAAGCGTGATTAAATATCTGAATAAGGTCATTTTAGGCAGTCCATTTGAGCTATAACTTCGAACATCTTTCATATATAGTTTTTTTTTTTGTTAAAAAGAATTGTTATTATAAGTTTACATACACTTAAAAGATATTCCAATAAGAATGCTTAACACGCGTGATATACATTCATACAAACAGTGCTTATAGCTTATAAAACGAGGATAACGCTCGATAGTGTACGCGTGAAAAATCGCTCATATGGGCAAGCATGCGTGTGTTTAGTTAGGACCAAGGCTGGTTGAAGAATAAGCGGGAGCAGTTCTTTTTTTTTAATATACATATAAGAAAAGTATATATGAAATATATGAAATACCACTTACCGTAATTACCTTAACTTACTGCACTCCGTTTTGAAAACAATTTAACGACAAATAAATAATTTTTTAGGATAGTTATGTAATATACATTCTTAATACAAAAAGTTATTGGAAATTGGCTCGTCGATCTTGCTCAAATTTGGAATCATGATGTGTAGTTAACTTATATGGAAAAATCGTTCAATTTACATGTTAAGCGTACGAATAATGTCGTCGTTCACTGTTTGCATCAGCTTCTTTTTTTTAGCCTAATATAGTATGTTGTATGTATGCTTGTTGTTGCAAATAATTCCCATTTGTACTATCACCGAATACACTCGCTGTTTTTTTTAGTTTCGTTTCGATTGAACCCACTGTGCGCCGCAGACAAAACAAACCCGCGTAATTGCTGCTGGCGTCGCAGTCACTGTCGCCAGCGCTGCCGTGCTGATTTTGTCGTTGTCTGCGTTGATTCTTGCGCTTTTTTGCTGCAGCCAGCCGTGAAAGCTGCGCGCCTGCTGCTTTGCGGACAAAATTTGAGCAGATCCGCTCACAAAAAACGGTATTATATATTATTAAATAAACTTAAGTAAAAATAAAACTACAGAATAGTGTGTACTTGTCGCGGTTCCATAGCGTTCCAGTGTTTTGGGGCTGCCCAGCAAAAGTACAATAAGACAACTGTCCCTGCGTTAAGTTCTACATGTCACCCATTCCAATTGGAAACCCAGCCAGCCGCAAGTGAGCTCCAACACACAAATCACATGGGAAAAATCCCCAACTGGTATTTTAAGCAGGCGCGCAGAGTTTATGGTAAATGACGCTCCAAAGAGTTTGCCTGCACTGCGTTTTGCGGCATGCGACAGAGCCCTCTGGAGCTCTGAAATGCCGACGGTTAAAGATAAGCAGCGGCGGACCACTTGGCCGCAATCGAAACACGATAAGCAACGGCAACAATAAAGGAATGCAGTGGAATTGAGAGGCAGCAGCGGCAACGCTTAACGGTTGGTTTGTTTATGTGACGCATTTGAAGTCCAATCAGCAAAGTGATCGCAGCGGTTTAAAAACGGTTTCATTACGATAAGCCAATCAGCTGCACTTCAGATTAAGACAGCTGTTAAAAACTCGCTTGACGGCGACCCCTTTCGCGAGAGTGTACAATTTTTTTTATCAATTTTTCATTAAAACTGTTAATTAAATGCTCAAACATCGCTCTACACAAAAGTTCTATTAATAAGTTAACGACTGGGCCGGCATTCATTCAGTCTAGCGGCAAACCCGAAGCAGTTAAGAGCTTCCCAGTTTTCTACTTTTACGTATTCGCGATCCGGCAATAGTTAAGAGGTGCGTAGTAAATGGAAAAGAGTAAAAAGAGCGGATCTTGCCAAAGCTCTTTTGAGTGTCACAGCTGACTTTAGCTTTAAAGTTGTGCATGCAGCTGAAAAATTTTTAGAGTCTGTGTTTTTAGTATTTTGTAAAAGTTTAAGTGAAATTGTGAAAACAAAATAATTTTATATAATAACTTCTCAACCAACAATCTTTATCAGAAGAATGATTCGTGGTTTCAGCAGAATTTTGCAGCAATCGACAAGTATTAGAGAAAAACTTTGGTCCCATAGATATGTGTATGTATGGATTTATTTTGATAAAGTTATGGCCTTCGTATATTGTTTATTAACAACATACTAATGCCTTGTGCATATAGCAGAATTTAATAGCAAAGAAGTAATATTCATAAAATGTGTTTCTTGGCGAATCGAAATGCAGTTGGAACGATTATATGCAGTTGGAACGATTATATTTCATTTTCTCGACTTAAACCGATTGTCCAAGCTACGACTGCATTCCGCCAAGTTGTATTATCTAACTGTTCGCCCCAGGGAGTTTGGACAACTTGGCAAAATGTATCGCAATCCATAACTATTATCGTAAAAATTGCGTTCCTATATAGACAAAAAATTTAGTTTGTTGATTTTGTCAAATTTTCCGATAGTGAACAATTGACTAAAATTTCGGAATCCGTAAAAAAAAAAGTTGTTAAATTAGCTGAATTTCACAACTAGGCGAAACTGAGAGAATCATGCGTTTTAAGCGTGATTTTTAAAGCAATTAACAAAATTTCTTGTGTTAGCAGTGCACTATGGAAAAAATTAATTTTCTTTTTTTGCTTAAAATAAAATAGAGTATGGATGTAGTATATTTTGGTAGTTTTAACAAAACTAAATATAAAAAAATATATTTTATGCAGAAATAGGCGTAATAACGGTAGCTGTGTTACTGGGGTAGGGAGGATGATTCGGAAAAAGGTCAACATTGTTTGGTTTATAAACCAAACCACAACCTATTTTTTACCTATAAATTTTAAAGATTTTATCCGATCCAAATGATTTTAGATTACATGCCCCACATGCAGAGTAATAGTGTGAATAACTGGACCAAGTTTCAATCGTATGTTATAGTGTGGGTGTGAACCTCGAAAATCTGTCTCGGGTAATATAAGGCTAATATATTAACTAATTCGACAATAGTCCTAACTCTAATAGTCTTTGAGAAACAGAGAACATGGCTATATCAACTCGACTATTGCTCCCGATCAGTTTTGACCATGGAACTTATGGTTTGCCTCGCCTCCATCTGCCTATTAAATAACGTGCACAAATATATGATATCCTTTTACACTTTGTATACAATAATTAGGGCCCATCTTCTCTTTTATTGGTACTGTAACTGTCAATTTCATCATTGCGGTCACCCCTTAAGATCCTGGTCTGGATCCTCTGGTCTCCTCACTTATAAGAAAGTATTTTTGATCGGAACTTTTGAATTTGAAATGTGTGCGATTTTTTTTTTTTGCATTTCATATTTAAAATCTTCCAAATATAAGAATCACAGCACTTAATAGCAAGCTTGCCGGCTATACAATTTTATGCACAAAAACATAAACCTCAATGCCCCATGATGCTTTGGCCAAACAAAAATGCAAATAGCTGGGGTATTCACTTTTAAGAAATATCCATTTTAATAGAAGTGTAGTAAATGGTACGCCAAAAAATAGTGTTTTGTCCCATAGTAAAGTGTAATAAAGATATGCTTATTGGATAACTGTCATTAAAAGTTTTTATAACTAAAGACATTCACTTTGAGAGTCGTCTTCTTTGCGTCGTCTTCTGGACATCAGCAATATGGTGACGAAGATCGTAGCCAAGTATCAGCGGGCTTACATGGTATAAAAAGAAAACTTTATATTTGAAATTCGTACAAATTGAAACGCTTTCATAATTTTTCTCTTAAATCTCAACTAGTTTCTTATAAGAACAAGAGCAACTCGTCAAGCAAGCAAAAGAGTTTCGACTACTTCGACAAGAACAAACTCAATTTTTTAAGAGCGCATCTAAAACTTGACCAATCCCAGCTCAAAACAAATAAAAAAGTGTTCTAAACAGGTTCATAAGTTTATCGCCGCGTCACAGCAGCTGAGTTCCTGTGTAAAAAGTTTCTTTAACATCAGTTGCTTGTCAGCCGCAGCTTAAAACACAACTTTTTCGCATTAAAACCAGTTTCGAAATGCTTTTTAAGATAACAGTTTTGCTCACATTTACCTTGTTTATAACTTTAAACGATGCTAAAAGATTGGTGGCTCTTTCCAGAACTCAAAAAAACATGTCCAACAAGGCTTTTAAGGTGCTCATAACACATCCCGAAACGCCGAAGGAGGCCATTGACCTGCTGCAGGAAAACTGTGAGCTCATTCGTGTAAATAGTTTGCCTCCAAGCCGTGCCGAGATTTTGGAGAAAATCAAGGGCGTAGACGGCGCTTTTTGGGGTGGACATGAGGCGCTAAATGCTGAGATCTTAGATGCAGCTGGTTCTCAACTAAAGGCGGTTACCACCATGTCCGCAGGCATCGATTACGTAGATGTGGCCGAATTCAAGAAGCGTAAAATTCCATTGGGACACACGCCGACCGTGTTGAATACGGCTGTTGCGGATTTGGCAGTGGGTTTGCTGATAGCTGCAGCTCGTCGTTTTCAGGAGGGCAGAAACAAGATTGATAGGTAAGTTTGGTATGTAACAAATACGACATAAACATTATATTAATTAAACATTTATTATAGTAATAACTGGGAGAACTATCACTTAAACTGGCTGTTGGGTAAGGACATACGCGACTCTACAGTGGGTTTCTTTGGCTTTGGAGGCATTGGACAGGATATTGCCAAACGTTTGAAGGGCTTTGACATAGATCAGGTGCTCTATACCACACGTCGCCGTCTGCCCAAGGAAACAGAAAAGGAATTTAATGCCAAGAAAGTGGATTTCGATGGCCTGTTGGCTCAGAGCGACTTTATAGTGATTGCCTCGCCACTGACAGCGGAGACACAGGGCATTTTCAATGCTACGGCTTTTGGAAAGATGAAGAATTCAGCGGTTTTGGTTAACATTGGACGCGGCAGTGAGTATATGGAGATCACCATATAGAGAAAAGTTATGTCAATTTCTTCGCTGTGCTTTAGAAATTGTCAACCAGGAGGACTTATATGTAGCCTTGAAAACCAACCAAATCTTTGCTGCCGGTCTGGATGTTACGGATCCTGAACCTTTGCCCGCCAATGACAAATTGCTGAAGCTGCCCAATCTTGGTAAGTTCAAATAAAGGTTATTCTTTAGTTTGTTTTTAAAATTTTTGATAATGCTTATATCAGTTTATTGTTGATAAGTTTTTTTTCGCAAGCTTTAACCTATACCTAGTAGACATTGTTCGTTAGCTACTGTTCTTATCTTTAGTGAGTTTCAGTCTTATCGACACTGTCGCTAATTCGAGCTATAAATTCATGAGAACAGATTTTTGCTATAAGTTTTTGCTTTGTTTGAGTCATATGTTTTTGGGTAAAGCTGTTTAGTTTAATGAAAAGATTTGTATATTTATTTGACACATGAAAGTAGTTTGGTTTATAAAGTTTCAGCTAATTTGTAATGAATATTAGAGGGAACCCGATCGAAATTATTATATTAAAAGATATATTTATAAAGTAATGAAAATAAGCGGCGGGAAAGGGGCATGTCTGTATCGCTTCATATAAACATGTTCGTTGGTAAGCGATGCGAGATGCAGGAAGAACTTAGACACAGTAGTATTATAAATTAGAAAACCTATGCCACTTTTCTCTATGAGGAGTGCCTTATTGAAAATGTAAATTTTTTTGATGATTTCTAAAGAATATTTGTGTGGATTCGATCGAAATTGGGGCGAAAGCTATTTAAACATATGAATAATAATTATAATACAAGCTCTCATAAGCTTATATAATAAGTTCGGGGTTTGATAGAAATCTCTACAATAATTTTCATTTGAAATTTCTCGAAAAATGCGTCGATTGAAATCTTTTACGATAGATTTAAAACTTCCATCACATAGAAGCTCTATAATTCGAACCCGAATTAAAAATAATATAGACCAGCGGAAAAAATCTTGCTTTTTACAATAGATAATACAATATGATGTAATTGATTTTAAGAAATGCTTGGTACATACCTGCCGTATCCAATAAAACCACAAAGAAAATCATAAACATAATTACTAAACTAGTATAGAGTAAAACAGTTTTTGCTTTCAATGACCCTCGTGTCCTCTGGCTTAGTTTTAGCTATACGAATCTACTTCACAAAGATTGTCAGACACTTATAACTTACTTATCTAGCTACTTTATCTGCTCTACTAAAAACTGTATTTTCCACTTGTTACAGTTGTCATTCCTCACCTTGGTTCCGCCACAGAACGTACCCGTGCTGATATGGCCACCATAGCGGCACACAATGTGCTCCGGGGCATGGTCGGGGAGCCCATGTTCTCACCAGCCTACTAGGAACAGTAACAACACGGAAGAGTACTAAGCAAAGCTGCCACGATAACTACAAAGTAGTTTATGCATTAAATGTGACCTTCAATAAACAAAAAATTTTAATTAATGTAACATTAACATAAAATAAAGCAATAATAAATAACAATTGCAAATTATGCGAAAATGGCAAACCAATTAAACTAATTAAGCAGCAATACTCATATAATTACAATGTTTGGCAGCACAAAGCACATAAAGCTTAAGAGCACAACGAAAAGCTTGTAAGTAAATTAAGCGTAAGAGCGTAAGCTTATTGAGCGCGCAGTCAACAGCTGTTTAAGAGCTTTTAACATTCATAATGGAAAGTTTTTTAGTTTCGCGTTCGCTATGTCAAGTGCAAGTGGCGTTGCTCGCACGGCGTTTAAGGTGCTCATCACGCATCCGAATGTGCCGGCTCCGGCTCTAGAACTACTACGGTCCCGCGGCGGTGAAACCATTATATGCCAGAGCGTGCCGCCTGATCGTAAAGAGATACTTGAAAAACTGCCAGGTGTAGATGCCATCTACTGGGCGCATTATCAGCCTTTATATGGCGAGATTTTGGATGCAGCGGGCGCACAACTGCGTGCGGTTAGCACAATGTCTTCCGGCATAGATTATGTGGACTTGGCGGAGTTTAAGCGGCGACAAATGCCGCTAGGACACACGCCGGGCGTGGTAAAAAACTCAGTAGCTGATCTGGCCATAGGTCTGATGATAGCAGCGGGACGCAATTTTCATGCGGGCCGGCAAGAGATTGATAAGTGAGTGCAACAACAGGCAAAACAGCTGTTAAGAGCTTTAAGCAAAAAGCTTAGCATGGCGCGAAAAGCGCTAATACTGACAACTTGTTTTAACAATTCAAAACTTATGTGCCCACAGATCACAGTGGGTGACTGAGCGTATAGACTGGATGATGGGACAGGAAATACGCGATTCTGTTGTGGGTTTCTTTGGTTTTGGCGGCATTGGTCAGGCCATCGCGAAACGACTGCAAAGCTGGGATGTATCCAAAATACTCTATACGACACGCTCGCGCAAGGCAAATGAGTCGGATTACAAGGCTGAACATGTGCCATTCGAGCAGCTGCTGAAGGAGAGCGACTTTCTGGTAGTAGCCAGTCCTCTGACCGATGAAACGCGTGAGAAATTTAATGCACAGGCGTTTCAGCAAATGAAACGGAGTGCGGTGTTTGTCAATGTGGCCAGAGGCGGTAAGTGGCTATGGCAAAAATTTGAAGTTGATAACGATTAATGGCTATTTAAGGTTTGGTCAAGCAGCAAGATTTGCATGATGCTTTGAAGTCGGGACATATATTTGCCGCCGGCTTGGATGTAACGACGCCCGAACCGCTGCCCGCAAATGATCCTTTATTAAAGTTGCCCAATTGCGGTAAGTCTTAAAAGGTGTGCAGGCTATGGCCAGCCCATATGTTGTACCATTTCTGAAAAGTAGAAGGGCTTTGATATTTAATCTTAAAACTAAATGTACTTGCATTAAAAATGATATTTGAAAATTTGAGGGTAGCTAGTTTTTTTGGTTTGGTTTTTATAGAAACGCAGAAGCCAGCGAAATCTGTAAATATTTGTTAATGCGACTGATTTTCTATAAATTTTTAAAATATTTTAGAATAATATATTAATATTAGACATTATAAGATAATTTGTTTTTTTGTAGGTAATTTTTTAAAATACTCTTCTTGTGTTTAAATTGAATAATGTCTTAATTATATTTCCCAAAACAAAGCACTAATGAATAGGAAAATGAGGAAACAAGGATGTAACATAAAACTATAATAAAACTTGTCAAAGTAATTTACAACTCTTTTTCGATTTTCTTACAACAGATTGGACAAAATTGTCCATCTTTTGCTCAATTTTCAAGATATTCGTGCCTGTTTAGAATTCAGGATTCGGACTCCGTCTGGTCAAAGTGGCAGTAAGTAAGGTAAAATCGATAATTCAAAATGAGGTTAAAGGACAGTCATTGTAAAAGTTTCAAATATGAATATGAAGTTTTAATTTTATATTTTCCTTCGTTATGTTTTGTGATTGCTTTATTACAGCTTTTTAAATTATATAAATAACCTTTTCGAACTCTTTTTACCTATAGTTGTCTTACCCCACATGGGCACTCAGACCTGGAAAACCACAATCGAAATGAGTCTAATGGCTGCCAATAATATACTAAATGCCCTGGATGGCAAACCAATGTTAAAATCCGCCTATTAAAATCCAATAAATTTCTACGAAACACTCTCATTCTCATCCTTTTTCTGAACGGTATAGGTTATAATGTGCAGTGCATCCCATTCCTCACGCTGCAGCGCCTTAAGATACAGCATCAATGAGTTCTCAATCATTTGTTCAGCTCTAGGCGGAGGTAACTGACACTGCCTCTCTGATCTGTAGCTAATATCTGCGAATGGCAAACTGTGCCAGGCCGCACAATTTGCGCGCCTGTTGCCACTGCCAGTGCATTAAAGTTCGACCAAGCAGCTCGCAATAGAGATGATTGGGATCTGCTGAGCCCTCACCCGGACAGTACCATATGTTATAGCAGTAATCGTATACGCCCTCCAATATATTGGTCTCACAAGCCCAGCTGACAGCGGTCACTTGAGTACCAATCTTATATGAACATCTCGCCCGCTGAGCTAGTGCCATTATCTTGACGTTCGCTGGCTCCATTCAAGTTATATATAATTTCCGGTTGTTATCTATACACTTGATCGTCCACAGTGCCACCGCGAAATGCAGCACTCGCTCATCACTCACTACACACTCTCACTTTCTCTTGACATTGCCTCAATCCTCTCACTCCTTCCTTCCTCACTCTCCGTCATTCCTCAGTCTTTCTGACTAACTCCTCTTTTAACCACCCTCCTCATTCTCCCTTACTCATTTCTCACTCTCAATAACTCTATAACTCCACATCCCCCCTCTCCTACACTCCTCATTCACCCATACTCACTTTCCCTCACGCACTCATTCCTCACTGCCCACTCACTTGCGAATACCATTCCTTTTCTTCTCACCTACGTCAAAATACATATCGAATGAGTATTACCACATCATTAAAACGAAAGCTCTATATGTTGTTCAAATAGCTTTTCCATTCGAACAGAACAACAGCAGCTTGACACTCAGTGGAAAGTTTTTTAGTTTCGCGTTCGCAATGTCAAGGGCAAGTGGCGTTGTGCAAGCAACGTTTAAGGTGCTCATCACGCATCCCAAAGTGCCGGCTCCGGCGATAGAACTACTGCGCTCCCGCGGCGGTGAAACTATTATATGCCGGAGCGTGCCGCCTGATCGTAAAGAGATACTAGAAAAACTGCCAGGTGTAGATGCCATCTACTGGGCGCATAATCAGCCTTTAAATGGCAAAATTTTGGATGCAGCGGGCGCACAATTGCGTGCGGTGAGCACAATGTCTTCCGGCATAGATTATGTGGACTTGGCGGAGTTCAAACGTCGACAAATTCCGCTGGGACACACACCGGACGCGGTCAAAAACTCAGTAGCTGATCTGGCCGTAGGTCTTATGATAGCAGCGGGTCGCAATTTTCATGCGGGCCGGCAAGAAATTGATAAGTGAGTAGTGCATCAACAGACAAAACAGCTGTTAGAAAGCGTTAAGCAAAAAGCTTAGAAAGGCGATCTAAACGATAATACTGCCAACTTGCTCTAACATTTCAATACTTATGTGCCCACAGATCTCAGTGGCTGACTCAGCGTATAGACTGGATGATGGGACAGGAAATTCGCGACTCTGTTGTGGGTTTCTTTGGCTTTGGCAGCATTGGTCAGGCCATAGCGAAACGCCTTCAAAGCTGGGATGTATCCAAAATACTCTATACGACACGCTCGCGCAAGGCAAATGAGACGGTGTACAAGGCTGAATATGTGACATTCGAGCAGCTACTGAAGGAGAGCGACTTTCTGGTAGTAGCCAGTCCTCTGACCGATGAAACGCGTGAGCAATTTAATGCACAGGCGTTTCAGCAAATGAAACGTAGTGCCGTGTTTGTCAATGTGGCCAGAGGTGGTCAGTAGGTGTGGTCAAAATTTTATTTTGATACCGATTAATGGCTATTTAAGGTTTGGTCAAGCAGCAAGATTTGCATGATGCTTTGAAGTCGGGACAAATATTTGCCGCCGGCTTGGATGTAACGACGCCCGAACCGCTGCCCGCCAGTGATCCTATACTAATGCTCTCCAATTGCGGTAAGTTTTAAAAAAAGTGAAGAATTTTTATTTCGCAGCATTTCGGTAAGCTGTGAAAAGTTTATAGAACGTCCAATTAGCTTGTCGAAATATAATTTGCATACAAGTACCTACGATTTTGTCACATGATATTTTTTTATTTTTATATCAGTTCGTTTAAAATGGCCTTGGGAATAAAATTTGCTCTGGATATTTGTAATTTAAAACCATTTCCACACCATCGCGGAGGTAGGGTAGCACGCGAGACAACTTACGCTCAATATTACCGTGCCTACAAACAGTGCGATGAACAAATCAAACGGACTCACTTAAAAATCTCGCTTCGTTTAACAGGCGTCTCACGGTCGAAATGAAACGAATCATTCGCCAACGGCCCCCGCTAAACCCTAGAAGGTTCTTCGCTTAAATACCTTAACAAAGGGATGCGGCTCGACTGGATCAGACGCTCTGATCAAAAGTTTAAAATTACCTGTAATTAATAGCTAATGAGCTACACCACTTCCTCTCTTGCTTTCGCCATAGCACAAACTACTGTTCGTAGTGATAAGACACTTCTATTGAAGCACGATAGAATAGGAAAATGGGGAAATAAGGAACCAAGATAAAACATAAAGTTATGAAAAAGAAAATAATTAGAAACTATTGTACAAAACACTGATTTTCCAAAAAGCGTCAACAGTTCGAATTCTATTCCGATTTTTGAGTGACATTTATTTTAGATCACTTTAAAATTAGCCGAAATAGTAATTTTTTTAAACAATTTTCAAGATATTTGTGGTTCCGATTTCGTTTGGTCAATATGGCAGTATGGATGGGTAAAACGACAGTCATTGTGCAATTTTAAATTATTAACGTTTCCGATTTCGATTTACTTATAGTTGTCTTACCGCACATGGGAACAAAGACTTGGAAAACTACCACCGAAATGAGTCTAATGGCTGCCAATAATATACTTAATGCCCTGGATGGCGAATCCATGTTAAAATCCGCCTATTAAAATCCAATAAATTTCTACGAAGTACTTTATTCACTCTCATTCTCGTCCTTTTCCTTAACGTTAAAGGTTAGATACAGTGCATCCCATTCCTCCCGCTGCAGCGCCTTTAGATACTTGCGACGCTCGGCGATCACTTTCTCCAGCAAGCTAGGCTCTTCCGTCTGATGCTTTTGAGCTATTTCCAGCGCCCTACGCCAGTTATGCATTCTCAAAGCTACGGCCACAGCCTCTCCAAACTTTCGATTATGCAGCAGTATAGTCTCCGCCTCCAGCAGCCGGCCCAACATCAAAGAGTTCTCAGCCATTTGCTCAGCACTAGCCGGAGTCAGGGTTTTGATGTGCTGCAGATAACTGACCTTGTCGATCTGCAGAGCTGCGGAGTACGCTTCCTCGCTGATCTGTAGCTGATGTTTACGTGTTGCAATAGCGGCTAATGTGGCCCAGAGACTGGCATTCTGAGCCAGGCGGCAAATCTTGAGTGCTTGTTGCCACTGCGAGTCCATTAAAGTGCGATGAAGTACCTCGCAGTAGATATTGACATTAACTGGTAGCAGAGCGCCGGAACAACGAAAGGTCACAACGGCATCCTCAAAGCAGTCTATGGCTATGTGCTTGCCGAACTCACTGAGGATTAAACAGGTTCATAAGAAGCCCCAACTTATTATATAAACCACTCACGCTGTGTCCACGGTGATGGTAGTTAGGGCAATAATTGTGGGATCTGCTGAGCCCTCACCCGGACAGTACCATATGCTATAGCAGGAATCGTGTACACCCACCAATATATTGGTCTCACTAGCCCACTTGACAGCGGTCACTTGAGTACCAATCTTATAGATTTCGCCCGCTGCGCTAGTGCCATTACCCGCACGTTCACTGGCTCCATTCAAGTTACGCGTCTCCGTTATATATAACTCCCGGTTGTTATCGATAAACACCACAAATTGATCGTCCACAGTGCCAGCGCGAGATGCGGCAATTTCAGCCACTTGCTGCTTGGCGCGTATAGAGTGTGGCTCATATTGACGTGAAGCACCCGGCATTAGATCAAAAAGATGTAGTACCGTACTATCAGAGTTATCGCGTATGGCCAAGACATCTAAGCCCAGGGAAATGCTGCGCCAGTTGAGCAAAGGTATTTGAGCCTGTGAGCCAGGATAACGCGGATTCAAATGTAGGCGACCCGTATAGGTATAGACCCAAATCGAAGCGGAGTCCAGGACCATAAAGTATCTGAAAAATAATATATGCTAAACATCTTAGAATCTCTATATGTAGCTAAAAAGTATCCAACCCACTTTTTGCACACTTCAATGACTCGCACGTCGTTACGTCCATCTATAATTATAGGCGTATTGATATACTTCTCATTATAAATGTGCAGCTGATGCGTGGTAGCTACCACCAGATGTCCATATCCAAGTCCAAAATTTACAATACGCTGCGGAAAGTCTAGTACATCTTGGGTGCTATTGGCTATGTCCTGTAGTATAATGGACTTGCGACTGGTTGTGGTGGCTTTGAGATTGCGGGATATTAGCTGTTGCTCCACTATGTAGCCAACTATAAGACTACCCGTGGAGGTGCCACAAGAGACCTGTGTGCCATCTGTGGACCAGGCCAGGCTATAGAAGGAGCCCACGCTGGGCGCCGTAAAGCGCGCACTGCTATAGGACCACTAAAATGGGTATACAAGTGATAACTGCGAAATTTATGATGGAAGATCATCTTACACCCGAGCTGGAGCACAACTTTAACATATTGAAAGTGCCCACTAATAGGTAATCCTTCTCGGGATTGAAGGCCACGCTGGTAATGTCATATTCCTCGGCGGCGCTGGTAAACAGATTAGCGCCCTGAGCATCCCATATCTTAAAGCGAAAGTCCTCGCCCCCAGAAGCTATTATATTCGATTGAGTCGACCAACTGAGCGATAGAACAAGGCCATCATGAGCACGCCACTGTTGTAAGGAGAATAATCAAAATCAAAATCACAATCACGAGTTATGTCCAAAACTCGAAGCTCCAGCTCACCCTTATTAACTTGCTGTTTGCTGCCAATGGTTTAATAGAAATATGTCCACCCTGACTAAAAACAATAGACGTAGAGCTTGGCGCCCAGCGAGCACAACGTATAGGTTCATCACTTTGTATAACCGTGGAACGCAGCATGCCCGATCTCGACCATATTTTGACAACACCATCCTCTCCTGCCGTGAGCAATCCAGCGCCATCGGGACTCCAGCGACCCGTGCTTATAGCTGCCGTATGTGCCGCTATGCTGCGCTCCACTCTAGCGCTCTTATTGAGTATAACGAAGCGTCCATCATTGCTGCAAATGAGCAGTGTATCGCTGCCCTTGCCACCGCCACTGCTTCGACCACCGAGCAGTAACCAATGCAGGTCAGTGGGTATGAAATCATCAGGTAACTTGGCTACTTCTACAGAATCGCGACTTACATCGCTCCATTTGTAGATTTGATGATCATCGCTGTGGGCAGGGTCTTTCGGTTTCAAAATGTTCTCTTTGTTTTCGTTCAAATTAATTACCTGACGAAATAGATTTCCTCATTGCTGCTCCAATCCACACAGCTTAGTGGATAACTTATAGATTGTTTGTTGTTTTGCTCTGTTTCCGCGGGGCTCTTTTGTAATGCGGAATTGTTTCTAAATTCCTGATTGTTTAGCGAGTTTTTCTTGCAAATTCGGGTTTTTAATTTCATTTTTAGCACAATTTTGTTAAGTATTTTTCACTTTAACTGTTAGTTTTAAGCAAATGGTTTGTTTGGTCGTAGTTGCCATGACATTTTTTGCTGCTTCGACAAATGCAGTGGTGTTTGTTTTACTGTTGCCAGGCTACAAAAGCAACTGTTGCTTGTTTTAGTTTTTCAGCTGTTTGGGGTTGTTAGCGAAAACTAGCTGTTGTGCGGGTGCGTGTATTGACTTAAAGGTTGTGAAACTGACTAAGTGAGCAGCACTTAGCAAGAAAGTGACTAAATCTTCTACATATTTGTAACTCTTTAAAGGAGGGGTGGAACACCAAATTTTGTATTTGTATAAATATTCTATATTATATATCACTTGATATTTCTTTCAGTCAAAAGTGTTCTAGATATATGTTTCACGTTCTCATAGATACTTCTAGCACAATCCGTCAAGTTTTCGGAGCGAAGCTAAGACCACAAGGGCATATAATGTCATTACTTATTACTTAATAACTTTACATTTATTATCTTAAATAAAACTATTTTGGCATGTGCGGATAATTAATATTGTAATTTACTATACTTCCGGCCATTTGCTGTTTACTTAATTACTATAAGACACTATGTAACCAAAATGATTACAGATAAAGCTTTCAAGAACTATAGAAGTAACTTAGACATGGACATCAACATATATAAAATCCCCTATAATTACCTTTGTCATTTGCTTAAGTTAGCGTAACAAGTTTTATAATTATGTTCCAAATAAGTACGCTTTGCGTGCTCGACATCGTGATTAAACCAATTAAATTAAAGATAAATTTTAAGAAAATGGGTAGTTGCTAAAACTTAGGACAAATATTGAACAAAGTCTTTAAGTCTACAATTCTTTAGTTAATTAGTGCTTCATTTCCACGCACTCTATTCAACATAAAATTCTTGATAAAACATGCACATATTAAGCGCCCACTAATTACCTCCAACCTCTCTAATTGCTTGCCACAAACGATTTAACCAAAATACACACAACATACTCAGGATATACATAAACATTATCACTATGTTTACCGTTAGACAGTCTTAAGTACAGCATGAAGTAAATGTCCATATAAAAAGGAATTGAAGCTAACCAAGACTTCAATTATTTTCAAATTTGTTTGCGGCCCATAAATACAATTCATCAATAAAAGGAAGGAAAAAAAACTACAACTAATCGAGAAATTGGAACCGCTATTTGCCACAAACTAGTAAACCCACAAATTGTAGCACAAACACTATCAGAAAGCTGACGTCATTGTCTGTGTATTGAGCACATTACGCATACGCCACATGTTAACGCCCAGACTTTCAGCTAATTTCTCAGGTGAGCGCATATCAAATCCTAGAAATCTTGGGAACTTAATATTTTGCTAGAACTGTACTTGTAGTAGTGCTTTTCGTTGTTGGCTTTTGAGGCGTAGTTTATAGGTTTTTCTTGAACTCTTTGACAAGTCATTGAACTGTTTTGTGGATTGGCAGCACATATATTACTAATACGCAGTGCTGTCTGTGCGGCGTCTATTTATTTTTATCTGTTTATCTTTTCTATTGTCAGGTTGTTCGAAAGAGGCAAACCTATATTTAAAATGCAATTTCTCAAGCTGACAATGGGTAATGGGTAACTAAGTAATTGAGTTTTGTTTTTGTCGAACCATTTTTTTAGATTCGTTTATTTATAGAAAAGTGCTTCATATTTAAAGAAAGAAAGAAACACTGAATCAAAAATATGTTGAGAAACAATTTTTATCATGATGTGAAACATCTTTGGTGCAGCTTGGAGCTAATAGTAATAATATTAGTGGAGAGTAGTGCACGATGATCATGAGGATCTATTCTGCTTTCTATTTAGCTTATATGATTCTCAATAGTCCTAGCTCCTATATGTATTTCATTATTTGCATGGTTTTAATAGGGCTACATCGGGCATCCCTGTGTGGTGAGCGGGTTAGAGAATACCACCTCAGCAGGTCAAAGCTTGTCGTATGAGGCGACTAACAATGACACTGGGTTGGTTTTCGACACCAGTAGAGTTACCCCAAGCCCAGGGTTGTGCGTAGGGTTTGGGACCCACCACGTAAAACCACAATTCCAATGAAACAATGTATTTACATCAGGCCGTAATCCGATAACGGCTTGTTATGGCCAGTTAAGAAGAAGAAGACATCTGGCATGAAGTGTATAGCTTTTAGCCTTTATTGGTAATTCCTTTCCAGGTTTATATTTGCGCAACGGGCTATGGCGCAGAACTCAGCTGGGAGACGCTTATGTGTAGATTCAAAGATGCGTGTTGGAGGTAAGACTGACTTCTATGCCGTCACAAAAATCTAGTATGACATCGGATACACTCAAATTGTTTTACGATCGCAAAATGTAAAACCATTAGATTTCAGTTGGAAGACTCTTGTATGTATGACCATAGATTCAGAGTTGCGTGTGTGAGGTTAGACTGACTTCTATGACGTCAAAAAAATTTGGTATTTCGCTCGGATGGTGTTACGCTGGGGTGGTGTTACGATCAGATGGTGTTACATTCAGGTTTTACGATCGGAAATTTTAAAACCTTTATTTCTTTATTTATTTCAAAACCTCTTTTAAAAACGCCGCTCAAAATAAGTCATGATAGAGAGAACCGGCCCAAAACAGATTGCATTTGTGTTGGAATACGATTGTAAGAGATTTCTGGCACAATACTAGAAATTTCCTCAACGGAACAATCAAATTTTACTTCCTTAAAGACACAATCCACAGTTAATTACTTTTAGCCGCATTATGACTTTAACCCTTTAGCTGAATTAGCTACACGTGCTTAGTTTGGGCATAAGACAACCGCGATACAGCTGACTTTATAAAGTCAATGTACTATAATGTTGCAAGTTGTAAACAAACAAAAACTCTGGAGCGGCTACAACTTTGTCAAAAGTTGCTGTGGTTAGTAACCTAATGAAAATAAAAGTATTTATGTATGAGTACCCATAATGCACGTATGTAACTACGTAATGCAACTTACAAACAAACTCATTAAATTCACAGAGCACAACAACAAAAACAACAATCAAGCATAAAAACAACAGTGAACCCCTTAACGAAAAGTCGCATAATAACAGTAGCAGAAAAAAGTCACACACTAAAAAAAACACACACACCAGAGTTGTCACACACTCACACACCTCTTAAACGCTTGGCAAAAACTATAAAAATTTGTAACAAATTCGGCATAACTTATGGATCCCCTTTGGAGAGCAGGGGCTCTCGAATGAAGCAAAGTGTCAACATTGCATTTCCTTATCAAAGAGTGAGGGACCTAGTTGATTAGACGCAAGACGCGTGGACAGACTTTCAATTGCCGTTAAGCGCAATGGTGCAAGAAAACGCAAAATGTTTAGCTGGTGCATGGCACAGTGGTCTCTTAGTTTAACTACGCAGTTTAAATATGAATGATTGAATGTTGAAGAGTGTTCAAAAGGCATGCTCATACGATATTCAGCGGAAAGTTTGGGTGCTCTTGGATCTCTACTGCTAGTTTTGGAGTAGATCATTGGATCTTGTTTGATTCTGCGTACGATTTGACGCTCATCCGGTGCAGTAAAAACTTTTTTGTCGATGCTTGATTTAAATTCTGAATAAAAAGTGAAGCTTTATGGTTTAGAAGAACTGAGGATTTCAAATCAAAAATATGTAAGCAATTAAGCAATGGGTAACTCGTCTCCAGGTAAAGATACTTTTTTTTTGTGTATATCACAATTTTCTCGCATATTTCGGTGCCTTTCGATTGTCTTTTGAGGTCAGGGTTCAATCAAGAACCGTCTTATGGTGGTTTAAAGGTCTGCTCGTCAAAATACTTACATAATTTTATCTCGCCCACAGAACATTTTGCTTTGCTCTATGCTGTAGACGCATCCCGTATCAAAACACCACATAAGATACATGCCGGTTTTACACCCAAGGCGTGGTTAGAAATGTTTCACATCAAACACGATTATTGCTGCTTAAGGTGATAATAATTAAGCTCTTAGAGTTTCTCGGGAAAATTATCGTTACGGAATCAAGCATGGTTAAGAATACTAAAATTCTTAAATGGCCATATCAACCCGTTACCGGGTTACGGAATGCTGTAGAGCAAGCCTCCAGAAGCTTCTGCCTTGCAAGTCTCGTCTCAAATCGGTAATGCCAAAGATAGTTAGAATGCTTTCTACCTGGTCCTTCTAAAGAAGACATGGCCTATCCCTTCGTAGGAAGACCTTTCTCGCAGTAGCTTCTTTATGCATACGAACAACATGAGATAGCCAGCGGAGCCGTTGGATGTCAATTTTCTTGACTATGTCAATTTGGCCGTAAAACTCATAAAGTTCGTCGTTCCATCTATACGGTATGCGTTGCCAAAGATTAAAGGGCCACAGATCTTACGGAGTAATTTCCGCTCATCACGGCGTCAGCATCTTATATAGTTGTAGTATTAGTGGTTTTCAACATTAATCTCAAAGTCCTGCCGCAGCGACTCTCCACTCGAAGAAAACATGTACCTACTTTGTCTTGCTCTCGTTTAGAGCCACACACCTATGCATTCAGATTGTCTTTCAATAGCTGAAAAGGCTCCGGTAACTTCTCGCTTAGTACGACCAATGACAATTGTCCCGTTCCTATAAACTTCAACCTTTCGCAACACTTTTCCATCACAAAGTTGAAGAGGTTGCAGGAGAGGGCATTGCTCTGTCTGAAACCTCTTGGTATCAAAAGGTTTGGAGAGGTTATTTGCTACCTTCACATAGCTGCGTGTGTTGCTCAATGTCATTCTGCATAGGCGACAGTACGGCAAATACGTAATCTTTCAACGGGCTTTTAAATGTTGCAAGATGGGGGGTGTCGATTTGGTATTCCTGGGTCTTTTTAAGGATTTGACGTGTGAATGTTGGGTCAATGCTGGATTAAGCAGGCCTAAAGCTACACTGATAGATGAACTCCAGATCTTTCACGGTAGTTAGCGCACACCGTGGGTTCACCACTCCTGAGGACAGTTTCAGTTATCGGTCAAGCTCTTATCTGGTCATATTCTGCAAAAGAGCTGATGCATGTACCCTTCGAACTCATTGCCGCGAGTCTTAGACAACTCTGCAGGCAATCATCTGAGGTGCTTGTTTGCAACCCTTACTTTGTCTCTACTGGTACTAAATGCTTCCGACAGACGCTTGACTTTTTGGAATAACTTCCTAACGTAATTCATGCTCCCGTAGATCTCATCTGGTTGGTTTCGCTCAGATCGCATAGGGAAGATTTAGCGTTATCAGCTAAATGTTGACATTTTTGAATATTTATGGTATCAACCAACATGTTTTTCAAAAGTTTCCCATAACTTGGTCCCACTGTGCCTGAGCCACCATTAAAACTGCAACTACTTAAACCCAACCCAAATAACTTTACTACTATAAAAGCAGACAGTCCAACTTCAATTCGGCTCTATCTACCTAGTATCTGTGTGTGTGCGTGTGTGTGTGTATGTGTGTGTGTGTGTGTGTGTGTGTGTGTGTGTGTGTGTGTGTGTTTGTGTGTGTGTGTGTGAGTGTGTGTGCGCTGCCATTGAACGCAATGCTTTCAATTGTTGCTTTCAATTTGCTGGCGTCGCAGTCGTCGTCGTCGACTGTTGTCGTTGTCGTTGAACAACGATCTCTCGTACGTTTTATTATTGGTTCGGCTTTAGTGCATTTTTGCTTTCAGTTTTAGTTTAGTTCGCTTTCGGTTTGTCAACGCGTCGCATGCGTATCTCGTCTATGTCTAACGACTTTTAGCGCTCAGTGTGTCAGTAGTTCCCAAAAAGAAATATATTTCAACGACATTTTAAATTTATTTGGCGTGCTACAAAGAGAGTTTGTGTATTTCGGCCAGTGCTAAATCCAGTGTTTTGTGGCAAATATATAATATAAAAGTTTTTATATATATTAAAGAGCACAAAACCGTTAAAAAAAAGTGTAGTTTAAAAATGTCGCCGTACAGTTCCGCTGGCTCCGCCATGTTGCTTTTGATGCTGTGCTCCTTGGCAGTATGCTTTAATGCAGGTGGGTTCAAGTTTTGGTTTACAATTTGCGGTCCCTTGTTGCATGAAAATGCAGCTAATTAAGTACAAGAGTGTGTGTGAGTGTGAAGGGGAAATTGAAGTGCATAAGTATGCGTGAGTTTGCATTTGAATAGGTTCAAAAGGCCGGGTTCAGTGAACGAGTGCATGAAAAGCTGGCAAATTGTTACTTGCAAAGTGCGTTTTATGAAAATCTTTAAGTCACTTTACTAGCGCTTTATGGCAGTAAAGTTTCGGAATACATTCAAATGTTTTTAAAGAGTAGTAAACTGAATTGTGAAATTTACTCATTTTAAAGTGTGCTGTTTTCTATCATATATTTGAATGAAATATGCACTTTCATTAAATAATATTCAAGTAAATATTTAAATTTGTCATGCAAAGTTTTATGAAGTGGAAATCCTGGTCTGATAATCTCTAAAAATACTGAAAATGCTAAATGTTGAAATGTGTCTTGTAGTTTTCTGAATAGAAGTCTAAGTCCTTTCTAATGTTCTCTTCAAAACTTAAATGCTAAACTTAATCTGCTACTAAATTGTAGTTATAGATCTAATTTATTAAAACTGAATTTGAGACAAAAATCAATGCTTTAGAAGCATCTTAAGTATGGAAAATGAAAAAAAGAAGATATCTGGCCGACGAATTATTGAAATGAATTAAATATTAACTTTACGCAAAACCGTCTAGGGATTTCTAACCTATGAAAAAAAAAATGGAATGAAAAAGTGCATCATAAATGCCCCTTTGGCTGTTTTTTAATTTTTCTGAAAATTTCGTTTAGTAAAGCTGCCAGATGCTTTTAAATATAATAATTGTTGTTTGCCAAAATTCTTCTGTTTATGAAAATTCTCTTAATCGAACTTAATACCTAGCTTTCAAATAATTTAATCAAAATTTTGAATACAAGGTAGTATAAAATATTTTTTGAAGTCGCATATAAAAGTGCTTGTAAAGTTAAACTATTTGAATTTTATTTCAAACGCACTCCTGAACTGAAAAACTTAAAGAACACAACTTTTGTTATGCAAATTTCTAATTCAGCATTTTCTCGTTTCTTCAGAGTCTTTTAATAGTGTCTCAAATAATTTCATTGTCATTCATCATTTAGTCATCATAATTGTATTCAGCAATAAAAATCTCTACAATCAAATAAATCAAAGTCATTGAGGGAAACATAAAACAATCTACAAGACATTTTGAATAATTTACATTTGTATTTATTTTTTGTTATTTGTTTAACTCTACATTGATAATAAGCATTGTGCTAGATAACCTTCCATAATTACTGCAAAACTGCATATAGCACTGTCAATCTGGCGTATACTTAACATTGCATTGAGCAGCAGCAAAACAGCTTCAAATAAACAGATTACTTCATGATTTATTATTAAATTAAATTGTTTATGTACTATAAGTCTCTTTTTTTTGGCTTTTTGTTGTTCATTTTGAATTTAAACGCAAGCGTTAAAAAATATTAAAAGTTTATGCAGCAAAATTTTAATGACAGCGTTTTTTTCTTATAAATAGCTCGGGAAAAAGATTTTTAATGTCTCGGCAGCAATAATTTTTCAAAATGTTTTTAAAGAATGCATCTTATGAGATTTTAGCTTTTCTGCTTGACAAACGGTACATCACAGGGGACACGAAAAACAAATACTCATGGAATGTTTTTTTTTGGGTTTATTTCTGTTAAGTTTAGGGGACAATGTAAGTATTTCAAGTGTCTCTCCGCGTGCTTTGTGACTCTTTTTTATGACCAATGCGCTTTCAAGTTTCATTTAATTATAGAGTTTTACAAATTGTTTGTTATTTCTTGTTTTTTTTTTTTGATTGAGTAGTTAATTAAGTTAAATTGACGGACTTTAAGTGGTTGACAGTGCAAATGTTTGTCAACAGCAATAAACAATGCAATTAAAGTAGGATAGTTTAAAGGCTGTTAGCTAAGAGAATACTTGTGTTAGAATTCAAAAAGCAATTCCTCTCTTGCTTCTAAAGTCATTTCCAATTGGCTTTACCAAATTCTATAATAAATTACGAATTATTATACTTCATAATTACCCTTCAATAATAACGAAATTGCAGTGAAAATGGGAACATATCAACTGGCGTGCATTAATGGTAAACCAAACTCGTATGCCGTCACTCTCGAAAGTTAAGATAAAAACTCGATTGGCATTAATGTAATGAGATTAAGATGGCGCTTGCTTAAATCAACTCTAGATGGCGCTAGCATAGTTTTTGGAACAAATAGCTCTTACTCTCCGATCGAGCTAAACGAACTCCAATAAGAAATATCTTAACACATCGAAATATACTGATTTTTCATATTCTTGATGCAAATCATAGATTGGCCCGCATTAGTAAAACTAAAAAACTAAAGGTTTATTGGCATGAAATTGACATTTGGAACAAACAGCTCTCAACCATTCAGATCGAACTAAATGAACCCTTTTCAAATCAAACGTTGGCACAGCAATTTTATATTTTGGCGTACATGCCGTGATGGTAGCACATCAATGAGATTGAGATGGCGATTGCGTAAACTGACTCTAGATAATTAGCGTGACCTCAGCATTTCCCGGTATTAGGAGAACAAGCATACCAATTTTTGTAACTCTCGCTCTTTTACTTAGGAGTAAGAAAGACTAACGAATTATCTGTTATATGCATTTTAGATTATAAAAATATCTGTACTCCTTCAGAACTTATGTTGTTTGACTCTTACGAAGTCAGTTTGCTGTGCGAGGGTTCTGGTCAGATCCGTTCACCTTCTCTAGACAACATAAAAGTTCAGCTTATTTGAACATAATACTCATTAAAGACGGAATTTTCTTGGTATTTCTTATAAATTTTTTTGTAACACGAAACGAAAGATTGAGAGAAATGCTTCTGAATAGTTCATGTTCGTGAGTCAGTTTTTGGGCTCAAATGGAAGCTAGTATTTCTAGCTACCTAGCTTAAGTGATGTTGAGTTTTCATTAAAGGAAATACTCATGTTATACTTTTGTAGGTAGATCATTTATGTAGATAAAGTCTGTAAGAAGGTTAGAGAAACACCTAAATGATAACGCGTAACCCAATAATTTCTCATTGGCATTTCGCCAATATGGGGGTAAGTAGCTCCATTTTCAAGCCTACATATAATAAGGCAAGATTGCTCTCTTAGTCTCCCCCTTTCATACGGATTTAAATTCAGTTCCTTTACGAACATCGGTAAGGTGTGTCAAGGCATACATTCTTGTCACATTCTCAGGTAGACTTATTTTATTTGACAGTTTGAATGGGCAATGGAAAGGAAAAGACTGAAGTTCGCAACGGAACTGAAAATAGTCCACTCAAATGATGCGAGCGTCTTACATGAGAACACCTGTTTAAGTATGCCTTGGATATGAATCATTAAAACGTCTATTAAATATAAATAGTTTGTGTTTTACGTAATTAAAAGCTTACGAAAGAAAATATACTAAATAGGTTTAGAACATCTTTAAAAATAAGCAAATTGAATCGAGTTGACTCTTGACTCAACAGTTACAAAATCAACCTAGATTCATTATGTGAAATCTTTTATTGTAAGTAGTACTGTACGTACTTACATATTTCAAAAGCTTGCGAATCCCTAAATTTCAACAAAGGCACGGCTTCCACACCCTACACATTTTTGTAATGCTAAGATATATAAATATTAACAATAAACATTTTATACATTTCGTCATGCCTTGAGCCAGGAAGTGCACACAATAAGTTGACAAATTACAAGCCCTTCTAATTTATATACTACGTTCAGGTCGCGTTCTCCTTTGCCATCCATAAGTATATAAAATTGACATAGCAAAATATTTAGATAATAATGTAAGCAATTTTCTATATTTTAATGACTTGCACGTACAACGAATTGATGGCAATTTTTGTTATGTAAGTCTTACTGTCTGAATGTGAGGGTGTGTTTCGTTATATGTAAGAGGATTACAAATATTTTAATATATGCATGATAGTATCTCAAGTAAAATTGCACTGAATCACTGAGGAAACGCGACTGAAAGCATGACAAACATTAAGACACAGTTGATGGAAATTTTTTGGCTTGTCAGTCAGTCATTCTGGCACTTGGTCTTTATTTCTATAACCGACACAGCTGTTTATGGCTGCGAAGCAACTGGTTTACGACTAGTGCAATTTTGTAGGCGTAATTGGTAGTTAAAGAAGATTTGACTGGGTGATTCAAACCCTTGTCGCAGTTTTTCAAGCATTATATCATAGATGAAATTATTTACGAATATGCAGCTATTAATTAAAAACGTGCAAAAGCAATATTTGGCTAATTACGTGCCAAAGCAAACAAATTAACTTGGCTTTTATTGCTCCGCTTCATTTGTGATTAAATTATCAATTTCGATTTCAATTTTGAAATTCAATTTCGAATTCATTCATGGGAAACGTGCGGAAATAATTGCGGCAAAACCGTGCTGAAATGTAAACAACAAAGAGGGGGAAGTTGCTCATAAGGCGAGAGATAGCGACAGACGAGGGTGACCGAGCGGCAGAGAGAAGGCGGAAGTTAAGCAAAGTGTGTCATGTTGAGGTTGTAGCTGTCAACGCCTATAGGAGCACAGTCAGGGTGTGTTTGTGTTGGTGTTCAGCTGTCTATGAGTGTGTGTCTGGGGACAGTTGCTCTTTTTCTTTTGTGAAACCTGCTGACACTTCATGGAAGAACACGGCCCACAAATTGACATTGGACATTGCTGCGCCTATGACGCACCCATAAATGACTTCTTAATAGAAATACACAACTAGTTGGAGTAGGATTTGCTATAGAGTGGGAAGGAGCGAGGCTACATCGAAGCATTTTATGAATAGCTTAAGGACTTGAATGGATTTTTGATGCATAACAAGATTTAGCCCTGCGGAATGGCATGAATTTATTTCAATCAATAAAAAAACGGGAACAAGTTTAATAACTCAATTGCATTTCTAAAGGAATACAATTGTGTGATCTATTCTTATATCAATACTAGGGGGCTCTGCTCCTTGCGTGCTTTGCACTTTACTTCCCTCAACACTTTACTTTTCACTTCCCACTTCTGCCTATTTGTCGTCCCCTTTATCTTTATCTTCGCCTTGCTCTTTGTCTTCATCTTCGTCATGTCCTGTTCTTTTTCGAATTTTACTTTGACTTCCGCACTGTAAACGATTTTCGAAAGTCTTAAAATTAAGCACGGAATTAGTAAGACAACCGTTCTATATTAAGAATGTGTTGTTCTTATTTTGAGAACATTATGTACATGATCAAAGAACATTCTATTTTGCATCTAGAATACCATGAGTGATTTGTGCATGATATAAGTATCTAGAACACGCTTATTACTCAAAGATTTGTGCTTGATTTAAGAATATTCCGTTGTTGTATTCAGAAAACCCTGTGCTCATTTCATGATCGTTATATGCATGATACAACAACTCCAAAAGACGTCCTCTGAATATGTCATGTATTTCTGAACGTTCTTGAGAATGTCTTGCCAATGGACAAGTCTTCAAAGGATTTGGCGGCGGTGGCATAGGCGTTACTAGCACTATATTTTCTTCCATATAACACAATCCAGGTGATTCCAATATGAATTTCCAAGCGTTGCAATGGACATACTACTTCCAATAGTCCAACGACGATCTTTGCCAGCGGTTAAGAAACATATTGAAAAGGATGTGCAACCTTGACACATTTCAAAAACGGTTTATGATGTTTCATACTGAGATAGGGGGTAAGATATTAACATGATTCGAGAAACATCATCTATATAGGGTATAATGAAACGGGAGCAGCGAATCGAACCGGAACGCTGACCGACAATGGGATTGTGTAACAATGACACATTTCAGATAGGGTTTATGATGTGGATTTAAACCACGAAGTTGTTTCACTGGGAAAGGGGGTGAAATACGGACAAGATTCGGGAAACTTCATCTGTATATAAGATACAATGAATCGAGCACAGATAACCGAATCGGAACGGTGCTAAATATTGGGTGTGTAACAGTGACACATTTCTATTAGGGAAAGCGAAAAAGCGAAGTTCTCTAACTGGAAAAGGGGGTGAGATATCGACATGATTCGGTACAGATGAACTGTATATAGAAAATAATGAGTATAGCGAATCTACCACGTCTACTTTTTCTTAACCTTCTCTTTCAGTTAAAACTCATAGCCTTTACCAGCAGCACCATCGCCTACAACTGGTTTCCAGTTGTACAACTTTTCCTAATTCAAGTCACTGAGCTCTGCTATAATCCTTTCTTAACATTGATTCCCCTTATAGCTTTCTAAAAACGGCTTATTAATGTCTTTAATTAAATTACACATTATGTAGCTTAACATTGATTTTCTTTACTAATAGAGTTAAACTGTTATATAGGTTACAGTTGTACGCAAAACTCTCTTCTTATGTCCCAAACCCGCAGCAAAACTTTCTGACAAATCCATACAAATAAAATAAGTTTGATTGTTCAACAATAGTTTGCCATCATAAATGCAACTTTGAAGTGCAACCGAAAGCGCGGAATCTACATGCAACACTCAATATTTCATACAAAGTGACATATATACAGTTACCCTACTTTTATAAAGTTCCATATTTATTTGTAAGCCCATCCCAAGCCTGTCTAATTATTCAGGCATTCAGGGCAATATGAAGCGATAGTTACAATTCTTTTTCAAGAAGAGTTCGACATGTTGTCACGCCCGTATTTGCTGCTATTGTCGAGTTGTGTTTACAGTTGAATGAACTCTGATTGCCGTGCATAGCAAGTTGCATGTCAGTCAATTGTAATCCTCTGCCCCCTCCGGCAATCTCCTGTTACAGCTTAGGGCCACAAAAGTTACCACATTTGCGCAATAGTTGGCAATTTATAGCGCCCCATATTTACAGTTGGGGTGTTCGAATAATCCCCACTTTTTACTATTTAGTTGTAAACTTTTTTTTAGGTTTATGTGAGTACTAAATTTATAGTGGAATTACGTATGGTTCGTTTTGCATGACAGGTGACCCCGCTGGACATTTTTTGCCTGGCTCATAGAAAAGTTGCATGTGAACTTTGGCATGTGTGCGGGAATTGTTCAACTTTATAACTGGTTTTGCAGTCTTAATAATTGCTTATGTATGGGTTCCACAAGAGTTCATTCAACTTGACTAGGATAAGATATGTGTAATATAGGCCCTTGGTTCAAGTAAAATTTCTAAGAAATTGCGTTCAACCAACACCATTTAATGGTTGCTAATTGTCTTTTAATTGTGCAGCTGGGCGGAACAGACTGCAACACAAAATCCAACACCACTCAAAACTTTATATCATAAAACACTTTCTTCTTCTTTTTTATAATAAATTGACCCAAATTTGTTTATTGGCTTGTAGAAAGTTACGACTACTGTGGATTTAGCACATCAATGCTTTAAGGGCTATGCTTCCCTGATAGGCATGTTTTCCTGGCTTGTTAATTTCAAAGCTCTATTATTAGTTTTCAACAGATGAGATTGCGAAACCGAAATAGTCAAATATTGTACTCCACATATCTTAGACGCTTTATCTAAGGCCAATTTGATGGTTTCAATGTTACGCACAGATACATTGCCGCTCAATGTTTAGCGTTTTGCATAAGCGATACCTGTCTCTACCTTAACAAAGTTAGAGAATAATCTCCCCCTGTACAAATGGTCTAACCGCCCCTCAGTATTAAAGTATCCAGCCAATCTGCGCAGTGAAGACTGCCCACGTTTAACAGGGTTTCGATGCCGTTTTGGACCCGTCAATGAAAGATTACTAAGCCTTAAGAAGAGTAACCACAAGGAATGCACCAAATACCGTAGTATTAGTCTAAGCCATTTGCGAAAGAACTGAACGGACCTTATTAGTCTGGCTTGAGGCCTGATAACTTCACGATTGACCAGATACTACGCTAAATCCTGGTGAAGACCCTTGAATACCAATACACCATAATTTTGCTATTATAAAGCCTATCCGAAGCTTGATACCGAACTTGATGCTTCAGACGAGGCAGTGCCCTCTCTTTTGCGAAGAAATGTAGAATGTGTTGCGTAAGGTTGAAGTTTATCGGAACGCAAATATCTTAATATATTCCATAAATTTGTCCATTTGTTTGCCTATGCAGATGATGTTGACATCATTGGTAATACTAAACGAGCAGTTACAGGATCCTTTGTCTGTATTGAAAGAGAATCTGTCACATTGGGTCTCAGATTGGACTCTCACATTGCTGTTTCAAACTCTGCTTTATATGTTGTCAAGGATTTCGTCAGTCTTGGCGTCAAGGTTTCAACCAGCATGGCATCTGAAGCAAGGGTGAACTTGGAGTACATTCGATGGAACGACGAACTCTATAAGCTCTAGGACGACATTGACAAAGTCAAGTCCAGTTACTCTGCTGGCTAAGTCATGTTGTGCATATAAATGTAGAAGCTTCTGCGTAAAAGATCTTCTATGTGGCTGTAGAAGGGAAGCGACGAGTGAGTAGGCCGTATCTCCGATGGAAGTACCAGGTAGCGAGAACACTAACTATCTTTGGCATCACTAAGTGGAGAAAGCGCGCGCAAAGCAAAGGCGCCTGGAGGACTGGTCTATATTAGGCAGTGTCGCGGTAACGGGTTGTTAAGAAAAAGAAGAAGAATTATAGTCTATTACATTTTACTTTTAGATTTCAATGTTTTGAAAGCGCATCTTAACGAGGAAGTGAGATCGAAAAACTGAAATCGAAGTAAAATTCTTTGGTTTTCTAAAATTGATCTACTTATCTGTGAAAATCGTTCCGTCTTCTAAAAAAGTACCCTTAACAAGCACACAAAACTTCCTATATGTCTTTTTTATTTGCGATACGATTAATTCATGTTATATTACGATCGCTTTCTAAGCTTTTCTTCAGGGCTAAAAGCTTATTAATTTTCTCACAAGTTACAGCTCAGGTTTTCAAGCTGTTTTTGAGCGATACTCTTAATCAAGGATATGACTCTGTTTAGGAAGAGAAACAAAAAGGTACAAAGTAAAAACTTTTTGGTACATTTACTGTGAATATGAATTGAGCTGCGGTAATAGGAAATGGTTCTATGGTTATACATATGAACTCGTTTAAATACCTGATAATATTCTTCGAAATTACTTTGCTTTCTAACTTCTATTGCATTTGGTTTTCTTTAAACTGTATACTTTTTTATGTCATTTAATAAGCTTTGGGCATTAGTGCGCCACAATATTGAAAGTTTTGTTGGGGTAAGCACTTTGAAGGGAGATTGAAATTATTGTACATGAACTTGTGATATCGAATAGCTACTCGCAAAACTGAAGCTCTTAACATAAACATTAATGGTTATGGGCACATTTTGGAGCATTTAGTTTGGCGGGCAATTCCAGCTGCCACAACATTTCGAAAATGCCCATACAATATCAATTTTCAATACAATTACAGTCATTACCATTAGTAAACTGCCACCGACATTGCAACTAGTTGTAGCATGGCTTTTGGTCGTATAAATAGTTTTTCTTGCAAACGATCTGACAATTCAACTGTCAATTAATTTCAATATATTGTAAATAATTATGAGCCAAACGAAACAAAGTTGCCAAGTTGCAATTGCTAACATTAAATATGCGCACACACACAGATACACATATACATACATACGCAAATTGTAATGTTTATGGGCCAAATGCGTTAAAACACGTTTCGGGCCAATGCGTTGTATGCGTTATATGCGTTGGCCCGAAACTCTTGGCCGCATTGACTTGACTTGGCTTTTTGTGGTTTTTGGTTATCTAAGCTTTCATTTAAACGCGCCTCAAAGTGTTGGTTAAGTGCATTTAACCTGAACGTTAGCGTTTGACGTTTAAATTGGCAACGCATTGCAAACAAGTTTTTACTATTGTACTGCCCAGAGTCACACAAAATTTCACATATTCTCCAAAAAAAAATAAATTCACTCAAACTTCAAAACTCCAATGCCAAGCTCAAATCTGCTCAGCTCAGCTCAAATATGACTAACTAGTTAGTTGGGCATATTAATAAAATTATTTACACGCAGCGAGTAACCAAGTGGCCAAATAGCCAAGTAGCCCAAACCTGGCTCTAATCGTGCGCATAAATAAGCCCAAACCGAAAGTTTTGACACTTTTATAAGGCAATTTTCCATTGCCTGTCATTATAAATAACTCCTAGCCAAAAGGCTTTCGTGTCAAATTAATGTTAGCCAAACAGAGTTTGCCGATTTTTCAAAAATAAAAACGTTAAACGGCATCTTTGGTCATAAAACAACCCAATTTTATGTGACATTTTTCTCAGTCATCAATGACTAAAATGCAGTCAAAATCGCATTAGTTCAGATTGATTTGTAATGCTGATGATGAACATGTCATTTCCTGCTACAGCTGTTTACTTTATGGTATTGTTTTACAATGACTAAGAGAAGCTGGCACAGCGTGTATCGAATATTCAGTTCTTATATTCGTAAAAGGTTTGCTCTTCAGTGTCGGTAGGTTGTTCGTTATTAATGTGTAACCACAACGTCATATCTGAGCTCTTAGTTCGATCAGGGACTCTCAGTGTATAAATTTTAGTTAAATGCCTTCAAGACAGTTTTGGCCTTTTGACGCTATTGTGGATGGCCGGCAAATCAACTCAACCTGTTTTCTAAATGCATAAATTGCAGAACATTTCAGCTCTGATTTGAGCAAAATCGGAAATCACGAAGCATTTAGAGTGGTCCAAATCCTTTTTAGATGAGATACATATAATACATACTATATGTATACATGAAATTTAAATTTAACGAAATTTTTGGAATTTTTTCTAACTCTTTCTATAATGATTTTCATCATTTTTTGACCAATTCCGCTAAATTACAGCTTCGCAATGAATCAGCCTAACACAATTCAACGTCATTAGCATGTTTTTGGATTAACAAAGTTTTTTTTTGGGCTATCCCGATGTACACACGTTTCAGAGATTTGGTGACTAGCCCGATTTACACACGTTTCAGAGATTCGGTGACTAGCCGAAACGCTTTTCTATTGCAATCGTGATGTATCGGTTGCCGTGCTAGAAAAATTTGTCTGGCAGATCTCTATTCAGCGTCTCAAAGTTTAACTGCTAAACTACAGAAATCGATAGTAGCGCCTTTCGATATTTTCGATAGTTTCAGCACAAAGATTCGACTTAAATGTATTTACAAGAAAAACTTTGCCTCAAAGACTTCAAATTTAACATTTGCTTTAAGCTTCCATCATTGGGAGATTCAAAATGTTCTTCTGAACAAATAACAGCATCTCTTCATGCTTCGAAACATGATGCACGTTTTTACTTACAAGGCAGCCAGCCCTGCTAAACATCCTTTCAAAATACGTAGAAGCTACTGGTTCTATTGAAACCAACTGAAATAATGAGTAATATGAATTAAACATTGGCTTCGACTTGCATGACTTTTAGTATTCAGTGGGACACTTTCCTGGGTTGAATAGCAATCTAGTAAGCTCAATTTTACCTGGCTTACACTTTTTTTTTAAACTTTATATAATTGCGATGGCTTTAAACTATATTGATAGAGAAAAAATAAAAAAAAAGCTGGATACCTCGATAGTAAGCAGCCCATAGGCTTCAACCCACGAAGTTTTACTATCGCAACAATTTCGCTGGGTGAAGTTTCCTAAGCAGTTTTACAATTCGCTATTATAAAGTCAATTACCATTTACTTACCCTTCTCTCTTTCTCTTTGCCCCACAGGTGATGCAGTGTTACGCTGTTGGCGCTGCTCTACGGATGTCTCCAATGGCGAATTCTGCAATGATCCCTTTCAGCCGGACAGCATATCAGAGCAGCAACGTTATTGGAGCTATGTCAATTGCACCTATTCAGTGGGCGTCAAGTCCGTAAATGCGAGACCCGTCTGCAAGAAGCTGGTGCAGGAAGGTAAGCGTTTACTCTCCAAAGATCACATACCATTCAGTGCAGGCGATCGAAGCCCACCCGCTAAGTGCAGTGAGTGAGTGAGTGAATGAATGAGTGAGAGTGTGTGCGTTGTTGGCTGCCAAAAAGTGTCAAACAAGATTAAAATTTATTGCCATGACAGAGTCTAAGCAAGTGCATAACGCACATATAAATTCACAGAGAGAGAGAGAGAGAGCGCGCGGGAGAGAGGCAAAAGACAGGCGAGACAATTGCGGCGTTCACAACTGCAGCTGCAGTCTGGAAGGCGTTGACGCGGGGCGTGGCACACACTGGTAGCAAGTAAACACACACATACAAGTGGTGACACTTGAGCCTTAGTTGCATGTGGCGCTAATTTACAGCAAATTTATGTGCGGCACATAAAAAAACGCCAAGACACCGACACGTGGGGCGTATGAGTGATATTTGCTTTGCAGCTTTGAAGTCACTGCTCTTTAGCTTTTTATTTGTATTGTCAGGCCTATGTTCAAACCATGCACACTAAGTACACACACACACACACAAAGGCACACACACACACACAGACACACACACACAAAGACACACACAGACGCATACATGCATGTGCAAATTGTGGAGCTTGTTGGCATTTGCATATGACAACGACAACAACATAAAAGTGCATACAATAAAATCAAATAGTAAAAAATATATATAAATTTTTTTTTATATGCTCAATTTGCCAAGCGTTGCATATCGTTGCATTTTGATCTGCTTATGGCATAATCTGTGGTGTAGGGGATTTAACGGGTTGCAAGGGGCACTTTTGGTCAGTTGAACAACAAAGCCCAGCAAATCATTCACCTGCAACGCATAAATTGTCAACAGAGACGAATGTCAGACTGGACGCTATGTTGTTGCAATTGTTGTCATTGTTGTTGTTAGGTAAAAACTGGGCTATGGACATGAATGTGGGATTTTCAGAATTCTATTCTAGTAGTTTTTGTTTGTGCTGCTATAAAATCGCTATTTTCTGAGCTACGAACATAGGTGAACAATAGTAATTTTAGCACATAGAAAAAAGAGCAAGAGTACGACTAAACTTGAACTTATTTGAAATCGTTTTTAGAAAGGTGTACTTAAGGTAGGCGCACTGAGCCACATACCCTCTTTTCCCTTGCCTAAATTTCAGTCTCACTTCGAACTTCGAAGAGAATGTTTATCTCTACGCGAGTTGTTTATGGCACTTATACTTATGCATACATATAGAGGATATATTCCCTATGTTCTGGAGGTCTAACACTGGTCTGCACAATGGATAGCCTCTTTATGGGAACGGTATACCCTATTTTCTGTGATCTTTTAATCTGACGCAAGTCCAAACATGCCTTCTATTTACTTAACCATAATTTCCATTTCCTTTGCCGCACCATAAGGGATTTACTATCGCCTTTTTTAGCTCTCGAAAATTTTATCCGACCAATAGTTTAAATTGAGAGAAAAGTCGGAAACAACTGCAATTAAATGCAGGTTTTGGTATAACGATGTGTGACATGACATTAGTGGGAGGGACGTCACTAAATGTGACTATTTGTGTCAAAGGGAGAGACACATCCAAAATCTAAAAAATATTAATAACATCATTTGTGAACTGCCCCTAGTTAGTATCTAGAATTACTAATGGTTCTAAGCCGACTGTCAAGGTGCGCTTGCTCTCAGACTTTGCTATCACTGCAGATGGGCATAGATGTGGGTACTGAAACTGATATATGTTGGTTGACCAAAGGTATAAAACGCATTAGTGGGCACATGAAACAGCTATGTTTGTTATTGAGCATAACTCTCTGATCTGGGCAACTTTGTATAACTCATAAGCCCAAAAGCTAGATATCTAAGGAAGTGTTCATCGTAATTTATGCCATCTAACTGCTTGTTGCCAAAAGTGAATTTGACAAACTACACACCCACACCCTCTAACAGATAGTTACAGGACTCGTACTGCATGGGAACACACTAAAAGCGACAGTTTGCCGGACAGCTTTGCAGACCCACATCAACACCTCAATTATTCCGGCTCATTACAATATTTACACTTGCCACTTGTACGTTTATAAGTTAATGGGGTTAGGGTTGTCCCATTGTTCAGTTAAGGTCTATCGATACTGACTTCGCAACTCTCAAAGTCTCGACTTTTTTGAAATAGCGATAATACAATAACGACGGTAGATAATTGAAAATCCGGATTCGAAATCAGCGACCTAAAGTTTACCAGAAAAAGTATGTTTTAGACATAGATATTTTGTTGTTGTTGCATAGTGTAATGAATACGCACACCTTGGCAAGATGATATTAGTTTTTTGGGACTGACTCCGACGAAGAGCTAGGCAGACGCAAGTATATCAAAAGTCGACTGAAACGATTTTTAAAGTTAAATCCGTGAATAATAGGAAGATGTGTCGTGGGCGCTGGTGCTTCGAGATGCTGACATGCAACTTGCTCATATTTACAGGGTAAGATCTTATCATCTATCCAGAAGAATTCTGCACAAGACTCGTTTTTACTTATATTACAAGTCTTCTCGAACAATTTTTCTGCTCTCCAAGTCAGTCCACTTTTTGTTTTATTGGCTAATTTAAAATCGTTCTTCATTATTAAAAATATAAATTCAAATAAACTCAACAGCAAATTGCACATTTTGTAGTTTATGCGCCATAAACCTAATCAATGAATACGAAATCAATGTACGACTACGATCCGAACATTTAGCAATTCTTATGGCCAATTAATGAACACCATTACATTTTTTCAATCAAGCGAATACAAATTGCCACTTGGAAATATTTACAAGATTTGTCCCAACGCGCAGCGAATTGCAATTAGAAACAAGAAATTAAAAAATAAAAAAAACGATTCAGCTAGAACTCGCAGAATATTGCTTCTAAGCTGCGAATTGTACATGAGCAACGCTTGTAATGCGCAAAATAGGCGCCAATACATACAAATATTCCTCGAAATAAGTGCACTGAGAGAAAATGTTGAAAGAATTCGTATTTAACAAACGGTTTTAAGCGCCATCTGCCAAACGCTTGATACGTTATTCAGCGAAGGTCACAAGAGCAGCTTTTTTTTTTTGCAGTTGCGAGCGGGTTAGAGAATACACCCTCAGCAGGTCAAAGCTTGTCATATGAGGCGAGTAACAATGACACTGGGTTATTTTCGAGACCAGGAGAGGGCCCTCCCCCCGGCCTTAAAAGGGTTGTGCGTAGGGTGTGGGACGCACCACGTAAAACCACAATTCCAATGAAGGAATGTATTTACATTAAGCCGTATCCCGATAAGGTCTTGTTATGGCCAATTAAGAAGAATTTTTGCTGTTTGTAGTTTATACAAATCACTTCTTTTTTTTGCACATCGAACGATATTTTGTTATGTTCAACTTAGATTTGAAAGACGACTAAGAAAGGTAAAGTAATGAATAATATAAAGGTCAACGCAACAAACTTCTTTGGAAACCAAACAATTCGTTTCTTCTTAAGGCAAAAGCTGATTTGCCAAAGTCTGTCGAGATCACATTCCTATTCCTCTTACTGTTCTTCATCACCAGTCCAAAAGCTATAAGATGAACAACCCGATTTACGTTTCACTCCGTTTCATCATATTCCCTTTCCTATTGCTCTTAATCTTCACCGTCCTCTTCCTAATACCCTTCCCGTTCCTATAAGTAGGTGTTTTATGACTCGGTGAATATTTTTGGGGGAAATTTAGGCTTCTTAATGTTTTGAAATTTTTTGTAGTTTTCCGCTTTTTTGTTCACCAAAATAAGACTTAAAATTTTCATTTGTAACAACAATTCTTATTCCAATAGCTATATCAATCGGACTTACGTTTCACTAAAACGTTCATCCAGATATATCTGGATATCTATATATATATAGAAATCTATACTTAACATTAATTGTTTTGAAATAACCAATCTTTAAGTCTTTTTCAGTTGTTATAGCGAAAAAAATCTTTCCAAAAACCATGTTAACTTGGGAAAACTATAAAATAAAGCGAAAGTAAGCCAACACAAGAGAACTTTATCATAAATCAAATAGAGTTTGCAAAAAAACGAATGATTCGATAGGCAGTTTTAACTATAAACTGTTGCGAAGAAAAAGATATAACTGTTTATAAATGATATCATCGCGATTTTGATCATTGCGCATCACGTACTGAGGGGAATGGAGGTCTTTAATAAATAGTAAATAAATGGTAAACCTGCCCCACCCCACGATGTGGCGCCACAATTCGTTTAGCAAAGCCTCTATTCAATTAAGTTCATTAAGTCTTTTATAACTTTGTCACACTTTGATGGTGCCTCCATTTGTCAGCATTTTGTGTAAATACTTCTTAGAAATCCAAATCAGAATAAAATTATAACTTAATGTAAGGCTTTGATGTAAAACATCGTATTGGTGCGCCTTGGTTGTAAGACCGGCTCATATGCCGTCACGAAATTCTGTTATCAGGAGAGGATGAAGCTACGCTCGGATGGTGTTACGCTTGAATGTGCTGTATTACTGGTGTCCAAGGTAGAGAAGACGGCGAGTTTGGAAGAACTCACAGTCAAGTCAAGTTTTTATATAATACACCATCAATTTACTGACCAGAAATTTTCGCCAAGAAATTCTTGTAATTCGCAGGCGATTTGAGCGCCATCAAAATGAGCGATCAACACAAATGCTTCAAGAAGCAACGGCACTAGCAATGCCCAATTTCGCTCAGTGTATAATTGTGTCTATCGAAATGCTAGAAAATATATATGTATACATATTCTTATATAAATTAATTAAGTTGTTGCACAGCGTGAAGCGCTCAATTACGGCAAATGCAACTACGGCCAATGGCAACCAAATGTCTCCGAGACCAAGTCTGAATTTCATTGACAACTGCAACAAGATATGTTTGTTGTTACTACTGTTATTGTTGTTGTTGCCAAGCTCAATTTATATGCCGTTAAATTAATTGCTTATGCAGTTTTAGCCAAACGACAACTCAGCGGTTAAATTTTGTTGCAAAAATGTCAAATTAAAAATGTATTCCATAATTTTTTGAAAACTTGCAGCAATTAGCTATAGAAGCTTAAAGATTTATCATTGCATAAGTGCCTAAAGTAGTTGTGTGTGTGTGTGTGTGCATTGATTTTTAGTTGTCACTGTACGCAAAAGTATTTTGCAACTTTTTGGCATGTCCAAAACTTAAAGAAAAAGCAACAAAACTCTATAACAACTTGTCTGGTTCTGTCTATTTTGGGTTAGGCTTGAAAATATTTTGTTTTTTACTGTGAAAAATGTTGCAAAATGTTTGCGGCAAGCCAATAAATAATTAAATTAATTAAAATTTAAAATTATGACGCGACAAAAACAACAAAAATAGACGCACACGGACTGTGGCCAACGCAGCGTATGCGCAATCTGAGATCTTTGTTTTGATTTGTATTTTTTGGTGCCGAACTTAATCGTAGATCTCTGGACGGAGATAAAACAAACAACAATTGTCAACAAATTTATTAAGCAAACTAAGTGTGTGTGTGTGTGAGTGAGTCTGAGTGTGAGTGAGTGTGAGTGTGTGTGTTGCCAGCTCACTCGCACTCGATCTGCGGGTTCTCGTATCAGACTTTTTAAGCCAATCACAAATATGGTCAATTTCAGCCTTTTTGAGCGGCTTTTAAACTTTATTTCGTTTTATTTTATTTCTCATTTGATTTGATTTTATTTATTCGTTTGGAACACGCAATGAAAAACGCAATTTGTTGTTGCTATTCTTGTTGTGGTTGTTTGATTGCAAATTGTCTCGAGTTTTTTTTTTCGAAGTTTTACGTTCGATTTGGCAAATCGTGTGCGGTGCATTGCCTCCGTGACACCAGACGCAGCCTCATTTTGAGATTTAACTTGGATTTCATTTTCCCAGTTTGGTGCCTTGAACCCATTGCAGTGGATTAGTTAAGAAAAAATGTGTATGATGAAATCTGGAATTGTTCCTCAAATTGCAAATTTGATTCAAATTGAGTTTGTTTATAATAATATAATAGGAATTTATTTCATGTGAGCTTAAATTGACATGAACATAAGACCGTGTTTGAGTCGATATCGGTAACATACTGTAGCAAATCGATGCTACGTTCCCGCTCTGATTCTTACAGCAAAAGACTTATGACTCAACTGACGCAAACTCCCTGTATACAGAGGGCTCAAAAGCTAAACAGTTGGATGTGGAGTCTTTTCTTACTTACTTAACATAACAACCCGTTACCGGGTTACGCCCTGATGTAAAGCTCATCTCCAGGCGTAATTGCGCGAGCCTTCCCCCTTTGGTAATACCAAAGGTAGCTGGTGTACTCTCTACCTGTTCCTTTCAACTGAGACATGGTCTGCCCCTACGTCGCCGCCTTTCGACAAACGCATTGAAGACCTTTCTCGCAGAAGCTTCTTCATCCATAACATAACCTAGCCAGCGGAACCGCTGGATCTTAATTCGCTTGACTATGTAAATGTCGTCGTGGAGCTCATAGAGTTCGTCGTTCCATTGGATGCGGTAATCGTTGCCAACACGTAAGGGGCCAAGAGTACTTTCAGAGTACTTACACTGATAGAAAAAAGCGGTCTTAAACTACCGAAATCATGCCCATTTGTTGACGAAAGTCTGTTATGTACGCATTTTCTTGATACCGTGACCGGTCGGTCTCAAATCAAGCACGTAATTATTAAGACCGCCGGTCTGGTATTGAGAACGTTTTGGTCATAATTCGAGAACATTTTGCACATGATATGAGAACATTATGGTCTTGTATTTAGACCCCTTGTGCTCATTTCATGAACGATTTGTGCATGATATGAGAACATTATGTTCTTGTATTTAGACCCACCTGTGCTCATTTCAAGAACGATTTGTGCTTGAAATAAGCACATAATGTTCTTCTATCTAGAACAGCATGGGCTTATTCCATAAACGATTTGGGCATGATTTGAGAACATTACGATCATGGATCTAGACCACCCTGTGCTCATTTCATGAACGATTTGTGCTTGAAATAAGCACATAATGTTCTTCTATCTAGAACAGTATGTGCTCATTTCATGAAAAATTGAAACACTTTTTTTAAAATTATTTTTTTATTTTTAGTTGTGCATACTTTTTTTTAAATATATATATAATATAAATTTATAGCTGCTTTGTCCGGCTCTATGTCCAATCAAGAATTTACATGTGATATGTCTTCTTCCATTCGTCGCATACGTCATTCCAATTTGAGCTGGCTCTGTTTAGATCCGATCCAATGATATCTGAGTTTAAACGACGTGAATATGGTGTCGTCACCTGCAAGCTAAATTCAGTAATTAAAATTATTGTATATTATATATATATTTGCGTGTTTTTCCTAAATTTACCTCAATCTTTCTTCATTTGAATAATTTTTCTCGAAACTCAATTCGGAGTCCTATGGGTGGAATAATTTCTCGCAGATCGTCCTTGTCAATGTAGCGAAGGCTATTATACGTGACTTTCGTATCTATTAAAGAAAAAAATTTTAAGTAAATGCAAACTTTGGCACGTTGAAGTGTTATTATAAAATACGCTAATAATACACACACATACAATAGGACACTTTTTTTTAACTAATGAAGGTTATGAAAACACTGTTTTTATCAATTATTAACTAAATAAACTACTTAAAATTAGTATTATTAATTAAAACGAAAAAGTATAAATTCAGGCGTTTGTCTTTTAGTACGTCTTATGCACGGCGTAAAAAAAAACTAGCTTGTGGCGCCGCTCACTACTTGTGCGAGAGTAATTGAGTTAGCTATACACTGCAGAAAATATATGTGTACAAATGCTTGCTGCTTACTTTTATTTGTTTGACACATTGTTTTGTCGAGCTTGGCTTTTCCTTTTACTTATGTTGTGACGCTGCGGTTGATGCTGATTTTGCGCAGTGCATTGCTCACCAATTCCATCACACGTTTGTTATTTATTTGCACTTTTGGCTGCTAATACAAAATCAAAGTTAAATATACGCAACTGTACCGAAGCGTCGGCTGACTTTCTTGTTGTTATCCACACAACTTATTTGTATATATGTACATAGAATATGTATATATGTATATGTATACATATGTGTGTATGTATTTTATGGAAACAGCTATTTTATGTATATATTACTTTTTTTCACATCTACATATATGTATATGTACCTACAGCTAGCACAGCTATTTAATTTTGCATTAATGCATGTACACATGTATGTGTGTGTGTGTAAAAAAATTTGTAAAATGCAACATATATCCACTGAACTTACCTTGTAAATACGGCAAAACTTCCTCCATTTTCAATAAATTTACAAAATCCAGCATTTTGGGATCCACTGGCGTCAAATTTTCTTTTTTCTGTGTTTCACAAGTATTACACTGCACTGGGCTTGACATTTTTACAAACTGTACGTCCGCACTCTTCACAATTTTCACAGCGACTATAATCAATGCGGCTCGCATTGAAATATCGAGCCAGCTTGATCTCTCTCGCCAAAAGTTCAATGAGAGTAAACCAGGAAAGGGTCATGTATGTATCGGTTTGAAAGAGCGTATGCAATACGCAAATACAGTCAAACATGGTTAAGTTGGCCACGGACTGTTGAAGAATTTTTGTCTAACATATGCAGGTGGCTAACTTTTAAGGGTGTCCAACTTTCTCAGGTGTGACTGTACCGAGAACGAACATGAAATAGAGAAACATACAAACTTGAGTAGGACATATGCCAAAGGCAATACTGAAGAAAATACAAATAACACATAAAACACAGTTTTAGTCTTTGCATTTCAGCACAAAAGTAATTTTCCTAATTTTGATCTATGTAAATACATAGATGATATATAAATACAAAAAAAAATTTATTAATTTTAAATTTGTCTTAGCATGCATCGTTTATATGTACAAACATTTATTGAAGAACCTATTACAAGCTCAAAAATCCAATAACATAGTCATAGAAACTAACTTTTAAAGAGCGAGTTTAGTTAGCGCAATCAAAATTAGATCAGTTATATTATTTGTGTCAAGTTGATTTAAAATCGGACCAACTACCGCACTAATTAACGTAAAATTTGAATTCTGCCTCTTCTAATAAAGTCCTCACGCAGATGCGAAGCAACAACAACACCACAAATTTATTATTTTCGCAATCCTCTCATCTGATGCGCAATGCGATATACTATTCTTTCTCGCTCTCTCTCCCAAGTATAAACATGTAAGTTAAAAGCAAAGCAAAGGAAAGAAATAAAAATTCTTATTCTTGTTGTAAATTCTACCAAAATTGTACACAATTGTTCGTATTTCAAGAACGACGTGCTTATTCCGGTAAAATTAGAACATGCGGGTACATTTTTCGAACAAAATCAAGCACCAGCGGTCTCGATTTATACCCACAAAATTAAGACCACAAATAAGAAAAATCATGCCCATTTGTGCATAATTTCCGAACGTCATTTTTCTATCAGTGTACGCGTAAGGTGCCGAATTGCACTTTCGGAGTACTTACTTTCCGCTAAAACACTCCAAGCGCATTTTCATCAGACATGTCTTATAGAGCGTTAGTTTCGTCTGGCGAGAGTGATCTCAACTACTCATTTGCCTACTTAGACCAGGGTAATATCTATTGGCAAGAGTGATTCTCCGCATGATCTCCATGCTGACATAGTTTTTCATCGTGACGGTGGTGACAAGGTAGACGAAGTCCTTGACAACATCAAAAGTATAGTTTTCAACATCAAGCTGAGAATCCAACCGCTGTGTATCTGTACTCGAAGAAAGCATATACTTCGCTGGTACTAGGCTCTCATCCAGACCCCTTTGCCAGATTCTCTTTCCATAGCCGCAAAGGCTTAACCGCTTAGATCGGCCGATGATATCGACATCATCCGCGTATGCAAGCACTGGACACCATTATAAAATAGGCCATAGGCACTTGTTGTACAGTGTTCTTAGAGACTCAAAGACATTATAGGGCTGCATTTAAACCTATGCTGCAGATTTGCGGGAAAGTAAGACCAAAACAATCTGAAATTTTTAATATTAAATTACCTTCAATTCGAGTTATAATTCATCGCGATTGGTAGTAAGGTTCCTGAGTAACATGAAATTTTCTGATTTCGCAACTCTAAAAAAAATCTAATTTTTTGAAATAGCGCTAACACGAAAACGGTGCTGGAACATCCAAAATGGTTTCTGGATTCGAAATCAGCGATTATTATTGTATTCTGCAAACCGCAAGCATTTTATCTTTCGAATGGTATAGAATTTAACTGAAAACGTTGTGTAGTTGCAAGTTAATAGGTACCATACTGCATTTTTGCTTAGCGCATTTATATATAAGATATATAGATTGGAATTGTGCAGTGCGTCCAGATGACATCTGTGTTTCGTTTTATACATTTTTTTTCTGCGCTGACATTATCTTATAATTTTAGGGGCTTACATCATTTGACATTTACTTAACATATATAGATGTATATATAGCATTTGGCAGATTTCCATAATTAACACATGGCCTGCACAATTGCGGACATTTGAAATGTCATATATGCAAAGAACTACATCATTTCGAAAAATGCAACGAAAAACCGGAAGACCCGAAAAACCTACGCAAAAGATGAGCATTATAAATTACATTTAAAGCGCGGCAGTTAATTTTTTACAATCTTATTTAAGGCAACTTTTGATTAAAATAGTAGTTTTAAAGACATGAACATTACTTCTAGCTACATTTGAATTATACATTCGTATATTTATATGATGAATTTATATCATTACAGTTTATGGCAAGCGTGTCATAACGCGTTCCTGCTTCTACGAGGATGTGGACGATGCCCCAGACAAGTGTGCCATGGACACAACCTCGTCCTATATAAAGACCGTCTATTGCCGCACTTGCACCAGCGATGGCTGCAATGGCGCCTCCAGCTTTATGCCTCTAACAGGACTTTTAATACTGCCGTTGCTGGCGCTGCTGGCGCAGTTATGCAAATGAGGCGGAGGCACTTACTCGGTTTCTAGAGAGCAGTGCTGCAAAGAGCTGAAGCTAAACTTAATCACACTGAGCATAACTGAATTTATAACGTACATATATACAAAGTCGCATTGAGTCGATGCGAATCGAGTTTTTTAAGACTTTTTCGATCAATTTTACTTGTATTGTAAAAACAAACTTATTGTGAGCTACAGTTTTTGTTTTTTTTTTGCCTAGTTAACTTATTCTATTTGAAAGTATCTGTATCTTTAGTCAGTCAATTTGCACAAATTGTTTTTTGTTCAGGGCACAACAAATTTCACACTAAAAACTGCTGAGTCACAATTCTGAAAAACATAACCTAAAAATACATATATGTATGTAAATGTTATTAGCTATAAAGTCGAAGTGGTTTCTATTTGTATGTAAAAGCAAAATAATAAAAGGCAAAACCTTAGCAAAAGCAATCAATAAAAGTAGACAAAAATTTACTTATACACTTGCATTACATAAGGCATTGCATATATTTAACACTTTATATATGTAAGTTCGATCGTATATATAAAAATTGTATATGCAAAGAAACACTTTTTTGTATGATTTACTTTAAATAAATTAAAGGACTAGTAATTATGTAAATGAGTGTATTGGTTTGTTGTTCTGATGGGATGGGATACGCTTGGATTAAAAGAATAAGAGGAATAGTTTCTACTAAAACTATACCGGTAGAGTAAGTATAAGGATACGATAACCGCCTCCTTCAAAGCAATTGGTCGCCCTATTCTCGCCTACGCTGCACCAGTTAGGTCTTCTGCACCACCTACAACATGAGGTCAGTATGCTTCTTGTTGGGAGGCAGCACTTCTCCTTACTCAGTAGTTCCTTCGGAAGGCTACGCAGGACTCTGACCCAAATTACACAACGTTGAGTATTCCAATTGAACTCTAAAGTTGATGCTGAAAACTATTTTGATGTTGGCAAGGATTTGGTCTATTTTGCCAATAGATTTTGCTATGGTCTCTTTAGGCAAATGAATAGAGAAATCAATCTCGCCAGACGAATTAACACTCAATAAGAAGCTCATCCTTCGCATCTTGCGCTATTGCGCTGAAGCATAAGTGACGAAGAAGTCTGATTAAAATGCCCTTGCAGTGTTTGAGCAGAAACAACTCCGTAAAATCTTTGCCCCTTTATGCGTTAGGAACGACGAACTCTTTGAGTCAACGATAACATTGACATAGTTAAGCAAATTAAAATCTAGCGGGTCCGCTGGCTAGGTCATGTTAAGCGTATGGATGAAAAAAGTTCTGCGAGAAAGTTCTTCAATGCGGTTGTGGAAGGGAGGCGACGACAGGTAAAGAGCACACTAGCTACCTTTGGTATCACCAATTGCAGAAGGCGCGCGCAAAGCAGATACGCCTGGAGTGGTCCAGTTTAGAAGCCTAAAGCCAGTTAAAAAAAAGAACAGAATCCAAATTTCTGCTAGATCTTGAACCGTCTGCAACGATTTTCGCCTTAATCCTGCTACTATTGCTTTTGAACGGAGGCTGACTAGTCTGTGATCAAGCAGTGTTAGACCCCACTCTGTCGGACTCTTCCGAGTGGCAGTTCCCTGGAAACTCGAGTTCTCGAGTGCTCGATTGACAACGGTCTGGACAGAGCAACAACAGTCGATGATGCCCACTTCGTCGATCTGAACCTGATTGTTCCCGGTGTCTAGTCACCGTCACCCTTTCCACAACAAGAACTCCACAATGGCATTCTTTTAAGTAACCCCAAATATGGTAGATTCAAAAAAAAGGTGTAATCTTTGTACTCATTCCCCTATGATGAAATTTTATTTATCGTTGAGCCTTATATTATTCCAGCAACAACAGATCCGTTGTCGGGTTACGGCCTGATATAGAACATGTCTCTAGGCGCCTTTGCTACGCGTAGGACTTAGTGCGCTCTCTACATCGACCTTACAACAAACACATGGCTTACCTCTTGCAACAGCTGCATTGAAGACATTTCTTGCAACAGCTTCTTTATACATGCATAAAACATGACCTAGCCAGTGGAGCTGCCGGATGTTGATTCGCTTGGCAATGCCATCGTACAGCTCATAGAGGTCGTCGTGAAGGGTCAAAGATCATACTGTATACTTTCCGCTCAAATACTCCAAGGGCTTTTGAAACAGACTAGCCCATCACCTATTAATCAGCGCCTCAGAGCAAAACAGGAAGGATGAGCGGCTTGTAGAGTGTCTGTTTTGCCTGGTGAGGGTGATCTCTACCACTGACTAAACTACTGCAACTAAAGGAGCATCTATTGGCCAGAGTGATTGTTCATTTTATTTCCGTACCAACATCATTCTTAGTTTTAACTTTGGTGAAATATCAAAAGTATAGTTTTGAACAGCGATCTGAGACCCTCCCACCCTGTCAGATTATCTTTCAATAGCCGCAAAGGCACCGGAAATAGCTCGCTTGGTACGACGAATGATTTCAATATCATCAGCATAGGCGAGCAGCTGGAGACTTTTATATAAAATGTCACTACACTAGCCTCTCGAAACAAACCCTTCATGACAAAGAAGCTCGCACATCATTAATTAGTTCAGAGAGTTCCTTTTTTTATGTATCTGCTTGTATTGCTCAACTTAACAAACTGCAGGGATACCCAAATCGGGCAATACGACGTATACGCGATGCTCCGGCAGAATATCAAATGCTGCTTTAAAATCAATAAAGCTGTGGTGGGTGACTATTTGGAATTCTTACTTGATTTCCAGGATAGAGAGCCTCACCATACCGAAAGCCGCACTCCGTTCGATCGTGGCTAGTCTCTCAACCAAAATGTTCGATGCTAAAACAAAGTGCCCCTTTACAAAGTGAATCACTATTTGTGATCCTTGATTTCCAATATCAATATATAGCCATTTAAATGTAAAGCCCATATAAAGCTAGCTTAAATCTCAAGCACGAAAGACATTTTTGCTTATCAGGAACTTTAAACTGTTGCCAAAATGATTCACTTTTAACACGGAATGGCTTATGCCATATATTTCACTGGCAACTCATTGAATGTTTGGCCAAATTTGGCTGGTAAACGCAACAAAATGACATGCCACAAATAAATGATTTCGTATGCAAATCTTGACATTAATCTGCAACATAAGACGACAAACAGTCGGACATACAACATAAGGAATAAACATATATACAATGCATCTAACATAAATGACAAAGCGTGAAAAATGTGCGTCGCTGCAGTTGTCATCGTACACGTTATCGTTGCAATTGTTGTTATGGTTGATGTTGCTGTTGTTGCACGCATAGACAACAGACAACTCACGCCTGCCATGTTGCCGGACTTGATTGGCGAGCCCGGCCAGTTTCTGAGCTGCCAATAACAAAAAACCAAAAACAATAACGCGTATCGGATTAGGAGCTTAAACTTTAAATCACATAATAAACTTAAGCCAAGTTTAGTCATCGTCTGTTGTTGTTGTTGTTGCAGCGGCCTTTTGCGCAATTAAAATGCTGCGCATGCGCAGACCCCCAGTCAGAGCCCCGGCCGGAGCTGCTCAGACGCGCTCAGACCCCACCGAAGAAACTACGCGCAGCAGCAGCAGCCAACGCAGCGCCTCGGGGCGTATGCGTAACGCTCGACAATGTTATTTTCAAATTTTCCATATTTATTTTTTATGCACTATGATATATTGCCAGTTGTATTGCAAAAAATGTCATACATTTTTTTGCAAAGCAAAATACAGTAAGAAAAAAAAAATAAAAATTATAAAAATATTTATTTAAAAAAAAAAACACAAAAGTCGTGCGACAAGTTTAAATTTTGTTGCCACCCATTTTATTCATAACTTTTTACGATTTTTTTTACGCAGGCGACAAATTTTATGCATATGAAGTTGCGAACTTATTTTTAATAGTTTTTTGTGTAGTTATTAAATAAGGAGGCGTTGTACTTATATTATATTGACTAAATGTGCGAGTATAAGGGGAACACACGGAACTTGTGTTTTAAGTAAAGATGTAGAATGAGTGGAATACGAATATGTCAGCGGAACTGGAAAACCGTCAACAGACTTTGTTAATCTTTGCAAATACTTTTGGATCTATGAGATCAAAATGCATATAATCAAAGAAGTTGGTTGAAACCAAGACACAAGAGCAAAAATTTTATACCTCGATAGTACTATAGTTAGATTTGCAGCTCTATCAGATACCAACGTGAATTGATTGTGCAAGATCGTCATGTAACATACCATGAGATTCAGGCATCCCTGGGCAATAGTTTCACTCGTATATAATCAATATTGCATAAACATTTGGCCGACAAGAAGATTTGTCACGTCGGATACCGCATAATATCAAAATCACCCAGAACAAGGCTCATGACGATGGGTGTAAAAAAAATCTTAACAGAATGTAGCTGCGATTCAAAAGACGATTATAAGTTCTTAGCAGGTGACCAATCTTGGATCTATGAGGCCGAAACTAAACTGCTTTATTGGTCTTAAAAGACATGCCAATTCCAACAAAATTAGTTCGCGGACGAAGCACTTTAAAACATGCAGTTACTATTAGAAAAATGTAACACCGTCTATCATCTCATTACGATGTGACCTCTCACACATCTGTTCGCACAAGAAGCTTTTTGAGCAAAAAAAACTTCGAACTGATGTCCGATTTGGTACCCAACGATTATCCCGCACATCAAGTCAACGTTTTTCGACATCTGAAGAAGCGGTGGAGGCGTTCAAAACAAATGTTTTAGTGGTACCTCATTCGGGGAGGCAAAGTGGTGTTTCGAAAATTGGTTAAAGTGTATGCAAAAGTTATCGATTTGCGATTCAAAACTGCTTATGAATGCTTATACCTACGCATCTAAAAAAAATGAGATAACATCGTGATTGACTAAGTCAAAACATTATATGCCTTACTAACAATCCCAATTGACAACTTCTAAATTTCCTTTTTAGTCTTCAAATGACTTAATTTAAACTACCAATTAACAGCACTTATAAGAACTTCCTCAGCTCAAAAAAGAGTAAAACCAGTTACTCCTAAAGTTTCTAAGTAAAATTAATAGGCATAGTTTATGGCACCCACATTCAATTACATTCATAGTGGGTCTTCCAGAAAGAACTCAACAAATCAACACATTTAAATTGCATTACGTCTTGAGAAAAATTCGAGCTAAAAAAATGAAATTTACAAAAACGCAAATCAAAAGCAATTGTCTCGCATCATTGCGCTTGACATTGTCAGTTACAGGCAACAAAACAGACACATAACATATATAGAACAAGCATACATATGTACATACCTATATATCACATGTATAGAGCAATATCATCTCGAATCTTCACTCTTTATAGTACACTTCAGAGCTGACATCAAACGGAAATGAGTTCAGCTTTGCTTTGCATTCATTTAATGAGTTAATTGTGCTCCACGCAAAAATGTCAATGCCGGGTGACTAAATGTTTGATTGACTAACTGACAAAACGACTGACTCTTGACCCTAACGTGCTTCGTGTTGGGTCTGAAATTTGATTTTAAAATAGAACGCATTATAAACTAAATAAGGAAGCCAGCATAACAACCCGATTTGAAAGATATTTGTAGAGACCCCAAAATGTTCGGTAACATAGTGTTCTCGTAATGAAGGGTCTTCTTGTTAAATTTCTCTCTGAACCTTTTGATACCATGCGAGACTTTAGACAAGGCGACATCCTCTCTGCAATTCCTTTAACTTTGTGCTGAAGAATGTGTTTATAAGAACTTCCATCGTTGGGTCAAAGATCATAAAAGTAATAGAGTGGAATCCGGGACCGTTAAAAAACTCAAAATTTTTGCTGAAAAGCGTAGAAGCATTTCCAAGTCCGTGTACGTGTGAGGCTGCTTGTGTTGATATCTCTGTCAGAGTAAATCACTCGTAGGCAAAATTGAGAAATATCAAAAAATAAAACGCACATGTATGCACTATCTTGGAAATGTTCACTTTCTGTTCTATTACTTTCATGCTCTTTGGGTTATGCGTACCAAGCGAGATGTTACCGGAGCATTTCAAAGATAATCTGTCTGGGTTTGGAGGGCACATGAGTGGATGTTTTCTACAACTAGAGAGACGCGACGGTTAAGCTACAGCTAGTTTATACAGAACTTTTGTGCAAAATGAGAACAATTGCCTTATTTCAACAGTTTGCCATGTACTTCAGAAAATATGCTGAATGAATTTAATAGAAAAAAAAGTAAGACAACTCCATTAATGATTTTGCGAAACAGAAGCATAAACTTTGCTGAAAATGTTCTGAGTATATAGTTGGCATCCCTTAAGCTACAAGTTTGTTTCGAATCTAGTCTAAAAAAAAACATACTAAGAGAAGATGCATATTGCATATTTACAAAAAAAATTTTGGTATTGATGCAAAGAAATATAAGCTGAACATGAAATTCAAAAAATATCGAATTAAATTTGAGTAAGATACAAATTTTGTTATCAAGTTTAATAAAGTAAAAAATTCTGTATTAAAAGTTTTGTGTGTTTCAAACCTCAGAGTGTTGGGTACTTTTCCACCGAACCCGAAATTATCAGCGCGTAAAAAAGACTTTCATAGTGACTGTACCACGGAAATAATAAAATGGATAATGCCAGGGCCCGCGCCGGTTTCTGGTTAATGGGAAACGATGTCTGCCATCCGTTTGGGGACTATTGTGCTAGGATAGGCTGTCAAGGAAGTGTCTACCCGCAGAGTGCGCAGAAGAATCTTGTTCGTTAACAGGGACATAGTGCCCAGCATGGAATGATATTAACAAGGAAAGACTATGCTGCTGATTTCACACTGTTCGTTTGCCAATCTTCATTGCGATGTAAGTGTCAATGAGGAAGGTTGTGCCACAGTATAATATCATGGGTTGTTCTGCGCATGTTATTGACTTGCGTGTGCATAAATTGTCTGATTTTAGCCTCTATCTCTCCTTCAAAGAATTTTGGCAAGCGCGTCGTCAGCATAAGCTTTCTTTATTATTATTCCATGGTGTCTAGTAGTAGTTTTTGAAACTTTCAATAAATTTGTTTTTGCGCCATCTATTGTCAACAAAGCAAGCTGAGAAGCTTTTATAAAAGTTCAAAAGCACTTTTAGCAAAGTTTCAAACCAATAATAAGGTGACCGTGTTTAACAATTAATAAGCATCGTTAAATATTTGATTTTTACATTTTCAATCAATAGTTTTAGTTTATATAACGAAAAATGATATGTGCTATATAAACTTTTTGAAAATATATCGATTATTTACAGACAAATTTACGTAATATGAAATGCCTGCCCGTCAGTCATATTAAAAATTTTAACCACTTTAAAGCAATAAAACAACTATATGCCATAATTATGCATTTTAGAATATTTGTCTGGCTCTTTAAGCGTGAGGGCATTCCCCAAAGACAAGCGGCGCAGTCAGCGTCACTGTCGACGTCAGCGTCGGCCTCGACGTTTCGCATATACCCAATGCTGCCGCCGCCTGTGGCACATTCGCAGCGTAGCCTGCGGCGTTCGGCACAGTCTCTTCTCGGACGACCAACCGTTTGCATCGCGCGCTTTTAAAAACGATTTTCGCAAAGGATACAAAGAGAAAGCAATTTTGAAAAGCAAAAGCCCGTTGCATTGTTTACCAGAAACCGGCGCCATTTTGTCGTTTTGCGTTTATAAGTCGTTAAACTGCGTATGTGTCCGTGTGCAAATTGCAAAGGATATTGTTACAAGTCAAACTCGTTTGGTAATATAAGATAAAGGAACAAAGTGCACAGGAAGCTAATAAATATACTGCATATATATTTAAAAAACACATAAAAAAAAACTATGTCATCGCATCTGAAGTTTGTTATTGCTGGGTTTTGCCTGCTGGTTGCTGCTTATAATATTGAAGGTATAGTTTATGTAAATGCTTTTGTGTGCGAGTGTGTGTGTGTCCACCTGTTAATTTGTTAATATGCTTTTAAAATTTGATTTCTTAAAACTTAAATCTCTTACTTGTAATTATATCTGCCCATACAAGGCCAAGTTCCCCAGGTGTCTATGGCAAGCAAAAGCAACAAAAACAATCACATTGAGAACAACAAAAACAATTATAATAACAACAACTAACAACAAAAATATGCTTGCCGGTTTTAGCCATTAACTCACTGACTGACTGCATGAATGAAATGTTTCAAATTTTCATTTAAATTTGTTTGGTTTCCATTTTTCACATACTCAACGATTTTCAAAATGCTATTTTCAGTTTTTCTATTTGCAGCAAATTTTTAAGATTTTACTGCGGTGTTTATAAAAGTTCATTAATTGTTTCATACTTAAAAGTAAACATCGTTTCGCTTGCTCTTAAATCAGTTGTGATAATGGAAAATTGGCAGCGTTTTTAGAGTTTATACTGACACTATAAACAATTTCAGTTATGGTAGTAGATCACAAAATATATTTTACATCAGCAAAAGTGCGAAGTGTTTTTTGTAGGATATGGAAACCGGACAAATGGAAAATGAATGATAACCTGCATTTTAAGCAAGTTTGAATATAAAGCGCAGTGTCACATTTCTTTGCAAAACACATAAATTTGGTACTTGGTATTAACGTTCTATTTGGGGGTAGTCCAAATCTAGGTCAATTGAGTTGAGATATGTATACATTTTTTATAGATGGACGAACACATGCATTGCTACATACAAATTTCGATTAGAATTCATGTGACACAAATCCGAATTTATGTTTGTGTATATGAAAACCGAAACAGGGTACATTTATCGGCTGTAACATCCAAAGATTTCTATTAGTTAAATAAGTTATTTTCTAAATCAAATTCAAAATATTTGCACATATAAAAGGAATCTAACCAGTAAGATTGATAAAGGAAGCAAATACCACTAATATTTAAAAGAAATATTCGCATTTGAAAGAATTTCGTTTTTTGTAAACATTTCCGCGAAAATGTTGATATAAACATTTTGAACTCGCAAGCGATTTCGTCAAATGGAAATGTCCAGCTAGGATCACTTCAGAGAAAACGACATTTCTTGCATATCATTACACAAGGCAACAAGTTTAACTTCCATTTAAAGCCCTTGGCTTGATTTTGAATCCGGCAACGTTTTGGGTTTTCTAGCAGGGTTTTGGAATCGTAATTTATAAAAAAAAAAAAAAAAAAAAAATTCAGATTTTGAAAGTCGCGTATACCATTGAATATCGATACCTCACGCTGTTTTGGTCTCTAATTTTTGTATTCTAGAGTAATTAAATATAAAATTAAAATAACTTTGTTTCATGATTCATTCGAATTCGATACTTTTTCTTTTGAGCATTTAAGCACTGATTTGAGCACGATTTTGAACACGGGAAATGAGAACATTTAAAAAAAATTTAATTGCTTAAAACTAGGAGGCTCCGCTACCTGCTCGCTCAGCTGGCCCACTCCCGTAACCCTCTTAAGATAGATTATATTCCACTGCTCTTACCATCCTCTGGGGCAAAACGAAGTTTGCCTGGTTTGCTAGTATTGTATAGTGTGGCCCAAAATGTTATAATGATTTCCCAAAATGCCAATATTAAGTATTGGTAAAGTTTCCATATCGTTGCCTTTCATAGAGGTCACATTTGCCGATTGTTATTATGAACAATATTCGAGAATTCTGACTCTATTCTTATTTTCAAATTAGAAAATTCCGTTCTTTTCCTAGAGTATTAATATGCGAAATTGAAAAATGTTCGCTGTAGTATACTCTTATCAACGCTAACGACAGTGACTTAAGTTAAAATTCAAGGCACGAATGAAACAAATTGTATCGAGAAAAACTATCGATTATGTTTTTGATTTTTTGCATTTTCTTTTAAACCATAGATTTTTTTTTCATTTTTCATACGTTGTGCTGCTAATATAGTTCCCTTTGTTCTTCGCAAATAGTACTACTTATTCAAGAAGTCTTATTACAAAATATTTTGGCAACGGGTCAATGGGCCAGGCACGAGCGCTTATTGAGAACTGTGGACCATAACTCACGTCGTCAAATCCAAAAATGGAAATTGAAAAGATTGTAGTGACATTCATTACCTCCGAACAAAAATACGAAAAATGACAATCACGATACTTCATATCTTCTTCATCAAAATACAGATTTTCGCAAAATTCTCAAAACCTAAGGGTGACCAGAAATAACTGAGTACGAAGAGTTATTGAGGGAAGGCAGTATAAAATTGATCAGCCATCAGAGTTCTTGAATATTAAAAAAGTTTGAATTTTGTAGACTAGTGTAAGTTAAACTATTGAAAACTTTGTTTAAACAATGAGAAACCTATTTCTAATTGCAACTTTATTCCATTCAGTTGTCTCAGAATTTCTCAAAATTCTACATAATCCTCATTTATTTACTCTGTACCTTTTTAATCGCTTTTCTTCGAACTAACTTATCTCTGGGTCAATGTTTGCCTAGATTGATGTGCTGCACAAATTTTGCTGTCAAATTTATTGAGTCATCACATCAAATTTGGCAGCTATACGTGATTGGAAAGCAATTTTCTATATATATAAATATTTTGTAAAACATATGCGTTCAAAAATGCACATTCTCCAGCTTGTTTGTTTTTATTGCTTTACAAGAAAACAAACATAAACAACAATATTTGTGTGAAAAAGTGCATAGATCGCATGCGATTTTAGAGATTTTTTTCTGCTAATTTGATGCATATAAAAAGTATTACAGAGTTTTCCCATGCTTTCTTGTGCCTCAATTGAGACCCTGAACTTTGAACTTTAAACTTAGTTTGATGTCTGAACAAACTTCAATTTGTGGGCCACCCAAAAAAATGTTGCATGCTAATTAGACGGAAGTTGCAAACTCGATAATAAAGACCCCAATTAGAGAGCCAATTTAAGGCCATAGAAAACTGCATTGGCATTGAGTGATTGCCTATGTGTGTGTATAACAGTGTCTAACTGTATTGTATCCTCCAATTACCTAATTTGATTGCATTCAACAACAAGCTCTGCCAGCCTCCACTTATCCCAGTTGAGTTTAGCTCCTGGCGCTTTCTTTTTGCCAAAGTCCATTATCCAGCAGCCTGTCCTGGCAATGCGCATGTCAAAGTGGCGCCACAACGGCGTCTGCTCCAAATTCCAATAGACAGTTGCTCCCGCTGACTTTTTAACTGGCGTCGGCTGCTGTGCTCTGCACGATGTGTTTGAGAGTCGCAGATTTGTCTGTCGAGCTCCCCCACACTGCAAAACTTTTTTCGGTCCTTCGAAACTTTTGGCTGGATGAAAACTATGTCATAGCGACTGCGCTTCTGGGTGGTTGCTTTAGTTTTATGGGGTCCTTGCCAGGAATTGCGTAATTTGTATGTCCTGGCGAGGCGTGTCATTAAAAACCACTACAAAAACAGCAAAAACAACTTCACTTTTTGCTCGGTTTCAGTTAGAGAGAGAGAGATATAAAGAGATTGCGCACGTTTCTTGGCTTTACACTTAATTGAAGCCGCTTGGCTTTTGTTTTTTTTTTTTTATCCTGCGAGGCGTATCAAATTATAGCACTAAAGGATGTTTGGATTATGTGGCAGTTGTCCGCTGAGCTGTTGTTGTTGTCGGTACTGTTTGTTTTTGTATATTAATGACAGCTCTTTTGGGGAGTATTATGTGGAAGGGTTGACAGTTGATTATGCCTTCATTCAAGTAACAAATTTGGAAAAACTCGATACTTTTGAATACAAATTGTTTTGATGAGGGCTGCATGTTGCACGTGCAACTTAATAATCCAGAACCGTTATCTTTAAACCAAATCACCAAAACATCCCTTCGAAGCGAAAACGGTGCACCATATTTGTCACTACGCATTGCAGAAGTTCTTTTATTTTTGTCATATCTGTATGAAAATATGTATTTTTAATTCGAGTTTTATATCAGATTTTGAGGGCTCCCTCTAACAATATCGATGTAGATCTCTTTAAGAACAATTCTTAATGAATTGACCTATCGAAGTAATTCGAGTAGGTTTATATAAGGATTTCCCTGCTTGAATCTGAAAATTCGAAAATTTAGGGAATACAACCGCAGAGGAAGACGGAGAAATAGGAGATGGATGAGTAATATGACTGAAGATGGAAATGTTGAGTATGAAGAATATGACCAATGAGGAAGTGAATGACCAACACTAAGAGGAGACCATGTGGAATAGGAATACGAAGACGAAGAGAATGAAGAATATTTATTTGACCGAAGATGAAGTGAAAGTGGTAGAGGATGAAGAAGATGAATAGCTATAGATGACTTAAAAATATATGTATAAAGAAAATTATCGAAAATAAATATGACGAGAAAGGAATCTAACCAAAGAAATGATGAGATGGGTAATATGACCGAAAAAACACAGCGCACATTGTCAGTATGATGGTGACAAGGGGGAAGAAAGATGAAGAGGCATATAATCTAACAAAAGATGGGCGCGGGGTAAGACACACAGAACGAGCATGGGACGGAGAACCCTAGTACTATTTTTAAGGCATTGCTGAGGTATAAACGAACGAAAACCAGTGATGTTCTAAAGTGCACCACTCTTTTACTCACTCTTTAAAGAAATGATTTTTATGTTTTGCCTGGCATATGTGGCATAACCCGAAAATAACTCGATGAGATACATATTTTAAAGAACGAAAGTTTACCAAATGACTTGTGGACTCGTATTAGTTTTTGATATATTGGCACACCTTGGTGATAAGACGTTAAGATGGTATTACGCTTGGATGGTGTTACTCTCGGATGTTGTCACGATTGGATGGTGAACCGGTCGGATGGCGTTATGCGTGTGTGTACTGTATTAGCAGCGTCTACAGGAGTGCGGGAAGGTCCACATGTGTTTTTGTGTGCTGTATTAGCAGTGAGAGCGAAAACAGAGCATGTAATTGCTGTTACAGCTAGATGGCGCCACATAAATAGTTGAATGGTGTTTCATATCTGGCGACCCGTGATGGAACAAGTTTTTCCATAACTTACTTAAAAGTATATCAAAAATTAATTATCAGATGCTAATTAAATCGTTATAGTCTAACTTTCGAAGTTGGAGTCTTTCTCTACTTTTTGACAAACAAACCCAAGGATTCGATAACGTAATGCCTAAATGATTTGCAAAGCTGCAACTTCTTCTTTTACTCTCGCGTTCCATTTCCCGTGTCATTTTGCTTCGACCATCCTATTCCAATGTGAGTCATACTCAGGTGTTGCTCCATTACCTTTATGGCTTTCATGTCTTTATGTTTGTGCAATGTTATTTTGGCGTTGGGTTTTTACTATTGGCATAAAATGTCATTTTAACATTTTTTGGAATTGAGCTAAGAACGTACAGTTCGACGCTCAATCGATCTGCCAAAAAACACACAGAAAAGGGGTTGGGACGCTGCCAACTTGTGTGTTTTTCTGTTTACCACAGCAAAGATGACGTCGAGTTGATTACCAATCATTTGTGTCCAACCAGCTTATTCGGTCATTGGCTTACAAACTTATATCGAATTGGCAATTTTGATTGCGGTCTTAAACAGGTTTACTGTAATAAAGTTTTATCTATTCACACTCGATTATTTTATCACTTGTGCCGCTAGTTTTTGTGATGAAATAAAAGTGATTACTACTTTTAGATTTTTCATTTTTATGATAGAAGAAGTTCTCCTCACTTTGCGTAATGTAATTTCAAAACTCACATCTCACGCTTTGTGTGTTCTACTAGACTATTTTACCAAAAATTTGTCCCAGATTGTTCCACAAGTATTCCCCTATCTATATACCATGCCACTTTTGCGTATTTAGGTGGAGCATGAATTGTAGTCGATACGAAATTCAAAAACTCTTTCGAGAACTAAAAAAAGAGCAGTTTGCACTAATTACGGTCATATTTCATAGCCATTTATGCCTACAGGTTACTCAAGAAACACAAATGATCATTACTAGCAAACCGTTTGGACTGAGGGGACTGACGAAAATTGGGTTCTTTTCGCAAAGTGCGAAACTCTTTTTTACGTCTGCTATCAACTTTACCACTCAATATAGTACTAACAAAGTACAGCAGAAAAAAAAGAGTCACAGTATAAGAAAAGTATCTAGCATATTGAGAAATTTTCGACTTTGACTTTAACTAATTTATTCAAACTTAAAGTCAGTTTCTGGGAAATAAAATTAATTTCAATCTGCATCGAATAACATTGGAAGCTAAAATGTCAACCTTTTAAGCTTTACATTTCATGTTGAGAAGAAAAGCGTCCTGACAATCGATACACGATTAAAAAAAAGCAAATGAGATCCGAAAAAATCGAGATTCCGATATTATCATTATAATATTCTGTTATAGTCTCATAATCATTATTATACTATAGCAAGATAATAATTCTTAAGGGCCGTCACACGACTACTTGCTAACAAAAATATATTTACTTTTCAACCAACTTATTGCACTTTCTTTATTTCAGACTATTTTTAAGCCACAAAATAGCCAATTCCATTCTTTACTAAGTATTTTACACCTACAGCCAGGAATCTCGGCATTCCTCAGGCCTATGCGTGACCTATTGCAAAACTCTGAAACATCCAATTCCGATAAGAAAACCGTTAAAAATTGCGACCTTGACTTGGTTTAAAGCCGTAAAAAACAATCAATTACCCCTACTAGAAAACTTGCACGTCATCCTAACTTGGCAAGTTACACACAATTGCACGTCAGAAAAATAGGTGGAACAACAAACTTTTAGAAGGCTAAATGAAGGCGTGCATGTGGTCTATAGGAAAATGCATAAGTACACAAACACACACACACACACTCCCTGGCGCTGGACAAACAGTTAGAACGAAGCCACGAGTTACGCGGACATCCCAAGGACATTGTGCAGAAGTGACGTGCAAGTTTTACCGTTTTAACATAATACGTCGAGAGAGCTCGAGCCCCTGGTATTGACAGGTTGCTTAACATAAGGAATATGATACATCAGTTTCGAAAACAAGTGCAAATATTTTGTATAGTAAATATTGCCACACCTTACGGAACTACAAGTATAACTTGACTATCTTTAAGTAGTGCTTATAATTGGGTCTTTGGGGTCTGGTCAGGCGAGTTGGCATGTTTGGACTGATTTATGAAGTGTGCTGATGGCAAATCTTTACTTTGTCTTTGTCAACTTGCAAAACTTGACATGCAAAGAGAAAAATACATATATATATAATACAAAAACAACTGAAGGTCATTCCAAATTGTTATCATTGCCAAGGAAATCACGCGAATGTCTTCAAATTACCCCTAGAGAAACACGCCAACTACAATTTTCGTAGAAACTTGGCATCTCTGTGGGCGTAGCAACGCCGACAGCACCCACTAAGTGGAAGCCCTAATTAATTAACAATTTGCAGAAAAGAAACAGAAAAACATCAGTTCCGTAGAAACGCTATCCGGTATATCTTTATGCATTGTTTATGAAAAATAAATTGATTGGCTCGAAAGGAAAACAACAATTTTACTAAAGAACTTAATGAACTTGTTGTTGAGTTAAAGAACGAGTGCGCCACGGATGTTCGATAAGTCAATCCGATTGTGTATCAAAAAAATTCTAAATTATGGCAATAGATGAAACACCATAGACTGAAGGCGTCTTAATTTAATTTAACAAAAGAAAGTTCCTTAAAACCATGTGTAATTTAGCAATATGTTACTTTCTAAGCGCTAACAAAAGGGCGATATAATAGGTTAAGTTAAACAACATATTAATATCGAATTACGAAACGATGAAATTCGGCAATAAAATAGCTCACAAATTTAATTAGAAAGTTTGCCAGCGTTTTCGTGCTCTCCTTAAATGAGATTTCACTGGTTTGCTATCATTTTCTTGATCAGTCATCTCCAATTAGCGGTTTGTGAAGGTTATCCAAAGAATGAAATCATAAATCTTACGCATCGAAGCAAGCAGATAATTCGAACGGTGTGCGAATTTCGTGCCGAGGATGCAACAGTAGAAAGGGTACCTATTATGAAGTAAGTCGCATAGGCTTGCAACGAGACGCGTATTCACACGATGCGAGAGAAAAGTCAAATCCCAACTAGGGATTGCAAAACTGCCCCATTGGTCTTCGTCCCAAAATCAAAGGAATTCTGCAATGGCTTTTTTTTAAAAAAGTTATAGGTACGCGACATCCAGTGAAGGATTGTTTCTGTATGGACCGCTATCTCTCCAACCAATTCTGCCGCGCAGACTGAAATGATCGTTTCTGGCCCTGCGGTGTTCGATAAAAATCTATTCCATTCTGACATTATTCCATTCATTTTGAATACAACGATTGAAATCTTTCTTGATCTCTAATCACTTATATGTCATTAAAAATGCAAAGTAAAAATCAGAGGCAGAAACCGCTTTCAACCGAATTTCACCAGCAAATTTTAAATGAAATTTAGACCAAAATTGTTTTGAGATTTCTGGCACAAACCTCACTAGTTTCGAAAAGTGCACCTACATTTGCTAAATATATTACGTTAATATAAATGCGGAAGGAGAACCTGAGCATCGACCTATGAAATCGTAAGGAACAGTTGTTAAAGAAACAGATAGCGCAAATCCTCTATAACTTACCCCAAAATTGCTGTCCAAGAATTCTAAGTAACAAAAAAGAAAACTTTTTGGATTTGGGTTCTGAAGCAAAAGAACATTGATTTCCACTTAAAAGATGCATATTAAGCTAAAAAAAAGAATGTCCAAAGTGGCAGATTTCCTAAATCTTTGGTTCTGAAGCAAAAGAACATTGATTTCCACTTAAAAGATGCATATTAAGCTAAAAAAAAGAATGTCCAAAGTGGCAGATTTCCTAAAGATGGAATATTTTCTATAATTATATAATATGTACCGGAAAAATACAATACTAAGCGTTCCAGTGAATGACTTCAAAACGAAATGAATAACAATATGGTTAAAAATAAACCAAAAAAGAAAAAAAAAAAGAGGTTTATTGTGCTCCAACGTCCAAAATCTTAGGTTAATATTGTATCAACTTTTGGTGGCTCATAAATTTGCATGATTTTAACGCTTATTGCCGTACAGTTTGATTTGAATCGCCAAAAAGTTCTCCCTTTTGTGTTTCTATTAACACAACCCATACCAGAAGCACTCTATTGACAGGATACACACAACCCACACACAAACTTGTAAGTTCTTCCTTTGGTGCCTCTAATTGCGTTGCATATAAAAATTCCGTTGCGGCGCCGCAATGACTACAGTTTGGGCTGCTTGATGCCACAAGGGGTGGCACATTAAATCTGTTGTCGTCGTCGTTGTGAGTGAGATTGAGAATGCCACCCGTCTGAGCGATGATGTCAACTGCTGTGACAACTTCAATACACAACTAACAGCACTGAGAGAAAGGACAAGGGCAAAACAAGTCAAAAGGCGACAACATGTGGAGCAAGGCTCAATGAACAAAAGGAAACTGTGTCTTGGTCGTCGTCTATGTGTATTTTTAGAAATGTTTATCTTGGTTGTGCATAGCTTAAGCAGGTCAAGCATCAAGGGTCAGAGTCATTCACGTTCCACTTTTTCTTTTCAGCCCATGATCAGCATCACTTGCAGTGCTGGCATTGCAGCTCGGATACCGTTGGAGCTGAAGACTTTTGTGATGTAACTTTTCAGGAGGATAACATACCCACGGATACGATCAAGGAGCGTGGCATCAGTCTAGTGCGCAACTGCAATAGCAGCATCAACTCGGATCACGAGCGTCCCGTTTGCCGCAAGACTGTGGAGGAGTGTAAGTAATATAGTAGAAATAGCCAAGGCTTTTACGAATTGCGAATTGGTGGAAGTGGTTTTTTATTTCGCAAGATGGTATCGGAGTCTTTTGAGCATTTATTATCTGATTCCGATTTCCGACCAGTTTTGGGTTGGGTTAAACAGTAGATCTGCAAAACTATGGATAGTGGCGTCATTCGATATTTTTAAAAAATAGATTCGATAGTAACGACAGCCTGATATTCAGCTATCAGACCTTCAAGCTGAAAATACATGAATTTTCCAACCTTCAAGCCAAAATGAAATAAGCTGTCGCTCTGCTAGACAAACATGGCCACAACTAAATAGCAAAAGAACAGCTGTGCTCTCCTTCCTCAGTAGGGAGAGATTCTCAGTCGGTGTTAGAGCCACTACTGGACACTAACTAGTTGGTGTCTTTGCAGCCAGGCTTCTTATCCCGCACAATGATCTGTACAGAAGTTTCAGAGACGTAGAGCGCTTCTGCTGTTCATGTCCTGCCCCCTGCACACGGCCCCATATGTACCTGTGTAGGCACTTTTTCGACAGCGGAGCTGTCCAAAGGCAGCCCTAAACGGATAGCGGATTACATATTGACATCCGAATAGTCCTCTCTATAATCATGTATCCCTTATCTTCTAAGTTTCTCATCTGTCTATTTTTACTTGACTGTTGATAACAGACAAATTAACTCAATAATTTTTTTATAATTCGAAAAATATTCTAATATTATCAGTTATTAAGAACTATCGAAAAAAGTCCATGGTGAAATTAGTCAAGTAGAGACAAGGCAGAAACAAAGGGGTGAGAGAGAGAAACTAAGGCAAGGAAAAGTATAAAATTACATTAGGAGGCGAGATTAGGGTCACGTGCTTGGTAGAGCCGTGTGATTAGCCAAGAGAAAAGCTAGAGAGGCGTAAGGGTGCAAATGTGTAGTGTCGGTAAAATTTGGTTTAAAGGAATAAATGAAATGCGATTTTCTTTGTTTTCACTAAATTGTAACATTGAAAATGATCGATACTTTTAAAATCCAATACTAATGACTCGATTCTAACTCTATAACTTTTCAGCCAATGGAAAAATCATAACCAAGCGTTTTTGCTATTACACCAATAAATCGGATCCCGTGGAACAATGCAATGTGACCAGCACTGAGAAGAATGTGCGGCGAATATTCTGCGAGGATTGCATGACAGATCGCTGCAATGCAGCCGCCAAAATGGTTGCCATGTTGGGCGCCATTTTGTTGCCAATCTTGGCACTGGCCAATCAACTGGCCAACTAAAGTATCAACATGCGTAGCTGATTGCAGTTTAATTTTGCATTAAAGTTTAAGTTTTTACTTTTAAAACGTGATATTTTTAGTTTAGCGCTTAGCTAGGCTCTAACACATTCAGTTTTTATGAATTTTTGAGTTTAAATTTACAGTTTGCCAAGGACGTAGCGTTTTTAAAACTCTTTAGTTGTAATGTTTTAGCTATTTAAGTTAATTTGTACTCATAAAATTCGGAACAACATTAATTTAATTTGCTTTTGAGGATGTTTTGATGTAAGGCTGTTGACCGAGACACGTATTTTAGCATTTGACAAGCTCAACATATAACATTTCCTAATTATTGATGTAAAACTAAAATAAATTACATTTATTGTAGAACAAATAGCTAAGAAGAGAGCACAACATAAAGCAGAATATAACAAATATATACCTACAAATATACCAAATATATGTAAAACATATTTTAATGTAAATGAAAGACCACAAACACTTGATTATCACAGTTGAAAATAAAAAACTTACATGTATTTTATACATACAGATACACACACACAGTTACAACCACACACAAATACACATAGACAAGCACATTCAAAAGTAACCAATAAAGTTAACAAAGTATCGATAGATATTCATTCAATTTCTTATACATAAGACAATAAGCCGATAGCCGCATCGAGTAATCGTTTCTTCAGCTCCGGTTCAAGTTCCTCATAGTATTTTTCGTATTGCATGTTCTGCCATAGATCTGCCATATATTTACCAAACTCCACTAGCTGCTGGCCATGGCTTGCGTACTGCTCAAACAGCTGCAGTTCGGCGTTTACCCATATCTTATAGGAATCCCGGTCACCAGGTTTATACAGCTGTGAGAGATACTCAGCCAAGAGTGTAGCCTGCTCCAGCTTATACAATTTGCGTATAACCCGCTGGAAGATCTCTTGTATCTGCTCGGGCTTAAAGAGACAATTCAGTTTCTCCGAATGTTGTCCAATCTGCAGACGCCACTTGCTCAGTTTAGCTTCTGGTTGCGCCAGCGCCTGTGCATATAGAGCTGTGGTATTTAAGGTAGTCAGGTGTACCCTCATTTGTTCTCTCAGCAGATGGGCTTGCAGGTAGTGCGTCATGTTTAAGTTCTTTTGTGGCTGCTTGCAGAGTAAACGCTTCATGGTCGCCGAAAGTTCCTCTATTTTGGTCACATCATTGGGAAAATCTGCGCGCAGCTTACCCCAAGTGCCGTAGGCCAAAGACAGCTGATCATCCGTGTTGTCAAAGCTTTCGATGAGTGCCAACAACCGTTTGTGATCATAGTTGTATACCTGCGTACCCTGGATGGCATATCCGCTCGGTAAAATTACCAATATCGGCAGCAAATAGATGTAAAAACCAAGACCTGTGCTCATGTTGAGACTTAAAATACAACTAAAGCTGAGTGATAGTCATTTCCTGGGTTATCAATGTATTAAGAGGCTTATCAGTTTGTTTTTAGAGAGCAATAGTCTTATCAACAAAGGCTGCACACCTTGTCGGATCGGAATCAGTTCACACCGGACAACTTACTGCGCAATGGAACGATGCTGTAGGTTAACTTCGGATGTTTTGAGGCGTTTTTGCTTTTGAAACATAATTTCAAAACAATTTTCGCTATTATATGCCGTGATGCTAACGCGGCAAAGAGCTTAAGATGTTGCTAGTATGTGCGCACGCTAGATGGCGCCACATTATGTCAAGCTATGTTCCAAGTAGACTGATTTGGATGTAGCTTATCATAAATGTTGAGATTACTAAATGCGATCATTTAAAAAAAAAATTTTTTTATAACTATCATTCATTTTTGATGTTTAACAACTAATTTAACTTAATGGTTAATTTTCTTGAATTTTTCAGCGTTTTGCCAAAATGCATGCCTTTTGCGGTAAATTGGGGGAATTTTTGATTTTCTAGCAACGCTTTCGAATTATCGCTATTTCAAAAAATTCTTGATCGATAGTTGCGTACTTAGATAATCTCATGTTACTCATAAACATTACTGCCGATCGAGAAAGGTAATTAAACATCGATTCAATGTCTTTCAGACGGTTTCAGCCCACCTAGATATTTTGTAAATTATGGAACAATGAACTCAATATGTTTTTTCTAAATTTGAAAATCCCTTTTTTTTCTTTTTCTAAAGTAATTAAATCAAAATTTACAAAAACGCTTGGCAAATGTTCTATCGGACTCAATAAATTGAATTTTTGCAAATATATTATTGAGATCCGAATAAATGTAAAAACATGTCTGTACACGAAAACAGTTTATTTGCGACTAAAAATCTCGGTCAATACATTTTAAGTAGTTATACATTTTGACAGTTTTCTCAGTGAGTGTTTTCTACATGCTGCATTGATACATTTAATTTCAAATATATTTCAATATGAATTTTGACTAAAATCGGTTAAATAGGGAAATAATAAAAGAATTACAAAATTCAAATGGGCTACTAATTCACCAATCTCTCATGCAACTATCGAATTCTACTTTGGAAAAATAGTTTGTTTTTTTTTTTTTGGTGTTTTTAGTCTGGATCTAATTTTTTGGTTTCTGAGCTCGAAGTAACACGCCCAAACGTCTTGCATTGGAATCGTCGGAATCTATAATATAAATACGCTGCGACAAAATATGTTCACCATTTTTCGCCAACTATATGGCAACCAATATGAGTGAAACTTATATTAATATGTAGGGAATTTTCATAGGGTGTGCTATATATAAGTATTATTCATATATTTTACCAAATCATAGGTAAAATCAATAAGAAACAAAAATCCTGTATTTTAAATGGAGATAGATGTCTTTTCTTGTATTGGTTACTGTTCACGAACGTTTCTTTTGTTAGCTATTGGCATCTGCAATAGTATTTTTGTTTCGACAGAGAAAAGTTGTTATTTTGTTGAATCCGGCTTGTTTGTGTACACAAACGTTTTCTCATTTGTTATAGGCATTACTCTTGGACTTCGGCCGTGTCTATGTAAAAAGTTTGCGGGGTTACCACTAGTTACTGTAAATCCGAAAGCCAAACTCCGTAGAATACACCGGTTGACAACCATTCGAGCATTTCAAATGGTTTTTTTAACAAGTGTTGATATATGTATGAGGCCAGTGCATGATCAACTGTAGACGACAGCGATCGCCCGTAGAAGCATAATTCGGCATAGTGCCCTACCCACTATTGATCCCACTAAATGCAGCTAATGATCCTCGAAACATAAATATTCGTATTTGGTATTGATGTTAAGGTCGATAGAAATGATTCTCTAATACATAATATTCTTGTTGTTGCCGTCAAAGATCCACTATTCATCTCCAGTCACAATCCCTTTCCTTGTTGCCTTTGAATGAATATCGCAAGTGAATAATTGCCTTCCACGATTTTCGGTTTCAGTTCTGAACAAACCCAATTATCTTATTTTTGAATCATTCGCAATCGTACGAAAACGGTTTATTGGGAAAGTCCCAAATATACTGAAAGCTCCATTTACGTTTAATTCTGATTTTCATAAAGCAATTCTTCTAATTTTTGATTTCTTTTTTTTTTTGGTTGTTCTGAGCAAGGCTTGTCAACGTTGTCACGTTGTCATAGCCACCGTTAACGTTCCTACATAATTTATCAGATAGGGCACCATTTTGGGGCTGATTAAAATCCACGGATGAATGTTGAAAAACCGGTGCATACTCAACAAATAACTATTTGGTATGGTTTTTACGCCAGTAAAACCGTTTTTCTTTGAAAATAAAGCGGGAAGTGCTTTGAATGTGAACGGTTAGAGTTACCGTGCGATGATAACAAATTATTGATAAAGACGATAAGTGATTGAACTCTCACACAGCCAAGATCGTGTGATTTATTGGCTTTTGACTTTTTTCTTTGGCGGTATTTGAAAATTAAGGTCTATGCCAATAAGTCAACAACAATTCCAAAGCTCATAAACGAGATAATCAGGCTAAGCGGTGTGATTGAGAAGCAGTTCTGCCACGATATCTTTTGACTTCTTTCTTTGATGGTATCTGAAAAGGTCTATGCCAATAAGTCAACAACAATTCCAAAGCTAATAAACGATATAATCAGGTTAAATGGTGTGATTGAGAAGCAGTTCTGCCACGATATCATACAAAATTTCGATCAATGTGTGGAGGTTTGCCGTCGAAGCCGGGTCGATCATTTGGCCGGTATTATCTTCCATGCGTAATTGTCATAGACCCAATAATTTGCTTCAACAAATCTATAGACAAGCTCTGTTTTAAGACATTTAAGACCGGCACTTGAGCTTGGAACACCCTCTACATCGAAAGAACATAAATGGCTATTATTATAGATTTGAGCAATCTATGTAACGGGCAGAGAGAGAAAAATTTTACCAAAAGATCCGCATTTTCCGGAGGGCTGTTCGATTGAAACTTGGCACAGATATGCACATTGTTACTGTTGGGTAAAGAATATCAAGATCGGACCATCTCCTATAAACTTCAACAAAATTTTAGTTTTTATAAATATGTTTATATATAAGCTAAAGCGACGAAATTCGGTACGTATACTTATGCTAAGATTATAAACCAAACAATCAGTGGTGTGCTGGAAATCTCTAGAAGTTAAAGGATGTGTTTTTATTCGATTTCAAAAGCTCTGCTTGTTGGCTAAAAATCGGATTAAATTGATATCTGGCATACCGGCTTATTGCAATTGGGTTGAAAGTGATTTCTGGCACACCCCTGAATGTTGATCTTTCGCTGAATCCACTCCTCACCTACGCAGTTACATTGAATACGTTCATACCCCACAACGCATCCATACAAAAACAGAAGTTTGATTTCTTGTGAAAAATGAACGCAAGGCATTCCACTGTCGGGAATATTAATATATTTTTTTCATTTAGTAGAACTGATCCTGATTTAAGCACCCTCACACTTTCGCCATATGTGGTCTATTGATTTTCAAATCAATATTATACACGACGACAAACTTTCCCTCACTAATCCAATTAGTTCGCAGTGTCATACAATGCGGATGCAATCCACATGAATATTCCACCTACTTAGCCTCATTTCCGCATATCCTGCGCCTGCCGTCACTTGCACTGTACTTGTGTGGATTTTCATTTTATTTCCTCGACCCGTCTATCGGTGCCTTCCATCTCAAGCAGCGATAACTAATAGCCCTCAGTGCAACCTAGTCTGTGGGTTGGCAGGACCCAGTATTTGCCATTTTAATTAAATTTATGCAAATTGTATTGCCTTTTCACTATTGATTAGTGTTGCCCCATTCAAATCGGGGTCTCGCATCATTAGGCATTTTCGATAGAGCGTAATGACACGAGCGTTCAGGGGAAAAATCATGCAATAAAAATATGGCATACTTTTAGGACGTTGTGAAAAATAAGTTGCTCATAGTTGAGGAAAGGGCGGTTTTTTATGGCTTTTGTTGTTTTTTGAGCGTTTTGTGTTTTTAAGATTGCTGGAAATTAACATGTTTTTATATTTTGTTATTTTTCTTACTTTTTTTCTATTGTCACAGTGCAAATTACAACAGTCATACACCATATAATTATAGCTCTATGAATTTAACAGATTTCGTAGCTTAAAGAAAAGATTCGTCTATTGATGACTATTGGACTTTCTTTGAAAAAAAACAACATAGCTGTTATTCGAGCTCGACCGTTAATTTACAAAAAAAAAAACTTCGCATTTTTGAAATACATATAAGATTTGCCACATTTACAGATATTTTCGCTAATAAAAACAAAAAATAAGTCGAGTGAAACGCCATCAATAATTTAAGTTTTCGCCAATAAGTTTTATATATACAAAAGCTAAACCAAATAATTACTATAAAAACTATTTTGAGCATTCAAAGTGTTGCTTATGTTCTGGTCTACTGCTTATGCATTAAAATGCGGCTATAAATTACAGATTTATTAATAAAATCTCGAATAAAAACGGTTTAGTAACAAATCAAAAAGGGAAAGTGGCTCAAGTGGTATAGTTAGGGTGTGCCACAAAGCTCTGAGTCTTTCTAATTCTGTTCTGACATCTGGTCTGGGGATTGAACCAAGGTCCATCTGCTGCTTGTGTCAGCTGCTCAATCACTGGTTTACTTCAGTTTGGCGCGAGAAGCTTGCTGATATAAAAATTGGTTTTATGCAACTATGATGCAGGTGCTCAAAGAATTTAGGGCTCAACGGACTAATTTTTAGGACGAATATTGTCTAAAACACAAAATCAAAGTTTTGGCAAGCAGGGTGATAACACTATTCGAGCGTAACACCGTCCAAATGTAGTCACAGATTTTCGTGACGGCATACGAGTCGCCCTTACGCACAAGGCATGAATAGATGAATCACCTCAAAAATCGAACATTCTGCACTTGATTTGATACCCAGCCGTTTTTATCAATTAGGTATAAAAGGATTCATTTAAGATCATGTTTTTCAATGGCAAAGTATTTTGAATTCTGCGTGTATTACAATCGATGTATTCGACTACATTTTTCATTATATTTTTTAAATTAAAATTTTTATAATCATTTCAATACTTGAATTCTGAGTATTATTAGATCAATTCGCAATCGAAATGTAAACTTTAAAGACAAGTAAAAATGGACCCAGGCTAAAAAATGTCTCTTAACTCCACCAAAAGTAAAAATAACTGCATCACGCTTTCGTTCGTTGTGTTCATCCGTTTACCCACACTGAGAATTATCCCTCGTAATGATTTGGCACCTCTAGAGCCAAGATCCACAATCTCTACTGCATGCTGAACCATAGAAGCCGCTTGTCATTACAATACAAGCGACGTATATTTATTAGATCAAGAATGATATGACAGCAAATGACTTCATTTGTATATCAACAAGTGGTAGCTCCCGATTGTAGCCGCTAATAGAGCATATCATATGCGACTAGTAGGGTCACGGTTCGATTTTGCCCCAAGAGTGGCAACCGGGAAGGAACAGGCATTATAATTGTCTTCCAAGTATAATGATATGTTTCTGTCTTACTCCAACCAGCTGCCTAATCCTAAGGGGAGATACTCATGGCATTCCAACAAAATGGAGCAAAAAGCGTTGCTTCGGGATATTTATGAAGGGGGCCGTCATGTGACAACTGGTAGATGTATAAAACATTTTCCAGGCGCCATCTCGCCCCAAAACCACAACCCAAAATGCATGCTTCCTGTTCATTCTTGCCCTCTTGTAGACGTTGCTCTAGTAGTAGACACAAATGTAACACCATCAGAACGTAATACCACTGAAGTGCTATACCATTTCAGTTTAACAATAAAATTCTGCGACAATATGCGAGTCTGTCTTACCCACGACGTGACTTCTTCGGTCTTAACAACAAGAGGTTCCAATCAAAAACGTATTAATCATTTTTTCTGAGCTGTGAGTCAGAAATACTTATAAAACAGTCATGTTCTTATATGGCACAAATATATAGGGAAATTCCCTATCCAATTATATAAGTTTCGACCATATTTGTTGCCATATTGTTGGTGAGAAAGAGTTATGTAAATTCGCACCACGAAATTCGTACACGGATGTGTTTTTCGGACAAACGAAAGCACGGGTCTATGCGCATTCGTACCAGCGTCTTCCAGGCTTTGCAGACATAAATCTAAATAGAAATTACCATGGGAAAACAACAATACTATCGAATAGTCAGGCCGCTATAAGGGCGTTTGCATGAACTAAAATAAACACCAAGCTGATGCGGGAAACTCTAATGAAGCTGTACCATTTGGGACACTAAAACACACTTCGATCGTTCCTTGGTCACACCGGCATTCCCGAGAATAAACTCGCGAATAGGCTGGCAAGAGGCGTTGCTGAGAATCCCTTAATAGGGCCAGAGCCTCATTATGGCATTGCAAGAAACACCATTAGGTAACTATTCAGAAGGAGGGACCAAGGCGAACCACGAACGGAATGAATAGTCCAGGGCTTGGGCAAGCCAAATAGCTTCCCGGAAGAAACTATCACAGATAGGAAGGAACTCTGGCAGATCTGGCACATGCAACAAATTTGACCTTAATAAAAGTCCTATAACTTTTCCGGTAAGTTATGGGTCGCTGATTTCGGATCCGGAAACCTTTTTGGATTTTCTAACAGTTAATTAGTTTTATCTGAGAGATAGAGCTGACAGGGTAGCTGTAGTTCAGTAGGGTGCACAATAGATCTTAAAGGTCGTGTTTAAAATATGTAAACAGAGGTCCTTTTAATACAAGCAATAAACAATAAAAGCATTGCTTAAAAGTCAGTAATTCGGTATGACTTAAATCGCTTGCAATGAATGCATACAAACGGCTTCATTATATGGCTTGGCAATTGGAATTCGGCACTTAGAAGCCAAAAAAAATCTAATGGAAATCTATTAAATTTCTAATTCCAAGCACAAAATGCAACCACAGCCCAAAGAACTGAGACCAAAACAAAGGCAGCAAAACCGGTTTCAAAACGTAAATACGGCGTAATAGGAATCAAAACAATTCTTGAAAATTCAGCGGCTGCCGGATTACACTCAAAACAAAAGCAGCGGGCAGCGCAGTCGCAGTTTGAGCAGAAACAAAAGTTTGAGTGGTTTGAGCGTGAGGCAGCGGCAGAGACCAAGTTGTTGGTGGCAAGAAAATAAACTTGTCAGATGTGCGGCAGACAGCAAACGTGAAGGTTCACTAGTACGTGCGTTTACAAAAAGTGCAGTTTTTCAAAAACAAAAATTCCAAAAAACAAGTGCTAACAAAATGGTGTCAACAACAAAATGCATTTTGGCCATGGCCGTCATGTTTGGTTTGGTCTGCTCGGGTAGGTGTGGACTTTGAGTGAACACTTTTGAGTTCTACAAAAAAAAAAAATTCTGTGAAAAACTTTGAAATTTTTCCACAGGCTATGCCATCAAGTGCTATCAATGCGAATCGCTGTCGAATCCCAATTGTGGTCTCAAATTCGAGGCCGATGACAGAATGCTAATTGATTGCTCCCGCATGGGACCTCCAAGATTTCTGCTGAGCTATTTGCCGACTATACGCAATGCAACTGGTTGCATGAAGAAGACGCTAGAGAGCGGTAAGTTTGTTTTTCGTTTATTACAAGTTACACACGATTTGAAACCGCTGCTAATTTAACGCTTGGTAATTATGTTGAGATCTTTTGGTGGCTTTTGATGTCATACAGCTTCGTCTCGGTTTATGTCTAGAGATTTGTAATGATGTCATGCCTATAAGTTTAATTATATCTAGTTGTTGTTGTTGTAGCTACTGCTGCTGCTGCGCACTAAGTCGATTATCTTTTTCTACGAAGCCTTGCACGATTTCGTGTAATAACGTATAATTTGAGGCTTAATTCGTAAGCGAATTATTTTTGTGACGTGATATGCACAAGTGCTCATAGACAACAACAAGTTTTTCACAACGCTTTTCATTTAGACTCATTAAACATTGAAATGGAAATTTACAACAATACCAATTGTACAATATTTTGACATTCATTTTATTCACACTCAATCATTTGAGTTATGATGCACTTTTGACTCACACTTTGGAGCACAGTTTTTCGAAATGACTGCGAGATAAGCTCTTCGAAATTATTACGAGCACCGGCGTGAATTGCTTCGTAAAGCTAGAAAATTTAATTTCATTGATCGTTAATTTACTTTTAATTGAGCGGAATTTGATTTGGATAATGAGCTCATTATTTGTCGGAAATTAAAAAAGCTGTTTATAGTCATGGGTAATATGAGACAAGCGAAAGTGTATAACAAACAGCTTTAGCTACAATTTCGACCTAAATGTGTTATAGCAATGAATTATATGAGATTATTTGAGATACAGCTAAAACTTTGACGCAAACAATTTGGAAAACGCACTTATCTCATGATTCTATCGAAACTTACTTTTCGCCAAATGCAAAAGGATTTAAGGTGCTTAGGGTTTTGGACCCACCACGTAAAACCACAATTCCAATTAAATATATTTATATCAGGCCGTAACCCAATAATGGGTTGTTATGGCCAGTTAAGAAGAAGAAGAAGGGGGTAGTGCCACCTGCCTGCTCAGCATGTCAACAACCAGCAAGACAAAGTAAAATTTGAACAAAAAAAAGATAAATACAAAATTTTCCTAGAAATTTGGACTTAAAATTGCTTAAAATACTGATAATTTTAAAAGTAGGCCAGTTTGTTTTTTGACGACTTTCACAGTATTCTGTCTGAAGTTTCCGGGTTTTCCTGAGGCATACTAAAGCATTCCCAAGCAAATCAAAAAGATTTTCGGCGACTTTTTTTGTATATATAAATATGAAAATATGATTGGGATTATTTTGAATACTCAGAGTTGTAAAATATGAAATTATTTGAAATAGCACACAATTTTCCCAAAAAGGTGCTTCAGACAATAGTTTATTGTTGTTTGTTGTCCATTGTTATTTGCATGCAATCCAAATGTTCCTTTTGTAATGCAAATAACCTTTAGTGCAACCTTTTGTTCTGAAAAAACCCCTTTGTTACGCAAATTGTGCAAAAAAAAAAAAACACCTATTTTTATGCAATTAAATTCCTTTATACACTTATCATTTTTATGCAAAACAAAAAATAATCTGAATGAAAGTAGGCCCTAAATATCCTAAAGACCCAAAAAAAACTTAGCCTATTGCCTAAAAATAATTTGTTTTTTTATCTGAATGGCAATAAATTTATCTCGTAAATATACAAAAACAATATTAAAAGTCAATTAATTTTAAATTTAAAAAAATTCTTAAGGGGTCAGCTACTAAAGTCAATTGCACAATAGCTCTCCATCATTTTTGTAGTTTTCATGCGAAATTTAGTGCAATCGCGTGCTGGAATGTAAAAAAAAAAAGCGATTTGCTTTTTTCTTTCTGGACATGCCAATTTGGAGCTTATAATTAGAAAATTGTTGACTCAAAATATACATATGCGTCATAGAGCTAAGCGAAATGAATATTTATAGATCTTAAAACTAGGTGGAAAAACAAGTACGGGCTAAAGCAATGTAGCAATGTTGATTTCGAAAAATAAACCTATTTCTTGAACTATAAAACTGTGACAGATATGGCACACCCTTAGTTACAGCTACGCTATTTGCAACATGACTGACTGACTCACTTATGATTTATAAACTTTAAACAATGCAACTAAATTGTCAAAGAGTTAATAACAAAGTTGCAGCATTGTTCAACAGCTGATAACAATCAATACCTTTGTGTCTGCGCAATGAAAGTTTTTACTCAAAATCTCTTTTTGCTATTTCAGTGGTCGGCCATCCGCAGATTGTGCGCACCTGCTATTTCGGCGATGTCTCCAATACACAGAGCGGTTGCCAATCGGATCCCTCGCTGCCGTTTGTCAGACAATTGAGCTGCGATGTTTGCACCAAGGATGAGTGCAATGGTTCCGGAGCTCTTGGACCTATTGCAGGCATTATTCTGCTGTTCTTCGGACTGGCGCGTGTGCTCTCATAAGTTATTTAAGCTAGCTTTTGTTTTTGTATTCTAGCTGTAGTTATCTCTCTCTGTATGCAATATTTGTTTCAAAATTCGTGCCCTTAATAGAATTTGAACATAATTCTATATTGTTTAAATTTGTGCGTTAATAATTGGTAATAAATTTATGTATGTGTACGATATTTGATATGATTTTGAGTTCTCTCTTGGCTGGATTTTATGTGAAGCTGTTAAAGTGTAGAGAAGAATTGAAGTGTTGTTTATGCTAAGGAACATTCCCATCAAAAATGTCAGCAAATTAAACGAGAATGTTTGTTTGTCAAACAAATTTGCCGGATCCAGAGACGAAATGGCACCTGAGTATCATTTCACACGGAACTGCAGCAAAACTACAATGAACGAACGGGTATGGACCACCCTAGAGAAGGTCGATCCTATAAAATGGCACAACATTGCGTACTGAGTACCATTTCACACGGAAGTGCAGCAAAACTACAATCAACGAAGGGGTATGGATAAACCTAGAGAAGGTCGATCCTATAAAATGGCACTTCATAGAGAGACGGATCTTTTACAAATGAAGACACGGCAATTGGGGTCGCAGCACCGCGAATGAATATGTTAGAATCTACGTGAATAAGAGAGTTGCCTTTTATGTATTAGGAATAGAGCACAAGAACAAATATATTTCGTCAACAACGGTTTGTATAGTATTATTTTTCGGATATTGGTATGGCCTGTTACAAAGTTTGTTGCATATCATAATATCAACACAATTGTATATGTCATGTTCTTCGAGCCCATATACCATAACTCACTGCGAAAGATTTCCAAGGTAGTACGGCTATAAAACAGAAAAGCAAAGGTCGTTCCCCTTTTCCTTCCCCTAGTAAGTTTTGTCTACAAATTGAAACATTAAATTAAATAAACTATTTTAAATTGGTTGTTTGTAGATGATAGAGTATGAAAACTTGTACATCCTAATGCTAGCTGATTATATTTAAAAGATTATATCAAAATGCTTAATGAATAAAAAAAACAAGAATGAATTTATGGCTAATCAATGGCATCCATAAAGAAAGCGATAAAATAAGCCATCAAATAAACGATAACCTTGTTCATACATCTTCCATTCTTCGAATACTGTATAATCTACGTAACTTGTTAACTTTAATTGTGATTTATTGATAAATTCAATATTAAGGAGAAATCAAATTTAATATCGAACATAAAACAATATGTTTTACTATTTTTAGCACGTTCAGACAGACTTTATAGTTAATGACTTCGTGTTATGTGGCGCCATCTGGGGTATATGCTTGCAAAACTCAGCTTTTGGATTATTTGTTTATGGGTCCCACTGCCTGAGTTTCTATTGCGTGGCCTTGTAGTCCAGTAAAACAGTATAAGAGACTATCTTAAATCAAAAGGGGGGGGAGGGGGGTTACGGAGAGGTTTACATTTTGGCCTATAACTCCCGTATTTTCTATACTACAGAAAAACTTGAGAGAACAACTTTGGAGAGAATTAAATTTGCAGTAAACTCAGTACTTTACGAACACCGTCATACTTCCCGTTTTCATTTAGCTGAAGATATCCTTGGATCCTTGGTCCTTTACGCTTTGTACGCTGACTATCGCATTCGTTGGAAAAACTAATTCCACGAACTCTACAACGACATTGACATGGTCAAACGAATTAACATCCTGTTGCTCCGCTGGCTCGGTCTTGTTGTAGGTATAGATGGAGAAGCTACTACTACGAGAAAGGTCTCCAATGCTGCTGTTGAAGAAAGGAGACGATGTGTTAGGCCATGTCACCGTTGAAAAAACCAGGTAAAGAGGGCACTAACTACCTTTTGTATCACGAATTGGAGGAGAAGCAAAGGCACAAGTTCATGTTGCTCCTGAAAGAAAGGTCTAAAATGCAGCCGTTAAAGGAAGAAGTCGTAGGCTGCGTCTCCGCTGGAAGGACCAGCTACAGAGCGCACTAACTACCTTGGTAACACGGATTGGAGAAGAAACAGAGGCGCCTATAAAAGAGTCCTACATAAGGCAGGAACCTAGTATCGGATTGTTGTCGTCAGTCTGGAAGAATAACAATACATGTTCTTGTATTAAGAACATTTTCAAATATGTACATGCTTGAATTAAGTACGTTTCATTTCTGTATATTCCAACTCTACGAACGAAATTTAAGTGCGTTTTGAAGAACGATTTTTTCTTAACTTTCAAGCGATAGTTTTCTTGGGTATTAACTAAAATTTTAGGCACTGTCCATAAAACTATTTAAGAGAATATGACTTATATTGCTATGGTTTAACATACACATATTGTTCGCTGTACCGCACTGTGTTCTTTTCTTATCAAATTGTTGGTTTCCAATGCCAGTGTCCCTATCTCAAGGCCTTAATATCTCCGCAGACAGAACAATCAACGAGGAGAGCCTACATGCATAACGCACTATCGACAACTTCTGACTGTATTCAATTTTATTCATATCTTTAGTAGTTTAATTTCTTTGTTGTGCACAAAAAGTTGATGAAGAAGAAGTGAAGCCACTTCCTGAGCTTCCTCAGTGATATACTTTATCAAGTTTCAAGTACTTTGCAAGATTTAACTGTTCGCATGGAAAATTTTTAAGCGTAGCTTTTTGAGTTTCAGCCCATTTGGCCATTTCGCACGTAGTACTATGTGACTTTAGAAGTCGGTGACTGTTTCAATATATTTAAAGGGTTCATTAACTGTATTAGTCAACCATATGAGGCTGAGTTTATTTTCAGCGCTTAGCTCAGCCTTATGTAGGTAGTAAATACTTGTGTTTTATCTGGATGGCAGTTCAATGACTCAGTAAAGCTCATAACACCTGAATTTAATTAGCACAGATGTAGCATGAATATAAAAGCAATTAAACATTTTGTTGTTCCCATACAGAACACATATAGATACTTCAGCCCACCTAAAAGTAGAATTTGCATATATAATTTTTGACTCCGTCAACATTCACTTTTTAATGAAATTCAGGAATAAAACCCAAAATAACACTCAAAAAACAACACGCAATCCGTGTTGACCCGCAACTTAGGCCCATATCAACTTTCCAGTATGTAACTCCCCCCCATGACTGTGTGTGTGTGTCTGCGTTGTTAATTATGTCTAATTGAGTTTAATTTCAGAAAACTACAAGTCAAGCTCAACTGCGGGCGGTTTTACTTTTCTCGCTACACATTAAGTATTCAAAGTGTTAAACGCACTTTACAGGAAAACATACCAGAGGTCAAGAAACTATGGAAGACTTTAACTGCGGAACTCACGGAGCTCATTTCGTATGTAACTTGGACGCCGCCTCACAATTGACCTAAACTAATTTGGCATAATTTGAGAAATTACTTAATTGAAAAGACAACTGAGCACATTAGAAATTATAAAGGGGCTCAAAATGTGGAAATTTTAATAGCTTAAGAGTACTACTATGTAGAAAGAATGAATGCCAAGCAAACTAAGCATAACGGAAAGTAAAATTAATGATTTAGATCTAAAAAAAAGAGCACATAATGGGCGTTATGTCTTGGGGGAACTACCTTATATGTGTATATATCAAGTGGTTATGGAATAAACAAATTAAAATGCCAAAATGTCTACATGGAGCAATAGTTAACTGACAGAAAAGTTAAGCATCTCGAGCCAATATTAATTTTAACTGACAATTGTTAATTATTTTAATTACTGAGCAACAACAACTACAAAAGCAATTACTGAAACCTGTCTGAGTTTGAGCCGTGGGAGGCGTCTAAACTGTGAGTGAATTCTATAGGCAACTACGCAGCATTTTTTATAAACAATGGAACCCAACTAACTGTCGATGAAAGCCCACATGGAAAACCAGTTTCACTGCGAGTCTGCAACTATAAAATGCTACAAGCTTCGCTCTTCGGGGAAAATCATTCAACAACTGAAGTTTATGTGAGCAGAAAGTGTAATGTATCTCAGAGCTTATGAATTCCATAAAATTTAGTTTAAGTTGATATTAAGAAGGTAAAAAATATAAAATTTATTTCATTCATTCAACATTTTAACAGCTCAAACGGCAATAAAAGAAGAAATTTTCTCTTATAGGCTTCCAACTCAGATAGACATTATTGGACTTAAATCTTTCCAGTGCGAAATCTACGGCTTAAGTTAAAACATTTTTAAGCCAGTGATACCAATGTAATTCCTTTAATAAAGTTCATGCAACGTCTTCTTCTTAAATGACCTTAAACAAACCGATAAAAGGTAAAAAACTCCTCTTGGTTAGGCGCGCTATTACCAATTGTTGATACCTAAGGTAGTTAGTGTGCTCTCTAGATGGTCCTTCCAACGGGAAGGATGGTCCTTCAGCATTGTCGCCTTCCTTCAGTAGCCGCATCGAAGACCATTCTTACTGTAGCCTCTTCATAGCTGGCCTAGCCAGAGGAGCCGCAGCATGTTAATTCGCTTGACTTTGTAGTCATAGAGCTATTAGAATTCGTTGTTCCATCGAATATGATAGTGGTTGCCAACGCATAAAGGGCCAAAGATCGGAGTACTTTCACGCAAGCAATGTAAGGGATTTTCCAGGCTGCATCATCATCCACGCTTCAGCGCCATAAAGCAAAACGGGAAGGACGAGCGTCTCGTAAAGTGTTAGTTTCGTCTGTCGGGCGTGGTCTTTAATACCCATTTGCCTACTGAGACCAAAGTAACATCAATTGGCAAGAGTGATTCCCCTCTTGATTTCCATGCTTATAAGGTTTTTCAACGTGATGGTAGTGCCAAGGTAGACGATGATGAGAATCCAAACGATGTGTCTCTCTACTCGCTGACTTCGTCATACCTTGGTGGTGGTAAAACCATGCCGTCATCTATGATGGGGGGCTTCGGTAAGTTAACTCCAGAATCGGCATAATTCTATCATCTCCCGATAGTAAGCCATAGAAGTGTTCCCTACACAACCTCAATGTATCCACTACCAGATTTCCCCCTACAGAAGAACTTCCCAACGGCATTCCTGAGGCTGCGTATCTTGATCTCCTCACGCTCGTACTTTTCCTGCGCACGCTTTTACGTCCGAAAAGGTGCATCTCCATTTTCCTCATCTACCAATAGTGGTATAGCACAGATTGCAAAGTAGCCGACTACAGGGTCCTTCTATAGGCTGCTTTCGTCACTGCGGTGGCTTTGCCATACTCCTGATCGTATTAATGATTTCTCGGTAGTGGGCGTTGATATATGCTTCCAAAGTCCCTCGGCGTTATCAGGTTCGGAGGGAGGTTGCGTGAGCTGCTCAGAGAGATGAGCGGCGCAGGCAAGTCAAGTCTATCGTAGTACTAATTTTTGATGGCTTCATCATTGTTTTCCGTCAGGGCGTGCGCGCGTATCCGGCTGATGTTACAGAATTTTGAATTGATTCGTATTGTTGCCTGCCTCTCGACAACGAATCGGCACTCAAATTCACGTCTCTGTATGGCAGCTATAGCAAAAGGCGCAGTCTGCCCTCTCTATAGCATTTCCGGGTTGGCGGTTATGACTCCTTTGAAGACCCTAAGAGCATCCGCCAGCTAAGCAGACGCACCATCCCAATTAATGGTCCGGACATTCCTGGCGCATACCCGCATTATCAAAACATTTCCCTTTTATACGTTTGCGAGGATCGTCAACTTTAGGGGTTACCTTATCCGAGGAGTGCCTGGCTTCTTTCATAAGAATTGGTGTTTTTCGTAATGGTTCCCAAACCCTACGAATAACCCTTTTAAAGCCACGGCTTTCCTGCCCTTACACCGGGTGGCAATTAGGGCAGCTAACCTGGGAACACCCCGTTGAGGTTGTACATCAAATTGCTTTCGCCCTGCACCGCCAAAACCCAGGCCCCCTGCTTGTTGAATAGCTCAAGAATATTTGAAAGATCATAATTTTTTAGACTTTGAACACTCATTATTTTTTAATCGATCGAAATAATGTTTGTATAAGTAAAATAACTACAACATACAATTTCTTTAATTTTTTGGAATTTCGACTGATGGAAATCAATTGGTTGATTGATTGACTAATGAGAATATTTTTTTTAAATTTGTACAACGCTTGCAAAAAACCGGCTTGCTTATCGTAATCTCCACTAAAATGCCTACAAATTTTGTCAAATGAAGATCATTGTGTTTCGAACTCGTATAAACCTATTTTATTGCTTTGTTTACAAAGTGCAATCCCTTATCGGTTTAATATAATCGAATGAATTTGTAGTACCAATTATATGTGCCTTGCCATGAGGGCATCCATAAAGGGAGAGGGGTGCCCGCTGGATGACGTAGCCCTGACTTACACACCCTGCATGCAAATGAGCGGCCAAATGCCAAACCATAACAACAATGACACTGACAGCCTATCCATAACTCAGCTTACATAATATTTATAAAAAAAAATGTTAAAAACAAAATTAGATAATATAAAAAATATGTGTATTAATAAAGCAAATGCCAGAAGAAGCGCAAGAGACAGCAACAAAAAGTAAATAAATAAGACAAAAACCGGCTGACATCACCAAAAACAAGTTCAAAATATAAAAAAAAAAAAAAATTGGGTTGTCTAGTATACAAAATAGCCAACTTGTTGGTATGTTTGTATGTGTGTCAAATGGCTGAGCCTCAAGCAACAAATTTTGAAACATAAAACATTTAAGCTCAAATGAAAGCACGCAATCAATTCCACTCGTTTGAAGTGACTCAAACTCATGACAAACTGAGCGCAACAGTCTACAGATGACACATGAGTGAGTGTGCGTGAGCATGAGCGAGTGAGTGAATGTGTGTTTATAGGTGTGTTTCTGGTAGCTGTTGAGCTGCTAAGGCGCATTTTTCAAAATCCTAACATCAGACGTATAGAAGTCAGCGTGTCGTGCAGGTTTGTGTCCACGATTTTGGCTCCGTGTCTATTGCTCAGTAAATTTCGGTTTCTTATAATATATAGTGATATTTTGTGTGTTTCATTCACAGAGCAAAAAAAAATGGTGTCAAGTGTAAAATATTTGTTGGCGGTGGCCGTTTTGGCTAGTGTAGCGTGCATGGGTAAGTCCAGATACTTATGTATATGTAAAACTTTGCAACTCAAAAAGAGCATACAAAGTTTTCAACCAAACAATTAGATCCAATTAGTGGCATTGGCAATTCGTATTTCCTAAAGCTAAATTCGTAAACCGTAGTCAAAACATTTTCAGAAATTGCTACTAGCATATTCCACCAACCTAATTCGGAAACAAAACTCAAAACTTTTTCACTTTTTCGAGATGATGTTGAATGTTTATGAGATTTAATAATTCCATTAATTAGTAAGTCTTACAAGGAGAGTAAATGAGTCACATTTCGTAAAAATGAAATAAACACCAAAGAGATCGACGTAAATCTGCTAGTCATAAAATGGTTTCAAAACATCTTACTTATTTTTGAAAAGCTTTACAAGTTGCAATGCGTACGATTTCCCTAAAATCCTAGAAAGATCTATCTGATCTTTTAGTCGAAAATTTCTTCAAAAAGTATTGGCTTTACTTTGAGAATTTCACGAATTATAAACTTAATTAGCTGAATATTGGCATTTCGGAAAGCTAAAATCGGAAACAGAACTGAAAACTTTTTTGTGGAAACCGAAACAGTAAGTGAGCTATAAATGCTTTCAATGCGTAAAGTGCAAAATATTTTCAGTTCTCATTCAGACTTTTGGGAAATACGAATACCACACCACTCATTCGTCAAAGTAAGATAATAAAAAAGATTACAAAAAGATCTGTATCTGAACGAAGTAAGCTTTACACAGAAAAATCCTAACCCTGCTCTGCTCTTACGAACGATGACATGTTTAGAGCAGTTGCGCTCTCTAAGTGCTTGGGGCCTTTTGTAGAAATTAAACTCAAAACGTTTATTGGGTATCAAGAATGCCAGTCATCAAATTATGTGCTTGTAAATCCTAAAATCTCAATTTGGAAACAAATACAAAAACAATTGTACTTTAATTTTAGGACTTACTTACGCATCCTATAATTACCATTCCATTATAACTCCGTAATTTCTTAAGCTAAAGCTAAAAAATGATTTCACTTTCTTTTTAAGATTGACGAATAATCCGAATTATTGAATCTCATAAATATTTAGCATCGTATTATATATTCACATATCAAAACTACTAAAAGTTGAGTTGAGAGTTAATAAAGCTTTCGATTTTGAATACATTAAACATCTTCGTAATTTCGATAATGTATCTGTACTAAAACAGATTTCGATTACACTAATGCAATTTAGGTAAAACATATCAAAACTCTGCATTCGTATCGTTAAACACACAAATTTCAATTATTTTGATATATCGTATTGAAAATCTTTACATGTGTAGCGGGAATAAAACAGATTTCGATTTGAAAATCGACATTTGTATCTGCATATCGGTCCAAATAAAGAATGTCGATTACTCTATTGAACTTTTTAAATGTAACTTAAATACATCGTATATGAAAATACAGCATTCTAAAAGATATCTAAACAAGTTTTCCACTTATTAACTCCATTCATACCCCAAATCCCATTAAGAACTCAAAATTCCTTAAGCTTAAGTAAAAAACCCAAAAAAGATGCTATAATTCCTGCTCACTTATATGACTTCCTTTCGGTTTATCCTTAGGTCTGGCCATCAAGTGCTATCAATGCGAGTCGCTGACCAATGCCAAGTGCGGCGAGAAATTCGAGGCCGACGATAACTTCCTGTTGGATTGCACCCGCATTGCCCCACCACGTTTCCTGCAGAACTTCTTCCCCGTACGCAATGCCACTGGCTGCATGAAGAAGACCATCGAGGGTTGTAAGTAACTTTTTCTTACTGTATTTTAAGGACTGTCGCTTGGTGTTTTACGTATAAAAATGTACTCTAGCTGGGTGAGAGGGATTGTTGTTATTGTGTTGTCATGATGTCAACATTAGGCTGGCTCATGATGTCATCATGTCATGTTTATACGTGTTTTATGTGTCAATGGTTCTTCCTACCTCCTTAGCTATTTGCGCAGCTGTACTTGCTTTTTTGGGGCGTGGCAGTCAGTCTATTAAGTTGCTAACGTAAGCATATTGCGGCTAATTATGTTAATTATGTATTAAGTTGTGAGCAGCTGTTATTGTTGTTTGTGTTGCATCAAATAGCTAGATTAGCGCGTAACTTAAACTAGTTGGGAATTATAAGCCGATTAAGCAACAAAAACCAATATATATTTATTTATTATAACAATAATGTATGTGTGAAAAAAGTTCGGCCTTTATTAGTGGAATATTTTAGGTTGCTTATAATTAAGATGACGTTTTCGCTTGAGTGAAAAAACGTGTTGTATAAAAGTGAAATCATTTTTCGATATGATTTCCAAACATATGTGTGTCGAAATACTGTTTTATACACGCTTTCAACACTAAATAATAAATTCAAATCAAATAATACACTTTTTTTTAATAAGCGAATAAGTTAAACAATTTTGTAGCCACATTTCATGTGACTTGAATTCAAATTGAGCAACTTGTTTTTTTTTTTGGTTGAGTTCTAATTTTGCATTTAAAAGCAATTTTTTGTTTCTGAAATTTATTTTGCTTATACTTCTCTTAAGCATCACTTGAATTCGCGACTGGCAGCTGCTAAACGATTGGAAAATAATCAAAATTTATGGGATATTTCTAAATATTCTGTTTTCGAAAATCGTTTTTATAGCACCAATGAGCTAATGCTATGAACACATTTTTATATTTATAACAATACATCAAATTAAGTTTATAGTTTTACAACAAATATAGTTTATACGAATTCCTAAAATTGACCGCTGACCGCTTCAAAAACAGAAAAACTAACTAACAATTAGTACTTAATTAAGCTACGCTTTACGGTAAGAGGGTTTCTAGGGGCTTTGAGGGTAGCCGTAAGTTGTCACGTTGAAATTAGTCATCGTTTTATTTACTCGTCTGTGCTTATAATATATGTATGTGTATTGCACAGTTCGCATTTTTATTTATTCGAAAATTTATTTTTGTTGCTTTAAACAAATGTAAAATAAATTATATATGATTCTTTGTTAATTGAAAAACTAGTCAAACAACAACAAGACATAAAGTGCAGTAGTTAAGTTTTGCAAATCTAATGCCTAACACTGATAAGTATTTCAAGGTGATTTGAAAAATTAATAAGGGGTTTCTCCTCCTGCTCGCTTGCAGATCGTTTAACTTCACCCCGATTTTCTACACATTTCTTTTTCAAACCACATATTTTATCTCTGGCGCTCTTCATCAGAAATTTCTCATTTTTCTAACCTATTTTCAATTCTATAGTTTACCTTTATATTAAACAGGTGTCTTTCAAAACCTGTTCTAGCTATAGATGCTTACTCGTTTTAAAGAAAATGCCTTTTAGTAAGCCGCTTTGTAGTCAGAATTAAAGCTGCACAATTAACAGTAGTGCGATAGTACTATCGATTTTCCTTCCTACCTTCATAAACTTAGCCGCTTAGCGTCTTAGAAGAGACACAAATGAATAATATCTATATATCGATAGTTTTAAAGCTCGAGCAATGGCAGATTACGATCAGCACAGAACTTTCCACACTTTACGCTCTATCTAAAGAACGATTGATTGTTGAAAATATTGCTCCAGACGAAATTAGGAAAAAAAAAATTTACGCTCTACAATTCGTTTCAAGACACAAAATGGTTTGAAAACACAGAAAAAAACTGTATATGCAAAAAAAACATATTTTCGTGAACTTCACCCTTCATTATTTTGAGACGCAGACATGGGGGAAACGGAACCCATATTTTTACTAATAACTTATAGTGTGCTACATACGTCTCAATCAAGGTCATTCCAGAAATCTCTAGACGGTTTTGCCCAAAGTTGTATTTGAATTCTCTTAAAAAGCCCGCCAGGGAGATGCTGACTTGTTAGATTTGGTGTATTTCTGGCACATTGACCAATGTGCTTTTGGCTGAAATTGTCTAAAAAGTTATCTGACATATGGACAAATGGCTTTGGGTTAAAAGAGATTTCTGGCACACCCCTGAATCAGTCGAAATCACAAGTTCTTCCAATAAATTGTCGCAAATATCGACAATAACTCATAGGCTTAGAGTTGATTTCGCCAAATACACATAATAGTTTCTGAATAACCTTCATAAATGATGTCCCCAAAGAGGCGGTTGAAGTGGGTTTTTAAAATTTTCACGATTTATGGCTATCGGGATGGGTTAACTCGAAAAAGTAACGCCAAAATTAGGAAGTAAAAAACTGATCTTTTCTGCTTTAGCAATGTGCGATTGTGACTGATTCAAAAATCATGATGACATCATTTATGAACAGCCCCTGAATACCCTACTCAATAGTTAAACAACGTCTCAATCTGACATATCCAATTGTTCGATTTTTGAGTTCTACTGCTAAGATTCTAGTTTCCAAGACCTGTTCATTTAAGAATATTCGAGCTTGTTTAACCAAATTTCTCCAGCTTTGCAACTAATTAATGTACCTACAACATCAGTTAGTAGATATAATAAATACAAAGTGTTTACGAACTTCAATGCAATATTTACAGCTTTAATTTAACCCTTATTGACATCTACGCAAATAATTGCCCTGCCTGTGTTAAATACAAGTACTATCGTATATTACATTCTAGTATTGTGTAGTTATTTGTATTGTATATATTATATTTCGCTTAAAAATTAACATTTAAATGCTATCCCATTGTCTAAAACTGACGCACTGTGCAAATTAGCACAATTGAACAATACCTTATACACACACACACACTTACGTAGGGTCTACAAGCCGACATCTCATTATCATAGGGGGCATAGCCGTTGCCTCAGCCCATCATTCATTGTTAGCCATCGAAAGTTTCACATAATATTTATATACTATATACGAAATTTACTCACAATGTATTTTCCATCTTTGTATTTTCAGTGCCCGGCAAGCCACAAGTTGTCCGCAGCTGTTACTTTGGGGATATCTCCAATACTCAGACCGGCTGCCAAGCTGATCCCTCCCTGCCGTTTGTGAAGCAATTAACCTGCGATGTTTGCACCAAGGATGAATGCAATGCTTCCAGCTCTATTGCACCCATTGCTGGCATTATCTGTCTGTTCTTTGGCTTGGCTCGCATCTTGGCCTAAACAGGCACAGGATTAAGTCCAAAACTGCATGCAGCTTGTTTTAAGGAATTGATAACTTGAAACATTCAAAACTAAAGTATCTCACTTTGGCGTGCCTTAAGCGCTTAGTTTTTCATTAGTATTTCTATTTGACCTACAAATTTCTCAGGCAAAATCCATATAAATTATAATACTCTATTTTGATAGATGCGTATTGTACACTTGGAAAAACATTTTGCAATAATAAAATCAGCTTAATTTATTCAATATATGCTTGGAATTGTTCATTTGTGCAGTTAATGTTAAGAATCAGAAGTGAAGTCTGTGCTACAAAACTAAGCGTAAAATATGAATGCAGTATTTGCCGAAGATGAATACACTTACGGTTCTTTTTGAGATAATCGATTAAATGCAAGATCAACTAAGAGTTGAATTCAAAAAAGTTTCATCTTTAAAAGATGTTTTAAAACCTAAGAACAAAATGAGCCATGTTTCGACCATATCGTATGAAGAACACATAATGGTTTAAACGGAAATGCAAAATATCAAGAACACTTTCGATAAATATTATCTACACAACTCTATCATACGTGACTTACTTTTGAAGTCAACAGACATTATTTTTTAATCGTAATTACTGTAAAGGCGCAATGCGGAACTCTGTTCCCTTTATCGGGAAAGGTGCTCTGATGACAGGGCACTGGTTGGTTGGTGTCCACACGGCTAGGCTTTCTGCCCACTCTAAAGATTTTTGCTGGAGCTTTTGCGACGAGGAAACGGCACAGCTCATGTAATGCTCTTTAAAGACGTAGGCTCAAACATCAAGGCAGTTACCTTCTGAATACCATTTCATATCAGTCCTTATCTAGGACTAAACGGATTGCAGATTTTGTCTGTGCACCCGGGTGGTCCCGTTTCTGATTCTGTCTGTTCTGGCGTATGAACAGGGAAGGAGTCCCCTTTCGATCCTACGGTATCGCAATAGGCCTTGGTATAGCCTAAGTGTGTCAGGCAAGGGGCCCGACAGCCGTTTAAACCTTACCAATATTTTCCAAAAGTCATCTCAATTAAAATAAAATCCCCAACACCTCGAATGAGGCAAAAAGCAGAAAGACTCTTGGCTGAAACATACCCTTCTCGACCACGGTTGCAAAATCTCTGAATTTCTGTTATAAAGGCCAAATTCTTCTTCTTAACTGGCCATAACAACTCGTGTTATCGAGTTACGGCCTGATGTAAAACCTAAAACCCTACGCACAACGCCTTTAAGGTCTGGGGTAGCTCTACTGGTCTCAAAAGAACCCAGTGTCATTGTTAGTCGCCTCATACGACAAGCTTTGACCTGCTGAGGTGGTATTCTCTAACCCGCTCACCACACGCTCACCAAATTGGCCCACAAGAAAAAACCCTTGGCTAAAACATAACTTTTCCGGTAAATTTTGGGACGTTGATTTCTACTACAGCGCAAATTACCCAAAACGGTATGTTTTAGCTAAGCAACTTTTATTGAGCTTAAATTTGTTACGTAGTGTTGTTAGAGACTGCGTTTAAGTGCAGATTTCAGTTATCTTTTCTAAATAAGTACAATAATAAAACGCAATACAAAGATCTTCTGTGATACACATGAAGATTGCTGATTTGTACGAAAAGAAATCGGTCACTATGCGAAAAAGATGAAGAAGTGAAACTCGCTGGTCGACAAACTTTAAAATAATAAAATCATAAGAGAAATTTATCTGAATAATCAAGAGTATACAAACTTCGTCACGAAAAATTTGCAGTTATGACGTACATTCATGGAATTTCATGACAAATCGTATGAATTAAGAAATTTTCACACTCAAGCTATGGAATCATCGTTCGCAAATGAGATGGTTTCATTTCGGGAACTACCTAGGGGCGCCAAATTTCTGAATCCGCTCCTGTCTAGAATAGTTATTTGATAAAGTGAACCGAACGTATACAGTATGGCACGCCGGCTTTATGCCCTTCATCTACGCCCAAACACAACAATCCTTTTTGCAAGCACATAACAATTGCTAAACTTTGCGCACAACAAGGGTTAAGGATGTGCAAGCGAAATGTGCGTGTTTGGCCATAATTAACTCTTACACACACACACACACACACACATGTAACCCACACAATCGTATGTGTTGACTTTGATGCGCGCTCTTCATCAAAAGTCTCTTTGGGCATATCAAGAAAAACCAGCATGGTCGTCGAAGAGCTGCCCATGACCATACACTCGCTCCATAGTATACACACACACACACAGTTACCTACATATATATATGCACACACATCAATATATTGTATATTATGGTCGAGACGCTCGTCTGCGGGAAAATTCATTAATTTTAGACAAAAATTCAAATGTGAGAGCCAAGGAGCTGAAATGCTTTGGAAACGCTTTGGCATTCGTTTATTTCATTTTTTTTTTTCAGTATAATTTCGAACGTGGCAGCTCACAGAACACACGGCACTCGCTAATACCGAAATAAAACCGACACGCCGGATAAAAACAATAAGAACAACAACCAGCAGATGGTTGGAAAAGCCAAAAAAGAAAAAAGGAAAACTGCCAATGCGAATAGCTTGAAAAGTGGGCAACAAAAAGGCGCTCATAAAAACCCGAAAGACGCGTGTTTACGTTTTCTCGAGATGTACGTCGGCCTTTTCGAAATATGTAAAAATCATTTATAGAAAGAACAACAACATCTTTTCATGATATACAATATAAAAACAAAAACAACTACAACTCATAGAAGTACTAGACGCCACTTGAATTCATTTCATTTGCGTTGAGTGAAAAACTTATAAATAATAAGTGCAATACGAATTATCCATAATAAAACGTATTATATATTATAGGTATTTCTATTCGAAATACTTAAGCAAAACATATGTACTATTAATATAAACTTTTGGCCTGAATCTGTACAAAAACCATGCAACATTTGATTTTATTTGGCGCCTTCATCACTTTGCTGTCCACAGGTTTGTAATTCCCTGCTCCACGGCATTCCCGCACACAAAACAGCACTTGAATTTTCCATTTTCCCGCGAACAGCTGACGCCATCAAGTGCTATGCCTGCGAATCGGTCTATGAAACAAGTTGTGGTGAAAATTTTGAACTTGAAAATCATTTCAAATATGATTGCGCCTTTATAGCACCGCCCCGTTTCCAGGAGAACGAGCTGTCCACACCGAATGCCACTGCGTGTCTGAAGCGCGTTTTCAAGGGTAAGTAACATGGCCTAAGCATTAGGTACTGAAAATATGGCTCTTAGGTATAGCGTATGTTCACGTGTTGTTCTTTTTCATTTTTGGGTATTGTTTAATAGTTTGGCGTTTTTTACAGTTAGAGGCCTGTCGTGTTCACATAAATCATGCAGAAATACCTAATATTTTATGAGTTAGATAGCCTTCTTTGAGGCTGTTGGGCCAAATAGGCCGGGTTGTACTGTTCCGTGCAGCTTGAAAGACCGGAGTTTCTGGATTTGATTTATGTTTTACACAAATCTTTATGGAAAATGGTTACGCAATTAAGAATAAAACTATTTCAAAAATACTTGAGAGGGCGGGAAACTCTTAACTCCATTAGAGTTGGACAATGTCGTGAGCAAGAACAAGTTATTCATTTCTAAAAAGTTTTGTTTCGATCTCTTGACCTGCCTACAGCCCTCAATGCATCACTTAACATCACTTCCCTAAACCTAGCAGTAAAGAAACTAGCACTTCTATCAGACATGCAACTAAAAGACTAAAATAGCTGGATTATCTCCGAATTAGGTCAGGAAAAGCAAATATTTGATGACTAAGATAGCATACTTTTAGGCCGTTATGTTAAATAAGTCATGCTGTAATTTGCATTCATTTTCAAAGAGCAGAGATTCCGGAGTTGTGGTTTAATTTATTCAATTACTTAAGGAAAATTATTTCGTAACTGAAGCTTAAGCTATTTCACTTGAGATGATTCCTGTATACCACTTGTGTACCCCGGTACTACTATCCATATCTTTTTGAGCAGAAATGAATAGGACAGCAAGTATCCGCCGACGCAATCTTCTTCATTACGGACGGCTCAAAACTGCACCATCAGCTCGGAACGACGAACTCTATGAGTTCTACGACGACATTGACATAGTCAAGCGAATTAAGATATAGCGGCTCCCCTGGCTAGGTCAGTCTAGAAGAGTCTTCAATGTGGTTCAAAGGGAAGCGACGAAAGGGCATACCATGTTTCCGTTGGAAGGACCAGGTAGAGAGTACACTGCCTACCTTTGGTATCACCAATTGTTTATTATTTTATGAGCATTTTCCCCATAACAGATTCATACCCAAATTTAATGTACGAATCAGGGATCCGCAACGTCAGCAGAGGTGTTTCTAATGCGACGGTGATATGTTTTCTTGTTAGATTTGAAAGAGGTTTCTGGCATACCCCTAAGTAAACTCGATCGCCATCAATGTTTTTAGCTTACTCTCCTACGGTTTTGCTCCAAACATTTCTCAATTAAATGCAATAGACTAATGCTTGGCAAACGTTTTTGGCGGAAGCAGTACTATAAAATTTGTTTCATTCGTAGAAATCAGGAACATGACAGTATGTGTTGTCAATATTGAGAAACGCAAAGTTATTTGAAATATCTGCGAAAAAAGAAAAAATTGTCTGAGAAAACTCAGGTGCGACGAATGCGGAGAAGTAGAGAAGTGGAACTCATTATGAAGCGGCATTGTATAGGGTAACATATGAGCTCAGGGTTTTTGAGGTGCATTTTTTTTTTGACAACCAAAAGGCTATCTTACAATTTCCCCTCATTGCAATGCCATATATGGTAAAAGCTAGATCATTATGTTCCGACTTTGGTCCAAAACCAACCAAAACAGAAAAGTTACTTTTTTGTGATATTTAGTGCGGAAAGGTTAACCCGGTCTCGCCAACTCTTCAGGCAAGCTGAGTTCTACTTAATAGAACTGTGTTTGCTAATACCAACTCAATTGTGAGATTAATAATTTGCTGTTATTATATCTGACCTTGAAGAGCTTAAGCGGTATTTAGCAGCTAATTACTAGTTGTCCTTGGACCTGGTAAATGGTCATGACAGAAGGTTGTTACCATAAAATACCCCAGAGAACGTCGGTCACTTAAGCGCTCCTTAATGGCAACTAGTATTTGCATAAAAGCACAAACACTTAAACGTATATCGGAGTGTATTTCATGCCAGGAACTCGACGAAGTTGCTTGAGTTGTAAACGTTAAGCAAAGTGCGCAGTACTATATCATGCACACCATCTCTTAACAGCGCTCCCCCGAACAACATTATGTCTTTGCTTAAGGTATTAGCCATTTATTATAAGCTATATGTAACATTCCATTATATGGCCCATTGCTCTTTATAAATGTTCATCTCTGTTTTTTTTCTTCTCTACTATAGAAAATGGCGTACAGAAATTCGTGCGAGGCTGTTATTTTGGTGACGTCAACGAGACTGACGTTGGTTGCCGCATGGACCCAACGCTGATCGAAGTGCAGGATGTCAGTTGTCACGTGTGCTACGATGAGAACTATTGCAATGCTTCGGAAAAGCCTCAACATTTATTAGCCTGGAAAATGCTGTCACTGTTTGTGTTTATTTTCGCGGCTAATATGCTGAAACTTGGCTAATTGTGCGTGAATGACGTAGAAAAGACAAACCAAATGAGAAATGGGTGGCCAACAAACAAACAGACACACAAACATGCACACAAAGACGGGCGGCGACTGTCCAACTGGTCAAACATGGCGTATGAGCAATATTAACTAGTCGTACGGCCAATTAGTTTTTACATAAAATTAGAGCAAATACAAAGCAGACACACACACACACACACACACACACACACGCAAGTTAAACAAAATAAAAGCGTATAAAAAATAATTTTAGAACTAATTTGTTTATTTATTTAATACCACTAATGAACTTTTCGCCTAGGCCTGATGAATTGGTCGTTGTTATTGTTTTTGTTGGTCCGTATGAGTTTCGGACAAGGGCATTGAATCCACCCACGTGTTATTATGGCCTGCCATGCTTTTCTCCACAATGTTTTATGTCAACACGAACAAGTTTTCGCCTATTTCACGAATCGCTCAAATCGTTGGAAATGTCGAGCATGTGAGGAAAAATCAAAAAGAAAATCTGTTTGCCAGATATTTATGAAAATTTTTTCATTCAAATTGCGATTGGACTCTCAGTATCGACTGAGCAAGTCAACGCGACGGTTGTATATATACATAAGTACTACTAGGTACAATGTGATTAGAGCAGACGTATAGGCATCATCCCGATCCATATATAGTACACCTATACAGCTCTGCTTAACTGTATTTGTTAACTGTAAAACTCTGTCTTTGTGTTTGTAGATCAAAGTCATTTACAATGCGCGCGTTTGTTTTGCTCTTCTTGTTCGTCATGCTCAGCGATGCAGGTGAGATCGCAAATACACCCACACACATAAACATGTACTGCATACAGAATACCATATATACTACAGTCGGACCTCGTAGAACGCGCTTAAATTACTAACTGAAAATACAATTCTCACATTGACTATGTTTACGGAATAACGACCTTCCACATACATACTTATGAAAAAAAAAACAACTAAAATACGGCATACTAAAGTGCTTGTGCCATCTAGGAGCAACTTTCCGTACTGTAAAGAATTATGTCAAATGCTAAGCCAACAAGCTCGTCGTGCACTACTACAGTTGATACAGGTCACACGAATCAGTCCGACCTAATCAGGCTACAAAAATCAGGCCACCAGTATCAGGTCACTCTATTGACAAATGGGCCGGTTTTACCCACAACGTACATCGCATCAAAATTCGTTTGGACCCAAAATGTTACTGTTCATTGGTATTAGTCAATTTTATATTCTTAATATTGAAGCTTTTAAATGGGTTCAAGCTAGTGGATGAAAGCTTATGGAAATGACACAATTAGGCCATCCGATGACGTATGGGCCGGTTCTACTCACAACAAAATTCGTTTCGGCAAACCCAAAATATTCCTGTTCGCCAGTCAATTTGATGTTCTTAAAAACCGGGCCGGGTTTAACCCAAGTTAAAGTTCCAAATTCGTTTGGAAAAACCCAAAATGTTCCTGTTCGAAGGTTAAATAGGTTGAAGCCAGTGGACAGAAGCTCATGGAAAATGACAGAATTTTTCATTGTTTAAATTGAAAAATATAAAATTTTAGGTCAAAAGTTTTTACAGGTTTGAAAAAACAAGAAATTTCATGAGAGGTTTCATTAAAGAGTTCAAATGCAGGTCTAATTGTCGGCTTAGATGGATCTTTTGAGCCTATGTTTTGGTTAGAGGCGGTAACTCGTTAGAGAGATTACTTTCTACCAGCACGCTTCCTTGAGGAACTGAAGGAGCGCATAAACCTACGAGTTCAGAGGCCATGTGAACGCTTTGAAACCTACAATTTATCAATAGAGCTGAGACTGATTTAACGCACTTTCACAAAGCGAATCAACTCGTATATCATAAGGGATAGTTTTTCGGAAGAAAGTAGATAGAAGATACATAGCAGCCACGATACTTGCTCATTAATAACCAGATCGCATTGGAACGACTCGACATTTAGGCACACGGAAGCATGATCTGCAGGGACTGCCAAAGCCCGCAAATACTCTTTCTGGTTATGCGGATGAAGTGGATTGTTGTCAACGAGGAACGGGATATGGAGCGGGCACGAAACAAGGGACAGCCGAACCATCAGAAAACTCCACTTGTCAAATCGCACAATCGTAGAACTAGACAACAACGGAATCCACAGAACTCTGCATCGACGGTGCAGCAACACTGGTGGCCAACCGTCACAAGAAAACCCCTTAGAGAACGACAACCCCACGTGAAACTTTGTCCTAAATTCAGAATATTACCGCTTCAATTTTGAAAAAGATTATGTTCAGAGATTCGGATTAAGAGTAGCTGCTGTAGCTTACTGAGCATGATCATATTTTCTGTTCTATGAGCTCCGACTGAACATTGTTCACATTACCAATGTATATTAATATTATTTTTTAAGCTTTTGGCATTACTTGCTATGAATGCGATACCGTTAACGATAAATATTGCGGCGAGACTTTTATACCTGATGACATTGCTCAAACGGATTGCGAATCCCTGGAAGTACCCGAACGTCTGCAGCAATATTATCCACAACGACCGTCTACAGCTTGCCTGACCAAGTATTACGAGGGCTGTAAGTACTGACTACATGCCATCCATATGTTCTATCACTTTAAAGTAACGTATTTACAGTGCCTGGCGAAAAATATTTCATACGTCGTTCCTGCTACTTTGGTGACCTGGATGATTCCTACTATAGCTGCGAGCAAAATCCCGATCCTTTGGTGCCGTATCTAGACTTTTGGGGCTGTATGGTGTGCAATGATGATCTGTGTAATGGAAGCCTGAGAAAGCGGGCAACTATGGCACTGACACTGGGAGTAATGGGAGTGATTTTATTGGGTGTCTAGACGGGGGTCAATGGCACTAGCTGATTTTGGATTAGACTAAGTTCAAGTAGATTTATGAAAGAACTTGATCAATTGACGACCGTACTCTTGTCAAATGTAGTTTGTTATATTTCTTATCCGTTTAACTTTACTATTACGATATAAAAACCACAGAAATTCACTGCATGTGGTGAAAGGAGAAAAGAAAAGAGAATATTTGGGAGAAACATTATAGGAGATGTTCTATTTAAAGCAGGACAAGAAACCGGCATATCCACAACGGATTTCCGATTTATATGGTAAACAAAAAGGACATTACTACTAAAAATTTTGCAGGTCAACTAGATCCTGAAAAAGAGTAAGTAATTCGGTTTCGAAAATCCAAAATGTACATCAACTTAATCATTTTAAAAGAAATGCTGGAAAATAGTATTGATATCCCAAAAAATTAATTAAGAGCATCTATATCGCGATACTTACTATCAATCTGGAAATACTCGGAAAAATATATTTAAAATTTATTTTCGGTGTATATTTTTTCAGTGATTTCTAAAGTTTTTTAGTATTTCTTTCGGCATCAAAAAGGAAGAACTTCAAAACTAACTTATCACACTTATCTCTACTGCGAAATTAATAAAATAAATTTTAAGAACTAAACTCAGTCACCATAAGATGAGTACAAGAAATTGAATAGCTACTTTTGGAATAAATGAACATTTTATAGTTAACTTAAAAATGCCTTATATGTATCTCAATGTTTTCAATCTGGAATCTGAATTAAACCAGAAAACGCCTAACACAGCGTATATAGAGAATCTTTAATCATAAAGCCAAGGATTTAGGCCTCCATCGTTTATATCAGCCTGAGAATACAAAAAGATTGAATTATTGTATTTATACCTTAAATATAAAATTGAAAAGAACATTAAAGGTATACCTAAGACCTTTAATGTTCTTTTCAAAAAACTAAAATTTACTCAAAAACCTTTTGTTTTATTTAGAAAACAAAAAATTATTCTGCGTTTTGTGTTCTCGATCTAATATCTCAAACTTTACCAAAAATTATTACCATTTGGCTTAAAATAGACAAGAACTCCAAAACTTGATCATCTGTAAATACGGCTAAATTGTTAAATATTTAAAAAAAATTTAAAAAACTTCTCAAAACCTAAAATTAACCTAAATTCTAAATCTGGACTTTATCAATCTGCGAAAGCCTGAAAAATTTTACAAATAGTGATCTTTAGAGAAAACTAGAGAGAAAACTCGGGCCCAGGCTGAAATTAATGTTTTCGGGGTTTTCACTTTGTGTTTCTCCAGCAGCGACGAGAAAAGATAACTCGATACCATCCACCCTCATCTCACTATGTCGTATGGCCGAATCTTTCTTATGATATGAGAAATAACAAAAATCTTGCAAATTGTAAAATTATTTTTAAACTTACTCTAAGCTGTAAAGCCTATATTAAAACACACTAAGCGAAAATTCAGTGTGGTACCGATTACTTTAAAATAAAGCAACGTTTACAAATGAAACCTATAACATTCGAAAGATAAAATGCTTGCGGCTTGCAGAATGTAATTTTCACCTGTATACGTTGCATTTAGTCAGGTTAAAATTGATTTGCAGTGAAAAAACAACAACAAAATACATTGTACACACAAACGTTGTTATTTCGTGTTTTCTTTTCTCTTCTTCGTAATCAGCTGTTACGAGAGCGCGTATTTAGCCGAACCCTAGTATATATCGAAATTTAATGAATATTTCGATCTTGCGCCTCAAAAACTCCTTAAAGCAGAGAATTTGCGTATGCAAAGGTAGCCTTTTATATTTCTGGAATATAGGACAAGGCAACGACTACCGAGCTGTATGACGTTACTGACTTAGTCAAGCGAATTAGCATCCAGTGGACTGGCTTGGTCATGTTGTACGTATGGAAGCTATTCCGAGAAAGGTCTATAATGCTTCGGTTGAAAGGACCTAGTAGAAAACACGCTAACTACCTTTGGTGTTACTGTTTTAAGAAGGCGCGCGCAAAACAGAGTAGCCTGGAGGAGTGCTTTAGATAAGGCCGAAACCCGGTAACGGGTTATTATGGCCAGTTGAGTGAAAGAAGAAGAAAGTGATGATAAGAATCGCTATTTTCGGAGCACATTTTAGCAGCCTCAAACCCTACTTTATTTAATTGAATTCTCACAGTGTAGTATTATTACAATCTGTCACGTTTAATGTGCAAAAACATATCGAAAAATTCGCTCAATTGTCAATTCGTAAATCGTGAATACAAAGTAAACACGGAAATATGAATATCGACAAAATAATCTTTAAGTAGCGAAAGCATTATCTTTGCTCAGGCTTTTCGATTTAGAGTAATTTCCCTCTGCTACCCTAGCTCTTAATCAGCTAGGGTTAATACCCTACAAATTAGCATATAGAGTACATAATTTAGAAACATTTGTTTTTATTTTTTATTTGATTTTGCTTGTTTGTTTTTTTTGTTTTAATACATCCACTAAAATGATTTAACATACATATATAATATATATAAATATTTGCTTGGTATTTAAATAAGCAGTATTCATATAACTGTTATACTCAATTAATTTTATATGATTTATTGGGTATATAATTTAAAATATATATTTTATATGCATAAAATTTATAACACTCAAATAAAAAATCAAAATTAAACACTCAATGTTTTAGTTTTTTTTTTTCTACAATAAACAAATTCTTGCTTAATTTAAATACATATTTATATAAATTTTACACATATATATATTTTCTTTATAATGTTGCAAGTCACTATTGTGTTATATGTTTATTTTTATGTATATGATGAAAAGCTATGTATATGTTATACATAAATTAAGCGCAAAACTACTAAAGTTTAAAACATATGCACATAAAAAACAGCGCGTTTTTTCATTTTTTTTTGTTAAATAACTAACAATATTTAGTTTCATTAGAAACAGTTTTTTGTTTTTGTTGCTCCACCAAATACTGTCCATATCAAAGGCCTTGAGGCAGGCCAACAAGTCCACTTAAGTTCTAAAACAGTTTCAAGTCAACGGTTATCGTTTTTTATTATTTATTTTTGCTTTTTTGTAAGATTAGTCAACCAAAGTAAACTATTTGAAAGTTTTAACAACGCAGAAACAGTTTAAAAATAAAAAAATTAGAGCTCATATGAGTGTAACAAACATATATGTATGCTGTACTGTTGCTACAAACTATGGTCTATTTCTTTAGTTATATAGTCATATATCATATCATATAGTATGCCTTCATTAGTTACAACAAACATTCAATAATAACAACAACACAGAGAGTTTCTTGTAAAAGTCTTAAACTAGGCTTGAATATTTGCATGTTTTGCATAATTTCTAAGCAGTTGTCTAACTTTTTTTTTTAGTATTTCTTAAAAGAAGTTGTTGTTGCTGTTGTTAGTTGTGCTCACTTGAATTCTGCACGATTTAGGCATAAATTTGTGGAGTACCAGCTCCGAAAATACATTAGATATTGCTTATCTAAGAAAACATTTTATATAATTTTTTTTTTTAGTTTTTGAGCTTATGCACTTCATGGTTTTTAAAATTAAGAAGCGCATAAAATGTTTTTTTTTTTTTGTTTTAGTAACAACGAATTGTGAGCACTCTGACAACAACAACAACAATTTGTAGCTGTATCTGAGCAAATTATTTGGCATAGTTTGCTCGATATTTCGTTGCAAAGAGAGTGAGTTGTACATAAATAAAGCTGCTGTTTTTCGAGCTGGCCATTTTCTAGCTTTAGTTATTAATTATATAAAGCAAAGAAAGAGTATGCAAAAGTTGTAGGCAAGCAAAACATTTGCGCCTCACATTTAAAAAAAAATTTATTTTTTTTTAGAGCAAACTTGACTAGATACTTGAAACCTTTTGTTTTTAGCACAAATTTTTGTAGCAATTTAACATTTAATCTTTAAAATGGAATGAATTTATTGGCAACAATTATTTGTATTATTATAAAATTTATTTGATTTTGTTTTTTTTTTTGATAATTTATGTTTAATATGAGCAAAAATGAGATCAATTTTACATGTGAGCGCGCTTTGTTTTGCAACCAAACAGCATTCTAGATATTTGAAATTAAAAAAAAAAATTTTAATTTTTTGCGAAATTCTTAAAAAGTATTACAAAATTTGCAACAAAATTCTTTAAAAAAATATAGTAAATAATTAAAACAAAACAAAAAATTTTAAACAATCATATTTAGAACAGAAAAACATTATAAATTTTAAGCAAAATAATTTAAAACAGAAAGAAAATAAACAGATTGTAATTAGATTGAAAAAAAGTTTTTACAAAGTTTTTTGTATTTTTACAATGCAAATAAATTTATTTGGTTTAACAAAAAATATATTGTTTCAAATTAAATAGATTAAAAAAAGCTCTTTACGTTGTTTCTTTTTTTGTAAACTTCAAAATTTAAATTTTTTGCTTTGATTTAAATTTTATTGCTTAAAATTTGTAATATATTTTTTTAATGTATTAAAAATTTGTTTTATATCTTTTTATTATAAAAAATCATTTTTTTATAAATTACAGCCAGCTCTAAACGCAGCTTTATTTATATATAGTTTTTAATTTTTTAAGTACAGCTACTCAAAAATTTCTATATATTTTTTAGTATTTATGGCATTTTTTAAAACACGCTTCGTTATTGTGTTAGAGCAAAATAAAATTGGTTTAACAAAGTTTAAATTTTTTTTTTTTAATATATATATATATTGTAATGTTCATTTTGTGGCAACATAAAAACTAAACTAAATAAACAAAATTTCCAATTATGTTATTTTGCAAACTAAATTAAATATTAATAATATATAAAATGTAATGCATTTACAAAATAAAGTTGTTTTTGTTTTTTATACATATAGTAATAATAATATTAATAACATTTATAACGAATTCAGTCAAGTCAGTTAATTTGGTTCTTTTTTCCGTTTTTACAGAAACAATAAGCAACAAAAAATAAATGTACAAAGAAATAGTAATATAATGAAGCAAATTGTAAACAATTTTCATGTATGCAAAAATGTGTGTTTTTGTTTGTTTAAGGAATAATATTTTAAATTTACATTTAGTTATACACATATAGTAATATTATTATATATATGAATTAATATATTTTACTTTAACAACTATTGTTATTTCAAAGCTTTGCGTTTTGAAACATTAACTCACAGAGTATTTCCATTATATAATATATAATTTTGCTTTTTTATGTTTTCTTTTGTGTATTTTATTTTAACATTAAGGCGACTCTAACAAGACGCAGCTTAGTTATGCCATGTGGTTAGTTTTATAATTTATAAATATAATTCTCTCTATAAATGTTTACACCATTTGAAATCAATTCGTCAACAAAAGCTATGCAAAGCGCGCCAGCTCTGTCATTGTGTCCCTCTGTCTGTCTGCTATATGTTTCTCCTAAATCCTCTTGTTGTTGTCCGTCTAACGCATTCGGTCTGAGCACTTGTATATTCGGCGGGCAATTTGTTTGGCCAAAGCAGCAATCGCAGCAACAGCGAGTTCCATAGTTCGTCCAGCTTTCTAAGTGGTGCCCACAAATCCATAGACCTCTAGCACACGTATCTCAAAATCGCCGGATGGACAGAGTGGGGGATTGTTGAAGGTCTTGCAGCCGTCGGTCTTGCCAAAACGTATGTTCTCATCCATCATTATAGCTTGGCCCTCACTGTACTTAAACAAAATTACTTTAGTTTCAGTTTAAACACAAATATTATATCACGTTCGACTTACCCGCCGCCAATTGTTATCATTTTGGAGTCTGCCGCCATGAACAGCTCCGAGGAGTGACCCAGATCCTTATCACCATCAATACCCACCCAGGGATACTTGGCACGTTCGGGATAAAGCGAAAACAAGAACGTTTCACCAGTGCCAAAGTAGGCCTGTCTTTGACCTTTGTCATCCTTGACATTGCGTTCATACCAGCGAGTGGAGCAATAGGCGCCAAATACCTAAAAAGATTAAGACATTTAAATTTATACATTTTTTGTAAAGTAGACGCTGGCAGATAATAGAAAAGATATTGCTTACTAATATTTATTTTCAGATTAGTTTCCGAAACAAAAATTTATATTTGTGACATCCGATTTGAGAAATTCGGTAATCCGAAAAGAAAACGAAGAAGAAGCTAGTCCGTCACAAATAGTTAAGAAATATCCGAAATAGTTTGCATAGAATTAAGTAATTGCTTTTCTACCTTAAAAACTAATTTCGGAGTAGATCTACAAAATTCTTCAATAGTGCATTTCGTTTCTTATAAACCAAAGTAAAAATTATAAAGAATATCGAGGCACATTTTTTTTGTTGGTAACTCGATTCGTTTCAGAATAAAATCTTATTCCGAAAAATTTGGTAGCAAATTTTTGTGAAGAAAAAAAATGTGTATAGGCGAATCTAAAATAAATGATTCAGAATAGAGTTATCACTTCTACCTTAAAAATACGTATTTCGGATTGAGGCACAAACGCGAAACGTACTTCTTCTTTCTTAAAGAAAACATGATTAATGATTATTACCCATTACTAAGATGCATTCGCAAAAACAGCTAGGTAACTAAAAATGGACAATTTTGCAGCAGCAATGTCCGAAATAATTGTGGAGCTATTAGAAGAAAAACAAGCAGATGTGGTGATTACTCATAAGAGTAACTTTGAAAACTAATGTCCTAAAGTATTAACCGTCTTGTATTTTTATATGATATCAAAAAAGGAACATCTGACTAGGATGTGGGACACTTTTAGGATTATCGATATAGCTGACACATCTGTGTTTCGAGCTTTATTATGCTATTGTATGTTTAATTTTTTTTTTTACAATTTCTAGTTTTTTAAAACAGATTCCATTAAAGAATTTTAAGACATTTGCTTGGCAATGATTGATGATTTTCCCCCAGAACTATTCAAAGAATGGATGGAACTTAAAAACTTTTTAAAATAAGAACTAGTTCACTGTGAAACTCTTGTTAGCTCTGTTTTGCAAGAGTCTACGGTATATTTCAGAAACTTACCTCATTATTGCACGTCTTAATCATGAGCAGCGTTGGCTCATGCTGCTCCACGCGGACATAGAATGTGGTCAACGAACAGCCGTGCTCCTCGGTGGTATAGAGTAGAACCGGTTGGTACATAGTAATGCGCACGGGTAGCCAGGACCATAGTGTAAACAACTAAATCGCACAAAACACAAAGATACTTTGATATTAAAAACTAACTTGAAATGGTTTTCGACGTTTAACGCAAAACTACAAACAATTGAAGGCGTAGTAAAGTTAGGTTATTTCGATTATAACGATTAGCCCATAAACAGTTAATAATGCAAGACAAATCAGTAAACAAAACAAGCGTATAAAAGTGATAAAGCCAAAGAAAAAGCGTATTTACAGAGTATTAGAAAGCCAAGTTATTCTAAACGTACAAAAAAAGAAACAAAAACTAAGTGAAAAATTTCAATGACTAAAGACAAACACGCGCTTCAGTGCATTTCAAACTGTGACGACGACAGCAGCAGCAGCGCAGCAGCAGCAGCGGCGGCGGCAGCAGTATGAGCGCAATGGCTGTCAAACTGTATGATGCTTATGCCGGTAGGTTTGAGAAAGTTTTTGGTTGAGATTGATTTTATGATACATTTTATTAGGTAATATATTAGCCAAATACGTTCTATGAACATGGACAGTTACGCAGACACACACACACACACACTCACACACACAAATGCAGTTAATTTAGTTGTTTCTAAACAAATGAATAGATAGAGTATACGGCGATTGTGGTGCGTTGGGTGTGGTGGTATTTTTTTTTTGTTTTTGGATGGTATAGATTTTCGGGGGAAGATTTGTTGCTCAATAATGCTTACAAATTGTCTATCCGTCCAGGTTTTAATGAAATTCGTAGTGCCCGGCAAACCAAAATGCTATGAAAAAAGATGATATAGCATGTCAATTAGATGTGAACTGAGAGATGTATGTACATGTATAGAGCTTATAGAACGTTTCTTTTTATTGTTTTCTTTTCTAGATTTCTAGAGAATTAAATTGACACAGTGCTGCTAAAACTGTCGGGTTTGCTAGCTATCCTTAAATAAATACCAGAAATTACAAAGCCAAATTTAGCAACTTAATGTACTGTTCAAAATAAAAATATATTGAAAAATACTATAATAATACTAAAAAAAAAAAAAAGAAAAGGTAAAGTTTGTTACTGTTTTCATATATATATGCATTTCATGCACAGTGCCGTGAGTTTATATTTTGGAGTTTCAGGTATATTGGTGCAGAAAGCTTTATAAGTTTGTATTGTTGGTATTTTGTTTGGGTGTTCTTTGTATACGAATACTATATTTGCATTTATAAAGAAAACAAGCTAGCAAATACAATCAACATTGCAATAAGGACACAATACACAAGTCCTGCTAATTTTAGATAAGATAGAGTTCGTGAAAACTTCCGCAAAATTTGTAATAACAACTTACATCTTCGTTCGTACAAACTTGACTTTTTAGATTATGTATGGGATATACGCCCATGGCGATGGCTCTATGACCGGGCGATTTTTCGCCCTATATGCAAGATATTGCGCATATATCATGTAGAAATGTCATATGTTTGGTATATGTTATATGGCATATAAAGCAAATGATAAACAGCATAGTTTTAAAAAAGATTTTGAAATGAATATGTTTTGTTTTGTTTTGAAAGCGCACGCAATTTCATAAATATATATATATATACAAGTTTTGGATTAGTTTGATAATGAGCATAGTTGATTGTGGTATTTTTGTTATTCGTTATTCATTCATAGTTGCCAAGGCAGCAAAAAATACAAGAAAAAAATAGACAATAAATTTTTATATATTATGGTTCAATATACTATATATATGTTATTTTATAAGGTTATGTTTTTCTTTGTCAAGTGTTTTGGTTGTTGTGCACAAAACAACTCAAGAAATTAGACTAATTGTGTTGTAAAACAAAAAATACTAAAAAAAAAAAAAAAATACTTTAAAAAAGCAGCGTGTTTTTTGTTGTTATTGTCGTGAACGAGCGCGAAGAGTTAGTTGTAAAGTTCCAAAACATTTAAATAAACATAAAATAAAAACGATATAGTTATATTATATATTTGCATGCGTTTGGCATGTTGCGGAACTAGTTCCGTAAAACAGCTGTAGCTTCTAATAAAAAAGTTATTTGCTAGCAAACAACTTTTGAATGCGTTAAGCATTTAGAGCAATGAATAGATGTGCCGGAACTAGTTGCGATATGTAAGAAAATAGTTTTCTTTTAGAAATTCAAGAGCTGCATCTGAAAAGCCTTGCATGCATAGAGAGCACACAACAACTCACAAATTGTATAAAACTCAACTGAAACTAATAATTTGAAAACTTTCAACTCATACGTTTAGTTAGAAATTCGATTTTTTGTAACATTTGAAAAACAAAACAAGCAATTCAACAGCATCAATCAATCAATCATCAATCAAAAGCAAAGAGAACATATATATTAACTTGAAATATTCCCATACCAAATTGCGACAGCTCTCGGAGTGCAGCTTCTAGTTTGGGTTTTTATCAATTTGTGTAGAAGTTTGGATGTTGTGTATGTGTGGGTGTTAAATTTTGGTGTTTTTTTTTTTTGTTTATGTGTGTATATTGAAAGAACATAAAAAAATTAAATAAATATCATTATAGTATATGCGATTTTTTGTTGTGCGGTGGTCTGTATAGATGTTATGGGTAGTATAATATATGGATAAGAACTTAAAGCTAAACTGAGTGCAGTTACTTTCAACTGAAAATGAGAGTGTTTAAGTGCAGTGCTTATATATAGAGTATAGTAGTGTCTAGTTTATCGATGTATGAGTGAGGGATAGTAAGAGCTTAATGCAAACTTTGGACCTACCTCACGTATGGTCAATGTATGTGACATCATTTGTATGTTGACCTGCGACTGACTAGTGGGCAGATTATCACTTGAACGCGATTTGATTAATTGCTTCGAACCGCTATTGAGCACGGAACGGCTTTTTAGTAGCATTTCAGTCTTGATAAATATTCTAGATATATATTGGGTACTGCAAGGTGCAAAAGCTTTCCGTTAATAACCAAAATTATAGCTTATACAGCAAAGGTGGTAACCGACCTGAGTCCCCTAATACTAAAAGCGGCATGGAGCAATTTCGCCGGCGATACTGGTATTTTCTTGCAAAACTTTATCAATGCATTGCCAATATCATTTCTAATATTATCCGGACTCCATTCGTTGTTCGATTGGCATTCCTTATGGAAGAGATTGAGTACGACCAGAGCAATGCGATATAGCACCTTGATGCCCTCATGAAAATAACAATCCATAATGCGCACCAAATGCTGAAAGGGTAGACCAGCTAATATCCACCAGCACCAGTCCATGAAAACGCGTTCCATTTTCAAGCCCGGACATATGCGTTGAAAATACGATATGGCACTTTTCTGAAAAGATTAATAAACATGGAATTAGTTAATATATCAAGATCTTAAACCTAAAAAGTAGTAATAGAAGTAGAATGTGAAAATCTGAATGTGTGTCTATACTCATACCGTTGCTACCGATTATTTGAACTTATCGATCATTTAGCTTATGCTTCTTGAGCCTTGTTTTGTAGTATTTGAGTGATAATTTGAAATTAACGATTATCATAATTTATTTTTCGATAACTACCACAACTTTATTGAAAGCTTATTAAAATTGAACATTAATTTATAGTTTTGATTTAACGATAGCAAACAAACCACTTAAGCTTATCATACAATTTTATCGAAAGATTTAAGGTATCATTAGCTGGCAAAGCTAAAACAAATTCATATTTGCCACTCGAAGTTGAGCAACAATTGCTAGCCAAACATTCGTTGAAAAAAAAAACAATACTAACAATCGATTGCAACGCCATACAAATTCCGTTGCTATCGTCTTGCAATTATCACGCAACTTTTACTAAAGTAAAATTATCGATAAACCAAAACTATAGTTAAGATTAAATGACCGATAAATGCGACTACACAGGAAACTATAAAACAAGTAATATATCATTAATAGACACGTTGTTAAAAGAACTTTTATACCTAATAAAGAATCACGGATCAAATGATCACCGATATTTCTGCAATGCACAAACTACTATCAAACAGATCTGCTACTATTAGTATATCGAATTTGAACTTTTGTTTCTCACTATCGATGTTTTTTTTTTCATTACGATCGTTTAAAAACACCCTCCGCTGCTTAGGTTAGAAAGGTAGGAGGGAAAAAACCCCCAAAGTTTTATCGCAAGTATCGAATCTTTTAGAAATGATAGTACTGCCGTTACTGAAAAATATTTTTCCTGAAACTATCAAGAATATCGATTGGCGCCAATATCGAAAGCCTTGGTGCTCAATATTCTACATAGTACCTGCAGTATATAGAAAACGGAATTTGTTCGTTAATGATGGCAGTGATCACTAATAGATGAAACGATGAGTCGTTTGGGCTATAAATGCCAAAATACTTATCTAGAATCGCTGCAGTTGTCAGAAAAATTTAGCTGTGATTACAAAAATGTATAAGCATAAGCACTAGAATCACTTATTTTTTTTATCAAGATCAATGATCTCTATTATATCGTCATCAAATTTCCTTAGTAAATAGCTAATATACGTACTTGATCACTCTACGTTTTGGGGTTTTGTACTTGAAGAATTATTGAATGATTGAAAAGACGCTACAAGATTCACAGAACATATTAATCATATTTTACTACTTTTTTTTAAAGAAATTCGCATATGTACTCAAAAAGTTTCAATAAGTTTTAAAGGCAAAATATACAAGTTTGCTCAAAAACTTTTGAAGTTTGGGTTATATGTAAGTTTTCTACTACTTCTAGTTATCCATAAACTTAGATAGTTTTTCAAAGTTTCATAAGAAGCACTTATCAATCCAAATGTCACATGGAAAAATTACAAAACAAAGTAACTATTCGCCAAGAATTACAAGTTGCAGTCATATGGGTACTTATTCAAATGTATTCATTTCGCAATACGTATACATGCTCCTTGATCTAAAGTACGAATACCGCATATAAAATAGTCATTAACAAGTTTTTCAACGTCATAATAGTGCGCGCACTTTCAAAGCTTATTATTTAACAGCTAAGCCTATACATATATTCAGTGTTCTAAAATATATGGATAAGTTGCCGATCTTGAACAAAACAAGCAAAAAAGTACAAAATCTTGCAGGTATTGCTCATAAGTCAACTACTTAAAATCAAGTTACTCATAGAAACTTTCACTCATAAAACTATTGATTTAAGTCAAAAATATCAATCATAAGTGATTTGTGAGTCTATTTGCCGGATTAACTCGACCCAAGCGTACTTTCTTAATACGACTCATATTCAAGTTACTCAGAGTTAAGTCCAAAAATTATCAATCTTAAGTACTTTTTTGACACTTTTCAGGTTATTTTTCATTACTAATTACTGTTTTCAACTCACTGTGTGCTTCTTGGCTATTTGCATGACTGTTTTCCAGGTGACCTCGTTCTGTAGTTTGGTTTGATTGATGAATACCTTTTCCTTGCTGCCCACAAGAGCGGCCAAGCACACGTAGGCTTCCTCCTCTGTAAATTAAAACAAAAAAAAAACTTGTTTGATTATTATTTGTAAATTGAATTTTACTATGTTATTATTACAAACTCATGTTGGCAACATGACGCATACGTAATATGCTGTTTTATGTCTTATATTGTTTTTACCATATTTTCTTTATAATTGCTTTTAAAATTGGTTCGGAATACCATTTGAATAGAAAGTGTCTGGCTGCAATCAATTAGAAAAGATTTGTTAACAACATGTCGTATACGTAACATGTAGTTTTGTTATTTCAAACTAGTTCTGGCTTGGGTCAATCAAATATGCTGTCTTAAAATAAAATTTCACCACAATTTTTCCAGAAATCTAATTGGAATGCGGTTGCAAGTGTTGCCAAAACTTTGCCTAAATTGCTATTTCAACAGCTTCGATAAATTGTCATTCAACATGGTTTACATTGTTTATCAAAAGTGCTTTAACTAAATGTCGTATGTGTTATTTTGGGTTATTGGATTTATGCTCTTAAACCAGATTTTGCTAAAATTTCGTTGAATTTTTCATTGAAATTGGTTTGTTGTAAAATGCAAATTCACTGGAAAGTGTCTGAATGCCATTAACAGGAAATGCTTTATTAATAGCATGTCGTATACGCAATATTTAGTGGAATTGTTATAATAGAATCATGTTGTATGCGTATAATTTGATTTATTTTAGCTTTATATTCACAGTTTTGTGTAATTCCATTGAATTTGGGTCAAAATTTGTGTGAAAATGTTTCCAATTGCAACAGCTTGTGTGGATGCTATCATTTAGAAATGCTTTATGAACATGTCGTATACGTAATATTTGATTTTACGTTATTTCAAACTTTTAAGCTGGCTTGTGTCAATCAAAAGTGCTTTCTTAACAGCATAAAGTGTACGTTATGTTTGCTTTATGAGGCTATATGTAGGGAAAACCAAAGTTTTACTTAGATTTCATTGAAATGCTGTTTAAATTGCTGCGAAAACTTTTCCTCGAATGCGCAGCAAGTAGCTGTGTTTGTGTGTTAAGCTATTTCAGTAACTTGTACATGTTATTTATAGAGCGTAATTGAATTTGACTTGAGGCTGGCAATTACCTATCAGCTAATACTCTATGCAGCTATACTATATAAGCCCTGTAACATGAAGCGCCTTAGTTCTGTCAAACACTCACTCACTCACAAACCACATAAGCAATGCCTTTTCTGCTCCCATCTCTAATTCAATTGTGCAATTTGCGCTGCATTAGGTCAAGAAAATGCATTGCTCGAGGTCTCGTCGTCGTATACTCGCTGTCAGAGAAATATTACTTATACGACTTGTTGTCGTTATAGTATAGTGACTTTCAGTGTAGTTTTTGTTACTCTTACCGCATTTGGCATATTCTGACGTCGTTTTGCGGTTACTTGTCGCAGTGTAATGACACTGCAAAACTTATATTTTAGAATATGCAATTGGCACAGAACCGTAACAGTTCCGCGCCCCATAATTAGCTTTAGCATTGGACTTATTTGTATATAAAGTTATTCGTTGTTGTTGTACGGCTCGAGTTTGTTTAATTTACAAATTAGCTGAAATTATGTAAGTATTGAAATAAAACTAAAAATACATTGAACTACAATGAACATGTGAGTTTCGTGCTTGATTCATTAGCATGATTAAAGAAGAAGCAAAATCAATGCGATTTAAACAAATTATTTAGTATAATTATTATACTTATATATAGAAATACAGAAATTAACTTAAAAAAAATGCGTGGTAACCATTTGTTTATTTATGGAATTCAATTGTTGGCGCTTTGACCTAAAACAAGTCACTTAGACAACAATTAACAATCAAACAAAAGGCCGTGCGAAAGCACCAATTGACATATTTAAACAAAACACGGAACTAATTATAAGTACATTCATAATTAATGTAAGGGTGTGTGTAGGGGCAGTGTATACATGTGTTTGTGTGTGTGAGTGCGGGTGTAAATTCAATTAATGTGAGCGACTGTCTGTACACAACTCAGTTATTGTTATACCCTGAAAAAGGGGTGCGGATGATAATAAAAAAAGAAGGCATTGCAGCTGTAATTCGTCAGAGAAGATCTCCGTGAAGAGGTGAAGTCATCGATATAAGATTTAGAGCTCGCTATGTTCAATATATAACAAACATATCACTGCAAATTCGTGATCCGCTGATATCTACGTTTCTTTGAAGAATATCTGCATATCCAATCATCTAAGGATCATACATTAGCTTTGTATAGCGATATTTCGATTCCAGACCGATTAAACTGAGTAACAGATTTTGCGCAAAGTGCTAAGCTCTGTCTATTATATATATTTTGATGCATCAGCTATTATAATTTCATATCATCTTTATCGGATTTTGTATGCATTTCTCACTAGCATCTTTGTCACATATAATCATATTCCTATATAAGATTTCGACGCATCGATTGTTCTTCATCTTTAATAATGTCTACATATCTTTATCGCTTTGTGAAGGCACATCTCACTATATAAGATCTTGAATGCAGCAAAGTTTACTATAATCACTATAATCTTTTGACACAAGTCTCTCATCTAGTGGATGTGCTATTATCTCTTGACACAAGCCTATCATTTCTTGATAAAATACAGAAGAATTCCTTTTACAAAGTCAGCTCTTGACAAATCATCATCTCAAGACAAAAGTCTGTCATCTCCTGACACATGTCTGTCATATCATAAAACAAGTCTGTTATCTCATAACACAAGTCTGTCAACTCATAAAACAAGCTTATAAAATCTCGATGGAATATATATTCATCTTTTGACACAATTCTCTCATCTAATGATTGTGTTATTATCTCTTGTGCATCTATCTATTGAATCTATGTAGAATCCACTGTACGTCATCTTTTTATATGGTTACAAATAAATACCGCAAGCACTATGTATCACTTTGATTCCAAGAGAACCTTGTGAAGAAATAGCTCTGTAGAAACAACTTAACCCAACAACATTTAGTTTAAAGTATTGAAAAAGATGAAAAACTTGAAAACTTATAAAATACCTTGCTTATAAGATTTCTAGGCAGCAGACCCAATACAGTATCGTTGCAAGGTTATATAAAAGTTCGGCTTGTCACAACTATCTTTCCCTTCTGGTTTTTTTTCTCTCATGCCTACAACTTTTCGCTTGACCAAACATGGCCGGCTAACTGTATAACTGATAACAGTTTAAACAAAAGATTGCAGAGCAAATTCTATTGTATTGTCTTGTTGTAGCTGTTTATTATAAAGACTTAATTGGAATATTATCGTCTATGGAGTCGGAAACAATCACATGTAAATTACGATTTAGCAGCAAACGACTAAAACACACACATATATAATCACTTTACATATGTGCATGTAAGTACAGCTGTGTATTATCAGCTAATTGTTATCAGTACATTGGTCGGCAGCTTAAGCCGGTCTAATGCAGTTCGACTTAGTTTATGGCTGCCCTTAATTATGATTGTATTACTTATATACAAATGTTATCAATTGTTTTGTTATTCTCAAATCGCAGAAAGATGTCAAAGGTTCAACCGACTCAGCAGACCGAGGCCTAGGTGAAAATAGGAATTACTTTTAGTTAATTTTGCATCTTGCGCTTATCAGTTCAATAGTTTAAGAGCTGGTTATCTCGGAGATCCGCTATAAAATGCGGAAAACTTGAAGGTTGCAAACTGATAATAAGTAACTTGAAGCACAATTATTTGCAAAGTATGTTTCCATTATTAAATATTTAAGCGTTTAATTATAGCTGACTTATTTGCTAGAGCCTATTTATAGGCGCTTTGACGCACTGCAAATTGCAAATATTTAAGTAATTTATTATTTTAGCCAACTGTTTTAACATAATTAATGTAGCACACATTAACTATTAATTAAATATTTCAATAACCTAAAGGCAATGATGTATAAACTAATTAATGAACATGATTAGTGCACTTGAGAAGACAAAATAATAAACTGATTCGACGGTCTAGTAAGTAACTAAGTACTTAGTTGTACTTAAGATTTTGCATTTGTATTTGTTTTAGTTGATTGTTTATTGCAGTGTACAAATGTTTAGCTAACAATTTAAAATAGCAAACAATATCAATACTATAACAATTTCACTGGATTTGTTTTGTACTTGGAGTTTGCCAACTAGTTTGAAGTTTGTTTGTTGAGTGTAAAGTGCTTTTTTAAGGTTTCCTTGCTCCGTGGTTATGTTTTAATTATTTATATAATACAACTATGTGTTTATTATTAATTAAATTTATTGAAAACTTAAAGAAAAACTAAATAAAGCCTCGTTTTATGTCTATTTTAGCTCTATATGCTGAATTTTCAAATAACTACACTTTCGATACTTTGCATTTTAGCTTGAACTTATGAATTGCTTAATTTTTTACGCTACGAAGTATGTTCAAATAAACTATCGATGAGTCACTAAGGCTGTTTTCTTTTCGCTATCGATAGTTTAAAGTCACATGTCATCAGCGTCAGTTCTGCTCTTTTTCAACACACGCTAAACTCTAATCTTTGGAATGTAGGAAACCTATGGATCGATGGTATCAAATATTTTTTTTAAAACTATTGAAAATATCAAATGGCATCACTATCGATAGTTATGAAGATCTACTAATAAGCAGCTCAGAGCTGATGGTATCGAACACGACATGTTTTTTGAAGAAGTTGCATACATAAAGTAATATTAACAATTTTTTCAGTATATTGGTTTGACAATTCATTGTTAGTAGTAACCGATGTATCAGTTCTTCTATATATTGCTCTGAAATATTAATCAAGTAAAAATTTAGGTATAAGTGCTTGAGGTATCAATAATTTCTAATAAGCATTCAATTAAGAAAGTTGCTTAGGACTTGTTGTATGAAGAAACTTTTGTATAATATAAGCGATTAAGTAAGTTAAAACTTACCTACTTATAAATGCATATGGTATCGATACTATCATTACCGTTTAGAGAAATGGCACATGCACATAAGTATTTGATGAAATACACGAGGTAAGGAATCAATATTGTACGCAAAATCATTATAAAAAAAACCGAACCGTAGTTGTTACCGAAAATGGTTGAATTGTAGAATTAGAGTTCAGTTCTCCTCGAACACTAAATTTCGTGTTCATTTTGGTATTTCTTCACAAATGGCGAGTTATTGATACTTGTCGTCCTCTATGTCATCCACTAATGGGAAATACTGACTTCTTGGGCGGTAAATGATCATTACTCCTTCTTCTTATCATACAATACTGGGAAATACTGACAGCTAGAAGCCGTTAGTTCTATAGTTTAGATTTTTTGTAATTTCCTATTTTCTTAAAATGCTCCTCTGATCTCGAAATGAAAATAGTTGATACAGTCGAAACTGTAAAAATATTGTTTAGAAACGAAGACGAATGGTTTAATAGTTTCAAATATTTTATAGATTTTGCTCATTAAATTCAATTCGCTACAAATTCGACCTTTTAACTTTTTCATCGAAAGAACACCCTATATCTACTTCGCTCATATGCAAATCACTGTATTAGCTAAGAAAGTTGTACTTGTTGTTGTTATATTGTAGTAGCACAATCTATATGCATCTTTTTGTATACAAGACATGTCAGCAAGAGGCAAACAAACAACAGCTAGCTTATCTTTCAACTCGCCAAGTATTGACTCAGTTAGCAAATATAAACAAATATAAGTCTAAAATAGCTACAAAGAACACACGTAGTATACAGAAAATAAAATGTGTGGAAATAAATATAACATTATACTAGAAGTGCTAAAAATGCCCAAGAAGATAAATACAAGACAAATCTAGATACAAGATAAAAGTGTGCTGAAACCTTACAAAACTCTATAATTTCTGGCATTACTCCGTTACATTTAACTATTCAAAAAAAAGGTGTTTCCGTAAGCCATAATCTCCATAAGGTTCAAATGACGGCTCATAAAGTATTTTGCTACCATAAACCCCTATGACGTTAAAGTTCTGTTTCCCTACAGACGTCAGTAATATAAAGAGCAATTCTTTCTATAAATGTACTATTATTATAATCTCAAATGTGCGTGCAAGGCATCCATAAGTAACTTTATGATTGTCACATAAAACCCGCATATATACTATTGTATGGTATGATAGACAGATAGATGGATACTATATAGTATGGATGTGTTTTGGGATGGGCAAGCACAATGGTAAAAACAGCAACAAACAGGCGTAAAAACAAATGGTAATAAAACAAAAGCAATGTTATAATAAAAATGTGCGCATTTATATGAATTTGAGTCAGAATAGCTTATAGAGTAGAGTGCAAAGGGTAAAAGGGGACAGGGAGCACTCTTAATATGCAAAAACATTCATTTGTGGTTTGCTGTTTATTCCAATTTAATACTCACGTGCTTGGCTCATTAGCAAAAAGCAAGAACAATGAGATGTATTAAAGGTTTAGCGTCAGAAAACCACTCGAAAATTGTTGTGACAAAATTGAGTCTAAAAATAGCTAAAAGTATCTGACGAATAGATGGAAAAAATAGCAGAAGATGCAAATTGACAAGCTTGTTCTAGAGGCGAAAAAAAACTGTGCCACAAGCGTCTTGGAAATTTACTTAATTTGCTGTTGTCTTCATACACTTGCAGAGGGCATGCGTATTTTGAGGTTATCTTTGGTCGAAAGTAAAGAAGGATGGAACTATCGAGGTATCGAATCCTTTCCTTTGTGTCTCAGTTTAAGCACACGCTAAGCGACTAAGGTTAGAAAGTAAGTGGATGAAGAAGAAAAAACAATGGTAATGGTCATCACTATTGGTAGAACACAGGAGGATCACGAATCTTACTCCTCGTTCGGATATAGGTTACTTTTTGAATAAACTGAATTCAGAATCAACATCTGATTGAGCTCTGTATTCAATCGATCAAACCAAAAAGTCATTACTGAGAAATCAGAAGAAAATGTTTTACATGATTTTCGTTCCGAATTCCTATCTCACACAAAAATTTTCACATCAAAGGCACACAAAACAATTTATATTTATTTCTCGACTGGCCATAAAAACCCATAACGGTTTGCAGCCTGATGTAGGGCACTCCTCCAGGCGCCCCATAACATCTTTCAAGCGGTGGGTCCCAACGCCTAGGCATAACCCAAAGTCAGTCTGCAAAGGACTTGCGCCCATTAGCACACTGAACCAATACCGAATGGTGATTAGAGCAGCTTATCAGAGGCATCACGTGGAAGTTTTGAATAAATTGGTTATGGTAGAAACAGGAATCAGTATAAGAAAATAAACGAGATTATACACGATTTAGGTATTTTAAACATGAAAACGTGAATACGTGATTAGAAACCCTTTCCTTTTCAACGGTTTTCTTACATTGTATTTTTCGATTATTTTGAAAAATTCCGATCCTTCTCTTATGCTTTTTAAAACTCATTTAGTAATATACATTATAATTTAGGAATCATTAGAAAAACTTAATTTCCTTAAAAGATATTTGATCATTTTTTTGCAAAACTTTAGAGCACAGAATCATCAATAATACAATGTTATTTGCTAAATGTAAAAATGTTTAAAATAAAGGAGAATAGGCATTAGCTTATCTGGGCACAATCATAGAAAAATGCTTGAAATTAAGGCTCGATGTGTATAGAGCAGGGATCGGCAGCGGCATGTTGCTTCTGCTCGCTTTTCACTGCTGCGTCTAACATTCTGCCAACATCTGTGATGACATTGCCGATCCCTGTTGAACTGTAGCAGCTAGATCGGCGATAGATCTTACAGTAAAAGTTAAAAGTTTCTTTACTCTGCTGTTCATTTAAGTCCAAGTAGTGCTTACTTTATGCAAAACTCTCTATTATCTCACATAACCCTAAAGAACTCTCTTCCAGTGTATACCCAATTCTGTGCCCCAATTTAAGCTTCTCTTTTGCGTATTTTCATTTCTTTATATTTTAAGTGGCAAATTTGCATATTGCAATGTGTCGTTGAAAATGAGACACTACTGAGCTGAGCCAGACACCGATGACGTCAGCAGTAAGGCACACAAGAGTAATAAATAACTGCATTTGTGTTCTATATGTGTGATGTAGATTTCTGTTTATATGCGATTTTTGAACTTGAAATGCACAAAATGTTGATTAAAATGGCTTTACATTTTTCGCTCCGTCAATAAGAGCCGAACCACCGCACTGTACCGAACCGCACTGTACCGAACCGCACTGTACCATTCTTAATGCAATTCCATTGTTTGTGTGTTTACATAGACAAATATATTCACATAAGTATGGACATGCATAAAGAGCAACGAGTTTAAATACACACAAGTATTGTATATATAAGGCCCTATGGTGACCTTCAGCAGTGCTCGAGCTTATAGCTCATGTTTATACATTTTTACAATACGAATAGAAAAAGCGAATTTTCATTTCCACATTACTTGCTTTGGAATTTCCTTTTAGAGACAGCAGCAAACATATTGTAAAATCGTTGTTTTGTTTTTTGTTTATAAACAAAACTATCAGATGGCAGACATATTGCCTTCAATATATATAATATATTCCGGAATTAACATTTTTGCTAGACATTTTGTATAGGTTTTTTTTTTTCAAGAATTTGCGATGTAAACAAACCTCCAAAAAAAAAAAAACAAAAAAAAAATGACAACAAACTGAGTGACTGTTGTGGTCTATGACCTTCTATGGGCTTATCAACAAAGCTTTATCAAATCTTGTGCTCTAGAGCGTAACCCAAGGCATATAGATAGATTGGTACTGATCTTAGCACACTATTATATGTCAAGAGATTAGGTTTCGCATATATGAATACTACACAATTGATAATAAGCTAAGTTAAGTGCAACAGACTTGAACTAATAGATTGTCCATTTGATTCTAGGCCTATTAGAGCTTTGCACGAATGCATTTAGTGGCAAATACGTGCGTACGACTTCCTTGTACTCAACAGATCCACACTGAAAAAAAAAACGCTGGCAATATGTGCAAACAAATTCTAGCCACTTCAGGTAAGAAAGAGGGTTTCTTATACCTAAAGAGAGACGAAACGGTGTAAACAAATGAATCATCTCTAATACAAGCTCTATATAAATAAAGATACCAAAGAAAATCTGAAGAGCTGCAACTATCATTCTTGAACTCAAGGGGCATAGTGGGCTTTGTGTGAACTTCAATACCCTGCTAATAATTCTTGAACAGTACGTTGTGTACGTTGACTTTGAGAAGGACTTTAAACGAGTCAGTCGTCTATAAGCCTTTAGATTGAAGCGCGATTCTACCGAAGATTGTTGCTGTTATAATGCTGTCCTATCACGCTGCAAGTTGTTTCGTTTTACAAAATGGACAGCTTTTCGACTGTTTCGAAGTTCAACAGGGAGTAAGACAAGGGGATATTATATAGACGATTCTCTTTTTACTGGCGATAGACGGTGTTCTAACTGCCACTGTAGGTACTGTATATGAGAGACATGGTATCAAATGGAGACCGACTGATAATACAGAATAAACATATTATGTTTTCTGGTGAGTGCCGACGGCGGGATGAACAAGAAGTGTGAATGAAAAATATTTCCCTATGCACCAACACTTGCTTGCGCCTCCCTCAAGAAAAGTCTTTAACGCGACTGTTGAAGGGAGGCGGCGAAGCTGCTGGCCAGTTAGGGAGCACGCAAGCGAAAAAAGAATCCTCCAGAGAACTAAATGGAAATCAACAGTTTTAGCCAATACAATCTGTAGAAGTGAGTATAAATCTAAGAAAATGTCTTGTTTTAATCTCTCCCAATTTTTTTTTCGTTATTTAGCAGCGCATGCCAGTAGCACGATCACTCACTATTCTAACAGTGTCGCTTTTCTTTTCGCTCTGAGGCGTAAAACTTTGCTAGTGTTTTTCTCTCAGCAAAAGTAAACGTTTTTAGAGTTGTCTGTGCGTATTTCATCGACAGAGGGAGCACATGTTCATATTACTTGTAAAACATTTGGTAGTTTTTCGAACAAACGTTTACAAACGTATTCTTGAGAGAATTGTTTTCTTGTCGTTGTAAAAGCGATTCTGCAAGCTTATAATGCCTATGAGTCTTATCAAGTTTTTTTTCTTCTTAATTTAACATACGATCAATAAATTATTCTCATTGCTATCACTGATGGGTAAATTGCCTTATAACTCTATTGTTAAGGCTCATCAAAGCACAATGTAGGCAACTGATCCAAACTCTACCCACATTCTACCAGATTAATCCAATTTTCACATGGCTTACAATTGAAATCAAATTCAATTTAAATAGCAACAAAGGCTACTTTAAAGGCTGATAAATCAGCAAATCCACAAAATAAACTTGAAAAAATGCTAAACAGACGACAGACATTTGTACGATCTATCCGCTTGTAACTTGAACCTAGTACAATAACCCACTAACAAAACAAACAAACAGTTACACGCATACTCATGATTAACATGAGTACTTCACTTAGTACTATGTAAGTACTTTGACGTACTAAAGCATGACACCGAGTGTCATGATATCGCGTAGTTACTTTTTTTGTGAGTTTACATTTGAAATTATGATTAAATGCTTTGAATGTTATTCAAATCAATTTGCTGGAAATCACGATACATCAATTTACGCAAAATGTGCGCGTATTGTTGGAGCTGTGGGGGGTTTAGGGTGTTAAGGGCTCTGTTGGAAGCTCTTCCATTCGAGTCCGTGTGAGTGAGTAGCCAGCAGTCAACGTGATTTACAATTGTGCCATTTATTTGTGTATTTTGTTGATGTGATAAAAATTACTTGTTTAAATATTGATAAATCATGAGCTCGCGTATTATATATATTCGAGAGTACTTTGTGTGTATAGATAAATATAACCGGCAACATGCGGTTAAAGTTTTTTAGCCAAGCAAGTTCTCAGTTGAAATAAGGCACATTTGTAACTGCGGGATACAATTACAACACGGCGCAGCAAGCACGTGAACAGCTGTAAATGAGTACTGCATACTGGGTGCTCATGAGTACTGAAGCGAGTTCAAAGAAGTGAAGCGAGTACAGTTAAAGCAAGTTTCGTACATCACGTGAACAGTTGTATCTTTGTAAGTACATACTGCGTATTTTGGAGTACAGTTTAGTCAATAAGCATCTAACTACAGTTACAAATAAGATATATTTATATCTAAGCAGACATAATAACAACTGAAAATGCTTATGCTTTATGGTTTGCATTAAATTGCCTAGATGATCTGATATATGGGCATGATCCTTGAATGGAAAGTTTCCTAAATCGAATAGTATTGATGTATTGGAAGTAATTTGATGTTTTCTGTAATATACTTAAATATCCCAACCGCCGTAGTTCATATGTCATCATGTTATTATATCGAAGTAGTGTCTTCTGTAGTGTCATATTTTTTGATTTGTTTTTGTACAAAATAATAATGTAATATCGACTAAAACATGTCGTCATTGATTGCAAGTTGTTATATGAAGAGATTTATTTCGATAGATGTCAGATAGATTTGTCCATTTCCCATTTACTTTTGACACTAAACTATGGCGCTTTATATTGAATATGACAAATTTGACTAATAAACAATACAAATTTGCACTGCCTTTTTGACTTAAGAAATAAAAAAGAACAGTTTGTCCTATATGACGCCATTTTAAACCTAGCATAACATATCAAACCGCTCTACATCGGGTAATGATCATGTGTTAATCATTAAACTTGAGAAGTTACCATGCATAATGTACATACGTACATACGTACAGTTGCGTTCAAAGACTTTCAATAGCTCTAGATGGCTTAGCATTAGGTAACTATGAGTAGTTTGTGTACTCACCCGACATGAAATGCAAAAGAATCGATGTAATAGGGTACAATACTGGACTGTAGGTTATATCGGGACAATCATAGCCCAAAACATTTACAATGCGATCGGCCACAGCGCGTCCTGTGCTGGTCAAATGATACGGCAAACAATGTGTGGCATCTACAAAGGCTGGTAACATAATAGGCTTCTCTGACAGCTCTGTAGTACCAAATACCTGTGAGAAAGTGCTTAATTATCGACAACTTACAATAACTCGTTGATTAATGCAACTTACCTGATGCACCATTTCCCAGTAGAAACCGTCTACCATATTTTGTTTGGTCAAATGTTGTCCACACAGAGCGGGCCATAGTTGTGAGCGTATGGGTGAGTTAATGGGCCAGGAGTTCTCTCTGAGTATGTTCTTGACATCGCGTTTCTTGCCCTGTGCCAATAGCTGTTGTATCTCTGTAAAAGAGCGCAAGGCGGGCTCTTTGCCTGTAAGATAAGAGTGGGAAAAAGCTAGTATTAGACGATGTCATACGCAATTAGTACCTGCTTAGGATAGGTCAAAAATTTTGGGCTACGCACATCTGCAGACTGAATCATAGCAATCTCTTATAATTAAGTACTCAAATGAGTACATAAATAACGCGGCTAATGTTTATTTAACAAACAGCTGATAAGTCAAGTCAGGTTGGTCAAATTATCAGGCGGGAACTTTGGTAATAGCATTTAACAGTTATAAATAAATTGGACACTTAAAACGTTTAACGTAAGCAATATTCAATAAACAGTAAGCTATTTGCACGCAATTATCATTTGAATAGCTTTAAAAACCTATATAGTACGTTTATTGATAAGCAAATTTAGAATTTAACGTTCCCTTTCAAGTTCGCTGTCAAAGTTTTTATACCCTATACCCAAGGGTTAAGGGGCATATTAAGTTGCTGCAAATAATTCTATATATATATATAAAAGAAAGCAGTAAAAAATGTTTGTAATGACATCCCACGAAAACGGAGTCCGTTGCACTCTTCTCCCAAATTTTGAAATTTTGTTGCTTGTATTGCCATCACACGTCATAACGCCGACAATCAGAAGATCAAATATCGGATCACGTAGAAAAAATTTGTTTTTTTTTGTCAGCCAAGCACCTGAGGAACGTGCAGAATGGACCGAATAGAAGTATTGTCGCGTGACATTGCTCTGCTTTTCATTACTATTGGGCCATTGGATGTAGCGTGCGTCCATTGTCACGCTTTGATTCGCCCCCGAACTTCTGGATTTTGTTGCATGGCAGCCAAAGTGCAATTTACGACTTTGACATCACCTTCAGTGCCTTTGAGACTTTGTGGCGAGACACTTCAATTGAACCGTTTTCCGAAGAGCATTTAAAAACGCAATAGATGTTTTGAGATGACTTCTTTCGGTGCACGCGACACGTTGATGATCATGGCCATCCTTCAAGATAATTTCGTCGTATCGAAGATCGCATTTGTTGCATTTCGGCACACTAAACTAACGCGAACTCAAGCGACAAACTCGATCAGCGTTGTGCCATATTCAATGCAATAAAGTTTGAGTAAATAAGGCAAATTTCAAAGATGAAGGCAATTGAACAAATTTTAGCCGAAATAGGCACATTCCTTCTTCTATACCCAAAATTCCCATAGAGATTGCACTATCTGGGAATCAAGCTAACTTTTGTCAAAATTATTTCAACATGGGAAACTTTGGAAGTAAATAACCTGTTTAAAGTGCTCCTTGGACGTAGTGACACTATGTCTGTATCGAAGAAAAAGCATGTTTAGACTGTTACCAGCAGTCGTAATACTTACTTACAAACCTTGGAGACGAGTATTCAGTAACAAAATGCAAAGGTTGCCAGATTTAACAATCAACAACTTGGAACTAGATATTAGTTAGTTTTGACAAAAAGAAAAACTTTTCAATGCTGAGACAAATAGGTTCATAGATTCTAATTGAAAGTAAAGCGAAACGATCTAGAAATTTCTGGTACACCGAACACCCCGATGTGCAGCGAGGATTCTTCTTAAAGTTCTGCCGCTCTAGCATATTGGACACTATTATTTTTTAGCTGCTTGTCCTGCGTACCCGTTCATTCTGCACTTCATCTAGAAATCTTTTCTTCTCTTAAAAAAGAAAGTTTGTTGCTTTTACCTATATGATCTGTCACAAATAACTTTGGTTTTCTTATTTTTTTTTTAGTTTAACACATTTATTGTAATTTTTCATGCTTTGTTTATTATTTGCTCAAAAAATTCGTCGGCTTCATCAATATGCAATATGGTGTTGTATTCTCTTTTGGTAAGGGAGAATATATCATCATAGCGACCTTGTATAAGATTTCCAAGGACAAGGCTGGTGCCAGAGCGTACCAGCATTTGGGTCCAATTTGAATTTTGGACTGATACTTAAGTATAAAATTACAACTACATAACCAGTACAGTTTTTGCGCTCCTTGACGAAAACATGCGAAAACATTTTGACAACCTGCCTAAACTGTACTTTTGATGGCATCTCGTCTTCGGCAGTGGTAGATGCGGATTTGGTTTCATTCATTATCAGAAAATATACCGATATGTTGGTCCGCAAATGTGCTCTTTAAGGCAAAACCAAAGGAAGAGAATCAGATGTCAACGAAAACATATAGCTGAGCGTTGGTCTTGATGATGACATAGAACCCAGCAAATCGGGATGGGCTCCAACTTTCTCATCAAAAATGTCGAAATTTGACATTTGTCGATCCACTTGAAGCCGCCTATTTGTAACTCGTTTTCTGACAGAGACAAAGCTACAGTCCCAGAATGTATGCAGACTAATGTGTACCTAGAATTAAGTTTTCCTCTACTTTTTTCACTTTATTGTTCCCCACAGCTGTTTTTTATTCCTTATACACGAAACGTCCTATTCGTCGCAGAAAGTTGAGTTGGCCCATAGTTAAAATCTGAGCGTTAGCTACAATAAGTGCAGTAAGTTTGCCAGTAGTGTATACTATAGTCGGTATGAAAAGACCATAACCTACACACTTGTTTTGTCTTATAAGTGGATTAGCTAAGCTTTAGTTATAAATTCAAGTGTTTCGATTACTCATTTTTAATCTAAATCGTTAAACTGTAGCTGACTATACTGCTTGCTGCTTCCTATCGATCATAAAGACAAGTAGCTCGTGTTTTGCAGAACACTTTTGGGGGTGGAAAGATTAGTTATCGAAACTGTGTCAGACCTTGTTGCGTTCTGGCGCTTTGGTCAAGGCCCATGTGCGCCATTGACGCCAACAGTATTTAGATATATGTACATATATATATATATAAATAAGTAGTAAAGCCCATTAACCGATATGTGCGTAAAAACCACAAGACATCAAATCAGCTAACTTCAGCACTTTTCTACATTGAAACTTGATTATCTATCAGCAAGTGTAATTGATTGCATGTCTCATTACCAAACGAAAAAACCATAACAAAATAAAAAATAAAAAAAAAAATTAAAAATTGTTCTGACAGCTGATCGATTTTTGCATGCACAGCTTATCTGCTGACTCTATTATAATATTATATTATAATTTTTGTTGTATAAAAAAAAAAATTTTAAAAAATTAACCGCAAGCCGAGTAGCTGATAAGCGCATTGAAATACACTTAAACCAATTACAACAAATCAAAAACAATGTTGTAAAAAACTAAATAAAAAATTTATGATGATAATTTTTAGAACTGTGCCATAAATGTATGTATAACTGTTTATCAGCCACTTGTTGTAAAATGTCATTAAAAAAAATGCATTCAGTGTATTAACAAAAAAAAAAAAAAAAAAAGTTGTCATTTCATACACTCGACAATATCAAATGACGTTGAACAACAACAAAAACAACTTAAGATAATAGAAACTGTTTATACTATATAAAATATATATGTATTTATGTACGTTATAAAAACTGGTATAATTGAGTAAATAGTTTTGCATATTACCCTTGTATGTGTGTGTGTGTGTTTTTTTTGTAATTAATCCGTCAATTTGCATTAAGTGAAAATAGAAAAAAAGCGTTTTTATTTTTACTCAAGCTGCTGATCAATTGTGAATCTTTAAGTGTTGTATAAGTTGTGGGTAATTTTCCTATCAGCACTATTATATGTATCACTATATGTGGCATTTTATAAAACATTGAAATTATGCTAATCAAGATATGATTAATAAATTTATTAGCACATTTCGATTGAAGCAATTAAACTAAATCAAGTTTAAACCAAATCAACCAAGTTCTCACAGCTGTGAGAGCATAAGAAAAAATGTGCTCACATTTGTGCCTTTGGGTCAAGTAAATGAGTTTCAACCAAGTTGTAGCTTGACATTGAATAAAAATGTTTGATTAAAACGCAAAACACTTGAAGAAAGCCAATATCAATCAAGAGCGCATAAACAGTAACCATGATTTTTTGACCAAAAAATATTCATGATAATGTGTAGTAAAGCATTTGTTAACGGTTTCCAATCAGTGTTCACTTAGTAAGGTCTGATAACACTGCCAAAATATTTCATATTTCACTTTAGTGCGAACGTCGATGAAAAAGGTTGTGTCCACACATGAATTTTGGCCATTACTCCGATTTAAGGGTGGGTATTTATATAGATACAATGAAAAGAGTATATATTCAAACAAGTCTGAAATGTCTCGAAACATATCTTTCCCAAATTTAAACTGTTCACAAATCTATAGCCAACCAGTTTATTTGAATGGGGCTGCAAACTTTCGGGTCATCTATTTTGACTAAAAATATGGATAACTTTTGATATCTTGTCGCTTTCATTGATTACGAGTTCTAGAATACAGATTTTGCTAACAGACAAATCTTTCTAAGTTTAAAAGTAAACGCTTTTTTCTAGGTTATCTAAGGTTTTTATGTATAATTCTGCTATTTCAAACCCGCCTCGGCATTGTATTACCTTGTTTTAACTACTCATAGAAACATATTCGCTATTCCCTAACAGTAACAGTTAGTCCTTTTTTTTGCAATTTACAATAAAGTTAATCTGGCAGAATAGCTAAATCGGGTTTAAGATGCCTTTGACTTTGGCCTTTTTCCTTGCACAAGCTTTACTTTTAAAGTACTTTGCAGGAAAACTGAGCGTTTTTCTCGTTTTAGACATACTTTCGTAAAAGCTAATCGAATTGCTCTTAAGTTTAACCTTATTAACTAAATTGTAACTAGTTTTGAGGCTTATCACATATTTATATACATGAACATATGTATAAGAACATTACAGTAATTGTGTTAAAGCTGATAACAATTTGTGCCTTTAGGTCAGCTTGAAAGATCTTTATTTGTTTTTGGTTTGTGTCTTAGCTTAAGCAATAACTTTGTTTACTTCTAAAGCAGTTTAGGTTCATAATTGTTACTTTGAAAATATTTGCTAATCTTTTTGTATATAAATGCATTTATTATGTTGTTATTTTGTATAGACTCAAATTAAAAGTTGTTTGGATTGATTATATTACCTGTACTAAATTGAAAGCACTGGCACTTTGTTGTTATATCATTTGAACTGGCGGCAATAAACAGAGGTAGCTCAAAGAATTTATCACATTCGGGATCCACATAGACGCTGCTTCGGCGACTACTAAACTGCTCCAAGGTGCCCAATTTGCCCAAAGCTGTGACTTTGCCAACCATTTTGTTTTTGGCTCACACTTTTTAATTTATTTGTATATGTTTAGTTTATTTTTTATTTTTTATATATATCTTTTTTTGGTTCTATTTTTTGGTGCGGGTATTTCCACTTATGTACTTATTACACAGCCAGGGAATAAATGTAGCAGCAAAATACATACATACATTTATGTAGATTTCTGTTTCTTTTTTTTTTAACTTTTTGTTTATTTTTTATTGTTTTAATTTATTGCGCTCTGCAACTTTTGTGTTTTCTGCTTTTCTGTGCGCGCGTTTATTGCCTCTGCTCAGCAGCAGCGACGTTGACAGCGACAACAGCAGCAGCACTTCAATTTAATTTGCAACACATTTAAATATCAATTCACATTTTTGAACTCTGCGAAATTTATTTAAATATTTATATATTTTTTGAAAACTTGTTATATTTGCGCTTTTTATAAACTGCACACGCGCTGAATAATTAATAATTAAAAAGTCTTTATGGCCTTTGCCCTTTGCAAGTATCGCATAAACTGTGCATTAAATCGAAAATCAAATCGAATCAAAATAACGTATACGCCTCGTATGTCTCATTGACTCTATTCAAAATGAACTGCCGTAGGCCTACGTGCGACGCGTTCGAATGCGTTCAATGTTCTCGCTGACATGCCGGCAGAAGCAGCGCGTCGATGTTCATTACTTGGGGACGTCGCGTCGTGAATGAAACCGAAAGCTTGCTGTCAAACGAATGGGGTGGCAGTGGCCCAGTCAGCCCGTAAGTGAGCGAGCGAGAGAGTGAGAGAGTGAGAGCGCGTTCGAACGATCTCAAAACCTGGCGCGTGTAAGCAGCAAGCTTTCGGCGTTGTCTTTTACAGTTTATGAGTGTGCGTGTGTGTGTGTGTGAGAGAGAGTGTGAGCATGTTTGTTTGTTGTTGTCTTCTTCTTTTCTTTCTTTCTTTCTTTCTTTCATTTTGTTTCGTTTGCTCGCAGCGCATTTTACAATGTGCAGTTGGCGCCGCTGTCAGCGCAGGCCAACAGCTGTTCAGTGATATGCTTTAACCCTTAAAGCAGTTTAGGGTCATTTTCGACCTTATTTGAATTTAGTTGTTGATGATCCTGAAAAGTTGAGCTTCTTAAAACTTCCCGCGCTTTGCATCAAACGTAACCTTTGAAAGTAGCTCAATAACAATACTTTTAGCAGATGAATGACAAAAAACGGTTGAAGTTCGTTATTATTCAAAGTATCCTTGTTTGCCTATCAGAGACTCGCAATGCTTGATCATTTGTGTGTCCTACTCAATACTACGTTTTTATTTTGCCTACGCATACAAATACAGCAACTAAGTGAATGTAACTACTCAGCATTCGCTTTATGAAGATGCTCAAATATTCTGCAAGACTTGCCTGCACTTTGACTATATTCAAAGCGATATTTTAGAAATGACAAATTCTTCTAAAGAAAGATGTTGGAACTTGCTTGGCAATTTGACGAAAGTTAAAATCCTTGTTATAAAACCTTAAATTTACCGAGAAGAACATCAATTATTTTAGTTTCTTATTCTTCAAAAATGACACAACTAAATCATAACTTTTTTGAACGACCATTGAGGGTTAAATCGATGACAGCCATAACGGCGCATACCTGACGCGTTTACCGTTGTCAGTAAAAGAGAGCCTAGAGCAGCGCCCAAATCTATGTAAATGCTTTTATAAATAGCTCTTTTGGGGGGAAATTTCGTAAGGCAAGACGTTAGAGTTTTTCTTTGCCCATTTGGCAATGCTTGGAATTGTGTCTTCACATTTTCTAGTAAACAAAATTCTTGCGGCGCTTGGAAAATTCGGCTCATTTGTTTATGGCTATTAAATTGTTTTTAGCCCAAAATTTATGAAGCCAAAGCGTAAACTTGGAAAAATTTAATTACACTTTTAGTTTAAACGTTTTTTTTTTTTTTGTACTACTTTCATTCATAGTGTGCTTAACATCTGGTGCGCGAGTGCACACGTGATGCTTCCTGTGCCGCACTTTTAGGCACACACCTTATACATATCTTTTAAACATAGCCGACAAAAATATATATAGAAAATGATTTTCTCACACTTTTCTTTTGCAATTTGTTTACCCAAAAGTTGTACAAATAAATGACTGTGTACATGATGCTTTAAATATAAACAGCATGCATATAAAGTACGGCAATAGGCAAGTTATTTTCTGTACCAAAATTAATTAATTAAGCAAACCGTATAATAGAACATATTTCTATATATGCGATATGTGTTGTTTTTGTCTCATCGGGTTATAAAAATACGCCATTTAAATGTATGGGGTTACGTCAAAATTTATTGTCTATGCGTTGCCAAGAATTTTGGCGACTTTTGAACATTGCAACACACGCGCACGCATACATATTAGCCGGGAGCTTGGGGGCTTTAAGAGTTATACCTTTGGATTGTTGACAAATTTAAAGTGTTTTTCAAATTGCTCACATAAAATTGCGTCACGTTTGCGATAGCGTTTATAGAGAAGTGGCATCTATTTTGAATTCTGAGTTGAATTGCATGCAATGATGCAACTTGGGGTATATATGACTAATGGGACTATTTTGTTCTATATCATAATCAGGAATTCAAACAATAATCGTAACCGTACCATTTTTGAGAAAACCCGTTAACCGTTATCATTTTTCCGAAATACCGATTTGAAACCGAAATATTTATACCGTTCCGGTTTCGGTTTTTATTTTGCCAGCTTACATATATTTTCATGTTGTGGTTTACATTCCGTCATTCTGTGAAGCATTATCATCTAGGTCGCACTGTGGGGCTATCTGAATTCTTATCGGCGAAACATTCATAACTTTCGAAGGAGTAACGATATTTTTAAAATGCACTTTTTTTTGTAGCACTCTTTTGGCACTGTTTTTGTAAAAGAGCATTAATGTAATAGAGTGGAATGCTTGGCTGTTTCATTGAGTTGACTTGCTAAAAAGCGGCTCTTTTTCAATTTTGGCAACACAAGCATCATCACACGTACACTGTGTTAAAATGTTCGCTTTTCAGCAAAAAATTTTGAATTTTCCAGGATTCCACTCTATAAAGGGTAACAAAGTATCCTGTAATTATCCATACAAAATTAGGTTGACTGAAGGAACTAGAGTCTGTTGATCATTCAACTAGTAGTTGCAATAATCGGGTTATCTTACATTCCAATACATATTTCGGTTATCAAAAGCGATCTCCAATATTCATATTATATATCTATGTATATCTTGACATAAGTTCCCTATGTGCCGCTATGCGCAACGAATCAGTTTCTGTTTGGTTTAACCAATTAGTCCCATATTCTAAAATAGCACATAGTATCATATCGTATCATATAATATAGCATTTTATTGCCGCAAACAATCAATCTGGTGTGAGGTTCTATAATTGTATCACATCGTAAACTGCAGACTATTAGTTTATGACATTATTTAGTCATTAAAGCAAAAATTCCCAAAATATCTGTCTAAAATAACCCATTTTTGCAGATAATATACTACCAATAAAGTATATTGAAATCTCAGTAATACACATAAATATACATTTAATTAGACTTCTAATTGCTAATTGCACAAATACTTTATGTTTTTATAACCAAATTAGTTTGTAGATTTGCATCTTGTCGACTGTTATTATATATAGATAGGTTTTACGAACTGGTTGAGTTAGAAGCATATTTAGTAGTAGTTTTTTCTTTATTTCTCTTTGTAGTATTCGTAATTGACGCAGTTGAAATTTTAATGCGTAAGTTAAATAATTTTCAAAGAATATCGCGCACGTGAAAGATTTCTAATGACCAAAGCACGACTTCTACTACGAGGAACAACGTTAATTGAGTTTATAGAGCACGATTCGCTAAATGCCGCTAAGAGGAGACTGTGATTAATAATAAGCTGATTCCTTTATTGCAGTTTCTTAGAAACTGTCAATAATGTTAAGAAATTGAATTTTCCGAGTATTTCAATTTACACAATTTATCGTCAAATAAAGAAAATCAGAAGAAAACTAACCAGAACAAGAAGAAGACAGCTTTTCAATTGAATTAAAGACTGGCAACAACAAACAAATAGCAACAAATAAAATTATTGTGACATGAGCCAATGTACAATTTATAGTTGCACGAAAGGAAAAGAAAAGCGGAAATAAGGCAAAAAGCAAAGTGCAAAACAATCTACAAAGTATAAATAAGCAAAAGGAAAGAGTATGACCAAAAGGCTGACGTGTGGGATTATCTAGGGTTTCTACAAAGTGTGGCAAATTTTAATCGGAAAACAAATGGGACGAATGCTTGTTGAACAGGCCGACTTTATTATACTCTGTACAATCGAGATTTGTATTCAGTTCCCACTTTTTGTTGGAGTTTTGAGAGTTTTCTTCTAAATGATCATTAATTTCCTTGCACTGATGGTGTTGGTGATGAACTTTAATGGTGTTAATCTTTAATCGTGTTAAACTTTAATGTTGTTACACTCTGATGGTATTATGCTCTCATGGTGCTACACTCCGATGGTCTTACACTTTCATGGTGTTACACTCGGATGGAATTATACTCTAATAGTGTTACACTAATGGTGTTACACTCTAATTGTGTTACTCTCTGATGGTGTTACGCTCTCATGCTGTTCCAATCTGATAGTGTTACACTCTGATAATCTTACACTTTGATGGTGTTACACCCTGTTGGAGTTAAACTCTGGAGTTCGACTCTAATAGTATTACACTTTGATGGTGCTACCCTTTGATGGTGCTACCCTTTGATGGTGCTACCCTTTGATGGTGCTACCCTTTGATGGTGCTACCCTTTGATGGTGCTACACTCTGCTAGTAATAAGCTTATGTATACTGTGTTAACAGCCGCTACAAGAGAGAGAAAGACAGTAGGTTGCACGTTTGACTTTGTGTGCTGTGTAAGCAGTGCGAGCAAAGATAAGAACATTTTTGTACACTTACTTAATATACGCTTTGTTTACAGTGTACAAAATAAATCAGAAGGTTGCAATTTGTAAATGTAATATTAGTTGCATTCATTTGTTGTTCTTGTTGTATTTGTTATTTCGCGGTTGACGACATTGCAGCCGACTGCCAATTAGAAAGACAATTGCCGAAACCGTCAGACCCACGAGCTTTTTGGGCGCTATGTCTAAATTTAAGTAACCAAAACACGTCGGAAACTTGGTATGTTCAAATATATTTTATTTTGGCAAGCCAAATAAAATTTTTTTTTTTTTTGTTGATTCTACTTCTTGAGTTTCCATATTGCTTATGCCACACTAATTAGCAACCAAAACCAGAAAACCCAAAACGTCACTAGAGAAATGTTCAAGTCCAAGTGTCTTAATATTTTTATGGCTCTTCGAACTTTTTAGACATTTTTTTCCTAACCAAATTTCTTGAAATATTTCCACATTATTCTCGTTTTCTGCGCCAAAAGACAGCCAAAATCTGGCAATTGCTGGCAAGTTCACATTTCTTGATTATATCTTCTTTTATTTTTTGATACGCTCTTCAATTAAATTAAATTAGCAGACAGCAAAGCCATTCTTTTGCTTGACTATTTAACATATTTTTGCAGTTATGTATCAATTTGGTATGATACTCTAGCAAAGGGACTATTAGCACTACCATGGAGTTTGTAGCTAATTGAAAGAAGCTTAGCTGATTCAGTAAGTCGATTAGATGTGACAATATTTAGATGTGACAATATTTAGCTGTTCACATTATTTCTGCCTCTTTTCTTCTAATGATTCAATTTCTATCTTTGCATGGCAATTCATCCTTCATGTAATGTTCCAAGAAGTAGAGACTTCCATATACATCATTTCAATATACATCATGTTCCAAAATATTATACACGTACACGAAATTTCCTTCATTAGGAATCTGACAGATGCATAGAATGAGAATGAGACATTATGATATCAGCTTTTGACATTCCGACCAACGCACAGAAAAGGGTAGCTGAATAGACTTTTTTGTTCTATTCAACTTTAGTCAAAATCCTTAGAAGTCTACCAAAAAAATTTATATACCTATAAAGAGGAGCTCAGACATTTTTTCGACTACTTTCCACTTGCCCATACATAAAGGAAGAAATTTGGTTATCTTCTCTTAAATTTTGATCTGTCGTAAATTTTTATTTCTTTTATTACACGTTTTTGCAGTATAAGGAAAAAAGTACTAGTATAACTACAAATTTCTATATGGAACTTTATCCCCTCTTCGTTCTCTAAGATATATGCCTAAAATTATGTAAGTTAGTTATTTCACGTAATGTTGTTCCATTTCGAAAAGTTTTTGTGTATGTAACAGATTCTCGCAAAATTCCTTGCTCTCCTAAATCCACCTTAAAAAAAGAATTTTCCGACTTTTTTTTCTTTTTACGCATCGTCCATAGAAGCACGAATTTGCTTCATTTTTTTCTTATTTTTATCTTTCCTACGTGTTATGTTAATGGTTTGAACCACAACTGCTCGGAATCGGGAGGCAACTTTGGGACCGCCGTTTTGAACTTTATATCTAATAATGAACTTTAGACGAAATCATTGACAACATGAAAAGTACTGTTTTCAACATTAATCTGATAATCTTCTACTCGAAGAGAGCATATAATTCGGCTTGCTCTCATTTACAACATGACAAATCCTGACAGATTCTCTTTCAATAGCCGCAAAGGCTCCGGTAACTGCTCGCTTAGTATGACCGACGATACGACATGGATATCCTCTGCGTATGCAAGCTACTGGACGCCCTGGATTCTATCAGAGTATTTTGCTTTAGGTTCACAAAAACTTCAGCTAAGCTCTTTTTGTACTCAAATAACTGTTTTGTGTCAATTTAATTACTTTAACTAACCAATTCGTTAGTTTGCCAAAGCACGTTCTACACGATCAATAATTAGCACATTTCTAGGCATGTTGACCACATGATAGCGTTAGGGCTATAATCAACCTTTGATCATATTGGATCATAATCTTTGGCTGGCGACCCACAGACAGCTGCCCCTCTTGGGAAAACGCAATTCATTCAAATTACTCTGTGGGGGCAGCTGCTTTCATTTGCAAATTCATATTAATTAAATGTAATTAAAGATATTATAAAATCATATTTGTATTCATATAGTAGGCGGCAGTGAATGAAAGATCCACGCGCAGACACCATATTTTGCCGCAGACCGTGCTTAACATTTCAATATGCTCCTAAAATTGATTAAATATTTATACATTTAGTGTAGTGTTAAATGGAGTTTAATGACAAGGGAAACGCTATTGATTTGCGCCTCTTTGAGCCTGGCACAAAGTCAAGTTGTGAAAATCTATACGAAGGCTAAGAGTTGTATGCCAAGTATTCCCATTGAATTTTCATGATTATTGAGAAAACTTAATAAATACTTGGCATTTGGCAGCGATACTTGAAACCGGTTTGCGTGTAAAATTGCTTATTTGTTTATGCCTATTTTATACAGCTGCAGTTTTTTCTCTTCTAAGCAGTTAAAATCGTTTAAGTATGGGAACAAAAGCACAAAATGCCAGAGCATTAGTGCAGTAATTTGCATAACAAACAGTTAAACGCCGTGTTGCATTATGGCAAAAGTAGCGCCAATCATTTCATTAATTTTTATTGTCATTTAGGAATGCCATTATTGTTTACGAGCAGAAAAACAAACTAAAGCTTAATTAAGCTGAAACAATTTCTATTCGTTGCACTTCGTTTTAATTTTCCAGTAAACGCACACATGACGTATACGTAATCTGTGCCACAGCTCAAGCACACAATCAATATGACTCGCGAATCGAAGCATTGATGAACTAACTAACTGACCGATCAACTGTCAAATAGACGCACGCACGCACGATCCAACGTTTGAACAAGTTTATAGACCGACTGGCAGAGATACGAGCAAAAAAAAAAAAACAAGGCACGAGACTAAAAACCTTTGCACATGTTATGTGCACTCAAAAAAAAAGTTTTGGCAGTAGCTTTTATATACTCTTGCATTGAGTATTTTTACAGTGGCGTGATTTATGTAGCTCACAGCGATGGTTAAAGAGTTTCCCCAGTTTTCCTGAGTGCTTATAAGACAACTGAAGCAGGAAAACTATCGATAATATTGACTATTTATTTTTAGATACTCCGACCGAAAATGCTGATCGATCGTTATATCACTATATATGTGCAACTGACTAAACAATGGCTGTATCGAAAAAGCGATAGGTTTCCTTCTATATCTCTACCGGATCCTCTTGATAGCAAATAGCAACAACTCTTGAAAATTTTCCAGAAAATGTTGGTACATTCAATCTAACTGTGCTGAAACACTTGCTTTAACTGCTAAGCGAATTATCGATAACTTTCATAAAACTTGCACTTTGCTTTAAGTGTTTATCGAACTATCGACACCTTTCTTTTAACTTTTTATCGATTTACCGTTCATAGTCTACGTTTATTAACTCAGTATTGTGTGCTTGATAATGGGTTGTGTACTTGAAGAGAATCATTGATAAATCGATAAAAAGTTTAAACGCAATGCACGTAAAAGCACCTCTGTTTATTATCAGGAACTACTTATGAACTGTAACGCATTATCCACAATTAAGACCACAATCGTTGGATACATCCATTTGATTTCGGTATTTCGATTTGACAAGAGCTAGAATAGTATTTAATGATCTAGCACATTGGAACACTATTGAGATAATTTTCTCAGCAACTTTTATGGACTAGATTTGTTTGCCTTTTTACCCGTGTGATGAGCGGGTTAGAGAAGACCACCTCAGCAGTTTAGAAAAAGATGTGTTTTCCTTAAAATCATCATTTAAGATCTCTCGAAAATCAAGTTGGCAAAATCATTTGCGATCGTTACTAACAATCTCATAGATTGAAAGAGATGTCTTCCATATTGAAGGATAGTGGATTGAAATTTGAGAGAGAAACCTTAGCAGCATTATATTAAGTATTCGGTTCTCAAATAATTTGACAGCTGCAGCAGAAAAGTTGCCACTGGCAATTGAGAAAATATGTTAAAACTCTTCTGTGCTGCCTAACAAATTAAATTGCAGTAACTTAAAGCCTACCCCCGTCTCTGATGCCGACTCATGGTTTAAACTATGATTGTAGAGGCTGTGTAATTCAAGAGTTGTTTATGTGTAGTTGTCACCATCGGTTCCTAATTCTTACAAAACGTTGAAATGCTGTATCGATTCTACTCGTTTCTTTTCAAATACAATCACTTTAACCCAAATCTTCGACAAACCCCTGAGCTCTGAAACTAAGTTTGGTTGTTCTAACTTAATTTTTAGGAGTTTAAGCTACAAATTAAGAAAATTCATAGTAAAAATATTGAACTGCAAGAGTATTTAAGCTGCGCCACTTTAAAATCTACTACTTTTATTATAATTTTATCATTTGTTTTTAGGCGGTTTTTCATTTTATGTTTATTTTCGTCATTTGCAACGAGGCGCGACAATTCACAAGCCGATTGCATTTGGAGGCTGCACTGAATCACATACATACCACATATGTATAGAGCTATGTGTTTGTATTTACATAATATACACACAGATCGAGCATACAGTGCGTATGCGCAATAAAAACCTATCTAAAAAGCATTTACAATCAAAGTGAGCGACACGCGACTTGTTTTAAATTGCTTTTAAATACTTTATATGTGTTTTTTTTTTTTATTATTATTTTTTGTTGGCTAATTTCGAGGCAATTTCGTTTTGATTTGTGGACAACTTTTGGCCACAAAACGCGTGCTAAGCAATAGACAACAAAATATATGTAAACAACCGCACCGCCCGAGGTTTGAACTGTAACTGAGCGACAACAAGTGATGCTCAGATATATTCGGAGATCGCTCAGTGGGTCCAATGCGGCGTATGAGCAATGTGCGCCAATACAGGTGTTCAACAACAAGAGCGCAATGCAAGCGACAATTGCTGATCGATCGATCGTGCGTTTCTGTCGCGCTCTTTGTAAAGAAAAAGCTTTTAAAGCTTTGAGCTTTAAGACAGTTACTAATTGGACATAGTTTATCAAAGCTTTCAACTGGAAGTTTGTGTTGAAAGTTCGTTCAACTTTGTAGGTATATGTATATGTGTGTGCATGTGTGTGTGTGGGTTTGCGTGCTTTTCTTTGTTTTGGGGGCACGGCGCTTTCCAAGCTTACGTATTACAAACACACCGTTATAGGCAGATGTAGAAACATGTGACTATTTACCATTTCAGGTATTGGGACTCATAGCTAAAGCCGGAACTGTGTTTTGAATTCTCGTTACAGTTGCATGTGCATTGCAAATGGCGGCTTTTATTTTAGCTATTCAATGAGCTGTTAATGCAATTTTATTAACAAATTAAAAGAATGAATATCGATTGAAAGTAATTATTATTCAAAATAACATGTTAATTTGTGCATTTATAGATGTCATATAATGCGTTCTTTGTAGTCAATATGACGGCAGCAATAAACGATGTGAAACGAGTCATCAAGTGTGCAATAAAAATTGCTTAACTAAAAACGTAATAAGAGAAAATACATTTTTTTTTAAATATTTATCTCTAATTGTGATATGCTCAAAAGCTGGAGTAAAAAAATAGTTCTTCGATACATAAAGCATAATAATAAATGCACTACTTATTTTAAGTGCATTTGGCAACCCCTTCATCCATCACATACTTATTGTACGTTCTTCTATTAGCAGACTTTGCGTTTGCACGTTGTATCTTACAACTACACAAAGTATCACTAACATTATACTCAAATTACATTTTTTTTAATGGATTGAAGCTATTTTGTGGCTACTTCAAGATCATTTTAGTCTCTCTATGTACGAACAATTAAAAAAAGTTATTGTCATTAATAAAAAAAAAAACGCCTATTCCGATATATTTCGAAACTCCTAACGTACAAAAGAAGACATGTTGGCTGGTGTTTGCATTGTAATATAAAGATTCGCTCAACGGAGAAGACAAGTTTGTCACTAAAAGCTTGAAAAAAGGTTTGAAATTACGCACACTACAGTAAAAATTTTCGCAACTGTCAGTAGAAAATTTCTCAGCTCACTTTGCCGCTACCTGCTGTAGGCTGCAAAGACTCGTAACTAACATGGCATCTTCTTCTTAACTGGCCATAGCAACCCGTTGTCGGGTTACGGCCTGATGTAAATACATTCTTTCATTGGAATTGTGGTTTTACGTGGTAGGTCCCAAACCCAAGGCACAACCCTTTTAAGGCCTACTGGTTTCGAAAGAACCCAGTGTCATTGTTAGTCGCCTCATACGACAAGCTTTGACCTGCTGAGGTGGTATTCTCTAACCCGCTTACCACACAGGGTAACCTTGGCATCACTAGCTATAATACTTTTGAGTTTTATGAACTCGAGGGGAATCCATATAGTGGAGTGTGTTGCGCTGGCGAGAAGAACTACAGCAGAAAATTAGGTCTTTTCTCTTTCGTTTTAATAAAACTGCCATAAATAAGACCACAGTTGGCCAAGTTTAGCTGTCTGAGTTGATGCTTAACGAACATTTAGCAACTATCACCCTCAATAAGGTAAGCAAATCGTAACCTACAGAACTATTTCCATTGGCTCTGAATATAATTTTAATATAACAGATATAGCGAACTCCAGCGTATCCGCTAACAATTTTTCGGCACCTCTGACAATACAAATTTCTAGAAAGTACGTACTGCAAATAGTCAAACCAATAAGAAGAAAAATTCAAGAAGAAATAACTCCATATAAGATCGAGACAACGCTGCGAAACGCTTTCCAACAACTTAGTTTGCCTTCCGCACTCGAATATCGAATTTTATTTTCGTAATACATACGGCCACAACTTTCTTTTGCGTTTTATTAAATGGAATTTTTAACATTTTAAAGATCCCAAAACACGACATATTTCACTGGTTAAGACATTTGGCCTTATAGCTTACAAACTAATGGAAGATATTAAATAGGAAACTTCTACATTATGTATGGGTGCTACTCAAATGTCAGTTCTGGCAGTGCATTTAGTGTAGAAAAAAACATTATAAGATACGAAACAAAAGCTAAAATATCTAGTTTATAAAATAACACAAAATGTCTAAAATATGTATTGCTATTTAGAACTAGCCTAACTATTTCTTATATGCTTCTCTGGCATAAATTTATTGTTACTTTTCCGCAAAAAAGTATTGCGATTGGCCAAAAATCTAAAATCTCGAATTTTAAGTTTTTCGGCGATTTAGCAGTCTGACACCTTTTCCGGCGATTTGGCGATGTTTTTGTGTTCGTGCGTTGTCGATGTAGTGTGTTATTCACATAATTTTAGCAATTTCGGCTTTAGCAAGCTAAATGATTTTCTATCGTGTTGGGCATGTCTTCAAATGGTTTCCTCTTGAATTTGAGCACTAGTCGATATAGTTGGGTCGCCAGAGCAATAATAAGAGTAACTAATTTTCAAAATTTTTTGTTTTCCATTTGTTTAAATTTGTCCTAGCTGATTTTGGTTGTTTTGATAAACGTGCACAAATACCTGAGTTGGTTACCAACGGTTTATTTTAAATTAATGTTATATATTGAATTAACAAATCAGTATTTTAATAGCCAACAGCTGCTACAGTGGCGTCCGTAATTAGCGTGACGCTCTTGCATACTTTTTACTCTTGGAAAAATTCCAATGCATACTTTTAGGCTATGCTGAAAATTTCTCAGCAAGCAAACAAAAATTAATGGCAAACAGCTGCATATTAAATCAAGCATTTAATGCATGCGAATTTCAATGCAAGCAAAAATTGATAAACAACAAGATAAAGCGGAATGTTACATAAATAGCTACAAGAAGCAAAAGGAAACAAAAACAACTGCGCTTAAATGGCAGCTGCCGGCAAAATGAGTAACAGTAAATACTGTTATCGCGAAAGCAGCACGCAAGAAGCAGAGCGCAAAGCAAACACCGTTATCAACAACAACAACAACAACAAGAAAACCGCTATAACTAAATTTACAACAAAGCTTTTGTTGTTAGTGTTTTTTTGTTTTTGTTGTTATCAAGATAAGCAAACTTGAAAAAAATCAAAGAGCAAGTGTAAACAATGCTTGAAAGCTCTTTTTGTTGTCATTAGAAAGATGAGCTTAGTGCTTGACCTCTCTCTCACTCACTCACACACACACACACACACACACACACGCACACACATACCGGTGATACCGGTGGATATTCTGGCAAAGGAACTGGAGGCAATCTATGTCAGGCGGACATCTACAAGCGAATTAATAGATCTGGCGGAATTCCGGAGGACGGCACGAGAGGCATCATTATCCAGTTGGCAGGCCAGATGGGACACGTCAACTAAAGTGAGATGGACGCACAGGCTTATCCCGAATCTAACGGAGTGCATAAAGAGAGGGGCAGGACGTATGCACTACTACCTGACCCAGTTCATGTCAAATCACGGCGGGTATAGGGAATAATGGTTCAGGTTCAAGCATGAGCGAACCCCCCTATGCCCGAGCTGCCACAACTGTTATGAGAATGCGGAGCATGTCATGTATCACTGCCCAAGATACAGGAATCTAGCGGGCATACTTCCTCCCCCGGAGGAGCTAACCGGGTACATGTTAAAAAGTGAGGATAAGTGGCTAAGGATCAGCCAGGTGATTATCCACATACAAGGCGATTTGCGACGTTGCGAGAGAGAACGTCGTGAAGAGGAACGTATAGTGGGCTTATAATTGAGAAGGGAAAAGGACGAAAGTGACTTAGCTCATCTAGGCATCCAGAAGGATCTGATAGATGCAAAAGAGAGCTGATATGTGTGTGCCTATAATAGGCAACCCTCCCCTGCGAAGTAATACTTAGCGGTCCTCCCGCGGGGAGTGGTGGCGTAAAGGGGTGTCGTTAGTACGTAGGCATTGTCGTTGGATTACGACATGAATCATGCATGCTGGTGGTACGGACCATCAGTATCTTTTGAAGATTTTCATCCCTCCATGGCGTTTTCCATGATTACTTACGTAAAAAAAAAAAAATACGCACGCACCCACAAAGTTACTCTCACATGCGGAAATATATTTAATTAGCATTTGCCGCCGACTTGCAGGTCATATAAAATTTGCTCTGATTGTTTATCGATTATATTTATTTGATGGATATTTATTGTAATGCACATGCATTAAAAATTTGATGCAGACAGTCGGGACGGTGCCCGACAGTGGAATACCCTGTACCCTTTTTCTTTATAAACACTAAATACGGTAAAATGGGAACGGAAGTATCCACTTTTATATCTCTTATCCTAAGATCGATAAGCCTGTAAACATTTTCCTATTGAGAAGTTCCAATTGACAAGTTTTCCTATTGAAAAGTTGGCTATTATGGAGCAAAAATTACTCTATACCCAAAACTCCATTATTCTTGGGCCAATGTCGTTGAATTTTGTAACATAGATCAAAAATACATTTATAAATGTCTGTAGCAATTTTCAAATCAATATATAAGGGGGTGTGACAGTAATTAAGGTAAATCGATTGTGGGGAAGGGTGGGTTCCCTTGAAAAAAGGTAGATACAATTTTAACGATTAGGGTCACACGAGTCTCCACACCATATTTTGTAACTCTAGCTCACATGTATGCATATCTACATGTAATGGAATTTTGGAGCAGTTTATAGGCGAGGGGAGGTGAAATTTGCATATTTTTGACTATAACTTTTAATGTATTTATCCGATTTTGATAATTTTTTAAACATAGATGCACATAAACACGACGCACATCTCTAAGGAGGGGGGAAACGGAGGCTTATATCAACTCAATTCGATAAACTTCATCTTACATGGGATTACGCCCTTTTTTTTGGTTTTTTTTTTTTGTGTGAATTAGTGAATATTGTGTCTAACTCTTATGGTCTCGGAGATCTATCCCCTAATACGGACAGTCGGACAGACGAACCTGGTCCAATCGCTACCCGAGTTAATGATAAGACTTTTTGCCCATGGAACTTATGGTGTGCCATGCCTCCTTCTGCCTATTACATACTTTGCAAAAATCTATAATACCCATGTACACTGTGTACAGGGTATAAAAATGCAACAGCTGGGCCAATTTTTTTTGGCTGTTTGTGTGTGTGCGCGTGACTTAAGTAACATTTTTATCGAATTATATTGATGAAAGTTACAACGTCGCCCTTCGATGCCTCTCCTATAAACATGGGTTCGCCTTGAACAACTTAAGTATAAATACTATGGTTTTTTTTTTAAATATTCAAAATTTTTACTACTTTTTATTTTATTACTCAATTTTTTATTTTTGGTTTTGTTTTGATGATTTTCTTCAAGTTTTTACAACTTAACGCTTCATGAGCTTAATTAGCCATAAACTAGATGAAAAATGGAAAAACCATGCCAAGGTTTCACAACATCTTTCAAAATCTAAAGCACTTTGGCAGCCATTTTGTTTTTTTTTTTCCTGCTATTCTGCCCTATGGGTGCACTTAAACACCTATATATCTTTATTAGATTATCATGCTAAACAACGGCAAACACAAAAGGCAGCAACAGCAGCAACAATTGAATATAGTAAAGCCGGCCGGTCGGCCATTATTGACGCAGAGGTAAAGATAAAACGAAAAAAAATAACAATTGAAAATGTTATGAACGGGAAATTCCAGCTATGAGATGCTCTTCACGACACAAAACTAGGAAATTTATTTTTGTCATGCCATATAATATTGAAATTCGAAGAAGAAAATTCAAAATCGTTTCCGATTTCGAATCAGCGAAGGAATGTTTTAGACATAGACTTTTTTTTGATGCACAGTGTTATTTTTGTTGTAATAAACTTGTCAATGGAAAAATAAGTACCAAGAAATGTATTTAAATTTCTCTTTGCTTTCTTCTCCTGCTCCTATTTCCCTTTCTTCTCAATTTCTTATCCATATCTTGATATCTGTCTCTTTCTCTTGCTTTTTCCTTCTCGCTTCGGGAAAACAGTGGGTGGAAAAAATAGACCGTGTGTTAATGTGTATATGACCTTGGACCAGCCAGAAAAGGCGAGGTGAAAAAAGTTTAGTACCTATGGATGTTGTTCTAAGATTTCTATGCGGCAATGAAACATTTTTACATATTTTTCTCGTTATTGCCATCAATTGTTCCTTGGGATAACTCACTAGATCTAGAACAACACAATGAAAATTTATTCAAATAACCTTTGTCTATAATAAAAATATATTCAAATAACCATTTTAAATGCAAATCAGTTGCTTTCTTTTATGCCAATTAGCTTTCTTATTTATGCACATTTTTCAACAAGTTCCTAAACTAATAAATACTATTTTTATGAAAAACAAAATGGCGTTAAGTAAGTTTGTTATTCAAATTTATATACATAACTTGCTTTTTTGCTTAAAATCTTCAGATTCTTCAGGCAATGAAATTTTCAAAACCCTTTTCTGCGCTCCTAATTTGGAAAACTTTTGACGAGTTTGTTAAGATACGAATTGAATCGCTCATACATTTCAACAAGATGTTACAGATTCAGTAATGACCTAACTGAATGTGCTCATGAATCAAATGAACTCTTTGTTGAACATTTTTATCTTTGGTTTTTATGTTTCCCAAGATCTTTTAATTAAATAAACATAAAAAGCAAGGTCATCAATTTGGGAATTTTACAAAATGGCGCCGCGGTTTTACTTAAGATTTTTATAGATTTAAAGGTCAAAGGTAGGTTTAAAGATTTTTAAGGTCAGACAATTAACAATTAGTTTTTTAATTGTTTTTTTGTAGAACTTGTCAACATAATACGTTATGTTAAGACTTTAAAGTTTACAAATTGGAGTTTCTCAAGGTTTTTTCACACATCATTTTTCGCTTGTTTCCGCTTCGCTAATGTCGACCCCGATACGGACTTATAGTATATACACAACCAAATTCAGTTAGACCAAAACTGTCTAAGGGACATTGAACCAATACTTAAAACCACTTAATTTGAATTTCAATTCATCAAGATTGGTACTAAGATTCTCGGGTAATATGCGATTTGCTGACTTCGAAACACGATATCAGCGACCCCAACTTTATCAGAAAATATTTTACCGAAGGTATATTGAATAGTCTAAAGGTTTTTAGGAAGTCTCTAAATGGCTTTTTATAAACTAGTCCTCACCTGATCCTTGACAACAGAACATATGATCACGAAGAAGAGAAAAGAAAACACGATATAACAAAGAGTGTGTTAACAGTGTGTTTGGTTATTATTTTACTTTCGAATGGTATAGGTCTTACCTAAAAACGTTGCGTTATTGCGAAGTAATCGGTACCATATCGGTTCTTCAGGAGATTGAAGTCATCACAAATTAAAGACCCGACTGATGATGTCACCCTGAACAATCCCTAACACTCATCGAGGAGTTTCATAAGAAACCGTTTGTCAGATCGCGATGCCACGGATATCACCCTAAGGAGACTCTGACGAAACATGTGTTCTGTTTCCACCTGTTCCAAACTGTTTCACAAAGATCATATACCCTTTTAACCCATGACCGACCACAGTGTATACACATTTTAAAAACACGCAAAGTTTCGTGTCGTAAGATAGCAACTGCCAACAACAACAACAAAGAGCACACAATTACACACCAACACACACACAGCCACTTGTACAGCAGCAGCCGGCGCCTTTAATGAGTGTTAAGCCCCCTGGCGGTATGCCCCTTTTTTTTGACTGAATGTGACCCAAACAAACCGAAAGCATTGATTGTTTTACGAGCCTCCGGATCAAAAGACCAGCCCAAATACTACAAGTAGAGAAAAAAGAAAAACTTTTTTTTTTGTTAATTTGACAGCGCGTGTCATATTAACGGATTTTGGGGCAAAGTGATCTCTGACCTTGCCAAAACTAAGCTGAAGAAAAATGTGCAAGTTATTTTTAACAAATTTGATCAAAAATAGCATTAAAAAAAAAAAAAATTTGTTGACTATTTGACATTGTTGATGACATGGCTTTAAAATTGTTTTTGTGCACTAATCTAATCAAAATGGCGGATGATTTTTTATGTAGTATTTGTGAAAATGTATGTTTTAAATCGTTAATTGCTTTGTTTGATGATGAAGATTTTTTAGCGGTCAAATCGGTCAGTGTTTTGTTTTAGCCCGAAAATATGCGCAATACTAAAGTCAAATTTTTAATGCAATAAAATGCATATTTATTTTTAAGCAGTAACTCATTTAAACCAAACGCCCTAAAAAATGCAAGCAGACTGAGCGTCTCGTCTGGCAGACTCAACAAAAGATGAAAAATTGCAAAAGAAAAGCACTCTATAAATAAAACCAAGCGAATTCGTATTCGCTAAAACCAGTTTCGGCCAGTTACAGAAAGCACACTTTTTGCATACTTTCAGAGTCCGATCGGCACGTGCCGCATCATGCATCATTTGGACGCCCCACTTTATGAAAAACCGCTACACAAATTTATCGATTAGCCGGCCAAGGCGTGTGCTCTCTCTATATATACATATATATGGTATATATGTATATGTATACACCTACATACAGATAATCACTGCCCGTGAGCTCGGAAAAATTTTTGGTTTTTTAGATGCGTCAAATTTAAATTTCTTGTGCGATGTCTATAAAAACAAATTCTTTAGCGCAAAATTTATGCGCTTAAATTCTACAAACGTTGTTAACAATTTTTCGTATATATTTTCAGTGTTTTCTGTTTGTCGGTCTAAAAATATAACGAAAACAAAAACATAATTTCTTTTCGCATTAATATCGAGCGAGTCAACCGTAAAGAAAACTCAGTCACAAGTGTGAAGAAAATCTTTTCTCATGCTTCTTCTTGCTCTTTGCTTACGCAAGCAAACGATTTTTTTATTTTGTTTGCAAAAAAAACAAGACAGATAAATATTTAAAGTTAAGGCAATAAAAATAATGCCTACATTGTATTTCTTCTATGACAGCAGGTCGTTGGAGCATATATTTTGAAAGAATTCGGATACAACAACCACATGTAGTATAACGCAATTCTCTAGGTAAAAAATATGTGCCTCAGTTGCAAAATATTTCGAAAACTTCTGAATGCTCTAGCAGCTCTGAACTGACTTTATTTCTCTCTTGCCTATTTCGGGTGCCAGATATGCAAACATTTTATGAACACAGATCTGACTTTGATGGTCTAAAGCAGGTTTCGGCAGTGGCAACTTTTCCCTGCTGACACACAAACACTATTGTAGCTACTTATGCCTTATCTTTATGAAAAACTATGGTTAAATCCAGCGAAATGTGTCACGAGACAACTTGGTGTGGGATAACTATAAAAATTATTAAAAGGAGAACATATTTTAGCATATTTCGATCTTCTTCGTTTTTTACGTGTTAGTGATTTTAAATAAAAAATATATATTTGATACAAAGAGTGACTCAATTAAAATCATTGATAAATGCACTACCGATGAATGTTTAATTTCAGCATAGGCACACCTTTCAACTTGATATTTTCTATTAGCCAAATATGTACTTAATTGTTAATCTTTGGCTTAAGAAATCGCCTTTTTATGGTAACAAAAGACGAAAGCTAAGTATTCTTTAAAGCAAATTTTAGCAGAAAGAAGCAGAAAATAGAGTAGACTGAAATGGCGGACACAATCTTGCAGACTCCCGGGAGAATTCCATCTCTCTCATGTAAAGTGTATCACTCCCCATAACGCACGTTTGGGATTTTGCAAAAGCCGAAAACTTATGCAGAATGTGTTCTGTCGAAACGTCGTCTTCAAGACCGGCCGCGTAATTAAGGTCGTCAATAAGACCCACACAGATGCTAGAGCGTTCTTCTGGTAAAAAAGATATCTGGAAGAATTCCTTTTGGGTTTTTTCAAAAACCGTTGCATGGTAATGCCCACACCCGACACTAACATTGAATCCGCAACTAGAAGCTCCGTTTCTTAAGTATCAGGCACTCTAATGTTTGAGAGAGTCACTGGTTGTTTACTTCGAACTTCCAGTTGCCAACTCCTGTCCTTTTGGAAATGTTTACTCTATTTAAACTCTATTGCAGTAAATAGACGATTGTGTATAACTACGCTGTTGCCATGGCCCAAGAGTAATTATATACTGACTTGTCTATTTGGGAAGCTGGTTAAAAGATGTCGCCAGCAACTCGTCACTTTAGTGAAAGAATGATGGACCATTGAGACTTGTGTGCATGCCGAGCTGTCTCGATAGTCACCCTAAGACTCTTCCCAATAGATTCCACTCGGCAACCAGGGGACCCCAGAAGCTACTAATAGGCTAATAGGTGCGTGTGGCACTCAAGCCGACGAGTCAACTGGGAATGACTAACATCCTTGAGATCTCTCAAGCTTTCGTTCGGCTACCCAGTTTATCATATCATAGAAATCCTGTATAGACCAACTGTCACGTATGAGCATTCTCCAGGGCTTGAAGAGGCATTCAGAATCGCAAATATATTGGAAAACCATCGGCAAACTTCCCCTCCATAAGAATAGTTTGAATTGAACAACCAGGACCAGTCCCATTCCCCTTTCTATAGAAGACAGGGATCCTGTATCGCTTTAGCACTCACTGGGAAAACACTATGTTGTTCTTATGGACAAACTGCACATAAGGCACTGTGTGCGTCCACACTTTTCCCCAAATCCTATAAATCTATGGCCAAATTCCAGTACGCTCGTACAGACTGCTTTAATAGTCTTTAATGAACGACAAACCAGTAATTCAAGGTTTTAGTTTATTTACCAGAACTATAGAGCTTATTTGATTGATTATATATAGTCTATATTACTTATCGTTTATATGAAATTATTGCTTATATACACAAAAAAAAATCATAGTTTTAGTGCATTTTGTTGCAATTTTCTTACAAAAATAGCCGGGTGCGATCAGCTGTTTCATCATAATGTTTTGCTTATTTCCGATTAAGGCTTATATGAAATTATCGCCTTAATGCAATAATAGCTACATTTATGAGCATTTGAATACTCTAAAATTTATAGTCAACTTAGCTTAACGAACACTTGGTTTATTTTTCACGCTTTTTCAAATCGCATGCGTTTTCCGTGCTGTTTTAACGGCTTGGTTTGATTTCACGCTGAACTTGTGTTTATTCGATTTGTTTTCGCTCGCAAAAATGAAATTCGTTTGTTTACGTTCAAAATGCAAATTGCAATTTACATAAATTTTTATAAACGAATTTTGCTTTATTTTGTGCAATGCAAAGGGCGTAGGTTTAAGCCCAAAAAGCAAGATTGTAAACGAATTTAAAGACTCAAGTTTTTTACTAGTTTAACTGCCAAATATTGTTGGGAGCATATCAATAACGCGCTTATCAGCCAGTGATAACAGATAAAGAAAGGTTATACAACTCATTGACCTACATTTTTTTTTGCAGAAAACAATAACAAAAGTGACATGATTTTGGTAGAACGCGTAATACCTATTATTTAACATAAGTTTGAGTTATTTTTTTCAATGTTCCCAAAACGCGCCACCACTTGAAATGACTGTACTCAAGATTGCAAGATTTCACAGTGATTTTTCTAAGTACATTGCATTATCCATTAAATACACAAATCTGTAAAGAAATTTTCCAATGTATATTTTTCATTAATGCATTTTCAATCTAAAAGCTTTGACATTGGCCTTGATTTTGAAAAACGTTGTTTTGTGCAATGAGAATTTTTGCAATTTTCTCTAAAAATAATATTTGCACAATTATCATTTTTGAATTTTCCTGCATTTTCTTCTAGAACTGCTCTAGCTAATGGAAAACCCAAAGTGAATGGTTATGGTTTTAAAAGCGTGTGTGCGCAGTACAATATATTTTCATAAGTTTTTCCAATCTATATGAATTTTCTTTAAGTTATAAACACACACACACACTTTTCTGCAAAAGCACATATGCTGCTTCTTCTTCTGTTGTTGTTTTCCTTTTTTTTTTTTTTTTTTTTTTTGCTGTTTGGTGCAAAAAGCAAACAAATAAAAGCATTCACGTTTTATGGCAGTTGGCAGGCTTCCAATTAATTAGTTTAAAAATAAACGTAATTTTCCTTTTATTGTTGTTGTTTTTATTGTTGCACAGATATTTTGTTTTATGCATTATGTTTGCTTCTTGAGTTCCTTATTAATAATAACTTTTTGCGTTGTTTTAATATTGCTAAAATTCCAACAATTCAGCAAATAACTTTGTAAAACACAAATTATGCTTTTGCTCCAAAAGTTGCTGAAATATTTGACGCGTAAACGAATTTGCGGAATTCCATGAAATTTTGTTGTTTTTTTTTTTGGTTAAACGAATAATTGCTTAAGTTTTTATATAACTGATTATATGATACCTGTAAGTTATTACAATTTTCTTTTGCTGAGGTGTAGAATTTCATTTAGTGCCAAATTCGTTCGGATTTCGAACGATCGATTTGATTAGCTGAGTTGACAGTCACGTTCGAATTTCGACAATATAGCTCTTCTCCATGCAAATGAGGCTTCAGAGTTGACTCAAAAGACTCCTAGAACTTGACTTATGGTTGGAGCTTAGGCTTATCTTCACACATTTTGGTACTGATTGGATGACCTTGTCGCACATCTCGTCTAGTGGGTTTTTCGCCTTAAAACTTTTGCAAAGTGTAGCCCAAATTTCAGTTTGCCTTTTACTGAAGAAGCGTTAAAAACAAAACCGTCTAAATGATCAAAAGTAATTACGGGAAAAAACTCCGATGTTCGGGACCAACGATAATATAGATGGTTTTAGTTATGTTTTCCAACTGTTTTTAGGGCCATGTAACAATGCACTCTCAAAACTCAAAAAAACACGACTTTTGAATAAATTAAGCAGATTTATTGGTTATATACTGCATTTAACACAAATTAAAAACTTGAAATAATGCTTTTTTTGAAAAAACTCATTTTTTGACTTAACAAAATGAGCGATATGAGAGTGGATCCCAATTCTCACGTTTACTAATTTTTTCGACTTACGATGTCGAAGTCATTCCTTCCACGGTTTTTTTGGCGGAGCTCGCATACTACAGGAATGATTAAGAAAACAGACATTATCGTATTTGAGAAAAACGATAAAATTGTTTCTTCAAAATGTGTTGTCCCCCCTACACATACCAATAGGTTGGCCAACCTGCTGGGTAACCGATTGTTGTGCATATGGAAGGCATGGCAGCAATTCGGTTAAATCCCTAGCAACATCAGTTGCGATGGCAACACACAAAAAAGAGCGGTGGCATCGATAGCATCGATAGTGTCTTCGATGATAATGCATCTCCTTAAGTAAATCAAATGTTTACGAGTAGCACAACTTATGAAAGTTTGAGACTTTCGAGAGATCGCTTGATAAAAGTGAAAATCCTTTTATACTCTGTCTTTTTACATTTTTTAAATCAAACTTAAGACAAAACATAAAGATTTTTCTGCCCTAGACATTTAATAAAATTTGAGCAAGAAACATTAAAACTTTGTGCTCTACACTTTCAAGATTTATATACTATAATCTCTAAATCAAACATTACGTCAAAAAAATATGTAGAAAAATATTTGTATTCATATTTCTGTTGCTAAACATATGCTACAAGTCAAATCGTTCATGTTAAATATATCCCTCTAGATTTTTCTATTTTGCCCCCTGAATCAAGCATACCAATTTTCTTGACCCATTTTCTATTTCAACATTTTTTCTTTTGTTTTAATTTTTTGTTGTTTTTAATTTACATATATTTTTTCAGATAAAAAGTGTTTTTTTGTATCTCATTTGTTTCGCATATTATTTTTATCCTAATTTCGATGAAAAAAAACTACTTTAATGTTTATGCATGATACAGAATATGCTTTTTGGCATAACACGCCCTTCTACTAGGGTTTTATCTAGCCAAAAGGTTCTATGCCCGCGTAAGGAAAACCTTCTTCTCGCTAAGGCGACTAGTATGTGCTCTGAGGATTGTGCATTCGGTACTCAGTACTTAGGACAACTTAGCTCTTGATTTCGGTCTTTGAACAGTTTTTCAAGGATCGACCTCCTTGCTGATAGAACTTTGTAGTTGCGTTTCAGCCTGGAGCTGCTGTCCATAAAGCAGAAGAATTGATAGACTTCACCTCTACCAAGGGGGGACTGCATGTACTTAAATCGCTATTGAAGAGTTAACAGCTTTGGCTGACATTCCTGGAGGTTCGCATTAGTAAGTTGGCACATTGTACCAGACCCTTTGTGCTACATATATACACTTAGATGACACATTAGAGCACCGAGATTTTAATACAACCTATGGAAACGGTCACGTTAAATAAACTCCGCTGTAGGTCCGGTATTTACTGTTAATATGACTGGTAATGCCCAGTTTTTTCAAGTACCACTTCAGTCTGAAGTTTTCACTATTTGGTATTCTAGTAACTGCTTGATTCAAGTGGAGTTGCTTGGCCTGTCTGAGACATACTTTGCAGATCCACTCTATGATTTATCTCTCTCTTTCTTATAAATTGCTTGAGAAAGATATCATTAAGTGGGTACGGCTATATACTGTTAGGTTAGAAGCACCTAGCTTTTTGTGCAAGATTATTTGTGAGAAGGATTGGAAACCATTTGAGGGAAAGCTTAGATCATATGCGCGTACAAAATGTTGACTAATTCGAGTCAAATGTATTCAAGATATGGATCAAAAATCTCTGACTTCGTTCGATCGATCTCAGCGAACTATAATTGAAGTAAACGAACTATCATCGAAGCAAACGATGTACAATCGAAGTAAAGAAACTATCATCGAAGTAAACGAACTATAAGCGGAATAAACGACCTAAAATCGAAGTAAACGGAAGAACTGTAATCGAAGTAAGCGAACTATTATCGAAGCAGAGGAACTATAACCAAAGTAAACGAACGAACTGTAATCGATGTAAGTAAGTAAGTAAGTTTATAAATTATATCGAAACCCAAGCATTATGTTTGTTTATATCCAAATTCCAATCATAAACTGTTGTAAGACGATCTTAGGCAACGGATGTCGCGATGGATTGGCCACAAGTTAAGGAGACAACATCGCGATTCAGTCCTTTGAACGGAATTCTCAAGGTACACGGCGAGTTGGTAGCCCAAAACGACATGGAAATTAACAATCTTGGCCGCAGATGGAGAAGATTACAAGAAATTTGTCGCCGCGCTATGCCCCATGCAGAGTTGAAGGATTAACAAAAGTACGTTTAAAAAATGTTTGCAAAACATTTAGCATTCATGAATATAAAAAATATTCCAAAAATACTCAATGAATCTTTTGTTTATCCATATATTTTCAGCACCAAAATGCCATATAAAAATATTGCTCTAATATTATTTTAGCGTTTTTCCACAATTGAAATGTTTACATTTGATTATAACTTGAAAAATGTCGGATAATATGTGTCATAAGCAAAGAAAAAGTTGAATTTGTTAACATGCAACTTTTTATTTATTTATTTAATATTTCGTTAACTCGTGCATGTTGCATGCTGTTTAAAATACAAATTAACGCACAGAATTTGTAACAAAAAAAATAAGAAAAAAAACACCTCAAATTCAGTTGGCCAATTTTGGCCGATTCGCTCGACTTGGTCCATACTGCGGCCAACCATATGAGCCGTAATTATTACAAATGCCTACAATATTTTAATTTAATTTGTTGTTTATTTTTAGTTGTTCTTTCTGCCTGTTTATTGATTAATGTTGTTTGTTTATTTTTTACTTGAGCCAAAAAAATGGTTTCATTTAATGCATAAATTAAAAATTTTTGCACTTAACATATTTGGCCAAAAAGCGTTGAAGTGGGTTTAAAAAAAAAAATTCAATAAAACAAACGCACCACAAAATTGATAGTATTTTTTTGCTAAAAATTTATTGCGCCTGCTGTTAATTATATAGAATTTTTTCGCTTTTGTTTATCGATATACATAAAGAATATTGTATGTGATAATTCAAGCACTATGAATATCAGCGGAAATCATTAAATATCATTTATGCGCATAAACAATGGAAATTGTTTTCCCGAATTATAGCCACTAATTTAAGGCAACTTGATCTATAAACATTGCGTTGTACTCACCAGTTTGCCTTGCTATATTATAGAAATCTAGCGTTGTTATTTCCGAAGTTTCCACATGTGGCGCGAAACCTTCGTATAAATCCGATTCCTCGACAATGCCGCTCAATTTATCGGCCTGAGCCGATGTATCCCCACGATGATAGGACATTTTCCGCGCCAGCTTTACGTCTATCTAGTAGCTTTGTAGCAAGGAGCACTTCGGGGTTTATTTTTTCGAGTTTTACGTTTTAGGGCAATTCTTTTTTCTTGTAATAAGCTTCGTTGTTGTGTTAGTTTGATTGACTAGAAAACTTTTTTTTATAATTTAAATAGGTTTTTTTTTCAATTAATCGTTTAAATTAGCGGTAACTTATGGAGACAGAAACACTCCAATACGATGATGCCGCGCCGAATTCATTATAATTTACAATTTAAAACAACAAATACTGCGAGTGCATGTTATGTTTGCCTGCAAAGAGAGAGAAAAAGAGCATGAGTGAGTTTAAGTGTAAGTTCAAAGAGTACTCTTAAGAGCGCCTTGTTAAAGGGTATTATAGATTTGTGCAATGTATGTAACAGGCAGAAGGAGGCGTGGCAGACTATATAATCCATGTGCAAAAATGGTCCGAAGCAATAGTCGAGTCGATATAGACATGACATGACATGACTATAAGAGCTAGAGCAAAAATTGTTTACCAAAAGATGCCCATTTTACTTATTCAGTGCAAGTTTGTCGAATTAGATCGATATGTGGGTTTTAACCCACACCATAAAAGCTATCCAATTGAAACAGTTATGCACACTATTACTATGCATGTGGAGTGTAAAAATGATTCATATCGAATAAGAACTTTAGAAGATATAGCTAATAATAGGCCCCCTCACCTATGAGCTGCAACAGAATTTCACTTTTTACAGAAATGTTAAAGTTAACATTTATGTTAACCAAATGCGACAATGGCAACAATGTTGATCATTTTCCTAATCATCTCCCTTCCCCCGTAGAACAGTTACCGCTATTACGCACGCGTCGATACGATAGGTAGAGGGTATTCCATTGTCGGGCACCGTCCCGATTGTCGGCTTCAAATTTTTGCCTTTTATATGTGTGCTGATTTTATTTAAATACTTGCTTTTGTTTATTGTTTAAATGTTTTGTTTTACAACTTAAAAGCTACAAACAAAAAGCTCGAAACTCAATCAACATCAATCAGCTAGAACAACAAACAAGCATATAAAGTCCTTAAATAAATACATAAAGAACTATGTATGTATTGAGACACATGCGTAAAGGGTGTTGTTTTTAAGACATATGAGTGTGAATTTCACTTTTCATTTTTGTTCGGTTTTTCAACGAACAGACCGCATTGACATACTGTTATTCGGGGACTCTGGTTTATACACACTCACACATGAACACGCAAATATTTTGATGTGTGATGCCTAACAAGGCAACAGCATGCGCGGACACAACCTTCCTTACTGACATTCCCATAAGATTGAAGAAAATAATAACTTGTACTATAGTTTGACATGAAATCTATCTAGAGGGTCTAGATACGCAACCAAAAAGTCAGACGGTGCGAGATACACTCTTCGTGTAATAGGCGCCTTACCATGAGATCTTGGTTACTTTTATATTCAGGATATAGAACGTTTTGCATGAAGTGGCATAAGGGCAAGAGCAGTATTGGGTTAATAAGTGATGGTTTCACTCCGAAAATACTGAACCGAACTAACACTGCTGCAATCGTTTTGCAATAGTTGAGAGAAAGAGAGAGAAGAAAGATGAGTTTCGAAAAAAGGCGAGTGCTGCTTATGACGCTCAGTTCATGAGCCGAAGTCACATGACCATCTTAAGACGCCACACAAAATTTGATAAGAACAGTAACCTGTCATACGGTGAACGGAACTGAATTAGAATTAGAAATTAGAATCGTAATTGCAAAAAGACGTATTTGAAAAAGAGTTCTATCTTTCCACGAAAAACACCCTTTATATATCATACATGTGTATGCATCTTCCCAGTTCAACGGCTTTGCTAAAATATTCTTTTCTTTTATTTTGGCAAGAAAAATACAATAACAAAATTCAAGAAATTCCATTCAATACAATGCGTACGGCGCCGTTGGAACATAAAAAAAAAAACATTGCCTGACATAAAATCTGAGTAAGCGTACATAAAAACGCCACTTGGTATATACTTATGGAATACATAGTACATATGTAAGTATGTGAGGCAGGCAGATATCGCTCACTTGGCGAACCGAGGGTGTTTTCGGACACAGCCGGTTTGATTTTTAATTACGCTCTTTTTGGTTTTTGCCAAAAACGAAAACCGGCCCAAAAGTATTTCATTTATCAATAAAATAATGAATACAATTGAGCAACATTTGTGAAAACAAAAAAAACATCAAAGCAAATTCTAACTAAATATTGATATATTCAAGAATTGGAAATATAAAAATGAAATTTAAGATTAAGAAAGACATTAAAATGGTTTAAGAAAGATAGCGAAGAACGTAATCCAGTAGTCGAGATCCGATAAAAGATCAGTGGTTATTGTATCTCTTATAGCCTTTAGCAAATTTCGATTTCGAATAAAAACACAAATTTTACGACGATTAGGAGCAAAAAATTTCGTTGGCTGTTTCGTTTCATGACGTACCAAAAAGAGTTAGTCATTTTCGGAGGAGTTTTATTATTCGACATCATAAGTCGGCAGCGACAAGAGAGAAGTTGACAGTATTTAAGTCACTTCAATATAGTAGATGATAATGTACTGGATCTATACGGCACACTCAAGACAGGCTAAGCAAATATTTGTTTTCATTAACTTAAAGATGGTCAAGAAAATCTTCCAATAAGCTTAAATTAGCTTCGAATGCCGACTGTCGATTTGTCTATTGTTCACTGAAGCGCAGGGGGGATTGGCGCTGTTGCTGAAGGGAACTGACAAGACATGTTAGTTATACTTGATAGCTAGCGACGCAGCACGTCGTTTCCTTTAGAATCACAAACTGGTCTATGACACAGAATTCGTCACTCCTTTATGCAACACAACCATCACACGTTCAATGCGAGCTCACGCATTTTACTAGGCAATGTCCTAAGCACGTGTCAATTGTCTTGGTTGCGTTCTTTTTGGGATAATAGGAAGAATTAGTCTCGTACTTTACGTGAGCAATTGCCATAAAATCCTAAGCATAAGACTGATCCCGCCAATCAAAGAACTCATGGTGAATATTTACGAATCGAGGGTGTGCCTGAAATCTTTTTCAGCCGAATTTCAGTCCAAAGAAATTTTTCGCTATGCTTTATATCTTTTTATACTAAATTTCAATCAAAAAGCAGTTCGCCAATGTGCCAGAACTATCTTTGAGTAAGCATCTGATCGACGGATTTTTTGGGAAAACTCCAATGAAACTTTAGGCAAAAACAGACTTCTGGCACACCCACGATTTGGACATTTCTGTTTAGTCATGACACTTTCTTTGGTTTGAATCGATGTCTTTTTGAGCCGCTGGGTCGCGAAAACCATAGCTCCAAGCCGAGCTGAAGCTCTGTTCATTTACGGGAGTTACTGTCACTACAACCACAACAATACTCCCCAAGGGACCATCCGCATGGTCTGAACAAAACTAGGCTTCTCACCTCCCGTGATATCCGAATAAAAGCCTTTGCTTAGGCGTTCTACCAGCGATGGGATTGGTGAGCTTACAAAATTTTGGAGTGTATGAGGGCAAGAGTTAAGGGCAGACGAGGTATGCTCTGATACGAACTGCCTCTACTGCATTATTTTTGCGACAGTTGGAAAATATTCCTTTTTGAGTTTATTATCTTTCGGGCAAAAGAAGATTAACACACAAATACTATTGCAGCGACATCAATTCTGCTGTAGCTGCCGATCTGCTATAAAATAAATTGGGTTCGGAATCTTAGTATTTATCGCAGCTAGTGATAACCCTGTTAGAAACTTGAAAATCAAGGTAGCGATAGTAAATAACTTCAGAAAAAGGTTCTAAAAACTAATAGCAAAAGTGTAACCACAAATCGAACACGCTTGATAAGAAGTTTTATTTTGTCCAATTTGGTCACACTAACATATACACACACATATATTTCGTTGGTATTTTTACAGATGAGCAATAATTTATGTTCACATTAAAAAGTATTCAAAATGTTTAAAATTCGGAGGTTATTACATTTTAAAAAAAAAATACTAAAAGTATAATTAAATAAACAAATAAAATTGGTAGATTTATTTATTTTGCTTAATTTAACATCTCGCATAAAAACAAGCTGCCAGAGTGTTGCATTTAGATTTGCTGCACATGGGACGTATACGTAATGTTGCTTTGTACATTTCTTCTTAAGGTGTGACTTAAGATAAACATTAAGTTGAAATAGTATCTTCTAGATTTATATGCAGATTCTTTCATTAGCATTATTTGTCATTTGTTTTTATTTTTGTGTCGCTACAGTTTGCATGCTAAAATGCTGTGCAAATCGTACAAGAGCCTCAAGCAACAAACTATAAAAAAAAAATTGAATTGCAAATTTCAATTAAAATTCCAAAGACACACACATAAAAAAAAACAAAGAAGCAAATACAAAATACCAGCTTACAAAAACAAAAACTTCTTTCAGTTTCGTTTGACACTTTTAATGATTTTGCTTGTCAACGTTTTGCTTGGAATTTGATTGGGCTGCTTGCCCACTGTGCGTATGACAGACACAACTGCCAGATAGATCGTTCCGTTTAGACGCTTTGACAGCTCCGTTGAGTGATCGCCACTATTTTTATATCTAAAGTAAGCCAGAAATTGAGTTAAGCTATGCAAATTGATTAGACAAACCAGTAATCAAATCGAAAGTCAGTCACTAAGATTAGTATTAGCGATGACTAAGTCGTTGGTATGTTAAGTCAATGATAGAGAGCTTCTATGATCATTACATACAAATAAGTCTGCTTTATACCAGAGCTACCAAACTGACATTAGTGCTATCGATGTTTTTTCACTATCAATAGTTCTCACACGTAAAGCGGCTAATAGAGTTACCCCACTGAAAGTTGCATTATTGCTAGCCACAAATGACTTGAAAACAAATACAACAATGTTTACAATCGATTACTATACCAAACAAAAATTATCGTTATCGGCTGGAAACTATCGAATGGGACTAGTATCAATAGTTTTTCAGCTCATCTTTATAACATTGTTATACAAGGGCTATCTTTTAAATGTCGAGGATGTGCAAATCCATAAAATCTGAGACTTGCATCGTAAATTTTCGGTACAGTTAACAGTTATTTCGGAAGAAATTATACTGAACAGATTATGCACAATCCGCTTGTGACATACCGTCAGATTGAAGCATCCCTGGGCATAAGTCTCACAATATACATTCAATGTTGCATACAAATTTTGACATCAACAGGAGAAGATATGCTGCAGCGAGCTGGATCCATGAAAGAAAGTTGAATGGGGTAACTGTAGGTTGGGCTGCGCTCAGGTCTCTGGAGAATCCTAGCAAAACGTTGATTATGGTCAGTGAATGTTAGACCAGACTTAACTTGATTTCACCTCATAAGAAAGTCAGTCTATACTGAGTTCCTGGACACCGAGATATCCAGTGTATCCAGTGGGCCTGAGCCAATCATTTCTGTCAGCGCAGCTAAGTTGGTTGGATGAATAGCAGTCTACACAGACACAATCTGTAAGGAACGCTGGACATCCATCACTGGATACCGCATAACAAAATACTTCGTGAAAGAAATCAATCCAAAGGCCTGATATTACAACTTTAAATTGCTTTAACTTTTAAACTAGAGAAGTAAGAGCAAAGCTAAAGCATGGATTTTAAAGACTCGCGTAACGACGTGTGATTGTTACCTAAGGAAAGCCAATAGATGAAAAATTGATTTTTTGGGATCAACAAATTGTTACGTTGGTTGTTTAGAAAACGTGGCGTCACAACTACAAAGTCAAAACTGCGCTTGGATTTTTTTTTTTTTTTTTGACTTAATGTGACTATTTGTGGCAAGCAAGTGAAGGTGCGATATTTTTATAATACAATATGCAAAATTTTAGAGCGCAATTATAAAATTCTTTGAAACTACCATTTCCATTCGTTTGGTTTTTTTTACGTAGTCTGACGTACGTCAGTTTTCCTTGGACTATTTAAAACAACGGTTCATGTTTTTACTTTTTCGCAAAAAGTAAAGTAAAATTTTTTATGTTTTTCGACAATTTAAGCACTCTAACAACATTTCCGGTGATTTGGCGCTGTTTTTGTGTTCGTGCGTTGTCATTATCGTAATCGTTGTCGTTGTCGATGTAGTGTGTTATTCCAATAACTAGTAATTTCGGCTTTAGCAAGCTAAATGATTTTCTATCGAGTTGGGCATGTCTTCAAAGGGATTCCTATTGAATTTAAGCACTCTAGTCGCTAGAGGAATAATAAGAGTAAATAATTTTCAAATTTTTTTCATTTATTTTTTTACTTTTCTGCAAAAAAGTATTGCTATTGGCCAAAAAACTAAACTAACTCAATGCGTAAAATTTGCCGTTTTAAGTACTGCCACAGATAATATAAGTCCAAATATTTGTCTTCTACTGTCAAGCGCAGCTGCAAAGGCTAGAAACGCTGCATCATGACCAAATCCTGCTGAATATCGAAACCTATTTTGAGAATGTTTGCGTTATTGAATACTTTAGCGCCCAGCGTACTCCAATCATCTGCAAGCAACCTGCCACCGGAAAGTAGTCAATGAGGTACACTCTCTCCTTTGTGGCCAACTGCAACAAACACAGCTCATCTTCATAGCAGATTCGCGTTCTTCATTCGCTGTCCAGGCAAATGATCGACTCGAGCTGCAAGTGCACTAGCAAGGTCTTAAGCAATTCCGCCATATCGATAAAAGTCACAGATTGGTCAGGTATATCCAAGGTGAGGTACAAATCAGCGCCCCTGTCACCCTCAGCCTCTTCGGCTGCAGCTGCAGCTGCATCCAAAGAGATCAAAGAGATCCTTTGTTGTTGAATATCACGGAGTTTTATCCTAAACGCATGGTGCCAATAATGGTTGAATTATCGAGACTAAACGTCTTGACCAATCTCCCAATAAGTGCCGATATGTTCTTATAGTTAAGCACGCTATTCGAAGGCGTTAGGGTCCTATAGCAACTGAAAAAAAAATATAAAAATTTATGCTGCATACAAGTATATGTAAAGTACTTACATCAATTCGTCTGCACACATTTCCATGACGGATATATTATTATTAGAAACCTTGTCATATTCCACAACAAATGTACCTCAGCTTGGATAAAGCTGATCAATCAGTGACTTTTATCGATACGGCCGAATTGTTTAAGATGATGTTAGCGCACTTGCAGCTCGAGCCGATAATTTGCCTGGACAGCTAATGGAAAACGCGAATCTGCTATGAAGACGAGCTGTGTTTGTTGCAGTAGGCCACACAGAAAAAAGTTTACCTCATTGACTGCCTTTCCGGTGGCAGGTTGCTTGCAGATGATTGGAGTACGCTGGGAGCTAAAGTGTTCAATAACGCAAACATTCTCAAAATCGGTTTCGATATTCAGCAGGATTTGGTCATGCTGCAGCGTTTCTTGCTTTGCAGCTGCGCTTGACAGTAGAAGACAATTATTTGGACTTCTATTATCTGTGGCACAACCTAAAACGGCAAACTCCAGGCATTAAGTTACCGAGCGGCCATGGTATTCACGTTGGTTGGTAATGGATTGGAGATCTGCACTGAACCGACGGGAAAAAAAAATCGATATTCCGTTTGGATTGTGGGATCAAAATTGCTTCCGTTAAGGCACCATTCATTATTTGCTCTCTGTTCAATGAAAATTTTTTTTGTTAATAAACATATTTTTTTTATAAATTTTAATTAATCAAAACAATTGTGACCATAAACTGACTGCTCCAAAAATGAACGAAATCGTTTATAAAAATAAAAAGAAATGCTACTATGATGTACAGGTAATTTCGAAATATGCCCTACAGTTTTTCTTTTAAGTAATAAGTAAATTGTCTCTTCCATTTTCTATATATACATATAAAAATTAAGCCTCAAAAAGTGATGTGCGCGCTAAACTCGAAAACGCGTGAACCGATTTAAACCAAATTTTTACACATTCTAGACAGTATTAGGCAGAAGGTTTTTGTGAAGTTTGGACGCATTCCAATTGATGACGCCAAAGATATCGATAATGATTTTCCGGGAAGAACGGGAAGAGGAATGGGAACGGGAAGAATAAATCTATATAATGAATTTACTGACGGCTTTATCAATGCGCAGCGGAGCGCGCGGGTTCAGCTGGTTTTATATATATTTTGATAAAGTTCAGTAAGTATTGTACTTAAAGTTGAACGTTTTCCATCATTTCGTATTGCAATGTCAATTCGGTCTTTTCTAATTCCATACGCTTTCACAAAATTTGGATCAATTTGCTTATCGGAGGGTCATGCAGCTTCAATACCAAATTCATATTCACTTATTTACTATACAACAGCAACAAAAAATGATACAAAGTTTAATTGCAACAGCTATTTTTAAAAACGCCACTTAAGCTACATTAATTGCAGTCATTGTATGTGTATGTCAATATTATGATTGTATTGTATTCAAGGTGCTTCAAATTACGGCAAATGTTTATATTCCAGACAAAAAAAAAAAACAAAAAAAAAACAAAAAAAAACGAACTATGGCCACTGTTAACAAACGTTTTATTATCATTTCATTAGTTTTGCAAATTGAGTGTAGCTGAAAAAACAAAAAAAAAACCTTATCTTAAAATTACTAAGAACTTGCAGCTCATGAAATGCAACTTGATCTGCAGTCAGTCGAAATTCAAGTGAATTACAGGTGCATAACATAAGTAAACTCTAGTTTATTTTGTTCATTCATGATTAAATCAAGTCACATTTAAAACGCGTTAATGCTAATCAGCTGACATAATGTCATGTCGGTATGTCAGACCAAATGAGACGGAGGTCAAAAGTAGATCACTTGAATGATTCGTTAGATGTTAAACAGCCTACAGAAAATGCAACTTTGGTTAACTCCAGTGGCGTACCTACAATCAGGGGGGATTAGTCTTATATCATGAAAATAGCGGTGCTAGCTTTTAGCTATATTGGAATGGAAATTACCATAGAACCAACTCTATAAAGTTGATGTTTGTCAAAGGCAAACTATTGAAGAGCAGACAGATTAGGAATACTTTTTAGAAATAGTTATAGCAACTATTTAAATGTTTGCACTAGAAATCGCACTTATTGGCTTCCATGAAATATTTCAAAGTTGTTAATTTCATTAAGTCTTATTGGTAATTTGGTTCTAAAAGAGTCACACGTCGATAAATTAACAAAATCCTGCAAAGTTTGTGTTATGCTGAAATATTTGTTTAAAGGTTATCATCTTATGAAGTCTCATTGATTCTACTCCGTTGAGTAGAAGTTTGCAAATTTCTCTTATAATAATGTGAAGATGAGAAAGTAGGTGAAGATGAGGATTCAGTTTTAGAATTGGTTCGAACTAGTTCCAACCAATAATATTCTTTTTTTTCTAATATTCTTTTTTTTCTATCTACTCCCAGATAGTAAAAAAGGATTGTGCAACCACTTTGAGGATGACAAGGTGAAGCTGTAAAAAAGTGCCAATAACACTATTGGACAAATTCATTACTGCGCTAAAACAGTTAAGAGATTCGGTCACTCGATCATCGAGACCAAAGAAGATGCAAATTAAGGAGATGAGCAGAAAGTAAAGATAAGCAGATAAAAAAGATGGGCTGATGAAAAAAATGAATGAAAGATAAGCAGTTGAAGATGATGAATGTAATCTGTTTCATTTAAATTGAAAATATTTGTTCAGAAACGATTTGCGCGAATTGTGTTAGTACCTCATTAAAAATAATTTAAAAAAATGCCACAAGAAATTGAACTATTGTCTGAAAATCTTTTGTTATACATTTCATCAATTGGCCCGGAAGCTTACGTGATGTTAAAAAGTGTTTCCGGAAACTTTCAGGTACATCCTGCAAAAGATCATTCAGTAACTTCAGGTTGAATAAATCATTTTTGAGTTACAATAATATGATCGAATCTTGCAATTCTCTGAATAGAAAATGTTTATAGAAAACAAATTTTCGAGTTTAATTTCGCAATCCCATTAAAAAGCGAAAATTGCTTCGCCGCTCCTCTTACAACACCACTGCGATTTTCTTGCGCTAACTCTCTCGCTCTCTCAAGCTGTCGATAGCTGCGCTTATGGACAGCTGCGCAGATTAAACATGGCGGCCACTGACAAGAACAACAACTACAACATCAACTAATACTACTACAACAAATGTCAGCCAAAACATAAACAAGTCAATTAGTTTCATTTGCCGTGTGAAAATGTGCGAAAATGAATTGTATGAATAAATAATAATACTACAAAAATAAAATAAATAAATAAAAGCAAAGTTAAGTCGAGTGATTTACATTTTTAAACAGGTGCAAATCTGTGTCTATTATGCCCCAAAACATGTGCTAATCAAAAGCCAATTAAGTGCGCACACAACAGAGAAGCAAATTTCTACGCACTCGATAGGGGCCACAATGGGTTAATCGTATGCCAGAGCCAAAAGACAAAGGCAAGTCAAGTAAATTTAACTGCGTTCTATTCAGTGAGCTGCTTGTTGACCCTTATAAAATCTGACCAGGTGATGTTGACTCACACAGCCAAACACGCTCTAAGACCCTGTTATGCAATGTCAAAAGCTGAACCTATAGAAGCCGTGCGTGGGTGTGTTTATGGATGGCACTATAGTATCAACCATTGACGTAAGTGCAACCAACTACTAGAAAGTTGCCCTAATTGTTTATACAATTTGCGTCAATTTGTCGAGCAAGATGTAAGCACGGCAAAGAAAAACTTTTGACAGGTGGTATTTTTCCATAACATGTCAAAAAAAAAAAGCAAAAGTTTCTAAAGCTCTTGACCATCTATTGCCAAGCTTATAAGCCAGCCATCGTAAAGTGCATTGTTTGCTTAGCTCGCCAGGCAAGGAGCAACCTATTAACTTGTCAGCGGCGTAGATGCGTTTTTGTGATGAGTGGGAAGAAATAACACATTCTGCCTCGGAAGTTCTATTTCCCGTCCCCATAACTATCTTTAATGTTAGTGTTAGAAGAATAATAAGAAGAATTGATTTGAGAAGTAGCAGAAGTAGTAGAGTAAGTAGAAGTAGTAGAAGTAGTAGAAGAAGCAGAAGAAATAGTAGTAGAAGACGCAGAAGAAATAGTAGTAGAAGAAGCAAAAGAAATAGTAGTAGAAGAAGCAAAAGAAATAGTAGTAGAAGAAGCAAAAGAAATAGTAGTAGAAGAGGCAGAAGAAATGGTAGTGCAAGAAGTAGAAGAAAGAGTAGTAGAAGAAGTAGAAGAAGTAGAAGCAGTAGAATAAGAAAAATTAGTTTTGTGATCCCCTTAAATCCGCCCATAGCTGCGCCACTAAGCTGCATGCATACATATACAAACCTCCAATATGGTATCATATCATATGCAAATTATGCAAGTGTTATGAAACTTTTACCATTAAGGCCACGCCTGACTTTTGACCAGGTACAAGTTTTAAACTAGGCTAAGCAGCTGTCATGTGCTTCACCAATCCTTTTGGCCAAACAAACACACTGAAAAGTGCAATGACTTTTAAGAAAAACTCAAGGACATGGACGATGGAAAATTGTAAAATTGTGTCAATTTATAGCATAAGTAAAAGTAAGAAGAGTGCAAAAAATCGTGGCATAATGTGTCCTAGTAAGTCCTTTAAGTACATCAATTTTGCAATGAAAGTAAGTATGAAATGAAAGGCACACACAACCACCAACAGAGCCAACAGCAACAAATGTGGGCCAACACACACACACACACGCACAGTCAATTGTATGAGCGCGTGCACGTGCGAGTGTATGTGCATGGGTGTGACGGCTCTGTTGGTTGAAGAAGGACACTTTGCGTCAGCAACAGAACAAATATATTACTGAAAACACCCAACACACACAATCACACCCACCCAATCGGACCCCACGGAACAAACGTGTTACGCAATATAAAACCGCTTGTAACATAAGTTTCCCCAAAGAAAAGTAACTACATAGTTGTTACTTAATGTGAAATCAATAGAAAAGTTTTCTCCCTTACTTTGTAGGGTTAAAATGCAGTGGTTTAGTGGCTTTTGAAGTTTGTCCTTACTTTTATGTTTCTTTTGTACGCTACAAAAAAGTCAAACGAATACTTTTTGCTTACATTGTAAGGCAAAAAAATCAGAGAAGCTCACGCCCTTTGCTGGTTTTTGTGGTGTTCAAGGTTTTTGCCTCTTGTAACACCTTGAATGAATAGTATACTGTTATGTTGAACATTGAGAGTTATGTAATGCGAAATCGAATGTGGCAAAGTTTTGTGCTTGAATTTGTGCCTACATTGTGACGGAAACTGCAATTTATAAAATCACCATCACTCCATCTCGCAGATTTTATGTAAACATAAAAAAAAAAACCTTTTATTTGCTTTCCCATACATTTTTTATTAGTATGCAAGTAACCGTCACTTAGCATTTTTCCTAAGAATTTGAAAAGAAAATTTTAGTTTTTATAGCAAATAACCCTTTAATCTTTAACTACGCACATAAGTAAATAGCAATTTTACATTTACATTTCTTTTATTTTACATATGTATTACGAGCCCCAAAAGGGTTCGTCTTTGAGTAATTATGTAAAATCACATTTTTGTTCTTATTAATAAAGACGATATCAAAAAAGGTGAATAAAACAAACTTGAACAAAAAAATTAAATTCAAAAAATTCAAAAGAAAATTTAAAAATATTACAAAAAATCAAATGTACAAAAAAAATTAGTTGATTTTTCAAATGTGATTATCAATAAAAAAGAATATCAATAACTCATGCATGACTAGCGTCTTCCAGGCTGAAGTTTGCGCCATAGGCCGATGTGCATATACAAATTTAGGCATGAACTATCAGAATAGGGATATAGCAATACTATCAGACAGTCGGGCCGCCTTAAGAGCGGTTGAAAGCCCGAGACAAACTGGAGCTTCTAGGAAGACGAAACAAAATTTCACACAGATGGGTCCCGGGTCATACCAACACTCCCGGAAAAGAAATCATGGGCTGGCAAGAAACGGCGCTGCGAACACCATGATATGAGCCTTTTTATAGCATTGTAAAACATATCATTCAGCTGCTGAGAGAAGTGGAAAGAGCGAACACAAACTGGTAGGACACTCCGGGCCTCCGACAGGCCAAAATTCTCCACGGCACCTTGCATAGGTTCAAGAAAATTTCACAATTGGGAATAATTCATTTAGGATTTTGACAGGTCTGCTTACTGGGCACTGTAGGATGAAGAGACACTTGAACTAGCTGGGTATCTACAGTTCCAGTGCCTGCAGGTTCAATGAACTTGAGGAATCCTCGCAGCACATAGTGGCTGGGTGTGATGCCATGGCGGGGCGAAGGATGTTCCTCCTAGGGGATACAAAATCTTGATGACTGAAGTAGTCCGACTGGAATCATCCGAAATAATTAACACAATAGATCTCTTAGGTAGCAGTGCACTACTCCCCATTAATATTATTATTATTATTAACTTTTTTTTTGTTAATTGTTAACTGTCAAATCAGTTTAAACAACATCCCTCCAAGAATAACATGACACATAAGACACTAATTTCGTTTTACCAAACAAATCTTAGCTGTTTATCTTAAGTCGAGAAGAAATGTTCTCTTAACTCCAACTATCTATCTATTTATTTATTCAAAGGGTCTTCTGACAATAAGTGCCCATTTGGGCCAACAACTCCAACTGGGCACCATAAGTAGATGTAAAATTGCATAGACCATTATCTAAACAGCAAGGCTGTAAAAGTAAAAGCCATGGTGTTCAGAGTTAGGCATAGTAAAATACTAGGGAGTGGTTTTAGGGAGCGCTGCCTGCTAAATCAATGAATGAACGCAACAATAACAGCGAGTGCGAGCGTGACAGCACATGGACGTATTAGAGCAGAGGCGACTGCTTGTTAACCAACTTACTGAATCAATTTGTGTAGGACAAGTCATAGAGTCAGAGTGTCGCCTCGGTATCAAAGGGAGGACTTAGGACTTGTCGAAGAATCGAAAGGGCAAGCTAAGAACATGTGGCACACAATCCATAAAATGAAAATAGATTGCTTGAGCAAATCGAGTTAAATTTGTCATACAGTTACAAGGACAACTGTAGGAGTAAAAGACACATATATGTGTGTAAGTGTGTGTGTGTACCTCTTAGTGTGTCAGTGTATAAGTAGCACAGAGATTTAATCAAGGCGCAAAGGCTTATATAAATTGCTGCTGCCAGTAAAAACATTTAGCAACGACATTCACCTCGTATACAACTTGACAAAGTCAAAATTGATGACCAGGCCAGGAGGCGGACGGACAGATGGTTGCACGGACGGACTCTTTCGGCTATAACAAGTCGCGTGACCTGATTTCCATGGCTGCAGCAGCAGTAGCGTCCAAAACAGCTGCCGCATATTTCACAGACGCCAGACTTTGTGACGGCGTAAAATGCCAAAGCCAGACAAACGGACGGACAGACATACTGTAGACGGTTAAAGCAACCAACCAAGCTGGCTATAAACACGCAAGGTGCTGGCTAAAAATGCGATAATGTCGGAAAAAAAAAACAGCAAATATATAAACGAAAAAAGTTCCAACAAAAGAAAAACCTGTAAAATGCACTTGCCACATTGAGCTGCCGCTCAGTTCGGTCATTGAACCAAGTCCCAACAAAATGAAAAATGGGAAAAAATACAATCAGAAAAATAATACAAAAAAGTACAACTCAAAATCAAAATCTGCAACAGCAGCAGCGACTGCACAATTTATTTCATAATAAATGCATATATGCTTATGTACAATACAATATTATATGATATTGGAAAAGCAGCAGCTGGAAAAAGAAAGAAAATCAGGCACAGTTATTTATGCATTTGGCCGGAACGACGGCGTCTCACTGCCTGACTTACACATACCATATATGTAAACAACAAAAGACCTCGACAAGACGCCAAAAATATAATAAAAAAAATTCAAGAAAACCATACGATTTGTGTACAACGAAGTTTTTTTACTCTGAATCTGTCGGTTTAGGATGATGAGCAAGAGCTTGAGAATGCTCAGCATTCTTTGGTAGGCGAATGCTCTTTGCCTAACTCTTCTAACTTGGGGATGTCTTTACAAGAGGCAGGGGGCCCGAATTTCGTGTGTATGCTTTTGTGCATCGAAAATATCGATCGAAACTTTCAGACTACGTGAAGCCCGATGTTGCAAGGTGATCTTTTTAGTGATCTGCAAGACAGTTTTGAGCAGAACTGCAAGTCTGGTGGAGTCAAAAAGGTTTTTTGTTAGAGGGATATTCTTTTTATCGGCGATAAGCCAGTAAGTTTTGAAAACTATTTCAGTTAAGTAGAACTTAAGATCATCCTAAAAAGATTTTATTTCGGATTCTATTTCGTTTCCAACTATGGCTTACGATATAACATATTTTGCGATCGATGACCTATATGTGACCATTGGGACACATGCTAGATGTATAACTCCAGAAACACATACATTAGTAATGCAAGTTTGCTACAATTTCAAGGTAACTAATCTATTGGGGATGCCGGCATTCCAGAATGCAAATTGTATCCAAAAACAGATTATAAAGAGACCGCAATATATAAACACTGGAATATTAAGCAAAAAATCTCGTAAAAGCACATAGGGAAAATATGATTTTTAAACAAATTAAAAGTTGTATCATAACTAGATAGACAAGACTTGGTTTAAACCAAAACTTAGATTCAGAGGTTCATTTCCACAAATTAACGACATTGAACCCAATTATCCTTCTAGATTAGAGTCTGCGTATCGAAGATTGCCACAAATTTATGAGGTTTGCACAACTGGTTGAAACACAGAACAGAACTAAACCAAGTTTTTCGAAACTAAACTAATGAATTGAAGTTGGAAGATATGCATTTCAAGAAATAAACAATTTTTCAATTAAGAAAAAAGATCTAACCTAAAGTGGAGCTGCTTTTTTTTAGGGTTAAGACAAAGCTGTGCTTTATACCAAAGAAACAAAGAAAATTTTGCATGAAAGAATTAGAGTAAGAGTCGTTAATGTAAAGATATGTTAAGAGAATTTTTAATTAAGATTCTAGGCAGTGTTCGTTCACACTTTTGGATTTTATTTTTTGACGTTAAAGTAAAGTATCTTTTAGTATATAAGAGAGAATTCGAATCTTAGACCAAAAAAGAAGCAATATTTTAAAAAAAAAAATTTTTAATTTTTAAATTGTCAATAAAATTGAGTAATAACTACCAAAGTTACCTTGGTGTTGCAAACAAACTGACAAATTCATAATACTCACATCTTTAAAACCTAAAGAGCATTCAAAACTGGCAAACTAACATACAGAAAAAAAACGTAATTCCAAATGAAAAACCATGAAAAAAACGAGCTACAAAGCGCGCTCTTGTGAAAATGAAGTTGGCCAAACAAAGCAGCCAAAAACAACAACCAACATAACATGCAGACCAAGACCAACTCGCTTCAACTGGGCTCATAACGGAACGCCAACTTTTGCACAATGTTATGTAAGCAATGTGAATTTTCAGCATTTTTTGTACATCGCTCTTGGGTCTTGCCAAAGTTCGTGGTTTAAGCCAACAAAACAGAAAAGAAGGAAAAACTGGCCTGCACAAAAAGAAGACACGTATATAGGAAAAGCTGCCAATAAAGATGCAAAGAATGCGCATGAATCAGCAGCACACTTTTTCAACATCGAATACTTTAGCTTACTTGTAATATAATATTTTGAGTTATTTCAGACATTGCTAGCAACAATTTGGCTAATAACAAATTGATGTACGCATTAATGCTACCGACTTTGACATGGTCAATGAAATTTTTATGAAGACATCAACTAAACTCATATTACAAACACTGCACTCAGTAATTACAAGGCATTTAATGGACATTTGGCCATATGTCGTTGCTGAGCAAATGGCCAAAATGATGGCCACAAAATGGCCAATAAATATACCGGGAACACATAAAACTCATATACGATTCAGTAGTACAACAACAAAACAAACAACGGGCAGCCCAATGCACTTATATAATAGGTTTTTATATACTATACTTCATATGAGTTTAGTATATAAATACCGACTAACTCGACTAATTGAAAAACAAGACGTATAAGTACTACTTTTATAGTTTTAGTATGAAAAGTTATGGACCAAATTTTAATATCTTGTGTAAAAGATATTGTAAAATATTTATAGGCACTAGTGGTGTGAAAAAAACATCGAAAGCGTCGATAGCATCGATGGTTGGCCTGTAATTTTCTGATGTTTTCCGATGTTGTCGTACATACGATGCATCGAACATTTTAACCATCTCTTACGCAAACACAGACAAATTGTTTCAATTATTTCTTACTCTCAGTTTTACAAAAAAAGTGCTATTCTCAGAAGCAGAAAACTTCTTTTGTTCGCTTAGCTCTAGCTTCAATAACAAAAATCAATTGTTGTCGGGAAAAAGCAATCCTTTAGAATGTTTCTTCTACTCCAAATCGGTGTAACGAACACTATTTACTAAGGTAAAAGACCACATAAACGACATCCCTAATAGGGGTAATGTTATTTTTACTGAACATGAAATGGGCTCAACCGGTAAACACATACGAATCGATCCCAAACTCGAATTTATAGGTTTGTAAGGTTGAGATCTGGCCCCGGAAAATAACATTTAAGCAAACATCACAAAATGAGCTATACAAATAAAATCTAGAAAATTAGCCATAAGTTTTGGTTCCCATGTCAGCGAAACCGACGCCTTAGTTCAGAGTTCCAAGATACGTCAGAAAAGGGAATATAGAAATATAATAACTTAATTCCACAGATGTCGGTTCCCAAAATTTTTTAATACGTGTACACAGATACGAATCGCTCCAAAGTTTAAACGATTCAATACTATATATAAGCATTAATTTTTTTTCTTGCCTAAATCATTTTTCATACAAAGTATGTAAGAATTTCAGTGTTGGAAATTTTGCAAAACAAATAAAACGGCAAACTCTAACGAATTCCAAAAATGGTATTGTATAATAGGCTTTATAGCAATATGATATATACATATACAGCGACATAAAAACAAAACGAATAAAGCAAGACTTGTCAGAGAAAAAAAATTGATATTGTAAGACGCACGTGACGCTTTGGATCAGTTTGCAAGCTCGCTCAGCGTTCAGCTGGTTTAGCTCCAAAAGCGAATGTCGCCGCATGCTCTCGAATAACATTGAAGTTCGGTGGAATGCCAAACAAGTGTTCCGATAGCAACAATGAAAACAACAAGTTCAACCGTCATCGTCGATAATTTCAACGATTTTGGTTTCTGATGCTACGGCTGAGTCATTTCGCATCAAGAGGATACATTGCATTGTATCTGTCTGTCGATCTTTAGAACTTTTTGAATTTCTTTCAATGATATATTTATATGTGAGCTTCAAAATGATGGCATCAAACCGGTCTATTTGAAATATTTATAATAAACGCGCAAACTATTAATGACACTATGACAACAGACGTCTAGATACGAGCATACAATATATACGCATAGCAAATTGTCAGCTAGTCAATCGGACAGCGCATCAAACCGGACGGACTGACGGACGGACAGAGAGACAGCCAGCCGTTCGGTCGGCCGGTCAATCGTTGGAGAGCCCACAGACCCGCCTTCTTCCATTGAGCATTTGCCATTGTCAAGATTTACAATCAATGTCAGCAACTGTTTTGTTGTTGTCATTTTTTTTTTAAGGGTAACTATTTATAGTGAGCCGGTTCGTCGTTTGTGCGGTTGATATCACTTTTGGACTCGTGACACACAGTCAGTCAGTCGTCGGCAATTTGTTGAATCAAGTTCAACCAAAAGTTGAGCTGATTTGTGGCTGGTTTTCGGCCTGGCATGTTAAATAACAAGCTTATCAGTACTCAGTACTGAGTACTGCCAAAATAATCAGCAAGCACTCGCCGCTCTCGCTCTAACACCAAAAAAAGACAAAAGGTAGCAAAACAAAAAAATCAAAATACATAATTTTATTATCAGCGAATTGGGCAGACTTTAACAATGCCGAGGAGTACCGAGCACAATATCTTATCAAATTCTATTATGCATATTTTATGCCATTGGCGAAGTATTTTCAGGCAATGTTTATACAGCTTGTTGCATGTTATTTCTAACTAAAAAATTCTAGTTATAGAGTATGGTTTCGAATTGCGAGTTGGAATGTTTTGTTGTTAGTACTAACTGATGCTTGATAGTGCAGCAAAATGTGTAATGTGCGTGTGTGTGCACCTCATAGTTGCTTGGGAGTATTGACTTTTCAGGAATGTTTACATTTTTATGGCAAAATTAGAGAGCATGTGTTTAATGCAATTGGGGTTACCTAATTTTAGGTTCCATTTTTCATAGAAATTAATGAATTTATTTCGGTTTGAGATAGGTTATTTAGAGACTTTCAAATCGGATTTCGACCCACAAATATTAAAACGTATACGCTATATTTTGTGGTATATCGTGTTTTGTTTACTATATAAAACCAACTTATAAATAGTTGCATATTTCTTTCCCACAGTTATTTGTTAGACGAATATCGTGTGTAGAGAAAAGAAAAAACTCTTCCGTAAATTGCTATGTATTAGAGTTCGTCTGAATGTTAATAACATGGTATGCGATTAATGGATGTAAAAGAGAAAGAATTGTCTATTAATATTTGTGTGCTTGCTGTGGCTGTTTGTTTGTTGTTGTTTTTTTAGGCGGTGTGCCAGTATGCGGCATTCATTGGTGTGTCACAAATTGTTGTTGTTTCTTTATGCGGTTCGACATTTAGTGATAAGCCAGAAATCTGTTTCAACGGAATTTCAACTTATCACCAACAGGGCGGTAAGCCAGATATCAACTGCAATCGAATCCCAAAAGTAATCCGCCGATGAAAAACTTGTTTTAAAACGTTGAAGGATACGATGAAAGCTTTTAATCAACGCATGTCGAAGAGATTTCAAGTAACTTTGGCGCAAAATCGTTCAGAGCCTTTTGATTTTGAATTCGAATCGATTCAGCAATATGCATGTAGTTGTGAGTCAATAAGCCAAAATTATCTTTTAGAACTTAGGAAACTAAAATAAGTCTAAAATAAAAGCTTTTAACCAACGCATATCGAAAAGATTTCAGATAAATTTGATTAAAAAATTTTCAGATTGTGTTGCATAATATTTAATTTGCATGGATTATTCAAATGGACTCCAGTATTCCCTACAGATGAAGAGAAATGCGGCCGTACGGTAATCAAATTCGACCCCCTTATGTGCTTAATTATTTTAACTCTCCTTCTTCTTAATAAAGGCATACAAGGGTATATACCACGTTGATAAAGGAGAGTCGATGTGCTTTACCACAGTTGAACAGATCTGCACATCAGACATCATTTAAGAATGCGTTTACATAGCATGGAAATAAGTTTGCCAAATCTGAGAGATTTATCTTATTGACAGCATCAAAGAGCGTTCGCGTTTAAATAGGCAGCGCCGAGCTCTATTTTTGGGCATTGAAGGTATATTTCATAGAACCGCTTATGATTTCATTATACAAGCACCTGCTTGGGCGATACTTAAGGAGCCGAAGATCACAACTACTCTCAGTGGAATCAAGACCATGCTAGGTTGCCAAATTAAAATAACGTTAGTATTGGTCCATCGTGATGGCAAATCTGCTTCAAAAACGAAGTTTCTTTGGCTTCGGCAAGGACAATCACAATTATAAATGTACTTAGATGTAAAAACATTAATAGGGCTCTTTGGATATTCTGTCGATGATTCATGAATCAATCTGTACTAGTTTTGATAATGGAAATCCATTACCTCTTATTTACTCGTTAAAATCGCACTTTTTGCTTGTCATGACTGTCTAGCCTTTAGTTCTTTAAATTCAATTCGAATCAATTGAAATTTGTTTGAGACTTCGATTTTGCAATAGAAATCCATATCTTACTTATTATTTACACTTTTAAGTTGGGCGTGTCTAAGCTCATACTCTTTCGGGGTTCTTCAACTTAACAATAGACTTCTCCATCTAAGTTTGGCTTATTCTTGTGTGATCACGTTCGTCGACAGTGCCAAATGTTTGCCTATGTACATAAATAAATACTCATAAGTATTTTTATATAAAATCCGCTAATTTCTTAGGCACGCTTACTCAGGCATAACGAAAAAAAAAAAAAAAAGTTACTTTGCTGTGTACATTTTGCGTCATCAAGCATTCAAAAAAAAAACTGCATTTTATAAGCAATTTTGGGCAATATTTAGTATATAATAAACAATTAATAGCTTTTTTGAGTTGCACAAAATGCTTTTGAAGCAGAAATATTTTCACGCCTAAATGGCAAACCAAACTCATAAATAAAACTTAAAATTCAACACGTGCAAAATTCTAAAAATGTGCAGCACAATCTTTATGACATACTTATAAGTGTACTCGAAGTACTCGTTAGTTTATTTTACAAGTTGTACCATAAATATTTTATGAAAAACAACACAATTTTTTGCAAAGCTTGGCTTTGCTATTGGTTTTTTGCTAATTCAAGAAACCAAAGCAAATTAATTAGTGCCCATGTGTGACTGAGAGCACACACTCTCATATATAGTATATACATATAGTATATACAAAGATTCAAAGACGTGACATTTACAAAAACCGAGGGTCAGTGGGCACAACAAATTACAAATTATGAAAGGTGTGCAAAAAATTAAAATCTACAAAAATCTAACAGCTGCCGCCTCCTACGCAAAGTAAACAATTAAAAAATAATGAAAAATTTCATTAAATTAGCGCGCTAAAACTATAATATAGGGCAAAAAAGTGAGTCTTTCAACAAAAACCATAAACAAACTTTGAGGTTGTTTGGCAGCCTGCAAAAAATTTGCGGATAGCTGCAAAATAAACCCAAAAACCAGGCAAAGAAAGTGACAATCCGACTGTAATATACTCTTACCCTGCATACCTTTGCAACCTTATGTCAAGATTCAATTTGCGGAGAATGAACGCTTCTTTGCCCAACAAATGAATAGAAATTGTATTTTGAGGTCTACATGAGTTTACATATCGATTTTGGTGACTGTAGCTTAGCCACAAGTAGAGTTACAAATAGATAGATTTTAGTGGAGTGTTCAAATTTTGTTACTTTAGCTCGTAACTGCAGCAGTTTTTCAACGATTTGAATGCTATTGTAACCCTAGGCAGCCCGTGTGGTGAGCGGGTTAGAGTATACCACTTCAGCAGGTCAAAGCTGTCCGTTTGAGGTGACTAACAATGACAGTGGGTTCTAAAACCACAATTCGAATGAAAGAATGTATTTACATGGGGCCGTAGCCCGATTATGGCAAGTTAAGAACCCTAGACGGCTTTTACACTTCTGTGCAAGCTAATACAACTCTTAAACGCTATGTGTAGGGTATAATAAAGGTAAAGATAGGTCCAATAACACTTGGTTTGCCTTTGTCTGCGAGCCACGATCTTTGTTTTTTTGCTCTTGTTGTTGATCAAAGTTTTCAATTCAATTAAATGCTCAGGCGGGTTCAGCTAGGGCCTGTTATTGTTCAGAAACCTGGATACTACTGGTCTGGAGCTGAGCCTTCTTTTGTGCGTAATTCACTTTATTCATATATGTCTATACATATGTATGTAGCATATAATAAAATAAATTTCTGTATGCAAAATAAAAGCAAATCAAAGTAAACTATGCGCCATTGTAGGAACTGAGCTGAGTTGAGACCCGACCGGGGGCTCTGGCTGGTTTGCCTCGTATAGCCCCAGATACAAAGGCGCGTCCACGCAGTTGCTTTATTCGCGCACCGGATGTTTTTCATACAGCCCCAAAGCTCTATGTGAATTGTGAACTTATCTCAATGAAGAGTGACATCGGCAACGAGCAATTCTCAAGAGACTTAAAGTTGCATTTATTTAATATGCAAAATGTTGCAATTGAGGCATTGGGTGGGTAAATATTAAAGCGTGAACAGCTTATCCACAGACTCGGGGATAATAAAGCTCACTATGCAAATCTTAGCAATTTAAGCTCATATAAGCATTATAAACATGAATGTGTATCACTTTGTCAATTAAAGACCACAACAAAGCATTTATCCAGTTGAACTAAAAGCTTGCACTTGACCACGGATAACAATGGGCGACTTAATTGACACCTACAAGCAGTGCAACTTACGTGTTTGTAAGTTTATCCAACCTCTTAAAACCATGGGAATCGCTAAGATACTGAAAATAGAACGCAGCTTGACAACAATTTTTTGCAAACTTATATAAATATATGGTTAAAACAGTTGGATATTAATGAAAAGCTTTGTAGGCACATATATGTTTAAAAACTACTTATCCGTTAAACAAAGTACTTGCGGATACAATAAATAATAAAAATAGAACTTCGCTACTAACAATTGTGTGCACACCTTACAATCTATACTGAAACAGTCGGATAAGGATAAAAGTAGACACCTAAGCGCGTATGAGGAAAAGATATCCAAGCTTTTGTTTGTGCACAAAATCTAAACCATTTTTTTCCAAATGTTTCAGCTGTTACAGAATTTTGGGAATTATTCTCGGTTTTTTTTTTTCAGAAGCAACAAAGCCTTTTTAGGCTTATCCGATGCGGATAAAATAAATAACGTAAATAGGTCGCTCCTTGGCAACAACTATCTTGCAAATCGCTCTAGAACTTGCGACATCAAAGAAAAAATCGTTTCCAAACTAATCCGCATACTCAAATGCAAACGGATATTAAAGTTGCAAGTTTTATCTGCTATGTAAATTATTCGATTATAGCTTAAAAAGTAACCTTACACCTTCACTTCGGAAGCATTTGCCAATATAATCTTCAACAGCAATGCATAAAGTGAAGTGAAGCATTCGGTAACTTATCTGACTAACCTCTAATCAAGCTAATTCATTAAATTATAAAGTTATTTACACAATTGACACTCTAATAAAGACGGATAATTATAAATAAGACAGCTTAAACGTAACGTCCCAAAGTGAATCATTTGGAAAATTATCCGACTATGCGGTTAGGCAAATTCACACTTTCCCAAAAAAATCTAAAAACTTATTCGGGAGCTCAAAATTTCAACGTATAAAGAGCAAAAACATTAAAACTATTTTGACCAATTTTTAAAATGCATTCAGACTACTCTAATTTATGCGTATAAAAACCATAGCGAGCATTAGCGCATTTGATATGCGAAATGCAGCAATTAAGTCATACTCAAACTACTTAGAATTCCATTCTAAATTGAATCATTTATATATATGTATGATATTCACAAATGGAATGATTACAGATCAAAAGATAACGCAAAATCTAGCAATTAAATCTGCTTTGAGACCTTATTAAGCGCCAAATTAAATAATTTATAACATATCGACTTACGGATAACACCGGATAACATCGTTTAAGACACTTTGGACAAAATATTGTTGATAGCATAAATTTATAACATTAAATAACTATTGAATCGAATGCCGGATAGCATTTACAGCACGACAAAGGCCCATTAACACACATCAAATCAAGGTTAATCAAGCGAAATGTGTTAAAATATTTACACTTAGCGAATGTCATTTTAAACCGAGCTCAGTTATTAGACTTATATTCATTAACATTGTATTATTGTTGACTCTGTCGCTTCAGTTGCTCTTGTTGTTGTTGTTGTCAGTGTCGGGATCCGGCCCGTCAATGAAATTACTTGCACAAATTACCGCCAAGCAGACCGACATCGGCCCGGTACCAGACCACACCAGACAATTGATTGTTTGATATCACAGATATATGTTTGTGTATCCAACTATGCGTATGTGTTATAATACGTTGAAGTTGTTTTTTATGTGTGAGACACACGAGCGTTTTTAGTTGCATGTATTTTTACTTTCGGATATTGTGGGCGTATTGCTATACTTTTTTCGCCTGAACTGTACTGGGTCTGTACTCTGGCCGCATTTATTAACACATTAAGCCGCCGTTGTGCGCACCAGAGTTGTATTTGATTTAATAAATTTGATTAAGATTTATGAGCGTGGGGGTTTTTAATTTTTTAATATCTGCAAAAACCCATAAAGTTTATGCATATGCCCCAGAGCAGGTCCAGTGTTGTGATGTGATCATGTGATCTATTGTTATTCTGCCAAAATTAAGTAATGAATATAAATGGATGTGATAAAAATAGCTTTCAATTGTATGTAGGCTAGGCAATTATGTTATCAAGTGTGAAAAAATGGGTTTGGCACAAGTCTCGGATAACTTTTGGATAAGGTCACAAAAGTTCTAAAAAGTATACAAAACATTTAAACGTGATATAAATGCGTACCTTAATTGTTAAGCACATGATGAATTAGCTTGAAACTAATTTAAGTCACAAAACTTGTTAACTGCTATTTAACAAGTCATATTAATTTATCAGCAATTATGATCTTATGTTATTTATAAGTTAGGAACAACATTGGGCAGTCAAAAATAGCTGCTAATTATATGTTAGATCGTCAGCAAGTCCCTAAAACGTATTTTGTTACAGAATTGCCTGTGGATAAGTTTTGGATTAGACAAAGAAGCCATAAGAAATTATCCACAGCATTTTTAGCCTTGTGTAGATAAGTTACGGATAAACCGAAGAAGATATTCAATCCATTTTAGAACTTTTCTAACTCGAGTTTTTGTTTTGAGCACACAACGAATAGTTTTAGAATTAGAGAGGTCCATAACTCAATTTTTGGATTTCGTGAAGAAGATAGGGTCTGCGAAAACACTAAAACTTTGATTTTAATTAATTTTAAAGACTAATTGTCTTTTGGATTAAAATCGGATAAAACATATAAATATGTAAAAGATAACTAATGCATATTGAGCGGTTTAGGTCACCGTTTAAGCAAATGCTACACGCAGGTTGACAAAAACTTTAATTGGTCAAGTTATAAAGCGGATTTTTCTTGAGGATAAGTTCGGGATAAAATAAAGCAGATTTTGCATTTAAAAATCCACACTGTAGTTGCTAAGTATGTTAATAATTAAACTTTCTAAAAACCTAGATACAACTCCAAGAAATCTCTAGAGCAAGATTTTAGACACCCACGCCCTTGAGCAAGAATCATCGGCACCATCAGGTAAAAACCCCAAGACTCAGAAATTCTTCGGTGTCATAAATATCTTCAAGAAGAAACATCTAAATCATTTACAATTCATATGAAACTGCAAACAAACTCATCGCGATTTCAATTTACTTGCCATCTAATGAATTCACTTTCTACTGACATACATATATGTTCTTTGAGAGCACTCAAAACCACGCTGTGTCTATTTATCAAGTCAAATGAGTTTTACTACAATTTGTCAATCATCTAAAACCACGTAGACTAGATGCAATGGAATGGAGCCAAAGCCGTACATCAGTCGGGTCAGGCCCGCCGAGACCCCGTTGCCAGTGCCTAAAAATAATGCGCAGCTCAAACAATTTTAGACACAACTTCGGGGCAAACAAACAAACAACACGAATGAAAATTATTGATTTTCCGTAACCCAAAAAAAAAATTAAAACCATTCACCTGTACACGAAAGGGGACTTCCCAAAAAGGGGTTGGTCTTGGGTTGGTCATGCAGCACGTAACTTTTGGTCAAAGCCCAGAAAGAGCACACATAGCAATCATAGGCAAGTTGAATGAACTATAAGCTTGGAAAATTGACATGCAATTTGGAGGGAAAACTTAAGCTTCACAATAGCTTTGGCAACAGCTAATGATGCAGCGAACTTGTATGTGACTTTAGCTGAATTTCCAAGATGAATCACACGATATAATAAGTCACGTCAAACGCTGCGACGACGTTGTCAAGCGCCTAAGCACGTACACAAATCGCCAGCGATAAACTACCAAAAGCGATTTAATGCCAACTTATTGAAATCGATTGATTCCGTCTGTAAAGTCGTCGACGCGACGTTGTTCTAGTCGCCTGTCAGACAGTCTCATTTTTATGTCATGAGCTGCTTCGACTACGATTAATAATTGCTACAGCTTTTCATTGCTGAGCTCATACGTTGCACGAATTTTGAAAGCGTAACCGATTTGACTGTCCAACGTAACTTTTAAAAGTAGTTTTGGCATCACGTGAGGCGTACAATTTGTTGGCCAAATGCGGCTGCGACTTTAATGAATGGAGCCCGATTTTAATTTAGACTTAAACATAATTTGTCTGTTGGCTTGAATTTGATATTAAATACTACTTTACAACTCGAATGAATGGCTCATGATTTGCTGGCAAAAAGTACCGAGTTTTAAGTAAGTCCCCAGCAAAAGTTCCCAAGACTTTTGCAGCAATTTTCAAATACAGTGCTCGCTCCCTATAGCGTAAACAAACTGCAAAGAGAAATAGAAAGGTGTGCTCTACTTGTAACACATTCAAGAGTTTTCTAATACAAATATTAGTATAACAAAGATTCGCACATTACCCGCCAAAATTTGATTTGGATCGAAAAACTCATTTGAATACTATTTAGAAGAAGTGCGTGCTCACTTTACTTGTAAAACATTTGGTTTATTTCCAATACAAATATCGGTATAGCAAATACTTGCGGCATACTTATAAACGTTTAGGTTGATGTTTGAATCCTTGGCACCAAACATGCAAATTTGTCTAAATATTATATTCCCGAAACTAGAAAAAATCAAATCTTAACGTATTTGCGCAGTGCCAACACAAACGCGTTGAACTACTACTGTTTTGTTTACATTATAAGGTTTTCAAAATAGCTAATGTAAAAGAATACATTTTCCCGGTTCCGCGTGTGCACTATACATAATTTGAAGCCAAAGAAAATAGCATTTTGGGAACATTCTCGATGCTATGTTATAATAATCATGGGCTTGTTGTGTATATTTATGTAGGTCTTAAAGATAAGATAAGCTGGCACAACAATTGATTTTAACAAGGTTGGAAGTGATTTTTTTATGACTGCAAACTTTGCCCAAAGTTTAAATGAATTCTTTGAATTTTCGTAAAGTCAAACAAATATTTAAAGCACTTCCTCAAAAGTTGCAATCAAGAGAAAGAGCGAGTGCAGACATATGTTTATTTATAAATTTTCAACGAAAATAGGTGCTGTCTAATTAGAACTTTATCAGGCCTTTATGATATACGACACTTATACAAAACAGATTGTCTTTATGAAGCAAACAACACCGTGTTGAATCGTGGAATAATAATATTATTATTTTTTAATGGCCAGAATCTTACAGTTGCCATACCAATGTGCAAGTTTGGACAAGCATCTTATCTAATCAACCAAGCAAATCAAGAAAAATCTCTTCTAAAACAAAAATTTTCGAGATCATTATTAAAAGTTAGAGTTCTAAGGCAGTTGGTAAGAATGTGTATAGCTATGAAAGTTCCTCCAAGAAATTCTGTTGGTCTAAAATGCTATAAAGTCAAAAGAAGCTGAATACTTATTTTAGACACGGTAAGTAAGTTCTCGAGAAGTTGTTGTTAGCTAACTACGTTTTCTCTCTAGATACAACAGTATGAACAAGGTCCGAATTAGTTATTTTTCAACAAAAATATTACTCAAAGCATTCCGTCGATGAGTCAGAAATGTCATGGAGAGTTGGAAATCTATCGATAATATAAAAGAGCATTTAAGGTAACTCTGTATGGAGTCTATTTTCTATATTTTCCTTGAAATGAGTTGTCTGCTCGAGGAAAGCCTTCATTTGCATTGCCCAGAAAGACATCGATTAAATTAACCAATAAAAAAACAAGAGCGTAAAATACGAATTCTGACGACGGTTCCGGATTTATTGGCTCCCAATTAGCTCAAAGCTGTAACTTCTCATAAACGACGAGCTAATTTTTGCAGCCCGAAATAAAATGTGCAAAGCACTTTTGCCCAGACTTTAAAAATAAAACCCCAACGAATTGAACTTTTAGCCCAAAAAGTAAAACACTAACAGAATGTGTAAAAAGTAAAAGCTAATAAAATCCACACTGACTCATACACTGCGATAAAATGCAAGACGGAACATAGGCTCAATTATGAAAGAGGAATTTTTCGTAGCGCGTGAAGGAGTTGCAATTGACGTGAGAAAAGAGCACGACATAAAAAATGCATTTGTATGTGTGTGTGTATGTGTGTGTGTGTGAGTTTTCTTACCTGTTTGTCTTTTTATTATTCGTTGTTGTCTGTTGCTGGTGCCTTTTGCTTTTATATTTAGCTGCCCTTCCTTTTGCTTTTAAGTGGCCACTGCTGCAAGTTGACGTTTTCCTTTTGGTTTTTTTTTTTTGTTTTTGTTACGTCGACTCTTTTGTGTTTTGGTTCTGACCTTTTTTTTTTAAGTGCTCTGCTTTGCTTTACTGACGTCTTTTATTACTTCTTCTTCTTACTTGAACACTCTTTTTGCTGCTTGTGCACACGCGTTTTGTTTTGCTTGCCTCGTTCGTTTGCGTTTGCGTTGACGTTTTCACTTTCACAAGTAAATTCTATGTAAAATAAGAGAAAAATTTCGCAAAATTTTAGAATGCAATTTGCTATGTTTTATGCCTAGCCTTTAGCATGACAGTGCGGCAAGTAATTGTGTATGTGTATTAAAACTTTATATAGCTTCGATTCTTTTATATATGTATATATGTATATCTATGCATTTATTTGTGTGTGTGTTTAGCCTTTATACAAGTCGAAAAACTATCCGCCGACTACCTTTCCGATGCGAGCGTTAAAACAAACTGTGACGTTGTGTCGCGGGCTGGTCGAGCCAGAGCGCGTGATACCGTTACGGAGCGCAAGCGAGTGCGCAAGTGTGTGGGGGAGCAGCAAGTGCCCGCAAGAAATTTTCGGAACGCGTTGCTTCTTAAAAGTAAACTATTTTTAAAATGATGTCTATACCTTGTACGCAAAGTGCGTCTCTGCCTGTTTGTTTTTTTCCAGCCAAATATTATAGACTGGCCTCCTTCGTGGTCAAAATACGACTAACTTCATTTTTGCTTCTTATTAACCTACGATAACTATATCTATATACATCGATTCCACTTACATTATATCGATTACACAAAGTGCGTCTCTGCCTTTTTGTTTTTTTACAGCCTAATATAATAGACTACGTGGTCAATATACGATTAACTTTATTTTTCCTTCTTCTTTACCTACGATAACTATATCTATATACATTGATTCCACTTACATTATATCGATTATCAATCAATAAATTGAGGATGTTATTGACTTTTAGTGCCATATTGAAGTTTTTTCTGTTTATCAATAAGTTTGTATTGAAGAATCAATTTTTTTTTTTTCATTTTTACCTCTATATATGTATAGAGGTAAGATTCCAAAAAAAACTCTACTTTATTTTTTTTCACACTCGACACAACGCTCTTGGAATCGTCAAGTATGTCAATTATTTTGAGCTACGAAATTGTGTCGATGGTTAAAGCGAAAAGAAAACCTCCAAGTCTACGTAAAAATCGGTAGCTGACGTTGAAATTATTTTTTTTTTTGCCGAGTCTATTTTGAATAAATCCTATTTTATCAATATAACGACAACGCTTAGAGCACCAGTTCTGCAGTCCTCGCTCATATGGATTTGCACCACATTTTACTAATTTTGTTTAAATAATTATTTTATAAGCTGGTCTGAATTGAGGGCTGTGGGGTTGAACTATTGAATGTTTTTTGTTGTTTGATTCATGGAATAATAATTAATTTTTATTACTATTTCATGGTTTGATTATAAATATAAATCCAAAATTAAACAAATGAAACATTCTGCGGTTAAACTTTGTTGATATGTACGTACCCCTTTCCTGTTTAATGCTATATTCATTTAAAAAATTTTGTTTTATATGTTGTGTGTAAATGTCGCACTGAAAGTGTGCTAAACAACGTCGCGAATTTTTTAAAGTACTCACGACAACTGCTCTTATTGTATATGCACTATAAATTTTTCATAGAATATTCGAGAATGTTCGAATTGAAAATGGAGAAAAAAAAAAATGACCTCGTCATGCTGCCAAGTTCCAACTGGGCATGCGAGTTAGTCTGTGACGTCTTTGTATATTGTGTCGATGTGTGTGTGTCAGCGTGCGTTTTTGATAAATACTTGTGCTTGCTGCTTATTAACCGGCTGATTTCTTTATAGCGCGCACTTTATTGGCATTAAAATTATAATCGAAAAAAAAACCACAACAACAAACACAGTAAAAAAGCGTTGACGAGTTATCCGCAAAAGCAAAAGTCTGTCGTTCTTATTGCAGCGCGTTTTGGGTGACTGACTGACTGACTGAGCTAGACAGATCCTAATTATGAACAAAACTGTAAATTGCACAAATGCAACAACTACAACGACAACAGACACGTGGTGTAATTATTGTGTTCAATCCGCTGCAACTTCACGCACCAAAAATTCCCACACACACACACGCAAGAGAGTACGTCGCTTTGCTCAAACTTTTTTTTGCTCTTGCTCTCACATGGGAGAGCAGTGTGAGAACATGCCAAAAAGACAGAAAAAAAAAAAAAAGTTCTTGTGTACAACAAAAATTTATACGTTTAACAATGTTTTTAGCACTTTTTTGTGTTTGGCAAACTTCTTTTGTTTTTTTTAAACATTTCTTAATGTGTTAATAACTTTTATAATTGATTTGTAAATTTTTATTACAACTAGAAACAGCAACAACAACACGCACGCATATTAGAAAAACGCAGACTAACAATTTGGCCTAATTTTGCAAGCGGCAAACCACAATAAACGTTGCTTTTATTGATTTTTATGTCCTAATTAACGTAACTTTTCATCATTTTCTTCAATACAATATTAATTTTAGTGAATTGCAATTGACTTTAAAATTTTATTTGCTCTGCACAAAAAATTTTTTGCCGCGCTGTGATTTATTAGCTTGTTTGTATTTATTTACATTTGCCAACGGTCTTAAAACATTTTAGCACATTAACACTTACGTTTTAGTTAAAAACATTATGTTTTTATTGTTAAAACTTGCACTTTTTATTAAAATATTGCTTGAAATATATTTCTGTTGCGTTCTCTGCGAGGTAGAAGTAAGAAGTAACAAATTAGAGTTAATTTTTGTGGTGATGCCATTCGAAAAAATTTTCTGACAAAGTGGCAATATAGTTATTGGCGGCACTCTTCCAACAAATGACATTTATTTGTTTGCACGCTTCTAGCTCAATTGAAGCGGAGCTGCGTTCAATTGAACTGACTCATAATTGAGTAGTTCGTATGAATCTTAACAGCACTGTCAGCTGTTAGTGAGCGCGCCTATTGCCTATTTGAATTGATTTGCTTTCAATGTAAAATTATTTTTAAATAGAACGGAGCAAATTGGCTACCAAATACTGCGGCGAAGAAAGAAACGTAGAGCCAAACTATTCTAGTCGAGCATACTCGAAAGTACTCCATAAATAAATCTGTTACAAAGGAGGAAAAGAGCGAACTAAGTTGAATTCGTGTCCTGGTGAAATAACCTGTGTTGTCCACAGCTTATCCAAACATTTGCATCGAAAGAAGTGCTCAAGCTTTGTTTGTGTTGAAAAATTGATGAAACTTAAAACTTATTTTGATATTATTGACATTCGTCGGAGTTTTCAACTATCTCCAAATTCGGTCGCTTGACGCTAACCAATATTGATATGGATATATTTAGATCAGCATCACAACCCGGAGCGGATGTCTTCATACTCAGAAAGTCAGTCATAGACAACCTGGAACAAGCACATTGCATATTTTCCCACTAGAATCGACCAATCTACTTAGTGTAAATCGTTGTATAATCGTTCCAAGAAATTAATATGTAAAAATTGTATTCAATTAAATAAATTTGACTATTATTTCTCTTATTATACGGTTTCGCAGTTTTGGCAAATAAAATAGCTTTGTGTCAGCTTGACGCACGCAAAATGCACTGCTCTATTGCACTTAATGCAGGCAATGGAGTTGTTGGGATTCATCAAGTAACGAGACATCGGTTCCAAGCAGATGATACAAAAGTTCTTATCTTCATCCGACGTCGACTCATTCTGTACTGAAGCTTGTTCCGCTGGAGTTTGAGCGACGGATTCCGTTTTAATTGTAGTGCAATCCAGATTTCGAAAAAGTAACTCCACAAATTCTGGACTAAAATTAGCACGCTGTCCGGGCTTCCGTAGCGTAAGATTTTGGTTCTGATGGCGTCGCATAAATCCGTAGTACCAATCGCGACCACACATTCCCTTATCATCCCAGTTTGCAGGATAATTTGCATTTATTTTCTTAGCAAAAAGGTAAGCCAGCTGTCGCAGCTCGTTTATGCTCAGCTCGTAGTACAGGTCGCAGCATTGTTGTATACAGCCCACCAATATTTTCTCTTCTTCGGCGGAAAACACCTATAAGAGACATAGACTATTAACATGAAGCCAATTTTTTATTTCAGCCTACTCACCTGTTTCACGGCGCATGCAGCGTATGTTCCTAGACGTTTAATGGTTTCCTGTAGCTCTTCGTCGGTTACGTTTGAAATGTCTTGGTATTCAGTCGTCACTTTTGCTAAATAACGCCGTAAGGTACTACGTGGCAGGTTGTAACCCTGTGCAGCGGCTCTCACCGTCTTCTTGCCCATTTTGATAATTCTAATGGCCTGTACAACATCCGCCAGATTTACGCTGCCTCGATCGGTCGTACGCTTGTTCCGAGATGTGCTACTAAAATATAAAAAAATGCATGATTTTTAGTTTTATTTCACTTATAATTCGTTGAGATTTTACTATATTTCAAATAAAACGTATTTGTTATTAAAACCTGTTTGCACATAATAACAACTATCAGTAAGGGCCCAGGATGGTACAAACCGGGGCATATTTGACCAGGTAAAGGTCGAGGGAAAGAAAAGCCGTCAAAGACTGAAGTTCGTAGTAAGACTACGCAACAGAGGTGAGTGTGTAACATGAGAGTACCTGGTTAAGTATACCTTGTTTGTAGAAACTGTGCAACTTTTTCGCTCTCTCTGCGCATGTCGTCACACTTTCAAATTGTGCACAAGTTAGTTGCATAATACAAACGAAATAGATTTAGTTTATTGAGTTATGTATATTATTGCAAAAGAGGCCAATTATAAGTTAATTAGCAACTTTTAAAAATATTTGGCCTAAAATAAGTAAATAAATCGGTTTAATTAATTATTTTATTCATTTTGGTAGTATAATTGGATGGATTCATTAAATGATATAGTTTTCTACGTATATATATAAATAATATGTAGCACTTACATTTTGTTGTTTATCATTTTTCTTTGGGAATCATAGGAATCAACGCTATATGCAGCGGCACCTTCATCAATGTCCATGAATATTTCATAAACTTCAAATGGAGGCTCTGCATTCTTATGCTCCACTGGATCGTGAAAATCAACGCAACAAGCATCGGGATCTTCAACAAAGTTCATGATCATTTCAGCATTTTCCTCTTTTACTTCAACTGAAGGCTGTGGCGCCGCTTGACCAATTATGCAGTGTTCTTCCAAAAAATGTTCTTGTAGGGCGGACTTCACCAATGCTCGTCGCTGCCGAACTGCTACCCTAACAGCACGTTTGGTTGGGCATTCCTCATTGCCATCAGCCATAATCGAAGGCACTGCACCAGCCCGAAGCAACACTTTTCTTGAAAATCCTTTTAAAGTAACATAACACGTATTTGCACATTATTACAAACTTAAATTGTTAACCAATAAGAACATTTTTCTTACCGAGATCACATTGCTTTTTGCCAATTAAGTCGTCACTTGTAAAGTGATCAGAGCACACCTTCCAATTTTTGCCGACTGTGTGTCCGCTTTCGCCACAAAAGGCAAGCCATTGTTTAACAATCTTTTTTTCCTTCGGAAAAGCAAAAAATGTCTGTCTCTTTTCCTTTGAGTACTTATTGAAACACATTTTCACTTGGCACTTCATTTTTATTTATGATTAAGCGTCTTTATTCGCGCACGAATGACGGACCTGCGCAATGCGTAATCTTGTAGTGGGCCAACCCTCGCTACACAAATTGGTTCAACCTTGACGACAAGCACCATATCCGTAATGCGTCACAAAACAACCAAACCATTAACGAAATTGACTTTTTTCATTATTAAAATGCTTACCTGGATTGCATATTTGAACTCTAAGTTACAATGCCGAATTTACTGAAGTTAGTAAAAATTTGTTGACATTATTAAGTAAAAAACGCATTTTACTTTTACGTTCAGAAAACTGTTATTGCTGGTGGTTGCAGCAGTGCAACCGTAGCAGAGGACGCTACATTTACGAGAGTATTCGGTTTTCCTGTATTATTTTTATTGGTAAGCAATTTCACACAGTGCTGCTTTAAGAAAAATGCATTTATATTAGTCTATATTTAATTTTTATAAAACAACGCGATTGCTTTTAGGAACTTTCTGCAGTTGTGCAGTGTTTAAAGAAAAATAGATGTAACAGCTGATTTGTAATTTTGCCATTCACAGTGAAGTTGTTTACATTTTATTTTTGTTGCAATTTTTTGAAAACTGGGAAGAGCAATAAATATTAGGTTTTATTGATATATTATATGCATAATAGTTGCAATATTAACTATTTATTGTATGTAAAATTAAATTAAATTTAAATAATGCTTGTGGCTGCCAACTTTTGTTGTCACTTACAGAAGTTTCGCTATGCTCGCACATAGATGGCGCTAGTACTATAAAATATAAAATCTCAGTGTAATTGTTGTAACGGCTTAAAAAAGTAGTAGAAAGACTGTGTTCAAAGTTAGTGAAAGGTTTGAAATAGTTGAAGGCAGCGAGTTACCTAAACTGATTAGATCCAAAGTTATCTTGGTGTGAGAAAGGTGCGAAATGGTGTGTGTCGTTGTAGGGGCTATGGTTACGGACAGGTATTTAACTACTCCTATCTTAATTCCGGGCAGCAAGCTGTTTAACAGCTTGGAATGACCATAACCTAGTTTTATAGGTGGAGACTATTGGTTCCGTTATGGAATTTCCCAAAGTTCGGGAAACGCCTTTCAAAATATTTGTTCCCGATTAGTAGTTTTGTGGGATGCCTTTTCTAATAAAATTGGCGAATAATATCCATGTCTTTTTTAATACACGCCAGTTTATTATTATTTACACTTCTTGAGACACAGTGCCGAATTTCATGCCCTGTCTAGCATGCAGGCGCTTCATAAATAGGGTTCTCGTTTCCTTTTAAGAGGTTAGTTGGTTTTATTTGGAAGTTAACTATAAACTATTCTACCGACCGTCAGCGTAACACGTATCGCTTTAAGAAACACAGAAGGTTATGGATTTTGTTTCCAATGAACAAATAGAAAATCCTCAAGAGTGAATTTTTCGTTGAGGAATAGGTACATATAATTATGTCTCGTAAAGGAGATGCCACTCATTGAAGTCAGTGAAGCCACGAGAACGTTTCATTTGCTTAATTCCTTACAACTAAAGAAAAAGCTGTTAAGAGAGAGGGAAACATGTATGGCATAAATCCTTCCAAGAGCTTACGTAACTCAATTTAATAACATAATTTTACTCACTGCAAGTTATGAATTGTAGTACTCAAGCAAATGTAAATGCGTTTTCATATACTTACGAAGCATCTGAAAAAAAACCACCAACAACTGTAACATTAAGACTTAGACAAAGAATATTTGGAAGAAACATAAAATTCCTTATTATACCATATACAAAACTTATAGATATAAAAATGTTTATATATTTGTTCGATTGAGTTTACAACTACTTGTAGTCTTAATCTCTGCACTTTTTACATATCAATAAAAGCTTTATAAGGTTTAATTTCTGGAAGCATAAATCTCATAGTGTACAAATGAAGCGAAACCAATTTTCGGCTTAATAAATATCCAATAGCACATTACACATCTCATTGTTCTTTTGGTTCAAGGCAAAAGTGCAGCCCGCAGTTTTGTGAGTATTCTTGGTACGCAAATATTTGGTATAGGCTTGATCCACTGATTGCAGTGTAACGGAACGAGTGCTCTCATGCCTGAAATCATAAATGATAAGAAGTGAATTTCTAAACAGAGATAACTTTTTTCTATAATTACGTCAGCAATTGTTCCAATCTTTGCAGCTGCATACACAGCTTGATGCCGCTGTAGAAATCTAAATCAGCTTGCAAACTCAGCTTGGGCTCGTGGGCTAAGGTAAAGTCCTGAGCTAGCTGTGCATAAGTAAAGCCCACCGCTATGTGCCCCACCACAGCGCTGCCGGTGCTGGAATTAAGTCGAAAAACTTACTACATTTTTTTTTTTAATAATTCGGCACTCACTTTTGTTGTATCTCCGTCTGTGCATTGCGATTCCATATACTGTAGTTCACCTTGCCATTCAAATCTACGCTTTTAGCGCCCAGCACTCGCCAGTGTAGCGTCGCACCAGAGTTGAGTATTATATACTGCTCATGATCTTGCGCCAATGTCGTAGCCTGATAAGCAGGCGTAGATTCTGAAGCAGTGGAGCCCCATACATGACCCATCAGTTCTACCTGACTTGTGAAGAAGACAAGTGGACGCAGCTGTGCACCCAGCACACTAATTTCCATGCCTGCGGTGACGGACTCCTCGCTGCTAAGCTCATCATCGGCGGGCGTGTTACTGGTATCGGCAACGTCGCCGTCGCCCACTATGGAACCCAAACCAGACGTATAAATGCCTAGCTTAAAGCTGCTGGATTGCTCACGGCCAGCGTGTAACAGAAACTCCACAGAGCCTCGCTTTAAGATGCCCTGATAAACTTCCTGTGTGCTGAGCAAGGTTTCGTTATAGGCGGGCGATTGTGAGATTTGGCGACTTAACACAGTAGTGAGACCTGTGGCAAAATATGCATATAAAAGCTGTAGGATTACTATGTAATGCTGCACTTACCCTTCTGTCCTAGAACATGATAGTTATGCACATGCGGGCGGGCCTTTAAAGTAGCCTCAAATAACGCTCTAAAACGTGGGCACTGCTCGGCCAGCATGCGCAATTTCTGTAGCACATAAGTCTTAATTTCAAACTGTCTATCATTGGAGCTGAGATAATCCACCAGCTCGCCCAGCTGCTCGGGATTGGGACGCAATGCCAGCAGCACATCCAAAGCCAAAGTGCGCGCGGAAGTATCAAAGCGACGTTTCTTCTGATAAAATATGTCCGCGAATTGCTGACGATGCTTCTCACTAAAGACCCTCACAGGAAAAGCTTTTAAGGCCTGCAAGGCGGCCACGGATACTGGCGACGATTCCGATTGCGATTGCTGCAGCAACATATCAATGGTTTCAACATCCTGCAGATTCTGGAGCGCGCGTATATACAATGTCTGACACTCGATCTTATCCAGCTTGCCCACGCACTCAGAGTTGGCCAAGTTCTCCAACAAATAGCTACGCAGTTTCTGCAGCAGCTCATCATTGGCTTCCAAGCCGCTTTGTCTGGTCAGCGTGGCTAAGGTCTGCAGCATGCTGTCCCTTAACTTTAGCTGTCTGGAGTTGGACTTAAGCTGCAGTTGAGCAAAAAGATGCTCAAGAATAGCACGTTCCGGATGCGTGCCAACGGCCAGGGACTGCAAATATCTTTCTAGTAAGTCCAAAGCATCCTGAAACGTATCAGGGCCATCGTAATAGTATGCAAAAGTGGCATTATGCGCATCAAAGCTTTGCACTGCTCCTAGGAGATCCAAAAGCTGTGGCGCTATCTCATCGTGCTTGCCAAGCAGCTGCAGGAATTCCTCTTGTTTAGTGTAACGAGCAACTGGCAATAGCTGAGCAAAGGTCAGAGCTAGAGAAGATTTTCCCACGTTCTCAGCTGCCATTTGTTTAACAGCCTGGTTCAATTGACGCTTCAGCTGTGGGAATATAAAAGTATTTGGCTTAAGTTGTCTTTTAGTGCGCACAAGTCTTTCTTACCGTCTGTCCCTTAATCTCACTAATAACTCCATCCACATCCGCCTCTAGCTCAAACACGCGATACCATTCCAGCAGACTGTCTATAGCTGCCGCCAAAGTGTCTTGTTCCAGCTGTTGCACTTCCTGTTCTCCTTCTAGGATATGTTGCAGTATCAGCTTAGCCTGCACCAAGCTGCCCACATCGGATTTAGCAGCCAGCGCCAAGCGATGTGATTCCGTAGACTCTGCGCGTAGCAGCTCACCATCGGCGGTTAAATCATAAGTAATCTGCTCCTGTGAATGTTGACCCACGCCCAAAGTCTGTTCCGAGCGATAGTTAACACGCAAATCCCAGTGTGTACAATCTGTTTTGGTTTTTTCTACTTTGGTGGAGGATTTGACATTATAGAAGACCTTGCAGCTGCCGGAAACATCCAGCTCATCGTGTACGCCGCCTGCATATTTTAATTGCAACAAGGAGGCAATACCACGCTCTAGATTTAACAAGGATTGATCTCGTGAAGTGTGCGCTATGACCTTATCGGGTTGCCCTTGTTTTAGGCTTATATAGAAGGGTCTGTCGGGTATGCGTGTAATGGAACGCTGCACGGTTTGAGATTTTTTGCCTGGCGCACTAATGCTGCTGTCTATAAATTGGAGTTCTAGAAGTTGAGCAGCTTCCTCCTTGCTGTGCCACACAGACTTAATTTTCAACTGCGTTTTGAATTTATAACCAGCTTCATCGGCTACGGAAGCTTCTTTAAGATTGTCCAAGTTCACTATGCTTTGTAGCTCGTAAAACTGTTCGCTGCCGGGCCTTATAAGCTGTGCCTGAGCTGTGGGTGTAGCGAAGCAAAAGACACGTCATTAGAAATACTTTAGAACAACTTTCACCCTGCTCAAATATCATATTATTTATATTATTATGTGCAAAGGTTATCAACTAGTGGTTTGAACTTTGAATAACAGCTGACTGTAGTGCTGCCCACTTGGTAATTGTGCCAATAAATAGGCCAGTTAACTGTTTATGTGCATGTGTTTGTCACTTTCAATGTCGCTGTGTGCGTGTGCATGTTATTCGCATTACAACAAAAGTTCATTCAACTCCACTTAAGTGCTTTAGCAGCCGCTTTCTATTGCACATGTTTGCACTTATTATTTGTATTTATCTATTTATTAGTTCATAATAGGTTATTTACTTACTTAGCCCGCAGCCACACAAACAAAACAACAAAAGCAATAACAATAGGCCATTGTTACCCACTTGCCGGCGTTGCATTTTTGTTCTTGTTCTTCTTGTTTCTACACTTTAACTACAATCTCAACACGTTTTACTTGAGTATATATAGAGCTGGATTCTGATCCTAAACTAATTCATTGATAAGAAAATCCGATGTTGCGTTTCGAACCGGCTACAAAAGTATTCTGATAGTTGCTGTGCGTCGCGCGCCCGCTTGGAAATTAAAATGCAAAGATATACGCATTGAACTGTAAAGCCTCACATCAGCCATACTTTGTATATAGTGGCAGCTCTATTTCGATAGCGATACGGCAGCGCTGCGCTGTTATGGCGGCTGCCCAGTGACAACATATGTAATATAACAGTGGGTAGAAATGTAATGGTATTTAAAATGTTAATGGTATGTTAGCATATAAATGCTGAAAAAAGCGTATGTTATTTCGTCTACAGAGTTCTGTTCTACAAATATTAAAACTTTTTGACTCATGTTAAAAGTGCGCGCCAAACTTTGAATTCAAAAATATTACTTAAAAAAATTGTAATTTTCTGAGAAGCAGCCTTATTGTGTTAATAAGGAAAACTACGTCAACTGACGTAGTGTATATACCACCGCCTAGCCATGATGAAGCCAGTTTAAATATCAACAACATAGCTGACGGAACCTGTGGAGTTGATTCAGAATTGGTGGCACGGAGTTCATAGTGCTGCACCAGATGTTTTTTTGTTTTCACTATATGAGATAAGTTGCATTTCCACAAATATTCAACAGGGACATAAGTCAGGATAATCGACTGCTTCTGCATAAAAATAGCTGCGGTCTTTTTATTTTAAACGAATTCATATGAATCATTTAATTTGACAGTGTTCAATGTGGAAAATTGTTGAAAAACGAAAGCGTCAAAACCAAATGTGCCATAATAAACCAATGCACAATTTTGATGCATATTTGTATACATCAAGCCAGGGATTCATACCGAAACTTATTTCGGATACGGCTACGATTACGGTAGACCGGTGCTCCTGATCCGGTAAACAGTTTTATTTCGGTTTTCTTTTTCAATAATATCGGTTTCGATTCGATTCACCTATGGTTGTTTAAAAAAATTCAAAATTTTTGCTGAAAAGCGACCATTTTGAAGACGTGTACGTGTTATGCTGCTTGCGTTGCTGTTTTGTTAGACCGACTTGCTCGTGCTCAAAATATAGAAAGGGCAAGAGCAAAAACTAGGCTCATGTATGCACTGCCTTGGGAATAGGCACTTTTCAGAAAGTCAACTCAATGAAACGGCCAAGGATTCCACTCTATTACTTTCATGCTCTTTGAAAAAAACAGTGCCAAAGAGTACTCAAAAAGAAGGAAGTGGGAAAGTGTCCAGTGTTTCATTTATTATGACACCAGGAGAATCACAATACACAAAGCAATCGTAGTGTATTGCAGAAGCTTAAGGAATTCTATATTACATGCATTTTTATTTTTTAAATATCTTTACTCCTTCGACGTAGATGATAATGCTTCACAGAATGACAGAATGTAAAGCATAAAAAATATGTAAGCTTGCAAAGAATTAACCCGAAACCGTACCGGTATAAATATATCGGTTTCTATTCGGCTAATTCGGAAAATTTATAACGGTTATCGGTTTTTCTTGTAAAATATATTTCGATTACGGTTTGAATCCCTGGATCAAACATTAGAACTCGTTCTTTTCGTAAAAGCTTCTGCATTCCAAACCTTCATTTCGCATTATCTGCGACAAAAAACCAATAATTTTTTGATGCAAAACGCCTATTAGCGCCTTGTGCGAACGACCGACTCGGAAGGTGTTACGTTTGGGTATGGTCTTTTGCAGTGAGAAAGAAAAGAAGCGCATGCATGTTTATAGATTGTTGTTGTTATTTTCGGGTGATGGCGTTCTCATAAGCGCAGGTTAGATGGCGCCAGTTGTAGAGCTAGCTCCCAGCTCAATAATTCCCATTTGTCGGGCGTTCCGTGATGGTTCCAATTTGATCGTATCTTTTTGAACTTCTTTAAACAAGTTAGTTTTAGTATTGCCAATATTTTGTTCTTGCAAAACCATCAATGTTAATTAATTGCATGCATTTTCTATATTAACTTGTTGGGATACCGGTAACTGTAGTTATAAAAAAAATAGGCCAAAAATAAAAAATGGTCGTTACGGGCATTCCATGAAAATGCAGTATATTAGTGCAAGGTTAAAAAGCAGTCATCGGTAACAGCAGCAGAGAAGTTGAATGAATTTTCATAAAAAATTGTAGATTTTCGTGAGGGCATACTAGCTATCCTTTGATAGAATAGATGTTTCACATCAAACATTCAATTTTATAAGCTCATTAACTAAATTAAGCTATCTTGTTGACAATTTTCAGTGTTCGGCAATAATCCAAATATCTATTAGTGCCATTGTCTTGGAAACTAAAATAAACTTAAACTTTATTATTCAATCCCGAATATAACTTTTTAATATTTTATTTAAGGAAGTTACTAAAAATTAAAATGAAGTGTATAATTTTGAATGTGGATTTGTAGTTAAGCGCGTAGCAAAGAAGTTGCCAGCGAGGCTAAAAGCGTGCTGCCACCTTGACGGAAGTCATTAATTTGGCTTAAAAAAGAACTACATAATTTATAGTTTTGGAACTGCATCAAATGAACCATCTAACGGCAAAGAGCGCCATCTATTGAAAGAATTTTCATTCGCCTGTAACAGTTCAAAAGTGAATGTCTCAAAAGATAACTTAAGGAAAATAAAGGTGCCGCTGACATTTTGTCATATCTCCATTATTTGAATTCCATAATTTAAATCAATAGCTACACATTATTTATTTTGCGCTTATCACTTGCAAATGGCTGCAACAAATTACTAGCACAGTCAGAATCGACCACACAGAGTTACCACCAACTACTTGCAGCTGCCTGACTCGTCGCAGCCAAAGTGCAACCTTTTATATTATTTTATTAGTTTTATCGTTTATTTACACACAAATATAAGCGACCGCTAGGTTTAACTAACCGCAAAATGTAAAGAGAGCTAAGAAAAACGTCAAAGAAAAAGCAACAGAAAAAAGGAGCGACAAAGTTGATACATAAAAACATGCATACAAAAAATGAGATATGCGATAATGCAAAAGGTAAATATGAAAATGGAAATAGATATGCACACACTGGACACATGTGTGTATCTGTATGGATATATTGGCTTTAAGCGAAATAATAAGGTAAACACACACCGCACACACTAACACACGGAGAGTGACGATAAGCATGACAGCTTGTTGAAGTGGTCCTCCAAGTGGAGCGAGCGAGTGAGTACAATGACCGCTCAGCGCTCCCTGCGCTTCTTACAGTTGAGTCATTGTAACCAACGCACAGTGGGTCACACTGTCCAGTTCCCGCTATCTATTTTGGTTTTGATGTGAAACATCTATTGACGCACCTTGGAGGTAAGTATGCCTTCACGAAAATCATTTATTACTCTCGAACGGTGTTACGCTTGTGTGTGCCTCCATAGAAGAGCGAGCAGGTTGCACGTTTGTTTGTTGTGCGTTATGTTAGCACGAAAAGAAGAGCATGCATGCTTATGAAAAGTAAGATTGATCCATCGACTTGTTTGTTTTTAAAGGGAACTCACATTTGAATTTTTGGCATCTGACGGGGGTTCCCTGACGGCTGGAGTTTTTTACTTTTCTGCAAAAAGGTATTGCGATTGGCCAATAAACTAAAATCTGTAATTTTATGATTTTCGACGATTTAAGCACTCTGACAACTTTTTAGCGATGTTTTTGTGTTGGGAATGACTTCAAAGGGTTTCCTATTGAATTGGAGCACTATAGTTGGGTCGTCAGAGAAATAATAAAAGTAAATAATTTTCAAAAGTGATTTTTTTCAAATTTTTTTGTTGTTTAAATTTCTCTTAGCCAATTTTGGCTGTTTTGATAAACGTGCGGAAAAGCCTGAGTTGGTTACCAACTGTTCATTTTTATTTTATATTCGAAATTTGTGTTTTTCTTTTAAAAATCTAGGTACGTATTTCATAAATGCAATGTGTATAACGTTTGCTTATATGTGTTTGTGGTAGATCTTAGTATAAAACGCACTTTGTCATCGAGCGTTTTCGCTTCTTTATCCTAATCTTCTCGCTGTCTTTTCTTTTAGATTTCAACAATTTATCTTATACATGTATATCAAGACATTTTGGCAAACTTTACTATAAGTTTAAATTTAAAAATTAATTCAAACTCCAACAAATTATTGTTTTATTTACCATTTCGAAATTATCAATCTTTATTTTTATTAGCACCAGATTGCTAACTTCACCCACTGTGCAACGTTGACGACGGGCAACGTTTATCAGTTGCAGCAAAGGACAGGAAAGGGGATGGCCATACCACAACGCAGCGTGAGTGCCGTTGCGGCTGTCACTTAAAGCAAACATATGTTTCATTACAAATTGACGACCGCAACAAAGTCAGAGCCGGACACGACGCTTATCAGTGAGCGTTGCTGATAAGCCCAACAACAACAAGAAAATTAACAACAAAAGCGAGAACAAGAAATATGAGAGCAGGGGCAAGTAGCTGCTGCCGCTGCTGCCGTCGACAGCGGCAGCGACTGGGCAGCGGGCAACCAAAGGCACAACAACAAACGAAAATTAACAAAAACTAAATTTAAACACGTCTTCTTGTTGTGGTCCCTTTTACCGAACGAACGAGGCGAATGGACACAGACGAAGCGAGGCGGAAAGCGGAAAGCGGGACGCGGATTTCATTAGCTGCACAGTTGAGTGAACGAGTAGGGAGAGGGGGGAGGGGGGGGAGAGGGGGGTAGCAGTGAGTGAAACGGCAGATGAAGTCACAGCTACTGCTGCGGTCGTTTTGCCAAGGTTAATGCTGCCAAGGCGAGGGTAGAGGGGCAGAGCGCATTGTGCACAGTGAGCAAATGTAAATTTGGCAAGCTGTAAAAAGTAAACAATGCCAATTTGCAGTTGAAGTCAAATCTGTATCGATGGGTTGAAGTTCAACAGATAACGCGAAAGATGCTAACGTATATTAAGTTGTTTATTTATCAATCAAACTAATAAATCACGCTTTACTAACATTCTTCTTCTTAACTGGTCAAAACAACATATTGCCGGGTTACGGCCTGATATAGAGCAATCCTCCAGGCCGTCTCCAGTTCGTGATACTAAAGGTTGTTAGTGCTCACGCTTTCTGATCGTTCCACAAGGCCTACACCTTCGTTGGCTTCGTTCCCAACGCGTGGAGTGCCAAAGATCTCATGTATCCGCTGTCAGCTGAAACACTCCAAGAACATCTGCATCAAACTGCGTCTTTATTCACCCCATACATCAAAACGGGAAGAGTGTTAGTTTCATCTGGCAAGACTGATTTCTTCTACTATTGACTTGGTAAAACCAAAAAAGCATCGATTGGCAAGAGTAATTCTGCGCCTAATCTCCATGTTTGTGATGGTGGTGTCAAAGTAGACGAAATACTTGACAACCTAAAAAGTACAGTTTCCAGCAGCAATCGGAGAATCTTACGTTCGAAACGATTCGCTCTACTTGAAAAAAATGAACTTTGTTTTGCTCTCATTTATAGCTAGACTTTCCTGTTATAATCTCTTGGATTCTCACTAGCGCCTCACTGCTGAAATCCGAACAGTGCTTTCGAAAATTCATTTAACATCACTTAGCATATTGCCTTATATGTTCTAAAAATAAGATACTACGGTAGTTGGCGCATACCGTGTGGCTAACAGGGCAGAGAACACTAAGGTTCCATAGGGGAAAACTCTCATCTTGCCAAATTCTGCAAAAGAACTGATGCATGCACCCTAACAACTTATTACCGTCAAACTGGCCGGCAGTATGCGCCATCAGCTTTGCTGTTCCAGATTCGCTTGATATCAATGTTCTACGGTCATCATAGCAGGCGACATTCCACGATGTCATCTGTGATTGGGAACATCGGAAAGCTAACTCCAGAGCTGGATTTATCACAGTTATCGCTCGACAATAAGTCGTAGAAGTCTTTCCTCCACATCCTCAGTGCAACCACTACATCCATTACCATAAATCTCTCTGCGTGGGACTAAATCCTTTAGTCACTTGACGTTAAGCATTATTCCTGCTAACACATAGCTCGATCTTCTCAGGATCGCGCTTTTCCTGCTCACGTTTGACGGTACCTATGAAAAGGCACCTCTCTATCTTTATCTAAGTCTCTTTGCAGGGTCTTTCTATAGGCGCCCGCCTATGAATCGCCACTGGACTCAAAATCGGTTTGTTCGATTTTCTAACTTGCTTTGACAGTTCACTCAATAGTTTAGAGAGAAGGAACTTCTAATTAGGAACATAAAATACCGTGGGAGTTATGTGCTTTGTTCACTCATTATATTCCTATATAATTCATTATATTCCTTCCTGTTTCAATCTCAGTTTCTACAGTTCTGTCAATCTATCCAATTAGAACAAAAGCGGTTGAATAGATAAGTTTGGTTTAAGATTAAAAGTAGCTAACTGGTATATCAGATTTCATAACAAAGTTTTTGACTAGCATATACTCAATATTCCTGGCTGTTTTCTGGCACAAATACATTCACACCGATGGTGAAAAAGTTGCCACAGAACATTTGTAAATCGCATTTGGCAGCAACTCTAATCTAAATTTCAAGTTCACTTTTAGCGAAAAGCTATTAACATAACAAAAAAAAACTCAATGCAAGTTTAACTTAAACTTTTGTCTTGACAGCACTTAAAATGCAACCCCCAAATGTATGCATACGTTTATCGATAACTTGCACAAACTTTGAAGTTTGTGTCACTGTGACTTATGCTACACTCTACCACTGTCTTAAGCGCTGCCGCAGTCAGCGTCGACTGAGACGCGACTGCGACTGCGGCGCGGTGTGAACTGGCAAAGGCAAACAAGCAAATAAACAAACAATCGAAGTGCGGACGGGCGTGTTGTAGCTTTTGGTCAAGCTTTTCAATGGGTCGCTCTCCTAATGTGTGTACGTCTGTGTGTGTGTGTGTGTGTGTGTGTGTGTGTGTGTGTGTGTGTGTGTGTGAGAGAACTCTTGTGTTGTTGTGTGCGTGCATTGTGTATTGTGTTTATTGTTGTTGTTGTTGGAGGGCTACGAGCTGGCGCAGCAGGAAACAATTAGCTCTAAATAAAATTTCAAAATAAGCAACTGTTTGCGCTTAAATCCGGCCAACCAGCTATTTTAAGCGCACACGCAAGGGCTTTTAGTTATACACACATACAAAAAGGACACACATACATTTACACAAAATGGCCACTCACTAACACACACACACACACACACACATAAAGCGGCAAAACGGGCAAATAGATACAATAACGTTATCACTTAATTACGGTATTTAAATGAGCAACAAATGATATGCTTTTCATGCGCCGTTAACAATTTAGAACACACACACACCCACACACACACACACACACACACACACACACACACAGCTTGCCACATGCAACGTCAACAAGAATGCGAGAGAAATATTTGAAAAGCGCGCCGGTAACTATGCTACACTTTATTTTGTAATCATCTTTTGTGACAACTCCATCGTGCCACATACATAGTTGCATAAGAGTGTGTCTGTGTGTCTGTGTGTGTGCGCGTTGCTGGACACGTGCATATGTATGTGCATATGTATGTGTGTGTGTGTTGCAAATTTAATTGATATTTTAACAACTAATTGCTGCTGTTGCATTATAAATTACACTCGGTGGCTGCCACGGCAACGATAATTAAAATATTTTTGGTTTATTCATTTTTTGCACTCACCTTCAACTAGAACAACAATAACAATATTAGCAAAAAATAGGAAATTCAAAGCTGATAGTGAGCAATCGAATTTTCAGTACTCTACACTTAAATAGGTTAAAAATCTTAAGAAAGGAAGCAAATTTTTGAACGAATTTATTGACTTTTCAGTTTTGCCTCCTTCTTAAAGTCAACCAGACAATGAAGCCATATTTATTTTTGGAAAAAGTTGAAAGCTTTACACTTTACATTTTGGATATCGCTAAAAATCTAAGTTTCTTGCCCAAAATTTTTGACTTATCTTGACAAGTACTAGAGTAGGGGTAGAACAACTAATAGAATAGAATATAAAAGCTAAGTTGTCGACGAAGAAGAACCTTTGTGTATGTTAAATAAGTAGAACCAACTAGGGTTAAAAAAATAACCGCAATATGAAAAAAGTTTTATGGAATTCGTAGAAATTTGTTTGAAGTAAATTTTTTTTTAGTATTGTAAACATGCAATTTTTAAAACAATTTTTTACGTAGTCTTTAAGAAAACGAGAACAAATATTTCCAAAATGGAATTTTATAGCTTTGTAGCTCGCAATAAATTCAAGGTATGCCAAAACGGTTTGAGACAAATTAAACCGATATTTAATTACCTTCTATTTGAGTTACAGGTTATCTCTATTTGTGGAATGGTTTCTGAGTAACATGAGATTTGCTAATTTCGCAACTATCGATGTCTTGAATTTTCTGAAATAGCCATAATTCGAAAACGGTGCTACCAAATCTAAAACGGTTCCCGTAAAGGTATGTTTTAGCCATGGGCCTTTCATTGAGGTGAAATTTGTTGCATAGTCTAATTAGCATTTAAAAAACTTATTTCTAGTACATTTTTTTTTGTATTCTGAAATACATCTTCCCCGCCGCCTGCTTGCTCATAGATCATATTGCTCTTCGTTTTCCTCAATTTTAGCAGGTGTAAAGTGAAGCAACCCGATTTACGTTTAAATCCTTTGTCGTAACATCGGTCAAAGACACAATTTTTAATTCATTTTGGTATATTTAAATATAGGATCTAAAGCCGAATGAATCGGAAAATATCAAGATTTAAAACATTATAGAAATTCCCAAAAATGAAATACATACCTACCTAACTGTAAGATGTTTTATATTAATAAGAAGTGTTCCCTGCTGGGTTAACCAATATTCAAAATTTCTTTATTCCACAATTGATCGTCTTAAACCTAATTATGCTAACTGAGTAACTGTTGTGCCGAAGTATTCAGCGTAACGGTTAAGTGGCGTGATCTATCTTATATATGTATAGAGTATGTGGGGGTGTATGACACTATATAGTGCATACTATCTTACTATGTTTTGGCCATATTTAGATACTCAAATTGCTTAAGATACTGCAAAAATTGTATAAACCTATTTATTGTATAATGTGTGTGGCTCTTTTCCTGTATAATTATTACAAATAAGTGACAAAAATGCATAAACTCTTTGCAAGGATATCGAAAAACAAAAAACAAACCCAAATGCAAATGGTAAAGTAAATAATTTAATTAAATAAATGATATGGAAAATGCTAAATACATAGACCAAACGGCGCATTTTCGATTACAGTACCAACAAAAACGTCAAATTTCACTCACACACACATACACACACACACATATTGACAATCAAAATGGCAAAGGAAATGCAATGCAACTGTTGACCCAATTAGTAAAATGTTTTTCTGATATTCCAACCGAAATGTTTGCTGTCATTAACTGCATGTAAAATGTGTGTGTGTCTGTGTTTTTGTCATCGCTTAGTTATGTAATTGTTTAAATGTTGGTTTAAGCCAAATTATGCATAGATAAACTGAACAAAAGCTAAAATTCAAAGCCCAAAAAACTCGCTGAGCGCATTTGCTCTGAACTTTTTGCACAGCTGTTTAACTTTTTAAATCCGCAGAGCTTTAATTAATGCACAAACTGCACTACATACCATATGAGCATATATATATCGCATATATTTATAACTCCAATTTTTCATTCTACATTTTGTTGATTCCTTTGTTGCATTTTTTATACATCCAGAAACAAATTCACTTTAAATAGAGCCAAAAGTTGCCGAAAAAAGATCAACATGGAGGAACTTTTGAGCATTTCGCTCAATTTAAGCTTGGGAGTTTGCAGTTTTTGTGACTGCATTTTGTGTATATATGAAATATACACATGCAAATGGCATATATATGTACGAGCATACATATCTGTGTGCTTTATAGGCAGATTTCTATGGGTATATGGCTGCATATAGTATATGTTTTGACTACTTTCAATTTTAAGCTGTGCACACTTTGTGAAGCGGCTATATGGGTTGTGGCAGGCGTTTTGAGGATAGACTCCTTTCGTATACCCAAAAAGCTGACTTCTTATAAGATAGCACAACTGTCTATAGCAATTACAATTCCCACTTTCGAAAGCATTCTACGTCATCTGTCTCGATATTCACTATCGGTCATGAACTGAATTCACAAACCTTTTAAACACTAAAATTGTGACGAAAATACTAGAGAATCACTATTAGAGAAGTTGCTGAACATGTCGGCATATCGGTTGGTTCATGCCATGGACTTTCTTCAGATGTTTTGTGCATAAAACGTGTGGCAGCAAAGTTTGTTCAAAATCGTCGCATGGATAATGCTCAGGAGCTGTTGAATGTTGGATCAAAACTGATGATATAGTTGAGACGTCACAAGCATAATCCTCCCAATGAAAGTGGTCAAAAGGATCAATACAGAAAATAAACTTAGTTGCGGATTGCTGAAAGCAATACCTTCCAAATGCACACAAGGTGAGGGCAATCCGAGACAATTTTTTTTTCGAAATATTAAACAGCAATACTATGCTGTGCAAAAGTCTTGGAGGAATGCCACGCCTCAGAGTATAGCATACATTTCGACATTTCCCAACATTAAACTTAAGAGTGAGCCTCGGTTCTAGTAACTTAACCAAGTGGACGTACAACCTCCACATGGTGAACATTAGTTAGCTGCTCTTACACCTACCACATAAAACTCCCGTATCAATGAAAGATGGTAGAAGCCGCCTGGAGAAGTGTCCTTCATTAGACCGTAGCCCGGTAACGGATTGTTATGGCCAGTCAAGAAAAAGAATCTTAAGGTGCCAGGGCATTTTCCAATCTTCAAGACGTGCCTCTGGAGAGGACCAAAAAACAGTTAAATCACCAGTAAAGTGATATTACTAATTAGCACCTCTCTCTTCATAATCCACATCATCACGATAACAACCATTAGACCCAAAACATTTTGCTCCGGAACACCAGCAAGCAAAGCCTTTCCATCGGGAACAGCATTTTTAGTCTGAACACTATGAAACTCCTGCCTTTCAAATACTATTTAAAGCGTGGTCCCTGCCTACAAGCACACGCCCGGATTTGTGGGAAAGCAATTGAGGTCTTTTGCATCACGATAATGCAGCTGCTCGCATATTGTTACTTTTCGTGATTTTTTGCCCAAAAACAAGCATTGACCCTCTGAAACTTTTTCCTGCTCTCGAAACTAAGAAGAACCATGAAAGAAGAACTAAAAGTCGTAACAAAAAGCGCATATGGGTATTATCACTGAAGGTCATTTCACAAAATCTCTGTCACAATAATAATAAATTAAACGAGACCAAATAATCTCGAATAAAGGTAATTTTTGAATTCGTGTTATGTCACTTTCGCTGTGGTAAGGCATCGTTTGTTTCATTTCGTTTTTGATAGCAGTCAGTTTTAAACAGAGTTTCGTGCATAAAATGCATAAAGACAAGGTGTTTAGGGGGATCAGCTAATCAGAAACACCATGTGGAGGTTGTGCGTCGATTTGGGTAAGGAAGAGAAAGGGACCCGTGTGTTTCACTCTGTCCTGTTATAAGCCAGACAAAATAGTCTACATACTTTTATTCAACTTGTATGTACGATAGTCACGTTCGACTCCACGCATTACTTTAAAGAGATCAAAATAGATATTGCTAAAAAATAAAAAATTCATCCATTTTATTTTAATAAACCTCGTAGATCATTTTTTGATTCGATCTATAAGTTTATAAACCTAGTTCTTTTGGGGTGCACTTGCTTGAAATCTAGTTAAAAAACTGTAAAATTCAATTTACCAAGCAAAAATCAAAAAAATACTTCTAATGGCTTGAGATGAAACCATCTCGTTAGAAGAAGTATAGAAATCATCGAAGTTAAAGCAAAATCCTTTCTCTAATGATAGAAGATAGAGCATACTTAGACCTAAAGCAATCTTTGGAGGTATCATTAAAAGAAAGTCGGTCCAAAGCTTTCACGATAGACTTCCAATGCTCTCCGACGTATGTCTTTCTTCTTGAAGGATACGTTCTGCTAGAAATTCGGTTGAAAGTTGTATTTATTTGGAGCTGCAAAGAGATTTCTGGAACACCGGAAACAGCTCTCCTGTAGCGCATATCTCAATTCGTTGCAATTCATTTTCTGTCAAATTCGCAATGTGTATTCGACTCCCCCATATTATACTAAGTATATTTTTTTGTTTTTCTGTTGTCATTATAATAAATGTATGTATATGGATGGGCGCGTTTGTATGTGTGTGTGTGTGTGTGTGTGTGTGTGTGTGTGTGTGTATACAAACATAGTTTTAAATTTTTGCGAAAATGAAAATGAAATACAAACAGCTAGCGGCAAAAGGTGTGTGCCTCACCCAAAACAAACAAGATACACACACACACCAAACACACACAGTCACACTCACACACACAGCTACCAAGCACATGCATACATACATTTATAGAAACACGCAAATTATGCAAACGGCAACCGCAAATAACATAAATTTCACAAACTCGTCGACCGCGTAGACCGCACACCTGACGAGGTGTTTTGGCCATTTGCCGCATTGAAATGTTCGCTCTCTGTTTGTTTGTGTTGCATGTTTGTCTGTTTGTTGGCAAACACACTCACACAAACACACACGCATGCAAATTTATGTTTGCTTGCATCTATGCGAATGTGTTTGTTGCAGCACTTTTGATTTCTCACACGGCAACAAGCAACTTACAATGTGCTTAAAATATTTTTATTGCTTCATTTTTTGTCACCTCTCTTTTGCACACTGGTTTCAATCCATAACAAAAACAGATTACGAGCATGTTAAGCGCTTGTTGACAACTCTGCCAATGCAGGCAGGGTGCAAACCCTGGCAGCGGAGCTTAAATCAATGAACGAGCGAGAGAGGCCGCACGAGTGACCGAATAGTGTGGCCAGCGTAAATTGGTATGCATTTGCATTTGGCAACACACTCTGTGAGCGTGAAGGTGTGGGGGAACGGCGGGGAATGGAACAGACGTAAAAAAACAGTACACAAAAGGCGCATTAAAACTAAAGATCAACAAAGCGTTTTAACTTATGGGCATTTGGCACACTGCATACGCAGGGAAATACATGCAAAAATCTTACACAAACACACGAATTGTGCAGGGTGTCCTTTCATGAGTAAGGGAACTTTGTTTGAGTAAATGGATGTAAAGTGAAAGGAAATTCCAAATGAAAAACTTTGCTCGTTTGAGCCATGCTCATGCGGTGGGAATAAAAGTACCTAGAAAGAATCGACAGACAGTTTCAGTTCAATTTTTGCTACAAAACTATTTTCTTGTAGTTATGTTTCGATCTAAAAGAATCGTCAAGACCTTTCTGGAAGAGGCCTATTCTTTGTCTACTATATACTTTTTAACACGAGCATGTGATTGCATATGATGGAGAGTGTGCTGTGAAACGCCGAAGTAAATAGGAACGGGACTAAGTTCACTAAGAGTGTCCAATTTCTTGCATACGCAGATGATATCGGTATCATTGGTCGTGCAAATCGAGCAGTTCCTGGGGCCTTTGCGGCTATTGAAAGTGAATCTGCTAAGGTGGATTTGGTTGTTAATGAGTCACGATGAAAAACGATGTCAGCATGGAGATCAAGCGCAGAATTGCCAATAAATGTTACTTTGGTCTAAGTAGGCAATTGAGTAGTGGAGACCACTCCCGCCAGACAAAACTAACACTCTACAAGATGTTCATCCATCCCGTTTTGCTGTATGGCGCTGATGACGCGGTCTGATGAAAAAGCCCTTGGAGTGTTTGAGGGTACTCCGTACGATTTTTGGCGTTGGCAACGACTACCGCATACGATGGAACGATGAACTCTATGAGCTCTACGACGACATTGGCATAGTTAGCGGGAATGGTCTTCAATGCGAGGCTCGAAAGGAGGCGATAAAAGGGCTGATCATGCCTTCGCTGGAAAGACCAGATTATGAGCATACAGCTACCTTTGGTATCACCGATCGGAGAAGAAAATTTGATTGCAATATCAGGAAGCTGGATGTGTATGTGTTAGCTCTTGTATACGTTTGTGGGCATCTTCATAATCGTCCAACCTGTATGCCTTAACCTTTGCGATCACAAATGGGTAACCTACCACAAGTCTGACCCCTCTTGAACCGTGTATATTTCTAGACAATAAACTTGGACGCTATGAAGTAGCAGTAAATACTTGAGAAAGAGTTTTTGTAATTGGTAGGTAATGTTTCATAATGTCGTAGAATTCGATAACTTATGAATCCTAACAACATTCCGTTTTAATAGAAACGTGAGTTTACATGCCCCATGAACGGCTTGCACAAGTTTTTTTTGGGGGATTTGGTGGGCGAGACTTGAATAGCCGAAGAGTGTGGGACTTGCTTTTCTGCTCACCCACTAAACCTACAAACTATTCTTCGTTTCTATACCCTGGTACCACCGTTAAGTATTACCTCATGAATGAGGTATCTATGGTTAGAATTCGTCACGGGCATTCAGCAAGGATTTCATTATTTCTGCCGCCATGTTGACTGCAGTACACCAGTTGTTTTACGTGCTAATTAGGCTATCCATTAAGCCAGAGACTTTAAATATCCTACCAATTCCTAAGCTCAACTCTTCCCATAGCTTTCATAGGTATGAATGAAAGTTTGTTTAAAAGAATACTCGATTTTTTAGAAAATCTACCCTGCGAAGAGATGAATTAATCAGTTAATTAGTGATAATTCTTTGCTCAAATCTCATAGCTTATCATTTATTGCTGTAAAGCTAAAATTGATTCCAACAATTTGAATGCGATTCAGTTCGAAGTTATCGGAGCCAAACAGAAGATGATTCCCATTGCATTTGGTATGCGAGAAACAAGTTTAACATAGTTTGAACTTGTGTCAGCTTGGCAGACAGTTGAAAAGCTACTACTAATCGCAGTTGAGATTAAGTTGCGACTTAATGCACAACAATAACTAAACATTTTCGTATGTCGACTTAAGCAACTCTTCCGTATGACATCAGATTTGATTCAGTTGAATAAAATCAGTCAGATGAAAAACCAATGATAATATTAGCCGAAAACTCTAAAAGATGTGTATTCATTTATCTGCATAGTAAGCCCGTCTGGTGAGCGGGTTAGAGAATACCACCTCAGGAGGTCAAAGCTTGTCGTATGAGGCGACTTATAATGACAGCGGATTCTTTCGAGACCAGTAGAGCTACCATGTAAAACACTATTTCCAATGAAAGAAATTTATCAGGCCGTATCCCGGTAACGGGTTGTGATGGCCAGTCTTTGTTATTCATTTGGATGCACCTAAGCTGATTGTGTAGCGAAAAAAAGCACAGAACGTGCAGTCCAAAGATATCCATAACCAAGTTTAAAGCCCCATACTTCTTTATGATACTCTGCAAGACGATTTACTGTATGAAAAAGATAAGGATAATGCTTCCTCGTTGTTCGGGAGAATCGAAGATGTTTGTATAGGAGAAGAGCGCAAAGCGTGCAGTTTCAAGACAACCCTCAGTTAGGGACAACTGATTTGTGTTTACAAAAGTCGACATTGTAATTCTTCATGATAGAATGATGGATGAAGATGATGAATATGATACTTCTTTATAGCTCGGCGGAATGTCGGATTAGGGCAAAAACTGCCGAGTGTGGGGTTCCAAGACACATTTAGTAGGAGTCCCTATATATACTTTTAACAAGTATTGAAAGCGTTTTCAGTTTAAAAACAACATCCTTTTTGTATATGTATATATATTGACGATATATCTGCATATAAGTTTTGTGACATTAATGCGATTAATTAAAGCAGCGCGTGAAAACGTCAACAACAATAACTATAAGCACACATGTTGTAAGAGAAACAAGGAAATAGTGTTCGAGCGGGAAAGACTGCGACAGGGACTCAGCATGAGACTGAAAGATACAGCACTTGTTTGCACAGTTGTCATGCCATTTGCATTGTCAACAACTAAAATGCCAAACCGCTGCCCCTTACAGCAGCTCCCGAACCGCCCTCCAAAGTCTGCCCTTTTCCGAACATCAACCACCCACATAACCGCATAAACAAACTTGCAACAAAAAAACCAAAAAAAAAAAAAACAAGAAATATGCAACAGTGGCGTTGATTTTCCTTTGTTTTTTTTCTGTTCAGGATTAAATCAAATCAAATTGAAGCAACGACGTCGAGCAGAAAATTAAACTCAAACTGGGCGAGAGTGCTGCAATTGGAAGCGACTCCCCGCTTCCACACTCCCAGTGCTCTACGCTTTTCACAGTTGCCCCAGTCTCAACTGCTGCCTTGCCTTGACTGCCGTTGCTGCTGCTGCTGCTGTGGAGATTTTTCATTCCCATTCAAACAATGCAATAAAAATTGGGTCAAAGATCAAGTGGAGCTCAGCAGCTTGCAGCAAAAGCAACAACAAAAGATGCCACCAAATAGAGTTGTGCAAGGCGCATGTATGTGTGAGTGTGTGTGTGTGTGTGTGTGTGTGTGTGTGTGCTTCGGTCGCTTGACGCAGCGGCGCGTGGCATGCACATGAAAGAAGTTGACAGAGAGAGAGCAGCGCAGAGGCAAAGGCCGCCGTTCCAAGAGCTGCCAGCAAGCGGGGAGCAGTGGCAACAGGCATGCGGCATGATGAATATGCCGCGTCGCACAAAGTGTATAAAGCAGCAGAAAGCTGCAAGAAAAAGATTAAGAAATATACGCGGCTCGCTGTTGTTGGGTATCGGTGTCGACGTCGACGTCTTTGCCAGCTCTGGAACTAAAGCTGCATTGTTTGCAAGCAGCAGGAGCCGGAGCGCAGCGTTGCGGGCGGCAACAGAGTCAGAGAGGCATGTTGCATATGCGACTCCATGAGAGCCGGGCATGCCGGCGGATTTCGCTTGTCAGCGCCACAGCTGTGACTAAGCGGCGCATAACTGCACCCGCCTGACGCTTGACGATAGCAGCGATAGCGACGATGGGTTCGCCAAAGTTGGCCAGAAGTTGGCAATGCTGCTTCTTCTTGTTGCTGTTGTTGTTGTTTTTGTTGTCGAATTGCATGCACTCAGCCATGGTTTCCCTCTTTCGCTCTCTCTTTCTCTGTCTTTGTGTGTCTTTCCCTTTTTTCTATGAATATTTCGCGATTTTTTTGGCATGCATCGTAGGATAGTTGATGGTTGCCCCAGAAGCCACCCAATACATAGAGCACAGTGGATCAAATTCTATTTACTATGTCCCTAAAAGAGATTACAATTTTTCTCCGTTAAAACCATTTGTCAAATAAGCGCCTGCTAGTTTCCCCCGTGTTGTGAGCGGGTTAGAGAATACCACCTCAGCAGGTCAAAGCTTGTCGTATGCGGCGACTAACAATGACACTGGGTTCTTTGGAGACCAGTAGAGCTACCGCAGGCCTTAAAGGGGCTGTGCGTAGGGTTTGGGACCCACCACGTAAAGCCACAATTCCAATGAAAGAATGTATTCACATCAGGCCGTAACCCGATAATGGGTTGTTATGGCCAGTTAAGAAGAAGAAGTCCAACGACCCTGTGTCGAGGTGCATTGGGTACTTTTAGCACCGAAAATTCTCAAGAGACCCGAAATAAAGACTTTGACAGTTGTAATCAGAACGGAAAAATGGATTCTTTAAAAAGGGGCTAAACTAGAGATATTTCAAAAAAGAATTAAAAAAAGAGTTCACCCAGAAAAATGGGGTACAATTTAAATTTTTTTTTGGAAATTTTACGTTAATTCGTAACTAAGGAAAATGGGACTTAATTTTAGGACCCTTATTGCCTAAATTTAATTTCATTTCATTTGGGTAATAAAATCCATATTCCAAAAAGCTTAGGAATCATTTTTTTCTAAATGTGCTTATGGAAAACATTTAAAAATTTTTTTTAAAGTTTTTAAATATAAAAAGCAGCGATAAATCGAAAATTTTAAGTTTAGTGCAATTTTAATGACAACAGTTCACAATGGTAATTTTTTTCTTAAAACAAGAGAAAAACTGAAAATTTATTATATACTTTTTTTTTTGTAAAATATTTCTTAGTTTTTAGACAAATTTGTTGCATTTAAAGAAATAAAATTACAGAAATATTAAAATCTATATTTACTAATTTTTAGAAAATTCGAAATATTAGGTCCAATTTAAAGGAGTTTAATACATTTTCTCTTTAATTTAAAGTTAAGATTTTTCTGAACTTATAAAAGTGTAGCACTCTGCACTATCATTTAAAAAATGTAGTTTTGACGATTAAATTTTTTTTTTTTTTGTATTTGGATAGTTATTATTTTTTTTTTTTTCAAGTGAATTTTTTTTTGTAAGTGTATTATATTTTTAAAATATCGTTTTTAATAATTTATAATTGGTTATCTTTTTTTTGTAATTTTAAAAAGTTTTATTTTCGAAAAAAATTATAGATTTGGGCGACGTTTCAGTGCTAATAGTAAAAATTCAATCTCATAAAGAGATTCCACAAAATATACTTTTGTCATCAATTCATAAACAAGAAAACATTTTCAAGCGGTATTAAACCGAATTCGGCTATAAAAACGCACGAAACTATAATCCCATAACAACAAGCTGTGACCCACTGTGCCTCTAGGCGACAACTGCAAAACGTCACGAAAATATGCAAAAACGGCCAAATGATTGCGACTTCCTACCCACTGACTTCCTCCTTTAGCCGTCTCTACTCACATTCCTCCCTCTAAATCTAGGCTCAAGCATTTGCCCCAACCATCGCCCTGCTCCACCTCCCGCAATGGATTTGTGCGCGCCTCTGTGTAGGTCGCTTGGCTTGCATGCATGCAACGAAAATGAAATTAAGTCAAGACGGTAGTCACATTAATCGACCGCACAGCCGTGCCCCCAATACGCCCGATATGCCCGCAACAGCAGCTCCACCAGCTCCACCAGCCAGCAGCAGCTCTTGACAAGTACAACGACGTTGATGACTTTGGAGACGGAGACGGTGACGGGGACGTCAGCGGCAGCAGCTGCGCTGGCAGCGGCTTTGCTGGATTTATTTTCCCTACTTTTTCTTGTTGTTGTTCTGGCTGCCGTTGATTTTCACTTCTTAACAACAATTAAGCGCACACATAAGTCAAAACCGCAACAACAACAACAACAATAACTACAACAAAATGGAGCACAAAGTGGAAATAACAAAAGGAAAGAAAAAGTCTGCCACTAGATTTAGGAGCGCGGGGGCAGAGGCAATTGAAGTGGGGAGCGGGCAACCAAAGCAAATAGTAGCAAAAAGTCATTTCCTGCAAACAACTGCCGACGACAGAGGGGGCCAGATTGTTGGTTCCCTCAATGCATTTCTGGGCGCCCAGTTAGTCATCCAGAGAGTGCCTGCCCACTAAGCTTCGACCGCACAAATAATTGAAGCTTAGTCTATGCAAGGTGACGGCTTGTGGGTAGTCTGAATAGCTGTGGTGCGGCACAGGGAGGCGCACTGAGAGAAATGAGCGGCAATTCCGGTGACAAAGTCACACAAATAATTAAGGTCGAGTTGGCTGTAAACTGGGACATGCACGATAGAAACTAGATATCAAACAGTTTTGCTACGGCTTTGGAAATAATCTGGGATTCAATGAAATTCGAGGAGCACAAAGTAAAGTTTTATAATCAAAGTTTTCGAAGTCAAAAGCAAGATTTTTATTAAGTACAGACATTACATTCCATGTTCTTGAAGATCGGTTCATTTCAATTGTTTCCAAATAATATATGTAAGATCTAATGATTATTTTTTACAGTATAACGATTTTTAGACAGTAATTCTTTTCTGTGTTTCTAAGAGGGATGTTTCTCTAAACTCTTGAAAATTAGAAGCAAACCGTTTCAAAAATTCTGTTATTCGAGAAAAATTCACTTGATTCAAGAACCTTAAGTTCGTTTAATAAAATTTGCAATCATTATTAACAAAAATCGTTGGTTGCAAACCTTTTCCGGTAAATTTGGAACGCTGATTTCGAACCGGCACCTATTGGTTTTTCGAGCGACGTTTCGTATTCTCGTTATTTGAAATTATAAGAGTTTACTTGAGTTGCGGTAATGTCCCTTTAAGGTTCTACAGTAGATATCGTTTAGACGCAATAGTGAGAATGCAGTGTATAAGCGATAATCGGATATACCAAAATATTTTAAATTTATATTGATTTTCTTATAAATAATCTTTTTTAGTATGCAAATTGCTTTCAAAAATACACTGAAACTAACTTTTTTTGCATATATGTAATAATTTTTATAAACGATACTTCCTTTAAGCAATATAAACTATACGTTGACTCGATTGCAAATGACACAGCAATGGGAACTTAATAATTTTCTTAAAAATTGATTTTTTAAAATCTTTTTTTAAGCGAATCAACGAAATGAATATATGTACATACGTTCCATGTTCCTTCAAAATGACAAAGTTATTAGAGGTGATATAAAAAATGCCATGTTCGAAAGTTCCTATAAATTTCAATTTGCAAGGCACATGAAATCAATGTCGTTCTTGAAAATGCCTTTTTTGGGGCATCCCTTTAAGTATTGTAAGTAAATCGACTAAATTAAGGATTTTCTATTTTGTCACTGATTTTAAGTGAAAATTGGCTTGATATAGATAGGATATAAAGGATATAGAATCTGACTCAATGAGTATAAATACACGAAGCTGTAGGCGATTTTCAAGAGTTTTTCCAATTTGTTCTCGAATTTATGGAAAAGATGAGCAAATCGGAAAAAGATGCAAAAATTAATTTCAAAAGTCAAATTTAGATTTGGTACAATCTTTGGATCTCAACAAAGACTTAGGCAAAGAACTTAAGAAAATTCTAAAAAAGCTTTCAATCGAATTTCAACCCTCAGCATTTATGTAAAATGCTAAATAGCATTTATTTTAAACGAATTTCAAACTAAGAGCAATTAGTTGAGGCTACAGAAATGATTTTAAGAGCCTTTAAAATCCGAAAAACTGAATAGTAATATTTGTAACTTCTTATAAAACGTATACATATTTTACAAGCTACTTTGCTGTTGTTGAGTTCAATTATAGCTCATGGCAAACTTAATTTCTCTCAGTGTGCACCTCTAACTCGGGCAGCTCTTCGAGTGTATTATTGTCATTGACGCCGCAGTCGACTTTGGCTTCTTTGCGGTGAAAGCAGCGCTTTGCCTTGAGCGCACTTATTACCCCCCGCACCACCCCTTACACACTTTTCCACAACTCTCCCTCTCTTTCACACTCTGACCGAGCTTTTCTTTCATTCCATTGAAACCGAAAATACGCACACTCAATCATCGTTTTTGTCTTTCTAATGGTGATTTTCGTTATACGTCTACTTCTGCTTCTTCTATGAGCTTCAAGTTTGCTGCCGCATAATTATTGCAATTAGAGCGCGTCTCAATTGAGTTCTTTCTTCTCTTATGCTCTTTTTTTCTGCTTCTTATTTGAATTCATTTTTCTTTTATTTTCTTTCTTTTCCAATGCCCACTTTGGCGTTTTCTTTAAACGATGCGTGTCATTGTGGTTTTCCATTGGGTCAGATCAGGCTCATTTGAAGTTAGCCTCGACCCAGTGAAAGTTCTCTTTGAGCACATCATTAATAAATGTCAGTTCTCTTCGACTACGTTATTTTCGAATTGATACCTTTAATTTAAAATGAAATACTAGTACTAAGTGCAGCAGCAGCCAAGCAAAAAGTTACATATTGCATAACAAGAACAAGCAACAACAAATCTAGCTCAAAGGACTCTAATCCTTATACACGTATGAAAATTTAAAATAAACTTCTAATTCAACAAATTTAGCTGCGATTTGCTTCGGACAACTAAGAACTAAATATAATTGATTTATCGTTTAAAAGACACTCTTATTCCTAGCATAAATTAGAGTGCATACACAGGTCTGCAAATAATTGGTTCATTTATGTTGTTGGAAAGTTAATGGTCATTTCTGGAGTTTTTTTTTGGCTTTTTGAAGTTATTAAGTCATGAGAATATGCATTACCTTTTTGAAACAGTAATTTTTCTATTATGTGAAAGTATGGTAAGATTGACTACAGAAATGATCCAGTAGAGTCAGTCCAAGCCTTAAAAGGGTTGTGGGGCCCACCACGTAAAATCACAATTCCAATCAAAGAATGTATTTACATCAGGCCGTAATGTAAACGTAATACCCGATAATGGGTAGATATGGCCAGTCAAGAAGAAGAACAATTTTTCTATTGAGGCCTGGGTTCTACTGGACAGCGTTGACCTCCCGGATCACGGCCTCTCCCTGTCTCTCTCACCAAGTTGACGCACAACCTCGACTTGGTGCCCCCTGCTTAGCTGACGTTAAATGTTACAAGGCGCTTGGTGGAGTGCTCTACGTCAGGCCGTAACCACGAACTGGTTGTTATGGCCAGTCAAGAAGAATAATTTTTTTCTAGTGTATTATTTCTATTGAACATTTTTACACCAATGTCTTCGAGATCACATTGCATGTCCATCCAACAACTGATAATGATAACAAACAAACAAACCTTTGGAGGACACGAAGAAAATCCCTGATCCTTGCCTTAACCTTAACTAACCTTCACTTAGTAACATCTGGTTAGTTGCTTTTATCACCACTCGACGCAAGTGGTACCTGCTGAACGGTGTACCATGGCAAATGAGCACTGACAGTTACTGGTAAGTCCAAATGGCTCACTGTAACCGTCCACAGGAAAGCCCAAGAGGCGGTATATACAGAAAACAACACTCTTGCCAAATCCAAGTTGCTGATACCAAACATCAGCAGTCGCGCCCAGAGCATCGGGAAGTTACTCTCATTCCTCTTGAAAGCGTAAACCACAAGTGATGATAGCCAAGGTGGTAATGTGGCGATTGTAGCCTTGGGTTAACCTCACAAAGCATTGACATTGACGTGCTGTTTTAGCTAGAGGAAGCAGCAAATGAATAGAATGCCGCGTTGCGCTTATGCATCCACTTTATGTTAGGATACCTGGTTACGGACTGCTTGTGTGAAAAGGCTCTACAATGCGACATTGCGTCTGACCGATTGGAGAGGCAAACCCCGTTGTTATACCCTCTGTCCAGTGTGGGCAATTCGGAGAGCTTCCTCCAACTATCTATACAAAGTCAGAAAAACTTCTACACTGATTTGTGATATGGTCAATGCGTGCAGTAGTACCTGCAGTCGTGACGAGAATTGACGTTGACAACGCAAGAAGGCAGACGATTATTGCACAGTAGAACAAACTGTTCTTTCGATATGGAATTGATCCATTGCATAGACTAAGGAAGGCTTAATTGATAGCAATGATAAGTGGAAAACTTCAGGTCTTGCAGCCTGTTGTGGAAAAAGTTATCGGCTTAGAGAACGATGATCACGCAACAGTGGGCAGGGTTGAACTGAAAGAAACACAACTCCCAATAACTTGGTTTACTATTACAGATACTAAAGCTAAATATCTAAAGCGCTTGTTACACGAATCGAGTTATTCAAGCGAGAAAGTAAAAAAATCTTTCACAAAACTCGCTCGGTATAAGAATGCATTCTTATATGAAGCAAGTCGCATAGGGTTGCAAGCGAGACAACTTACGGGCGATATTATCGTGCCTACAAACGGTGTGAGATGCAAATCACATGGCCTCGCTTGAAAATCTCGTTCCGTATAACAGGTGCCTAAACAATTTTTTGCGGAGGTTCCCCAAAATACATTAAAAAAGGTAAAAATACGTTTCTTTAGGCGTTTTAGAAGGACAAATCTATATCTTTCAATTGAAAATGAACGAAAAGACTATATGCGGTCTATCAGCATGAAAATGAACCCGTTTGTGCCTTTTAAAGCGAGAGAAAAAGGAATACCTACTGCAAGGCTATACAAAAATAGTTGCATTATTTTGATGTGTTTCCCTTGAATCCATATCCACTCATGTGTATTGGCAGCCAAAAGAAAAACAACTACGAACACAACACGAATAATCCGCTCGACGTGGTGCTTAAATGCAAACAAGTGTAGTTTTATGTAAATACTAATAGATGATTATGTAGTTCAACACACACAAAACACACTCACTTACAAAGTGCACTCAACCAAGTCTCATACAAATACTTAAACACACACACACACTCACACACACACACAGAGAGAATAACATTTAGTATTTGTTGCCTTGAGGTCATTATATCGAAAATAGCAGTTGCCAAAATGTTACCCAAAAGCTTTTGTGTGACAAGTTGGTGCAGAACAGCTAGCGAAATAGAAAGAGTGGGAGCGGTAGAGTTGCCAAGTTGCATTACATGCTTCAATTACAACAACAATAACAATAACTACAATCGCACTGGGGGCAATAACAATGTTCGTACTCCATTGTCACATATAAAACAAAAACCCAAATACGATAAATTCGTAGGGAGGAAAAACGAATAGAAACGAAATGAAAGGCAAAAAAACGGAACATGAAAATAAATGTCATTGACTAAATGACATATAACTTGACAATTTTGTGCTTGATAAAAAAAATTACAAAAAAAAACATACAACAAAACTAAAACTACTATATAAAATTTATAGAATTGTATGTGTGTGTGTGTGTTTCTGGCAAACAAGCATGTGAAATAATCTATAAAAGCAAATAAAGGGGTTTTCACATATACTCACATATAAACATATTTACATACATTTGGTTCATACAAAAGAAAAGTCATAATGGAAAATGTTTTAAAATCGCCAATGTTTCAGTTTGGTTGCTTTCTATGCTTTTGTTGCCGTATGTGGGAAGGTACAGTGAAATTCGGTAAAAATTTTTTTCGCAGTTTTTTTTTTTTACAAATTCTTTTATTAATGTATAACAACCGTTAGCTGCATTAAATTTCCATAAAACTATGATCATCCACAAGCAAATTAACAGAAATACTGCTATAATTTTTTTTGTAAAAGAAAAGATTTTTTACCTCGTTCAGATTTAAACAAAATAAAATAAGAAAAAATTTTTACACAATCAAGAAAATTCAAGCAAAACTTTATAGTGGATGGCACTGTAGAGGACTTTTGCAAACAGTCCGAAATAAAAGCAAATACAAATGGTGCCACAACGTCACATTTCCAAAATGACGTAAATTTGTCGATGAGCAAAATCAGTTATAAAGTTAATTAGGAATAATAAGCCGAAAAAGAAGAAAACTACACATATGGAGATGCGTACAGTTTTAAAAGATGATATGGCGCAAACTACTATTTGCAAATCGAATTGAATTAACAACGATCAAATTGAACTGTATTTCAAAGACTTGGGGAACTATTTGGTTGCATTCAAAAAACAAAAGGCGATAATCACAGAGCAACCTGTTTTGAAAACACAGACTTCTAGCACCCTTTTTTTTTTTTGCTGTAGGACGTATATTTTTGAGCTTATGGCCACCTAAAATTTCGCAAAATCAACCTTTTTCGATTGGCTTTCAATTTACTTCACTTGTTTGTATTCGACCAAGTGAGTCAAGGACGTATATTTTAGAAGTTATAGCCATTTAAAATTTTGTAAAATCAACTTTTTTTGAATGGCTTCTCATTGACACGAGTTGTTTGTTTTTAACCAAGAGATTCAAAAATACGCTTATTTTGGCTTTAGGATGTATATTTTAGAAGTGCGTCTGACAAATTTAAACATTATTGTGTTAAAACAGAAGTTGCAGCAAATGGAGAAATCAAGAGGCTGAATCCAATCATTGTTCCAGTTTCTTACAAAATAGCAATTATCGACCCGTTTAAATGATATAATTATGTTGACGAACAGCAAAACTTAGCTTTCTGAAGTACCAAAAGAAGTTGAAATGATCCAACTGTCTGGCCCTGCGGAGCCCAGGACAGAGTGAATCTCCCTGTCCCTGTACCAAGTTGAAGCACAGGCAGTAAGGGCTGCAAGCCAATATGCGTAGCGACGTCTGCTCACGACTTTAGCAGAATTTTGTGTAGGGTTTTAGACCCACGGCACAAAATTTCCCTCCCAATGGAAGATAGTATAAGCCGAATGGTAAAGTGTCCCACATAAATCGCAATGCGCTAACGGATTGTTATGGCCCGTCAAGAAGAAAAACAAAAAGAAGATGATCTAAATACATGAGGACAACCAGGACAATACTCGCAAGCAGCCTGCAGAAAGACGTGCAACCTAACAATTAAAACCTGCAAACGCGTACAAGTTTGGTGATATCTTCTTCTTCTTAACTGGCCAGAACAACCCGTGCTATCGGGTAACGGCCTGATGTAAATACATTCTTTCATTGGAATTGTTGTTTTACGTGGTGTAAGACCTTGGGTGGCTCTACTGGTCTGGTGATATAGTCGCCATTAAACGAAATGAGATGGGTATTAGACTAAAGCTAGAACCAAATCAAACCACGAGGAAGAAGAGAGACTGCCATATGTGCTGCATACATAAGACCATGAAATCACTTTAAATTAAACGCCGAATAATTTAAAAAAATTAATTTTAAAAATCTGAAATATACTTTTTCCTTTAGCTAAATAAGTTTTATCCTTATCCTTCTGCCCCAAGGCTGGTAAATGGTTTTAGGTAAAAAAACGTAACTTTCTCATGTACTCAGGTCAACTTTCCTATGTTTACTATATAGCTGGAATCTCAAAAACTTTTCTGGAACATAAAGGAAAGCACGTTTTCTTTATAGTTTGTGTGTAGTTCCTAAGGGACATTCACTGTATTTGCCAAATTAGTACAAAATACTAAACCAAATGACAAAGGACAACGGGTTAATGCATTTGAAAGCTCACACACTCAAACACAATAGATGCCAATACATAAGCCAAAAGCTGTCAAAGACAAAATTACAATAGTGCTAGAAATGCAAACACACACACACACACACACACACACACACACACACACACACACACACACACACACACACACACACACACACACACACACACACACACACACATACACACACACACACAAGCTCACTTCATCGATGGATCCATACATAAACACTAATGCAGACTCTCGCACTCTCTGTCACTCTCTTTCGCTCTCTTTCGCTCTCTTTCGCTCTATGACATGCCCGAAAGTTGTTGTCTAAGTAGACAAAAGTGCGGTCGATGACGACGTAGAGTTGCCAAAGCACAAAAAATAAGTCTGAAAATAGCAGCAGCAAAGTTATAAGTTGCTGTTTGTATTGAGTGTTGGTGATTGACCTGCCATAAAAAACTTTTGCGCTTTCTGCCACACTCTCTTGCTCTCATTGGATGAGACAGCTTTAAGGCAACGCACAAAAGTATGCTACTAAAATGCGGGCGCTTACGAAATTTCAATTTAAATTTTCAATTTTCTGCCAAAAAAAAGGTCAAAAACGCAATCACAATGGTGAAAATTAAATTGCCTTAGACAAGACACAAACATAATGAAAATGATAACGATGGAGCTGATGATGATAATGATGATGTTCCTGACAAGTCAAAGAAGTCTCAGACTTTGATAATTTCTGTAGCATTGATAAAGATAACAACTCGTCTGTCTGGCTCGCTCTTTAAAGGTTATCTGTCATATGACAATTTATATTTGTTCGCCAGACCATTAAATATTTATACCCTGTAACCGAAGGCTAAGTGGCATATTAAGTTAGTGCAACAAATTTGTGTGTGTAACATCTACAACGAAACGATTAAGATTCTACAAAGTGTGTAACAAAATGACAAACGAAATCGGCTCAAACAATCGGCAGTCTGACTTAAAGATCTGGGAGCTAGCATTTTTGTGAGATGATGCGTCTAATTGAATTTTAGAATTTGATACATCGCCTAGCTGATGTGAATCATCGAAATTGCTGGTTATTGAAAGAAGTAACTTTAGAAAAGTTTAGTTAGTTGAGTTTTTTACTAGTTGGTTTTACCTCTACGACGCGCATTTACCAGCAGCATAACAAGCTCATTAATATACCATCACGGCATGTATGCGGCATATGAGTTGGTAGCGCCATTTATCATTCGTCTGTGCTATTTTAAGCTAATTGATGTGCTATCGTCCCGGTTGTTTTTTAAGTTTTCTTCAAATATTGATATAAATTCAAATTACTTTATTATAAATGACGTTAAAATTATTTTGAAAATTTTGAAGACTACTCCTCCGTAGTCAGAAATTGTCATAATAGGATGACATCTCCCAATTGTGACGTCACAAATCGCTGAAACAAATCAAGAATTGAGTTTTAGAAACTTCGAAGTCTTTTATTTTATATTTCCTACCTTACTGAAGAGTAAACTATCTTTTAAGCGAGTCGGGAAGATTTTGTCAATAGGGTGCTTTTACTACTCTTTTTTCGTACTCTTTCTAAAGGCTACCTGAGTTCCAGGGATGGTTCAAACTTCTCTGATGAGCCATCGCACCAACAACAAATCCAATCTTATCTAAAACTATCATCCGAGTTTTAAAACCTCGCACCCAGAACGAACATTTTTATATGATAGATGTTTAAAAGCCGATGCTTTTCGTTAGCTTTTCAAAACCGCTAAATAATTTTCTTTTCTTTTCCTTAAGCGGTTAGACCTGTAAACGCCTTTCCTCATGAAGCTGACAAAAAAGAAACCGCAATTTCTAACTCGGTTTGTGGAAAAGTTTCAATCGTCATTATGTACAAAAGTTGTAAACTATAATATATACTATATAAAAAGGAAAAAATGCAATACCCCGAAAGTACTGCCAGAGTGCTATGGGTGGGTCAACTTTCTCAGATGAGCCATCGCGCCCACCACAAAACCATGCAGCTCTAACCTGCACCAGGGTGGAGCTACCAAACCATCGATAATGGCGCCATTTGATATTTTCTTTAGTTTCAGGAAAAAGATTCGATAGTACGGATAGTGCCATCGGTTTGCAAAGATTCGTACTATCGACAAGATTCGATAATATCGATAGTACTATTGGTTTTTTCCTTCCTAACTTGCTACTCTTAATCACTGAGCTTGTGTTTATACTATCGATAGTTCAAAAAAATATCGAAAGCGTGACACAAAAGGGAAAAGCTCAATACACTAGTCAGCAATAACAATTATCGATTGTTGGCATTGTTGTTTTTGCTTTCCATGCATTTTTGTGGAAAGGCTATAAGCCTATTCTTCAATAAGCTGTAGCACCGTGTGCAGTATAGTGTATACCATAGTCGGTCTGTCTCTGCTGTAGTCCGTTTACTTGTTTTATTGTGTGTTTGTTGACTTTTAAGAGTGTTAGGTTTAACATAGACACACGTATAATGAATTATAAATGGGTCTCGCATAATCTAGTATCTACTATGAGCTCGCACTTTGACCTTTTGCTGCTTGTTAGTATATAGAAAATTATAATTTATTAGCACATAAAAATAAGCGCTTATACATATGTGTATGAAGTTGTCGGGTATATTTTTCAGTCTTATCAATTTGCTGCTTTATTTTTAGGGTGTCAAAAGTATTTTTAGTATCAATGACCTACGACCTTTTGCCTATCGCCATGTTAATAATATAATTTTCAATATGCTAACGAACTGAACGCTACTTACAATTTGTTTTATGTCATATGTATGTTTCTCTGTTTGTATCTCTATTTGCCGCCTAATTTAGTATAATTTTGTTAATGCTGCATGCGCTCATAAGTATGCACTAATTATTTGCATAACTAATATACAGGTGCCGCAGGTAAAACTGTAATGTTTCAGAGCATTTGATTGAGAGCTTCTTGTTTCCTGTTTGTTTCTTACCTGAGGCGCCCCATTCATATTAGCTCCCCTGCAGCTGTACTTGTAGTTAAACTTGCAGCTCAGAATTAATCTAATTGAAAGCAGCATTACGTATAGGCAATTTATAAAAGTTATGGGTCAACTATTTAATAGCTGCAGGGCAATCAGGTCAAATTAGTTAAATTTGAATAGGTGGCAAGAGCAAACACACCGAAAGTAGCTTGGGGCTACGCCCAGAGTTATAGTGAAAGTAATCAAGGATATAATTATGTAGGTTTTTGGTTGGGGTTAGACACAATTTATGACGCACGGCAACAACAAATGACTATCTTACTTGGTAATAAGGCATTAATTATGTTATGAAATTTAATAACATATATTCGAAAACTTGCTAAACGTTTATAAAGCGATAATACTTTCCAACGACCTATAATGGTTTTTTCAAAAAACATTATGAAAGCCATTGTTTTCCATTTGGCTGTAAAGGAACTAACTAACTGGAACTTTTCTGCATATAAATTGTCCCTCGAAAGGACAACTTGGAAAAGCCTGTAATCCAGATGTCGTTCGAATTGTGTCTGCTTTATGCTAGGCTCCAAACTAGTGTTTCTTCGAACGGGGAGTACTAGACAGCTTTATAAGGGCGCATGGCTCTGGATCAGTGGACCTTTTTATGATGGATGATGCATTAAGCCAGCCTTTTACAGACGTAAAAGGTGGAGGAGATCGACATGTGAACGAGCAGGAAAGACGTTAGGAAGTTCTTACATATAGTGAAGTGTCTGTCTGGTTGAAGGATTTAGTACCGGTTCTTCTTCCTTTAGAACCTAGCCGTGTGATTTCTATCATGCACCATTTGTAGGCACGGAAATATCGCCCGTAATTTGTCTAGCCTGCAACCTTATGGGACTTGCTTCATATTAGAGTGCATCCTTATACAGAGTGACATTTTGTGAGAGATTTTTTCACTTTCTTACTTGAAAACCATGCTTCGTGCAAGAAGCGACTTAAAGATGACCATTTGGTAGCCCACGAACGTTGTGGAGGGAACACTTCTTCGCCTTGATGTTACTAATGCAGCTACCTGACATCCCCAATTATAGTAAGGGTCTCATTCTAGCTGCTCTTTTGCAGAATATAGCTAGATAAAAGCTTGCACGATGATTAAAACCGAGGTGTCCTCTGCCATGCCAAGAAGGGTGACCCCACGGTGTGCGCTAACGTAGCGCTAATGGTATCAGTCTTCTTTCTATCTCATATAAGGCCCTAAAGACTCAAGCCATTTCCAAAAGAACTGACTGGACTTAGGACAAAATCCATTTGCTCCTAACTGCAATGATGACAAATGCTCGGATCAAAGTCATGACTCTCTCGCATCTACAGCAAATCTCTTCTACTTGCTGCGTGCGTGGACCTAAAGGGCTATTTACTCCCCAGCTTCATAGAATACAAAAATGGTTAGCCAAATACACATTCAGCGACAATTCCCAAAATAATCTAAATTTTGCAATAAAAATTTATATGGGATAAAAAATGAGAGGACCATCATAGTGTGACGTTGAGTGAGGAGGGATTTCCGAAAAAGTGACATTACTAATATGAAGTAAATAAAAGCGATTAGTGACGGTTTCGAGGCCATATTGAAAAGAGGTTTGAAAGAGTTTGTGGTCGTTTGGCATCAAATTGGCCCAAAATAGACTCAAGTGTCTGAAGGTGAACAATCGTAGCTACTTTCAAGCTAACCAGACCTAATACATAATTAAGACAATGTCGCTTCGGTCATTCACCGAATCCTTGTCAACTGAGTAAATAACTTTGCCAACAACTACATGTCAGAGAAGTTCTCGCCACACTCAACTTATTTGTTTCAAATAAAGTGATGAAAATCTTTGAGAAAACACAAATACAGCTAGACAAAGCATAACAGCTGCAAAACTTTACTAAACAAATCAATTAAGAACAGGAAAATCTTGCTTTATTATGTTTGAAGATTAACTTTAAGATGCCAACAGCCTTTGGGCCAACCAAGCAAACTTATCAAAATACATAATAAATATGCATAGGGTACACACATATGTACGCTTCTTTATCTATATACATATATATATATAAACCTTATATATATATGTACCACTGATTTAGCATAAAATAAATGTCTGCATATCAAAGCAAAACTATTATATACAAACTGCAACAAAATTGATACGCTTCCATGTGTAGAAAAACAATATCCGAGGCGTTCGTAATACCAAAAGTCATTTGCAGAGCAGATTTAAAACATAATTAAAATAGCTAGAGACTAAGCCTTAAACTTTACTTGTATTTACGTGCAACGATTTGCTTGATTGTGCCACAAGCTGCAACAAAAACAGTGGCAATAACAAGATCGAGTAAGGAAAATGTATACGTTGAAAGTACACGGCGAAAAAAGTTGGGCATGTTCGGTGTGGCGCAAAATGTACGTGTACAAAGGTACTGTAAAATCCAATAAAAATGTGTTTTAAGTGACAAAGTTAAAAATATGTCTTTTGAGCTTAACACTATGCAACAAATTTGTCCTCAATTAAAGACTTGTGGCTAATATATACCTTTTCCGGAAAATTGGATCGCAGATTTCGAAATCGGAAACCGTTATCTAGAAAGATTTTCGAATTGTCGTTATTTGAAAAAATTCGAGACTTCGAGTGTTTAACTAATAGTGTGAGCGACCATATTTCTTTTTCTTCGATTGCGCGCTAGATCTTTATAATAACACTATGCAACAACAAAAATCCTATGTCTAAAACGTAGCTTTTCCGGTCGCTGATTTTGAATCCGAAAACGGTTTTCGAATTGTCGCTATTTGAAAAAAATCGAGGTTTCGAGAGTTGCGAAGTCAGCCAATCCCATATTACTCGAAAACCTTACTACCAAACGATATTAACTATGATTTGAATTGAAGGTAATTAACAAAAATGAGTGTTTTGTTTTTTTGAGTTCAGGCGTTGTAATCCACAATCGAAAAAAGATAGACGAAACTGTCCGAAGACCATTAAAAATCAAGTTTTTGTTCATCTCGATCCACAGTAAGGCTCCCGAGTAATATTTAATAGAAATAGTGAGTAAAAACAGTAAAATTTTAAATTTTCGAAAAAAAAAATTGAATCTCATGCTCTGTAACTTGCATTCGAATTAAGTTAGACATCAAAACTACCTGATAGAGAGATCAGATCGATTGGATATAAAATTATCTTTAATTCAAGCTATATTTTATCTCCATCGGTAGTAAGGTTCCCGCGTAATATGAGATGTGGTGACTTCGCACTGCGATAGTTCGAAAACGATGCTAGAAAATACAGAATGGTTTCCGGGCTCGAAATCAGCGAACCAAAATTTACCGAAAAAGGTATGTTTTAGCCTTAGGCCTTTAATTGAGGCCAAATTTGTTGCATAGTGTAATCAGATATTTCTCTGCTAAACTAGTTCTAAGAGTGAACTGAGTAAACGATTCATTCTTATGAACGGAACAATCGCATTTATTACTTCTCAGCTCGAGTGTAATACACAACTTAGCCCCAATTTTTTCCAGTGCATGACACTCTCTGTGCTTGTGTAAAATTTTAGCCTGAATTTTAGTTATTTATTAGTAGTGAAGTTGTTTTGGTATTATTATGTGATTTCGGCAAAAGCAAATGCATTTTAATATTTCACATTGATTTGTTATGCAAAAATTTGTTATATTATGTGAGATGGTGTATCGGTGTGTGTGCGTGTGTATCAATGCGATTATATTATACAAGACTTGGTAGCGTTTCAACAAAATTATGCATACGCCGTGTGGCACATTGATATACTTTATATACATAAAATATTTTACCATTTATTATGATGATTGTGATTATATTTAATTTAATTTGAATAAATTTGAGCTGGCATAGATTTCATGTGCCTTCCCTGCTCATGCACTCTCTCTCGCTCTTTTTTGCTGTCTCTTACTAAACCCACTTTATCACCTTCAAATCGCTCGCTTACTTTACCAGTCTCAAATCTTTTTTCCTCTGAGTGGATTACGGCAAAAGACCGAGTTGGAAAAAAACAGTCAGGAGATTGACTGACTCACTGACTGATGCCAATAAGTGGTATGTTCCAAACTGGGGGCGGATTTTGCTGCATGTGTGTGGAGACTGTAGCCAAAATGTCTTCGATAATAGAAAATATAATCAAAGCGCTATAAAAATGACATTTAACATGCGGCATGCGTTGCTTGCCACATAGACCTCCCCAGCTCCGCCCTTTTCCTAACTCTTGACTGCGTCTCTTTGGGGGTGTCTGCGATGCGGTTTTTATTTCATTTCACTTCACTGAGGGGTTGGAACTCAATTTACTTGAAAACGCATCAAACAGCAAATTTTATGAATTTACAACATTTCGTATAGTTGTTGTTGTCGTTTTTGGAGCTTCGCTTGGGGTCACTGCGGCCTGGCAAAAAAGGCGGGCGACAATTGTCTTTCTTCACATACGTGTGCTGTTTGCGTGTGTTTCTTCTTGTGTATGGCTGTGTGGGTGTGTGTGGGTTGGTGTAATAGAAAGCAAAGCTGATGGGTTGGCTGGTTGACTGGTCGACGTCAACATCGTCGTCGTCGTGCCACAAAGGAAGCTGCAGCAACCGCAGCAGCCGTAAGGCAAATGGCATCATAAGTAACCACCAACCAAATGAGTTTGAAGTGGGGCAAGTAGAGAGGAAGCTGCCGCTTTGCTTTGATAATGGTTTGTGGGATTTTAGTGGGAGAATTGTCTCTGCTTCTTGTCTTCTTAGTTGCTTGGAACTTTTCATTCTCTAAGTGCGCTTGTGTGCGTGCTTGTGTATACTGTAAGCACAGCAGCAGCAAAATGTTAGTTGCAGTTCAAGGGGCATTGGAAAGAGTAAATTATTTGACAGTTTCTATAAGAGATTGATGGGAAAGTGAATTGGCAATGACTAAGTCTATGGCTATCTGTACACAGAAAGAAAAAGGCAGAGTACTCAAGTAACAAACAAATATTTTGAGAAACAAATGGGTCTCAAAATTTTTAAGCGAGCCAAAAAGACTAAGGATTAACGTTTCGACACTCGAAGCATTTGTTACTTCGTTGGTGGATCGGCTTTGTGGAAAGAGAATCTGTCAGGACGGGTCTGTTTGTAAATAAGAGCAAGAAAAGGTAGTTTTGACGAGGCGGTTGGACTTTCAGATTGATGTTGAAATCTGTACTTTTGATATCGTTAAGGACACCACCGTCACAACGAAGACCGATGTTAGCATGTAGATGCTGCGAATCACTAGGTAAATGAGTAGTAGAGACCAAACTAGCATACTATTAGACGCTCATCCTCTTCGTTTTCTTTTATGACCATGTTTTAGCGCCAGTGATGACGGAGTCTGATGCAAATGCCTTTGGAGTGTTTGAGAGGAAAGTACTCCACAAGATCTTTGGCTCTTTTTGCGAGACGATGATGTGAAACATCTTTTGGCGCATCTAACAGGAAAGACCGACTCGTATGCCATCACGCTCGTATGGTGCGAGCTTTGCATGTCGTTTCTTTTATTATATTGAGATGGCGCTACAATAAATAAAAGCTTGGTGGCACCAGCATATGAACTAGTGTTTGGCCCAAAGCGCAAATATCTTTTCATATCGAACTAAAGGACGATAACTTTCAACAGTTCAATGAAAAGTTTAGTTCTATTGAACTAGTTCAGAGCAGTTATTGTTGATTTTAGTGCAGAACGGACACTTGCAGGTGTGCTTAACCATAATGTTCAAAATCGCAAAAAATTTAGCAAAAGCTAAAAACACTAAAATTAGTGTGAGCCAAATCATCAAAACTGTGTTCACGCTTTCTCAATACAAGTCTCCCTTCACCCGCATTCGATTTACCTTAATTACTGCCCCACCCCGCAACATATTGATTTCAAAATGGGCAAAAATATTGATTAAAGTAAGAAATACACATACATACGGTTTAAATGCAAATAATAGTTATAGTGCAACAATCTGTTTATACGGAAATAACTGGTTAAATGCAAATTAACGTAAAAATGGATATAACCGTTTAAATACAAATTGTTATTTAAATGCAAATAATAGTTTTCATGCAATTAGATGTTTCAATACAAATAATCGCTTAAATGCACATAATCGCTTAAGTGCAAATAACCATTAAAATGCAAGTAACAGTTTTAGTTGATTAAGTGCTAATGCTAGTTTAAATGTAACTAATCGTTTAAATGCATAGAACCGTTTAAATACAAATAATTGGTTAAATTTAAATAATCGATTTAATGCAAAAAACCGTTGCATTGCCGTTTACAAGCAAATAGCCGTTTAAATGCAAATAATCGTTTAAACGCAACAATATAATCGTTTAACCGCAAATAACCTTTTAAATGTAATTAGTCTTCCTCTTTTATTATACACAACTTTATATTTTTTGTGCAATTTTCTAAGCAATTCAAAATGAGTTCTAGCAGCGGAACAGCGTTGCTTTTATAACACTAGACAAGAGTGGCTTTGGCCTAAAAAATTTTGTATACATATTTAACAATCAACACTATCCATCCAAGTTGACGTCAATAAACTTTAGAGCAGGCGTAGATTTTCCAAATAAAGGAAAGTGTTTCTCTTCCAGAAATCGGTGTTTAGATATAGTAATAGGAGAGCTTCCAAAAAATCAAAATATATTTCCCTTATGAAGTTTCAGCATATGGAATGATGTGCTGCTGTGTCTATTCCTCACTTTCCTTTTCTAGTTCCGCCGAACACACGAGTGTATTTAATTTGCGCTCTTTCATTAGTCCTATTCCGTACACATATCGTAATCCATGCATTCTGTCCATTAATCAGCTTCACTTTCGCCAAAAGTTGCATCTAGAAACCTCTCTCTTCAGTAACCATTACTAACTTTTCTGCTTGTCTGTATGAACGTCGCTGAGTAAACGCGTTGAGGCGTAACTGGCACTGTGGCGTTGCCACATGTTTCAAAGAAAGCAAGTCAAATGTGTATGTGTGTGCACGTAGGTGTGAGTGCATGTGTGTGTGTGAGTGAGTTTGTTTGCGAGTGCGTTTGAAGCTGGCTGCAGTTGATCAAAAATTCATTTTCGAAAACTTGCCATAAAAATGTCAGTCTTATGTGCATTTGGTGTGCTTGGAGGCATCGATATGTGTGTGTGTGTGTGTGAAGGTGTGTGATGCTGCAGTCAAGTAAGTAACACTTGGCTTGCCAGAGTTGCCAACATGCGCCGCCGCCAACAAAGTGCAACACCAATGCGCCGCGTTGGCAACTTACTTGTGACTTTATTACATACTTTGACTTGGCTTGCGTGGACTTGGCTATGCGTTACTTTCGCTGTGGTTGTTGTTGTTGTTCGCGGAAGTTGCGAGTTGTTGCAGTTGTTGTTGTTGTTGCTGCTGTTAGTTGGCAGTGATGCACGTCGACCTCGTCGACATGTCGTTGACAGCGTTGTTAACAATTTTATAACCGAACTTTATGCGTTTTAGGGCCCGTGTTGCCTCGGTTCGCCTGCGTGATGTTTTATGCAACACACTCTCACACATATGCGCTCGCTCTGCTTCTCTGTTTCTCTAAGCTACAGTTGCAAGCAGTTTATGCGTGGTAAAATTGCAAAGCTCTTAAAGTCATTAGTTTACGAAAAGAACCGCTTATCGCCAGAGAAATAAATGTAAATTAAACTACGCTAGCTTTTGTGTTACTTCTGCGTTAAGTGCAATAGGTGGCAACACTTTCATGCATTTTATAACTTGCAAGCTTTAGAAATCGCTCCATGTGCTAAATGGGTATATTAGCACACTTTTAGAATCCTTTGTAAAGTCTGTTCACTACATTGAGCGAAGTAAGAGTTTCCTTTTTGCACCCTTAACGTTTAGAGTTTATAAGAGCTTAAATCACAATATTATATCGCGAATAGGAGAAAAAGTGCATGTGCGGTATATTTTGCAATTAATTTACTAAATTATGTAGCAGGAGCTCATAGGAAGTATCCTATCCCAAATCATTTCCTGACGGATTGCTTATTTTATCTCTGCGTCTGTTTGGAATTCGCTTTGACGGAATTTTCTTTCGAGATTCTACTGTATTATAACGGGTCGAATCATGATCACTTAATGAAAAGTGGTCGATATTTCCGTAAAAAATGTGAAGATTTCAATTTAAGTTTTTTAATTTTTAGTTAATTTTATCTTTAATAAAATATCGATTTCTGGCTAACTGTTTTGGATATGTAAATCATTTGTTAGCAAATACAGCACATATTCAAAGAATTTAATAAAATTTTCACTTAAATTTTATCGTTTGTATCCAAATTTTTAACAAAAAGCCCAAAATATGATTTTTAATCTTTTTTGGAATAGAAGCCGAAGTTTTTATATATTACTCGTTTCATATGAAGTTTTTTTTGCTTACATCCAATAGATTGCTTGTATGCAATATTTTACTTATACACAATTGATTGCTTATATGCACTTTTTTGTTTGCAACAAATTGATTTTTCATACACAATCTTGTCATAACATATATGCTCTTGCATATTGCCGATAAATTGATTGTCAAATATCGTTTATATGCAAAAATATTGTTGTTTTAAAACATTGGTATACATGCTATAGCTACTGCATAGAATATGGATTTGTAAGCGGTAATATAGTGAAAAAGCTGTTAAATTAAGAACTGCACTTGGTGATATCATATCACGATTTGATTTTATTGACAATTTACTGCTTGTATGCAATATTTTACTTATAGATAATTGATTGCTTATATGCACTTTTTTGCTTACAACAAATTGACGGTTCATATAGAATCTTGTCATATTATATATGCTCTTCTATATTACCGATAAATTTTGATTCTCAAATATCGTTTATATGCAAAATATTGTTGGATTTAAACATCTGCATACATTCTATAACTAATGCATAAAATATGGATCTTTAAGCGTTATTATAGCTACAAATCTGTTAAACTTGATTAAGAACCGCACTTCCTGATATCATATCACGATATGCCAGAAAAATATGTGTGTAGAAAGCGCTATTAAGTTTGTCTCCCAAGTTGACTATAATTATCGCTCTATATCATCTTGTGAAATCACATACACTGTGAGAAAAATTTAGAAACTTTATTCTCGAACAAATATAATTGATTTAAGAGCGCTAAGAACAACCTTTATCGAGTAAGAACATGCCAGTTTTAAGGACGTTTTCAGCTTTAATATAGCCAATTTGTGTATTTTTCATTGTAGGTCAATAATATTGTACGCAATACATATATCTATTTAACATAATGCGCGAAATCGTGAAATGTGCCTTGATAATCGTGGAAAATCGCGATATTCAACTGACAAACTCGCAAACATAATCGCTGTATGTACGCCAGCTACTTGTAAACCACGAGTTAATAATAGCAATCAAATCAGACGCATAAACCTAGCCAACAGCTACTCATAAGTACGAGTATATGGGGCACGTTGCTGGGGCCAGCCAAAAAAGTCAAAGTTGCACTTAGATGGGCCACCGCACGTTGCACATTTGCCGCACATTGCACAAAACGGCAGCGGGAGCAGCAGTGGCAGCAGCAGGAGCCAGCTCCAATGCAAGCATTGCTGCCACATTTAGTGGCAGACAACACGTTGAACTTAGTTTCGGTGGCGTGGCAGCTTCTGCTCGCTCGGCTGCTGCTTTGTCGCCTTGCCTGGCGGGTGTTGTTAGCGAAAGTGTTGCTGTTTTTGTAGTTGTAATTGTAGTTGTAGCCGTTGTTGCTGCTGCTGTTTTTGACGGCTTTACGTTGCAGCTGATTTTGCCTCCTTTTTTTTGGCCTATTGGCTTTTTGGTGGCAAGCCGTTGCCGTCGCCGTCGCGGCAGTCACATGATGATGACCTCATTCTGTCTGCTCGTCTCTGCGCAATTTAATTTGCGAAACTATCTGAGTTTTCCAAACTTTGTCTATCTGTGTGTGTGTGAGTTACATTGTTGCTGTGTGTGTGTGTGTGTGCAAGCTTTCACGTTGCGACAAAATAGCGAGGAAAAAAGTATTTAGGCGCAAAAGTTTTTCATGCCCTTGCGCAGGGCCTATAAACTTTCTTTTGGTGTTTGTTGTCATTAGAACACTTCGATAATGGTTTCTTAGACATTTTTCGCATTGTTTCACCTTCATTGGGTTTCACCTTCATCGGGTAAGCAAGAAATTCTTGAAAAAACCTTCAGCAGTGGTTCCTATTTTAATAGAAATGCAATCCAGAAATGAATGAAACGCAGCAACACTGTTGGAACTCATTTATTTTACAGTTTACCAGATTTACATGACAACTTTTATTTGTGGTGTAGCTAGATCAGGATCTTAGAAATATAGTTCTTGGATAGATTTGGGATGTTGAATTCAAATACTCTATTCGGACGTTCTAACTTTTTGAAGATGCACTTACGATATTTTCGATAATGGTTTCTTAGACATTTTTCGCATTGTTTCACCTTCATTGGGTTTCACCTTCATCGGGTAAGCAAGAAATTCTTTAAAAAACCTTCAGCAGTGGTTCCTATTTTAATAGAAATGCAATCCAGAAATGAATGAAACGCAGAAACACTGTTGGAACTCATTTATTTTACAGTTTCCCAGATTTACATGACAACTTTTATTTGTGGTGTAGCTAGATCAGGATCTTAGAAATATAGTTCTTAGATAGATTTGGGATGTTGAATTTAAATACTCTAGTCGGACGTTCTAACTTTTTGAAGATGCACTTACGATATTTTCGATAATGGTTTCTTAGACATTTTTCGCATTGTTTCATCTTCATTGGGTTTCACCTTCATCGGGTAAGCAAGAAATTCTTGAAAAAACCTTCAGCAGTGGTTCCTATTTTAATAGAAATGCAATCCAGAAATGAATGAAACGCAGCAACACTGTTGGAACTCATTTATTTTACAGTTTACCAGATTTACATGACAACTTTTATTTGTGGTGTAGCTAGATCAGGATCTTAGAAATATAGTTCTTAGATAGATTTGGGATGTTGAATTTAAATACTCTAGTCGGACGTTCTAACTTTTTGAAGATGCACTTACGATATTTTCGATAATGGTTTCTTAGACATTTTTCGCATTGTTTCATCTTCATTGGGTTTCACCTTCATCGGGTAAGCAAGAAATTCTTGAAAAAACCTTCAGCAGTGGTTCCTATTTTAATAGAAATGCAATCCAGAAATGAATGAAACGCAGCAACACTGTTGGAACTCATTTATTTTACAGTTTACCAGATTTACATGACAACTTTTATTTGTGGTGTAGCTAGATCAGGATCTTAGAAATATAGTTCTTGGATAGATTTGGGATGTTGAATTCAAATACTCTATTCGGACATTCTAACTTTTTGAAGATGCACTTACGATATTTTCCACTGCTCTTATGGAAGATCCTTTTCAACTATTGATAAGCTTATCTCACATGTTACGCAATTGAACAAAGAAGATAATATGACTTTTATCAGTGCATTACAATTATTGGATACCCTAGATTCGATCGATTCGGAATTGTTTCCAACGAACTTAAGAAACTAACAATCTTTAAGACTTTAAGACGCTCATCCTTCCCGTTTTGATTTAGAGCGTTGGAGCATATTTGATGATGCAGTCTGATGAATATGCCCCTGGAGTCTTTGAGTGGAAAGTACTCCGTAAGATTTTTGGGCCCTTACGCGTTGGCAACGACTACCACATACGATGGACGACGAACTCTATGAGCTCTACGGCGACATTGACATAGCTAAGCGAATTAGGACCACGCGGCTCCGCTGGCTAAGTCATGATGCGTATATGATGAAGAAGCTCCGGCGAGAAAGGTTTTCAATGAGAGTGTCGAAGGGAGGCGACGAAAGGGTAGACTGTGCCTTCGCTGGAAAGACCTGGTAGTGAGTACACTAGCTACCTTTGGTATCAACGATTGGAGAAGGCGCGCGCAAAACAGAGACGCCTGGAAGAGAGATTTACATTAGGCCGTACCCCGGTACAAAAGGGCAATATGAAAAGTAACGTTTACTCACAAAGAGTAAAGTGTTTTGCAATTTATCCTAAAACACTTCGTATATATAATTTTGTGGGACATTAAAGTCCCTAAAGTAACAAAGTGGAGAAAACATTTCTGGAATTTAAAAGTTAAAAACTTTCATAGTGAATTTTCTAATATGGGGTCAAGCTCACCAAAATGTCACTCGAATTATTATTTTTACAGTTTTGGCCACAGCCAAGAGTTACTGTGTTTAAGGTTCCTTACAATTTGGAAAATTGGCTCTTATAAAGCTTGACCAGATTACATTAGCTTGCAGCCACACACACTCGCAGCGCCCAGTTTCAAACCCACGATTACGATTTGTTGAAAAAAGTTTTTCAATTGTAGGCAGTACTTACGATACCTAAATTCCAATTAGTTCTCATACCTTTGAGTTGAAAGGAAACAGCTTTCGACTCAATTCCAAAGAGTTTGTAAATTTATCTTCAGTCTGATACGATTATTAATAAGCTGCAAATTCAGGAATTCTTTAACCAAAATGGCAATCCGTAGACACAATATAGTGGCCAGTAATAAACGGAATCGCAAAGCTGATCTCTCTTCTCTTAGCCGGAAAAGATGGTCCACAGTTGTGCATGCTATCACCGAACACACTGTAGCGTGTCTCCATGCACCGAGGCTCTATTCTCATTTCAATGACCTCTGCAGATGCTACGAGGACGAAGAAGAGAAGGAAACGGCTAAGCATTTCTTTTGCTCACGTTCAGCCCTCTGCAAGAAAAGGTTCAAAGGTAGACACTTCACCAACAGTTTATCTAAACTTTTATCACGATTAGCTTCCAATAAATTGCAAACCATATTTCGGCACCTTTCTGTCTTTGAATTTTGTCACTTTTGCCAGAAAGCAGTACAAGATCAATTCCAGTAAATAGCGGACCTACAGCGAAATTTATTTAATCTGACATGTTCCATGGTTTGGATTTAAATCACGGTGCTCTAATGTGTCATCTAAGTATACATAGCTCAAGGAGTCTGCTATAAAGCATCTACGAACGTCCATCCAAGAAAATCAGCCGAAGCTGTTGCCTCTTCAGTACCTTCTCTTAATCTTCTGATATATGGGGAGCAGCACCCGTTTTAAACGCTACTCCACCCCGAACACAAGGTTCTACCCTTGATTTCTGTGTCAACCACAGCCACCATGATACTCCCCCAGAGGGGCAAAACTCAATGAGCAGCCATTGAAACTGCTCAAACCTAGGTTGGCGCTCCCCTTTTAGCACCGACAGGATCTATATATGTATAAGTTTTGAATAATATTTGGCTAACTTCAAGAAAAGATAAAGTGGGCCTAAATGAGCGCCTTCCTACCTTTATATATAATGGTCACTGGCGTTTCACTATGAAAGATCTGCTGCATGATACTGGAAATTTCCTTTACTAAGAGCATGACAATTTCGATAAACTAAATTCACTTTTTTCCCCTTCTGTTTATCGTTGTTTCATTGAATTTTCCGAACGAACTTTACAGACATTTTTGTGAACTCTGCCTATATGTAGTACACATATATCTACATATGTGCCAATTTTATCAGCCGTATCTCTGCAATTTGCATGTAACGAAAGTGAGGGAGCCCTGAATGGGAATGCCTGCAACTGTGTGTGTGTGTGTGTGTGTGTGTGCACTTCACCCACACATTGAAGAATGTTAATGGCTGTGTCAGCGCCTGATGCCAGCTTAGTAACAACAACAATTACAGCAACAAAAACTACAACAACTCAAATGTGCTAATACACGAAATGCTCTTCTGGCCAATTGCATTGATCAAAGCCAATTGGGTCATTCTCAAAAACACAAAAAGGCAAAGTTTCATGTCATTGGCGAAATTGCTAATTTTGGTAAAACAATACTTACAACTTTCAAAAACGTCAAATTAATTTAATTTTCAAAAAATGCAATAAAAAATATGAATTTCTGGCTGTGATTCAAAAGGCGCCAGCTATGCGTGCGACATGACCCCCCAACGACATCATTTTTTATGATAAATAAACGTCTCAAATTACAATACACAAAACAAACAAGAACTTTCATTTGGCATGTAAAAAAATAAAATAAAAACACAAAAAATTAAAAATAAAACAAAAGCAAAATAAAGCCAATAAAAAGTTTTTACACTGCAACCCGCTGCTAAATCGAATTAATGTCAAAAGGCTTCCCAATATATAAACATAGTGTGTGTATGAGTTGTGTTTTACATATATACAAAATTCCAGATGCATATTTTATGGCATATAGTATATGCATATATGTATGCAGTGTATACATATTTTATCATGCAGTTTAGCAATGTGTCAGTTTTAAGTTTTTTGTTATGGTTTTTTGATTAGTTTATAATTTAATTAAATTTATACATAGAATTCATTATTTTTTTATACACTGTACACAAAGTGTAAAAGGCTATTATAGATTTGTGCAATGCATGCAACAGGCAAAAGGAGGCGTGGCAGACCCGGGTAGCGATTGGACTATGTCCGCCCGCCCGTCTGTCCGTCTGTATAAGGAGATAGATCTGCGAGACCATAAGAGCTATTATAAAAAATTTTAGCAAAAGATGCGCGAAATCCCGGGAAAGATGAAAAGGTCTATCAACTCGACATATGTATGCTGATTTCACCCCACCTCGTCTATAACTTCTCCGAAATTCCACTACATGTAGATAGGGATACATATGGGCTAAGTTACAAAATTTGGTGTGGAGACTCGTATCAGCCAAATCATTCAAACTGTATTCACCTTTTTGCAATAGAAGCCGCTTGCCCCCGCAATCGATTTACCTTAATTACTTATTGCCACATCTATATATATATTATATTTATGTGTTGTTGACCTATGTTTTTTAAAATTCAACGAAACTGGCACAAGAATACTAGTTATGATAATTTTTTCCTTCTTAATAACCAACTTTCCAATAGGAAAACGTATAAATTGGAACTTCTCAATAGGAATTACAAAAAAAAAATGGTCACGAAAAAAAATCATATCCATAGACCGTTGCATACGGTAAGTATTCTGGTTCTTGAATTGAGAACTATCGTTCTACAAAATTATATTTCAAAATTTGGCCATAATAAACCGTTACCGAGTTACGATCTGATGTTGGGCACTTTTCGAGGCGCCTCGAGCGTTGGTGCGCTCTCTAACTGGTTCTTTCAATGGACACACGGCACTTTTGCTCTTCTTTCTCTCAGCCAAGGTAGTAAGTGTGTTCATTCTGCAAAGTCTCACCAGGCATAAACGCAATCCCTCAACGGGCTATCAATTAAAGCTTTATAATCGATAAAGATGCTCCCCCGTGTGGTGAGCAGGTTAAGGAATACCACCTCAGCAAGTCAAAGCTTGTCGTATGAGGGGACTAACAATGACACTGAGTTCTTTTGAGACTCTTATCGCTTCAGATTCCCATCTATCTTTGTAGCTGGCATCACAAAAAAGTTCAATACAGTTTTGGTTATATTTATTAATTCAGAGTTACAGTTAACCGATTCTAAAACTAGAACCCGAACACGCCATAAAATTAAACCGAACCTACTAAGCAATACCTAAACGGTGCAACCCTCAAAAAATATATTACATATATATTATTATATCGGGCCACACAAAATCGATTCCATCTGGGAGAATCAAGTTCGGTTTTCCTTATTATATGACAAAAGCTTTGCGTACGGATTCCCTTACCTTTCTGCTTTTGAAGATATTTTAAAACTCTAGTAACAGTTTTCCACCAAACAAATAACTTTTAATTAGCCTTTTAGGATTATTCCTAAAATATCGATCATTGGAGTCATTAGTATTATTGTATATGAGATTGAATTCGGGGCGGTGTTATTAAAGAAACGGACATGATAATACACATATGTATTTATTTGGAATAACTTTGAACTTCAAAATTCCAAAACTCATGAGTCGAGTACAAAGTTCAGAGAATATTTTCAAGAGCAAAACATCGTAAAGATAGAGCAGAAAGAAGCCCTGAATAATGCTGTATCAGCGGCAGTAGTTTTATGAAGCTGTATCGACGATTCTTTGAAAGTCTGAGATGAAAAAGTACCTTGGTTTATCCCTCGACAGCTGACTTACATGAAGCAGACACATTGACGTCACATTTAGCACCTGTAGAGCCCAGAAAAACTTCACTGTCTGCTGAACCAAAGAAGCAGGTTGTTGCTCAGATGCAAGTGACTTGCTTACGAAGACGAATACCCTCCAGAATAAAGCCTTAATGCTAATCCGATACCTTAATGTAGCAACAATGATAGGCTCCTGGCACACTGCAACAAGAAGGTTTAAAGGCTTAAAGCTTCTTTTCAGTTGAGTTTTAAAGTAATTTTATTAAAATATAAATTGTGACTTAAAACAGTGTATGTTATGTTCGGTGTCCCAAAATAAGTTGTATACAACCATTTTTTTGTTTAGCATTATTTATTAAAAAATTGATTTAATTTAGCTAGAAATTGGCTCTAATAACTCCATAATTGATTCATTTAATATTTATTAAGCACAACAATACTTTTTAATATGCGTACAATATTTTACCGTTATATTGTCAGCTAAAATTAACCAAACACATTCCATTCCGAACCCGAAACCCATTCAACAAAACGCCCACGCTGCGTGCAAATTTGGAAAAGAAAAAAGTTGAACATCAAGAATCATCCCACAAAATAAACAGAAAAAACTATATTAATTTTTGGCCTCATCTTGGGCACGGTTCGCAGGGAAAACCTTTTGTATATCATGCAAAAAATATCTCAAATTTCAATGCAATATAATATATATAAAGAAATTACAGAGCCGGCCTGCTGGCACACATTTTAGTGGCCCTGCCCAGGCAGGAAGCTGCACCGAGGGTCGTCACACAGTCCCCGACGTCGTCGTCACCGTCATATACCGTCATCCATCGTCATCTGCATCCTCATCATCTTCATAGTCGTGTGTGCCGCCCATCAAACAAAGCTGCTAAAATGGTAGGAAGTCCAAATGTATCTTTGTATCTCATTTTGAGTATCTGTAAATATGCATATATACGTGTGTGTGTTTGTGTGCGTTGCCGAGCCTGTGAAACCACAAAAAGGCACGACGCTGAACTGTAAAACTTAACTCTGTAGCTCATTGTGGCTGGATTGTTGGATGCCTTTCTGGATGTCCGACTGGCTGACTGCCCAGCCCGCTGCCTTTAGTTAGTCAGCGGACTCATCAACACACAAACCGCAACGTGTCCCATTTAAGCGAGCCGAAAAAAAAGGCGGGAAAGAAAGGCAAACTTGATGTCTACAAATTGTGAATACCCTTTTCATGAACCACAAGTTACAAAGTAAGACATTAAGTGTGAAAGTATCTGTAAACAAATTAATAGTGGAAAATGAAGTGTTGTCCGATTTACAGCTCTTCAAAACCTACATTGAATAGAATTTTCCAAAATCGACTTCTATACCGATTGTTTCCAATAAAACCCTTACAGCGTTTTCCTCAAAATCGCCTCACTCGCTAGCTCGCTCAAATCCGACTTGATGGCCATCGACATTTGTGCTTTAAATTTATACAAATAACCGTTTTATAAGCAAATAGCCCTTTTGTATTGTATAAGGACATAACCCAGTAACGTGTTATTGTGGCCGGTCAAAAAGAAGAATTTGTCTTCTTGACTTTTATGAGCTTAAATATATCTGATTTGCTGAAATTTACTTAATAAAGAAGGGTTATTTGCTTAAAAACAAAAGGGTTATTTTAATGATTTGCATTAGTTTCAGGATGAGAGAACGTTTTTATGCAGAAAAATCAAAGGATTTTGTAGTCTAAACGAAACTGTCTGATGCGTTTTGCTTAAATCTTGACCTTTACCATTTATCTATTTTTTGAATAGTAACATGTAACATACATAATATTTGGAAATTTAATGTACCTGTTATTATCTAAAACACGACTAGCACAAAGAAACACTGTATGTCAATGTATGTAATGTATCAATTAGGTAAAATATTCGGCCTAGTACTGCTTTAGTCCTTAGATTTGAATACTTTCTGTACTTACACAAAGAACAGAAAACTCTTAAAATACGTACAGTAATCCTAATTTTTTTAAAATAAGATTTTAATCTTAAACATATGTAAAGTGGGAAAACTATTTTGATGCTCTTAACAACTGTATGGTTACCTACATACCCTGCTCTACGCATCACAGACCTCTGAACAAACCTAATACACACCCAGCAAGTGTATGGTACAAAAAAATCTAGAGAAGAACAGAACCCAAACTAAATATTTTGGGTGCAGTGCAGAGCAGTTTGAGTCTCAGTCTCAGAGTAAACTATATGCAGTAAAAAAACGAAAACCTAAAAAGAGCAGTACAGAAGAGAACAGGAAAAAAAAGATAGTGGCGACCAGTTACTGGTGGGCTGGAGCTGGCTGGCGTGGAGCTATAAAGCATGGGTCGGCAGGCAGTCGGGCAGGCGATATCCTTGAGTGCCGGCGAGTGCTAGTGTGCCAGGCCATTAGCCGCAAACGAGAAATGAAGATTATCTAAAAGATACACATATATACACAACACACTCACAGTCACAGACAAAAAGACAGTCAGAGATACATATAGACTGACTGGCATGCATACAAGACGATGACGATGAGCTACAGTAACAAGAGATGGCCGACTATGAGCCTGAATGTTGAGGAAGTTTCATTACAACAATAACCACATAAAAAAGGTTGTACTATGCGTTGGAGATGGACGAGGGTCAGCGCGTGAAACGATGTTGGCTGCATTTTATTTGAGTATTGAATGAATACATTCGATTTTTGCCTAATACTCAATTCATTGGCACTGGAGATAACACGTTACTCTGATATGGTTGTAAGTGCTAGAGTCTTAAGGTTGACTGGCTTGGAGCAACCGTTCAAATGCAAAAAGTGTGAGAATGCACATTTCTATTGAGCTAACAGGGATAAAAAACGTAATCGCAAGCTGTAAAATTAGCCAAAACAACCGTTTGAATTTTTCAAACTGTAACCGAAGACCATTATCATGGAAGTCTTTCGCAGAGAGATATGGCAAATGGGCTACCAGAGCATGACATACATATATTGTGTGTCTATTTTTGTGCAATGTATTTAACAGGAAGAAGGAAGCGTGACAAACCATATGTTCGATGGGCAAAAATGGTCATGTGCAATAGTCGAGTCGATATAGCCATGTCCGTCTGTCTGACTGTCCGTGTTGGAACGTGTTTCTCAGAAACAATAGAAGTTAGAGCACAAAAATGTTACCAAAGGATGCGAATTTTCCCGGAAGATTTAAGCTTCATTTCTTTGCGCCCATCGACACGAGTCCTCTTCTGGGCGATTTACAAACTTTGTGGTATCGAACGCTAATAAATTTTCTTGAGGTACAAATGTTCATGCAATATTGAATGCACACTCGTGGAACTAATACGCAGGGTTGCCTCAACCTCTCGGTATGTCACATATCGATCCTGCACAATAATTTAAAGCACAGCATCGATTGTTTCTGATAAAATACCTGTACTTCGCGAAATTCATCGATGACTAAGAAACACTTATCTAAGAAACACTTATGTATTGTGGTTTTGGATGGTCGGACTTAGGTCATCAACGCAGTCTTCTTGGTATAAATGACATTGAAAGTTGTGGAATATATTCGCAATTCTATTTTTTGGCAGAGATAAACTCTTCTATATATTTTTGAGCAAACAAGAAGCGCTCGCTTTGCCTTGCAAATTTCAGATTTGATCCAGCAACTCTGGAATTGCTCATATCCGAAACATACAAGGCAGCTCTCCTAAGAAGAGCTTGATTTGTTGTTCTAACTTAAGAAGTTAAGCAGTAACTTCGTGAGGGTGCTATAGAAGTTATTAGTAAAAAATTAGCCTAATATATTGGGGAACCTCAAATAGTACGCAAAGTTAGACCAGTGATAGGATTTCTGAGAATACAGTGTTATCAACCATAAATAGACTGATTACTTAAAAATATCAAGAAGAACATTAAACTTACATTTTGTTACCATATAAATCGAAAGTTGTGATTTCCTCAAACTTTTCATCTTGCGTGTTTGTTTTACTTTGGCAACTCCCATTTCTAGCTAGTTCGTGCCTCAAACGCTCCACTCGCATGTCCATCTCTACGATGCGTTGCAACTTTGTAGGAGTTTGAATACTTCACTGTGTGTGGAGCGCTTTCTACACGCTTTTCACCGCATCCATTGTTTGGTATGTCTGCTCTTGGTGTCGCTGTCCGAAATGTAACTTATGCTCCGCAGCAGCAGCAGCATTTCACATGCATACAGTTTTTGGACTAGTCGGGACGAGTCAGTCAGCTCTAGCTGTGCCTGGACCTGATCTCGGAACGCGCTGCTCTGCTCTGTTCTGTGCGGGAGGCACTAGTTTGGTTGGACTGCATGGTTGCTCGGTTGGTTGGTTTTGTGGGCTGTGGGTTGGTGTGGCATTGAGGCGCCGCCATTGTTTTGGCGGCCCCGCTTGGCATAGTTTCATGCACATGAGCCTAGTTTTAGCATAGTTACAGTTAGAAGCCGCCAGGCAGACAATGGCATATAAAAGCAACAGACACACACACACACATAGACAGAAAACAATGCTGATGATGATGACGTTGAGGCCTTGCATTGAACTTTTTTTTAGGTTCTTGTTATTGTTGCCACTGTTGCCTGTGGCATGGTTAACTGAGCTCTTGGACCAACTGGCTGGCCATGTGCATTGTGCATAATTGTTTTATTAGCAACATTTGCCCAAGCCCAAATCCGTGGCTTAGTTGCCAAACAAGGCTACTGTGTTTATGTTACTTTCCTATCTGGCAGCTACAATGCATTGCAGGCTCAACCTTTGTTGCAGCGGCTTTCCAACTGCGCCAATGGAAAAAAGGGAAAATCAAGTCGCTTCCAACAATAAATACACACAGTATATATGCCCTATATATTCATCAGCTTTTCGGTGAGCATTTGTTGATGTCAAATTGTTTGACGCTTCAATTTAAGTTTGCTGCAAATTTGATTTATTGCCAACGGCAACTCAGCTGTTATACGGATAGATACGGATACACATAGCTAGGTTGGATGTTAGTAAGTAAGTGTGTGAGTGAGTATCCGGTGGAGTAACAAGCCACCCCTGACTTAAATTGCAAGCTTCATGGTAACATATAAACCATAAAATAACAAACGAGAAACGTTCAAATTGAACGCACTCGACTAGAAGATACCCTCCGGGCAGTTGTCTGAGATTTTATAGACAGATGCGAGTAGCTGAAGCGTTTCTAAACGATTCTTTGGGAATGCAATTTAGCGGAAAGGTGCGAAGCAACCTTTACAACTGACACTCCCAATATCGTAAACATAGCAACAAAAATTTCCCCCTTTTGATAAAGTTATAAAATATAAATAATGTTTGTGATTTTAATTACACGAGCCAACAAAAAAAAAATTTGCGCTTGTTTCAAAAATACATTTTCCGGACAATTTTCGGTCGCTGAATCCGAACCCGTTTACCGATTTTTGTGTTCTAGCACGGATTTTGAGATAACGCAAATTATGTATATAGAAAATTTTCGCCGAAATTTGCTGAAATCAGCATTAAAATGTTTGTCAACTATCAAATGAGATGTTGCTTCAATCAAATTTTAAGTTAAAGTTATTAATCAGGATTACAGGACCTTCAATGTAGCTTAAGTCTATAATAGTTTATAATACCAAATTTTCAAATAAATAGGTAGGAACGAGACAACGGAAGAGCCAGATTGTTGAAAACTTCCAGGGAATCTGCAACGCCTCTTGAGCCTTCTAGTTGTAATAACATTGGCTAGGAGGTTAGCCAGTCGTTTGCAGTTGCCAGGTGTATGTCCTTATATCTTATCGGTACAAGGTCGAACCGCGACATACTAGTCACTTCCAGTGACAAGGCTTCGTACTGAATAGTCTTTCTTAACTTTGAAAATCGAGCTAGAAAAAAAAAGAAAATTAAGAGCCTTGGAGACTGATAGTTTCCTATTGGTGGATGAAATTAGCCTCAAATCAAATCTAATCATTTGATAGATCTTTCTTGAGATAAGAGCAAGATTGAATTATAAATAATTTCGTAATGGATATTGTTAAGTATTAAAAGGTACAACGATAGGAACTCGCTTCTCGATCCACATGAGGCTTCAAAAGTTAAAATTTCTCATTTATTTTCTTAGGGAAGAGTTTAAAAATTAAGTTTAATTACATCCACATCGCATAGTTCAAAAGCTACCTACATAGTGTGCTGGGTTCAAACTTTGAACCCCTCTAGCTGGATTATGGACCATACAAATAATTCCTCAAATTTTAGCTCCGATGTGTCATCGAGTTTGAATACTCTAATAGCATATTATTGATGGACAAAAAGACACTAGACTCGACAATGACGTTTAGTAAATCAAAAAAGTATGACATTTTTGGTTTTAAAACTCTTCTTGTTTTTTTAACTTTTCTAGTAAAATGAACTCAATTTGACGAGACGGTATCATGCTTGAAAACACGAAAATTTTTGATTATTCGAAATAAGAACAACATCCTATTCTGTTCCAACGTCTTCGCCATATTACTATGAAAAGGTAGGCACATCTTCGTCCTTCTCTTTATAACTCCATATCACTATATCTTCGTATCATATTCTTATATATTCATATCTTCAAATCTTAACATCTTCATATCATCATATTTTCACATCTTTTTATCTTCATATCTACAAATCTTCATATCTTCAAATCTTCATATCTTCATATTTTCACACCTTCACATCTTTAAATCTTCATTCTTTCATATCGAGATCTCTTCATATCTACAAATCTTCATATCTTCAAATCTTCATATCTACACATCATTATATCTTCAAATCTTCATACCTTAATTTCTTCATATCTTTATATCTTCTTGTCTTCATATCGTCAAACTTCATATATTTATATCTGGGTTGTTTTATAGTTCTCGTCATTGTACATAATTGACCTGCTTTATCTCTTGTTTAAATAAGCTTGAAATTGCAATACTGAAACATAAATATTGCCATCAGATTTTGCAGAGGCTACAGAGCTGTAAAAAGATACTTTCACATTTGTCGGAATACCCACTATTAGTTCTGACTTTAGAAGTGTCCAAGATCATAAATCAGTTTTAAAAAACGTCTAGACAAGCATAAAAGGTTATGACATACAGTCCCCATTCGTAAAGCAGCTTCCCAGAACATAAAGAGGGCTTCAACACTTACCCTGATCTTACCGACAAGTGTCCGTTTTTTGCATATGGTATAAAAATAGCCGTCAATACGAATCAATATTACCCTGCATATGTGCTTTATGGCACTCCGCACACCTACTTCCATCTCTTTCGCCCATTTACAGCAACTTTAGAGAGCCGTTACACCCATTTAATAGCTACACTCTGTAGCGTAGCAGTGTTGGAGGCGTGTAAGGGGCCGCATAAAAAGATGTTACTAAGTGTGTGCACCACGTAGTACTCACCAATCATAAAAAAAATATACAAAAAAGGTAGTCGTTGGGGAAAAAAAAACTTAACGATGATGGCGATGACGTTGACTATGACTATAACATCGGCGGCGTCGGCGGCGACCAGTTCTTTTGTGCTTTGATCAATCAAGCGTCAAAAATATTGCTGATACGAGAGTCGAGTCCACCAACGCCAGCTCCAGCGTCAGCGTCAGAGACGCGGATGCAATTATAACCATTTCCACGTGCCGCTTCATTGGGTCCAAGCGCATTGGGCCTTGAGCCCTGCGCCCTGTGCGGTGGCCCTCTGACATCGTTGTCTCTTGCCTCGTAGCCGTGTGCCGTCGCCACCTTCCACCATATGCCCCATGCCACACGCTGAACTCATTTTGGCACAGTTGAGCGGCAAGCAATGTTCTGCAGCTGACTTGGTAAAGCATGGAAAGTTCTCATGTTAGTCAGCTAGAATGTTGCTATATACAGTTAATATCGTTGTTACTGTTGTTGTTGTTGCTGTTGGCATAGCTAAATAGAAATTTATTACCAAGCTGAGAAACACGCCCACTTGGCTGCTGCCACTGTTATAATGAAAGGGAAACAAGCCGTGAGTGCCTGTTGTTAGTTATAAAGTGCACTGTAAGAAAATATATGGGGAAAAGGTCATTTCATTAGGGAAAGAGTAGCCACAATCAAAAATGATGACATACGGACAACAAAGGAACAGAAATAATACCCTAAAGGGAAATCTATGAAATCCTTAGGAAATGAATATTTTCTAAAAGTTATGCAGCAAAACCTCACATATAAGAACTTCTTCAAATTGAAATGCTCCAGAGATTAGAATCAACGTTTGGAAGGCATCAGAAACTTTGAGTTTAGCATGTGTTTAGGTTAATACAGACGCACATAACGTCACGCTTGTATGGTGTGACGCTCGAATTAGCTTTACTTTAGTGAGATTGAGACGGCGCTATCATAGAAGAATGCTTTACAATCAATTTCAAAAATTTATAAAAATTAGATTTCTGTTTTGTCACATTTCTTCTCGCTACCTGTTGCGATATTTTATATTTAGCTACTTTGGTCTCAGTAATCAAATAAGTGGTAGAGACAACTCTCGCCAGACGAAACTTACACTCTATAAGACGCTAATCCTTTCCGTTTTGTTGAAGCATGTGTGATGACTCATTCTGATGCAGATACCCCTGGAGTTTTAACAGGTTTTTGTCGATTTGTGAGCAGAAAAACAGAAGAAGATACACGCTTGAATCCATAATTCCATTTTAATTTTTATTTGCGTATTTTATTTTAACTCTTATTCTAATGCTAAAACTAAAACTTATAATTTAAAACACGATTACAAAGGGAGACTAGAAGGCTGTGTCCTCTGCTCAGTTACACGACAAGCTCCAGGGATCACTTCGCTCGCTAGTCAGAGAGGGAGGTTACATACCCAGTAGACCCCTTTGCCCTTCACATAGAGTATGTTTTAAGTGTAAAATATTTGTTTGAGTTCATTTTTAGTAGTTTATTTACGTAAAAAACACATTTTCTGTTTGCTAGTCTATTTTGGGGCACAATTGTGCTCAGTGTATATGCTTAGTTTATGTTGTGCATGAGTGTGTAAATGTGTTGTTGATGCAACTTTCCGCACTACCCAAAGAGGTATTGCATCATGATGTGCGTTAGCCCATTTTTGTGTAGCGCTGCTTAAGTGGCCACTCATATGGAGCAGCTACCCGTAGCAGAACAACATGGCCGGGCTTCCCCAGTAGGCCTATGCTGCCATATTGTTGTTGTTTTACCAACTCTTGTTCTTGTTGTTGTTGCTGTTGTTAAAAGCCTGGCAAGTTATTATGCGCCCGGCGTGGCGCATAATGCAGCTAATCTAGGGAATTAGGTAAAAAACAAGCTGACAAAAGGCAAACAAGCGACACAGAGTTGTTGCACCCCAAAGTGGATGATCCAGCAGCCTTCAGCTGCTGCCCCCAGCTTTGCTCTTGAGCTCCTGCTGGTTGTTCTTGTTGCCGCTGTTGTTTTTCCAGCGTTGCATCAACATTGCAATTTTGTATCTTATTACGTTACGCAAAGTAACTCAAAGTCGTTTAGGCTGACTGGTCAACAACAAGAAGAAGAAGAGTGGGGTTAGGTATAGGTCTTGTACATATAAAATGCTACAATGTTGCCATCTTAAGTGACTCAGCTGCGCGGCGCTTATCGCCGAGAAAATGTCCTTTTTGGGATTTACGCACAAAGCGGCTAAAAAGAAAGAGAACAAAAACAAAAAAAAACAAAATGAAAGAAGGTACAGCGTAAAGTCAAGTAAAATAAAGTAGGTAAGCGAATTAAAAAAGTAAACTCAACAGGCAGGCGGCAAAGTAAATTAAATGCCAGACTGACTGCACACCAGTCAAAGTGAATACAGTGGGAACTCGCAGAAGGCGACACGTCTCGTAGTTAAGGTAACGACTTGGGAATTCTGCTGAAACTGATTGATTCACGAATATATAATTTTTACTCTTCTTACCCTGCTAAAAGATAACTTTTTAAACAAAGATGAAGCTGTTCAACATTATTGTATGTATAAAATCTTTGGCGCTGATGAAGCTGTTCAAAATTCACTTGTATATTTCGAAACAATTCATAGTGACATTTAGTCAGCATCTAAGACTAAGCTTAGATTTTGTTAAATATTAAGTGATATAACTTAAGTTCTTCTTAATTTTTTGGGAGGCAGTTTCTGCTTCTTGAAGACCAATATAATCTTTGGAAACGATAAAGATGATGTTTTTGTACTTATTACCCGCTAAAAGATTACTTTTTCAAAAATGTTGAAGCTTTTACTCAACCTGCAAAGATGTAGCTTTAGAACATTTCTATTTTCAGCTAATCTCTGGAAATTATAAAGATAATATTTTGGTACTTATTAACTGCTAAATGATTACTTTTGCATCAAAATCTACTATTGGTAGATTATTTTGGAGATGATGAAGATTTTATACTTATTAACTGCTAAAAGATAACTTTTTAAACTTTCACAGATAAACCCATTAAATATATATATGTATATATCATTATAACCTTTGAAAATGATGTTTTTATACTTATTACGTTATATTTTAAACTTTTTCAGCAAGGTTGAAGCTATTACTAGATTTCCTGTGGAGATGATGAAGATAGTTTTTATACTTATTACATGCTAATTGATAACTTTTTATTTAAAGATGAAACCATCAAAGATTGATAGATCATTATAATCTGTTAAATTGTTGAAGATGATCAAAATTCATATGTTGTATATTTAAAAGATGTTATCTTTAATGCAAGCTGAACGCAGTGCAACCCAGTTATCATTCAGGAACGCGATTTGAAATCACAACAAGTTTTTATGGAGATATATATCAAAATAAGCTGCTAAAGTGAAAAAGAAGTATGGGCAAGCTAACAAGTAAGCATTTGATCAACGGTTTCAAGTAGAACTTTAGGTGAAACCGTCTAGAGATTTCTGGCACACCGCTGAATCAGAACTATGCTATTTTCCAAAAGCGACAATATACAAGGAAGTAAGGCACAGATTTCTACGTAAAAATTAAATACCTTCTAAAAGGCTTGACTGTAGCCCAAGTAGTAGAGTGAGAGAGAGCGTGGAAGAGACACACGCTAAAGACATGGCAACCAAGTTGCTGATAAGGCGTTAAGACGCTGATAACGACGAAGCAGTTCACTTGTGGATGAGCCTGAGCGGTAAGTAACCGCAACGCAGCGTTGAAAATCTTTTAAAATGAAATCACTTTTAATGAGTCATTCAAGTGGCATGAAGGCGGCGGCGACGGCAGTAGAGGGCCCAGACAGACCGTCAGTTAGAAACCAGTATAGCCAACTAGCAGCCAGCATAAAAATAATTTTTACAACGCAACAAACAAAACGAAATAATAAGAGCATAAAATGTATGGTGCAAGAAGGCAAGGCAATAATAATTTCGCGTACATACTAGTGAGCAGCAATGAATGCAGCACAGGAAGCGCCTGGACAGAGTTGCCACCAACGCCGCAGCGGCCGACTCACTCTCGCACGCTCACAGGAAATCACAAGCGGCGACCGAGCAGCAACAAGTTGCAAGCTCCTCCGGCCATTTCACTTTGCTTTTCATTTTATTACTAATTTTTTTGCGCTGTGCTTCACTCTGCGCTGTTCCCTCTGCCACTTTCAGAGTTTGCAAATTATAACGGCAAGCAGTCAGTGGCGGACTCAGCCAGTTGGCGCCGCTCTCATGACAAAGGGGGCCGGCGACTTGGAAGCTGAAGCTGCAGCAAATAGACATTTAATGAAACGAAACGACAACAAATTGTTTAAACATTATTTGCGCTTTCATATTTCAGTGCTCGACGTTTCCTTTTGCCATTGCTCAACAACTTTTTTTTCTATATTTCTGTCTTTCCTTTCGTTACTTGCTTTCTTTCTTATACTTCCATTTTTTTTACTGTTAATAAACAGACATTACATTGCAAATAATGAGCGCAAGGGCGGCGGCAACTAGAATAAATGAAACAAAAGGGCAAATCCTGCTATATTGAAATTGAAATGGGTTGAGCAGAGACACACCGAGTGAGTGAGTGAGTGAGGGAGAGAGCGATAGAGACATTCAAACGGGTTTGCTGCTTCCTTTTAAATCATTCATGCTGCATATACTTGAGTTACGATATCCGGCAGGATCTTGCAATGAAATGCCAAAACTGAAGTTGAACTTAGTTAAATGGGCTAAGTTTTCTACAAAAACAAATTTTGACTGGAGTTCTTTTTGCTTTAAGGGATTTTTTATTTTCTTTTTTGTGGTACCCTAATTCATTTTTAATATAAAAGTTTATCCATGGATTAGTGAATAGCTGAGTAAGATAAAATATGCATAAAACAATTGGATTGGAGTGAACGGAAAATTTGTTTAGCAGAAAAGAACTAAAAACAGTTTTTAACCGAAACATTTTGAGCGTAAGTCTTACGCTTAACTACTTGAATGAACTGTACTATAGTGAGTTTTTAAGGTATTAGTTACGGTAATTGTTACTGCATTGTTCGGTTCTAAAATCCGTAAAATATATAAAGTAAAATTGGTGCAAAAAATGAAAGAGTGCGCCTGCTACACGAGGCAAGATTTTCGAGGAGGACCGTATGGTTTGTAACGCACGTTAGTTGTCCAGCTTGCAACCAGGCATTCAAACCGTAATCGTAACCCTAATCCAAATTAACCGATTGAATTTTAAAATTCAAAAAAAATATAACCTTATCCATTACCGTTCAATCCTGACGTATGCTGACGTTGTTCAAGCTTATACTTGTGTTCCTACGTAAGCGGGTGGAGTAATTATCTATATATATATCTTAATCTAAAATGATGAGTTTTTCACGAAGAATTTTCACTGATTACCATTATAGTCCTAAGAACTCCCCTATCAGCAGAACGGAATTCTTTAGAGATCTGCGATCTTTGCTCGATGTTAAGCTAACATTTAACGAGCTCATCGACATTTTGGTCAGTAAAGCGAAAGCTTTTCGTAGATTCATAAAGAACTGGTCAAAAGATTTCTTCGATCCTTATGTCATCGCAAGTCTTTTCACTTTTTTTGTTCACCTGATCTTAGAATATGGGGATCACCTATTTGACGCGCCCTAACTAATCGATCTCTCGATGCTCAAGGAGAGACACATCACTTTAGGTATATCATTGCTCTTCAATATAAGCGCTGATGTTGACTCGCTGTTTCTTTGGTACCGTGTTCATTTTAATATTCCAAATTTTCGCACGTGGAATTTACTTCGACTCATGTGATGTGGTCGGAACTGTCGGCAGAATTTAAGTTGCTGCAATAGTATTTGTGAGTTGGCGGAGAAAAGTTGTCAATGTGTTACATGCATGTACACGAGCCTTTTCGCAGTTTCCGGTGGCAACTTCTCTGCTCACTCTGCCGATACCTGCTTTAGAATGCTAGGCAAGGAATTTTATTTTTCCTTACAATACTTGTTGCATCTTTTTACCCATTTTGTTGAACTCTTTAGCACTTTTTAAAGTTACTAAGTAGCAAAAGTGTTACGCTCTCTCTCACTACTTTTATAATGAACTCTTGTAGCCAAACTGTAAATGATTTCATTGAAGTTTTCTTGCCAAAGGCACTTGATGATTACTTTGTTGTTAGAGCGTTTAATATATATTTTTCTTCCGTCATTTAATTTCTTTTCCATTTCTTTATTCCCAGGCGCCCAGTCATTCGCGTTTTATTGTCATTTATTTTTTTCATCTTTTTTTTTTTTACGTACAGTACCTACTTTTTTTTTTGTTTTCACGCCAATGCTTTGAAGCATTCAAAATGATTTTGTAAAACGCAATGCACAACAACAAATAGAAAATCATAATAATTTTCCTTTATTACAAGAGTTTTTACCCATTTTCCATAGTTGCTTTTTATGGCTAAACTTTTGCTACAGTTGCAGCTGCTGTTTCGAGTTGTTGTTGTTGTTTGTGTTGTAGCTGTTGCCCGTGTTGTTGCTTTAATTGCCATTGTCATGGCTGTTTGTAGCAGAGTTGTCATTGTTGTCAAAGTGCCTGGCACCCGCATATATAGACAGAGTTGCACACAGATACACACGCACACTGTACCCTTGGCATGCTTCACTCAAAAAAAAGAGCAGAATTAATAGTAGTTGCAAAAAAAAAAAAAAATGAGGGAAAAACTTGTTACCAACTCCTTTGATTTGTTTTGTATACTACAGTAAAAACTTTGTCCACTTGCCACGCCTTTTTTCCCAGCCAGTTAAAAGGTATACTACGAAACTTTTTAAGCCAAAATATTTTCGAGTTATTAATGAAAAGTTCTATAAATAATTGTGCGTGTGTGTGTGTGGCAGCTACCTGGTTGCAAGTTTATATAAATACAAGTGCAAACTAAATGTTATGTTTTCATTATGTTTAGCACAAGACAGAAACCATCACTGGCAAAGAGAGAGAGAGAGAGAGAGAGAGGGAGAGTGTGTGTGAGAGAGAGAGAGAGGGAGAGGTGTGCTTGAAAAGTTCATGCAACTGCAGCCGGAGAACTTTGTCCTCTGCGCTGCTGTTTCTTGGTTATTGGTTTAACTCAATTTTTTCTTGTACTTGCTGCACTCACATTTGTTTACCCAAAGTGCAGTTTTTAACTAACTTGTCTAAGACAACTAATGAAAAGATTTGTTATTAGTTTTGCCCAAGCACTTGAAAGCAGGTGCAAAAAGTAGCAGCAACTTTTCTTGGACTTATTCGTAAACATTGGCAAAAAAAAAAAGCCAGAGAAATAATGAAAACCCAAAAATAAATAAAAATATGTTTCAACTCGAAAAGTAAATAAATATTTGAACAACTTCTTATGGTCCAACTATTTGTTTGGGGCGCGCATGTAAGCACAAAGTTTTCCCTAGAGAAAACTTGGACTGGAGAGTGTGTGTGGGGCTATTCGTCCATTATGGCACTCAAGTGGAAGTTTCTGGCAATTGGCAAGCTCTTCTAGCCGCTATACAAATTGATAAGCCAATTTTAAAGATAATTTAACAATAGGGTAAAGTCTTTGAGCATGTCTTGGATGGGCCAGCCCAGGAAGTTCGTAGTCAAACTTCTTTATCAGACACTACTTGTTGAGATTATCTTTGCTAATCAAACGAAAGTTAAATGTGACAATGAAGTGGGGTCTACTATTGAGAGACACAAGTTGAAAGGGCTTACCATGTTATTTGTTGTTGCCGAAAACTTTGTTGCAAACTCGAAAGGAAAATGAAAACCCTAGCGTAAAGTACAACTTTTTTTTTGTCATAAAACATAAGGCAAAGATCATCTTGTGTTAAAAGTTAAAAGATTCAAAGGAAGGCTTCTCTTGTTAAGTTCTAAGAGGAAGCGAAATGCAAGTCAAATGAAATTTATTTCAATGTGCCAATGTATTATTTCAACTCGAAATACTTTTGCTACAGAGGGCTCCACTTATGGGTTTTGTGGAGTATATTACTTGGCGGGTTGCTTTCAAAAAGCGAGTAAAAAGTAACATCTCAGGCAAGTCAATACATTTTTCAACATTCAGTGTAAAGAACTGTTTCTATTGCGGGCCCGGGAGAAAAGTAGCCAGTCCCCGTCTCTTGTAGGGCAGGCTAACAACTGTTACCCTAAAAACTTTAATTTTTATGGAATGAGGGAGAAAAAGCTTGTCCTCACTAAGTATATATATAGAGCTCCATAATTGTAAATGGTTGTTAAAGCAAAAGTAATTTATTTATAGCAAAAGCTATAAAATGGAGTTATATATGGATCAGTGTGTGAGCAGCATTGATTGAGCGCAGTCAAGGCCGCATAGTGTTATAATTTAACCGCCCGGCGGCGTTATTATATAGAATTTTTAAAACTTATATTCCAGGCTTATTTGGTATTCGCTTACAAGTATGCATTCTAAAATCCGCAACACTTATAATAAATTCCAAAACTTTATAGTGTCGTTAACAAACTAAAGTTATGAATTGACCAAAGAAAAAATTCTTCTTCTTAACTGGCCATAACAACCCGTTACCGGGTTGCGGCCTGATGTATTTCTTTCATTGGAATTGGAGTTTTACATGGTGGGTTCCAAACCCATAAAAACAAACATAAAATTCATTGATTAATTTTATGTGTTGCACCAAAAAATTTATTAATTTTATATAAGAAAATAGAAATGTTATAAGTTTAGACTTTATTGAGTCATAAGTAAACTATGAATCGATGAACCCGAAGATTAAATACATAAAATTCATTGATTGATTTTATGTGTTGATCCAAAAAAATATGAAATTTATGTAAGAAATCTGCGTGTTTCTCTATAAAAGCCAGCAACTCTAAGCTCTTAATATATGTGTAGCCACTTTGATCTGTTTTTGATCACAATTGAAATATAATAGCCCGCTGAGTTAAACGCAGCCATCTAACTCTAAATTTACAACATGAAATGCTTAGAAAATTATCTAAATATCTTGTCGAATGCCTCCATAAAAGCCATATACAGCTGTGTTTGCACTAAATAAACGCTGACCATATACAACTATAAACATATTATGTTACTTCCTTTCCAAATGCTTAAATAGCTACTATTTATGGCATCTGTAGTAACAACTATGCGGCTTTATAATTAAGTCGGCAAATGTTTGGTATAAACACATAGATTGATTGACTTTATCGTATGTTTTATCAGTACAGCTCTTAAATCAATCTACCTGCGATATCTAGATGCAGCAGAACGCATAAATGACGTAACTATCAATAGCCGATATCTGTGGCGTTCAACAAGCTAGAGTTGTGTATTGAAACACGTTTCTACACATAGATACTTATACGAGGGTTGCCTTTAATGTTACGAGAATGAGCCATTCAAGGTTTGCTGCACCAACTCTGAAATAGGCATCAAGTAGTTTGATAATTTTAGAGTAAAAACACTTAGAACGAGCGCTTTTTGCTTTATTAGAAAGCTCCTTAAATCGTGAAAATTTTCGTGCGAAAATTCAAGAAAAGGACGAAGCACATGGAAGCAATTGGTCGCCAGTTTCTTCGCCAAACCCGGACATGTAGTTATGATACCATTAGAGATCGTAAGACGGCCAATGAATGTTGCTGCTTGGTACTTAGATGAATAGTTAAGCAATTCATCCAAACGGATATCTACGCAATTCTGAATGCCGTGAGCTGAATCCATGGCCTACGTGGACTAACTGTAGGGATCTGTAGTATCCTCGCACAACGTCGAGGTAAAAAGTAAGTCTACATTGGGTTTCTGGACACCAAGGTAACCAGGCAACGAAATGGCAGAAGAGCGCTGGAACACAAACAACAGCCGATAGGGCCTGAGCCAGTAATATTGTAAGCGCGAAAGAATTGGTTCGATTGATGGTGGTCCACACAGGTAAAATTTGTAAGAAACGCTGTAAATCCAACACTGGATGCCGCGTATCAAAACACTTTTTGAAAGAACCCAATCCAAGGGCATCCAGATAACTTGTTGGTCTGAAGTGGAATGGGGCTTGATTGGATTTATCACGGGTCATAATATGTTTGGCCAAAGTGAACCTCATTGACGATCGAATTTGAGCGGCCTGTCTTGAGGAGGCCGACTTCACGGAACACGTTCTGTGTGACTAGTCGGCCTTTGCAATGATACGAATGCGCATCAACATGAGCGAGGTGTGCACTTTCAATTCGCGCAATGTTTATGAATTCATAATAGGGGACCTCGGTGCAAGTTGACTCTGTTTCCTGATTTTAACTCTTCCTTCTCTCCCTTAACTTCCTCTATTGCTAGGGATGGGTCAATTTTCTCTGAACCACCACAAATCTAATCTAAGGCAGCCAATACTCAGTGGTATACAACCTTCTGTTTGCCAGAAGTTTTTGGATAGTTAAGCAAATCCAAGCGCCCAAAAAGTTTCATCCATCATCAAGCATCAAAACGCGTGTCATTCGACGTGTAATACCAATTTGGCTTCATATATTCAAGTATGCGAGTTCAACGTTTTTCGCCAGTTGAGGCAACGGTGTATGCGTTCAAGGGTCATGTTTTGGGGTTACCTCATTTGCAGTTGCAATAGTGTTTCATATGCAAAAATTGATCGATTTAAAACCATTTTCGGTGTCCTCTCTTACCCAAAGATAAAAGGCAACCCTCGCAGATAGATACAGCGCGTAGGCTGCAAGTGTTTGTAATAGTTGTAGAGTTTGACAAAGAATTAAACAGATCTTTGGCATTTCCTGGCCATAAACTTAAATTGCATTTAAGAGCTGCATGTTCATAAAAACAAAGAGTGTTTACTAGCAAAAAAAATAAAATACTCACATTTGGACATTTATAATCCAGTTTGAAAGTGCAACTGATTGCAGGCGCTGTGGATGATGTTGGCAACCCTGGCTCTGCCGCTATCTCTCTTGGAATTGTCACGTGCATATCAATCAAACGGCACTTGCAGCTGTCGCATAATTGAATTTGGTAGTTGTTTTTTCGTCTTTACTTTTGTTGGTACTCTTGTTTTGCCCGCATATAAATATGGGAGTAAAAAAAACGACTTCTATAGAATTGCGTGCAAAACAAACTGTTTACGAATTCAGGTCAAGCGGCACCCAATTTGATTATTAATGAAAATATTTTTAGTAAAAATATTGTAAAATATTTATAAAGCAAAAATCATATAGCTGTAAAATTATATTTTCAAAATTAATTGCATATAAATTTGTTATAGTTGTTGCCATTCCATTGTTGTGCGACATCAATTTGTAATGAACGTTGACTGTAAAATATATTGTAGTGTATACATGGTTTTTGTTTTGTTAAATGCTGAAAATTTGTTTTGTAAAATTTTATAGCTGTTAAATTTGAGCAAATGAATTATTAAGAGCTGTAAAAAAACGTGCTAAATAAGTTCAATAAATGTAGAGGTTATAGTAGAGGTTCCCACGCTGACGGCCAAGTTCCAAACAGGATCCTTCCAAACCAAACCAAACTACAACAAAGCAGCGCAGCAGCTAGAAAGAAGCAGAGAGACGAAAGGGGTTTTCCCCTTCTAGCCAAAAAGGCAGCAGAAGCTGCGCCAAGGCTGTATATACATATATATGTATATATGTGTATGTATTGTTAGTATGTATGTGTGTGTGGGAAAACTAAAAACGCCGCTCAAGGTTTTTCGCGTGTTGGGCTTTTGGGAGCTGCTGGCTGGGAATCCTGTGTAAATAAAGCAATTACCCCAGCGCCACACCAAAAAAGTGTTAAAAAATATATGAAAGCCGTTAGCCAAACACGCACACACACACACACACGCAGTCAAAAAGCAGCGCAGCCAGCTTCAGGTGGAAAATGGATTCCAAAAATTGGGTTAATTGATGCTTAGTGTTTTGGGTGCGCGTCTGTGTGTGAGTGTGCCTTGACAGGGTGTAGCTGTGTGTGCGCTGGTTATTTAGCGCAAAGTGGCTAATAGTTTTTGCCGCCATCCGCACGGAAACGGAAACCGGAAATGCGCGCAAGGAAATACACCAAAAATGCCCAAAAATGGCTGCGCGACAACAGCAAAAGTGGCAAATATTGCTAGCTAAGCGCGAGCGCGCTTTAAGTGTTACACTCACATACACATACATACAGTTAGCGCTACCTACACATATAATTAGCGTTAAACATTTTTGCGAATTATACACACCGGGACTACCCAAATCCGTGAGATTGGCATTTAGCGTTGCCACAGCGCCATTGGTGGCGCCACTGCTGCCGCCCACATTGGCGCCGCCTACACTGCCCGCTGCGGCGCCTCCAGTGTCCAACGCTTGACTTTTGTTGCCATGGCCAAAGAGTAACAGCAGCAGCAGAATGATTGAGCATGGCCAGCTTGGGAATGCAGCATTGACTCTAAACGGCGGCCTCCTCATTTTGCAATTTGGTATTTTGGCTATGTGTTTGTTGTATTCCAGCATGGGCATCAACATGTTCCATTGGTTGTTGTTACTGTTGGCTCGGATGGCGCTAATTGTGAATGCTGTTTGTAAACAGAAGGATAAAATAAAATGCGTTAAATTAATTGTTCAATTGGTAGGAATGTTTTTCGCGGAGGTTTAATTGTGTGGGCTTTACGGCATTGCGGCATTGTTTTTAGCGGATTTTTCACTTTAGCACTTTGAAATGAATTTGAACGCTTTTTTTAGATATGCAACTTAAGGATACTGTTGAATTTTTGTGTTTGATTTCAACGCAGTTTAAGTGACAGCATTTTAGACGCTTTTATAGCTTAAAGATTGATTTAACTTTGGCAATATGAAAATGCATGCACTTTTTGGCATGTTTTTCACAGCTGCTTTAATATCTTCTTGTTTTGATGTTCATAGCGTTTTTATATTCAACTTTAAGCAATAAACATAGTTTTCCGAGTAGTATACTTTTGTATATTTTAGCGTTAAATTGCACTTTTTGCTTAATTTATCCTAGCTACTTGAGTAGTTTCATGTTTTGGTTGCTATTTTATTAATTGACAGCGTTTTAATTTGATATTCCACTTGAAAAGTAAAGTTTTATCAAAAGTTGCTCATAGACATGTTTGTAGCTTTTTGCGTGTTTTGTACTAACAGTTTACGGAATTTATCCTAGATATGACATTTTAGCTTTAGTATACGACGTGTGGCCTTAAATATTAACTTCTCTATGAAAAACACATATTTGTATGCACTTGCTGCTCATAAGAAAATGTTCTTTACAGCTGCTTTAGTACTTTCCGGTTTAGATATTATTTTTATCAATTAAGTTTTGCAAAAAGTATCTTAAGGATACTTTTGTATCTTTTTATGCGTATATCTGATGTTGAGTCTCTATTGTGTCAAGAAACATTATGTAGCAATTTTGCACTTTTTATAATGTGTGTCTCATAAATATTTTCATATCTTTAAGTTTATTTGCCTGATGTTGGTGTACCAAAGATATTTTACAGATTTTAACACAGATATGTGTTATTTTTTTATTAATTTATAGCGTTTTAATGCTCAATTTCACTTAAAAAATGCAGTTTTGAGAAAAGTATCTTTAAGATACTTTTGTGTCTTTTCGTGTGTATGTCGGTTTATGAGTCTCTAGTGTTTCAAAAAACATTATTTAGTACTCTTGAATTTTTTTTTAAAATTATTTTATAATTACTTATGTATCTTTATGCTTAATATGTAGCACATATTTTACAAAACTGTTCACAAGAGTATCTTACGGATGTTTATGTATCTGTGGACTTCGAATCAAGTTGATTCGTCGGTGCTGCTTTGATAAAGCGTTATTATTTAAGTTTAATCATTTCTGGCGGAGTTGTTCTTATAACCAAAATGTATCTGAAGTAACTTATTGTTATTTAAAGTTGTTTTTTGATCATTTTCAACTTTTGTTTACGATAATGTTAGCAAACTTTTTGATAGTTTAATAAAAAATTATTTAGATTTTGTGTTGGAGATGCTATGTTTTAATGTAGAATATGTTCCGTGAACATCTCACAATGGACACTTGTTAACTATTATGTTTTAAATACCATTCAAAGCTCATCAATCACGTTTCACTGCAAAACTTTAAACTAACATATGTCCAAAAAAAAAAGTTGTTTGCAAGATACATGCATATTTGCAAATATTTACATATGTTTTTACTCTAGACTCATTTATATTTATAGTTTGCATTGCATATTGTTTTTGAATTTAAATTGTTTCAAAAAAGTATCTCAGAGATACACATTTATGACTACACACTTGGACGCCTTATTTGGTTATTATTTTGAATTCTGGCATAAATTAACACCAACTGCACTGTGGCTACAGAAAAATGTATCTCACAGATACGAATACATTCTTTACATGCTGTTTGCATCTTTTGCACATAAACATCTTCATTTGTTGCCACATTGCTTTAATTTATTGATTTTCTTCACTTTTGTTTATAACATTTTTCAAACAAACTCCCAAAGATACACACACTGACTGAGACGTTAACGTTTGCGTCGCGTTTGTCGTTTAAATCTTCTTCTTTCTTGGCTGTCATTCCCTTTAACTTGTAACTTTGTTTATATTTATGCATTGCACTTGTGCGCAGCACTTGTGTTGTTCCTGTTGTTGTTTTTGTGTTGCTTGTTTCTTGGCGCTGCTGTTGCTGCTGCTTTTTGTAACATTTATAAATTGTTACAACAATCACAAAGTGTGCGCACATGTGCACACACTCACAAGTACAGTCATGCACATAAACAGCTGTGGCAACAATTTGTAACTGTAGCGCGTTTTATATAAATGCGTTGGTTTTGTGGTGTTGCCGCTGCTGCTGCTGTTGTTCTTGTTGTTGTTCTTGTTGCTGCTGGCCAATGTTTACACGCTTAAAAAAGTTTTTGTTGATCGTCAACAAACCATCAAGCATTTTGAAGAGTTAGAACTGCGCTGCTTTGGTTATCGCACTCCTCCCGCTCCTCCTTGGGACGCCACTGCTCCTGAGTTCTCGTAACTCTCTATTGCCGAGAAGTGGCTCGGCTTTGGGTCTGGCTTGACTTGAGTACCCTTTCGATATGGCCGTCGTCTCTATTTGATTTGTGTGGTTGTTGTTGTTATTGGCTTTCTTGTTGTTTTTGCGTTGTGTGCTTTGTCTGACATACCCTTGGAAAAACGTGCTCACATGCGGTTTGGTTGAATTTTCCACAGGCTTTTCAATTGGCTGCCTTGTTCTATACTCTTCACGTAATAAATTGGTATTATTAGTTTTTGAAGGAATTTGTACGGCATGAGAGAGTGAGACTATGCCTAATAGCAAAGTTATCAAACGAAAGGAAGATTCATGCGAAAGTGTCTCCTAATTTGTGACCTTTATTTCTATAACGTTAATATTCGAAGACCTCGTCTAGCCTTTTCTTAAACAGCTTTTGACATTGTTTCTTAAATTTTCCTTAAAATTCACAACTTGATTAAACTTTCAGTGCTACTTTGTGTTGCATACCACGAGCTATGCCTTTCTGTCACATTTTCTTTTTTGAAATTGGACGACACAAAAAAGTTATATAAGTTTAAGCTTTATCATGCTTGGAATTAGTTTGCAGATTCTCTAAAAGTAACAGATTTCATATGATTTTAGCAAATTTTTTTTTTATAGTAGTTCTTGCAATATGATTGCCAAGCTTCTCCTACATTCATATATACACTATAATCATGAGCAATCTGAAAATGACTTTGATACTAACATGTACTGTGTCCCATAGTTCCATTCTAACACACTTCTCTATAAAAAAGTTATGTACTTCTTTACACAAATCTCAATTTTATTTGTAAGTTCTCTAAAATTTCAGGGATAGAAAACCCTCTCCGAAGAACTCACAGAAGTATTATCTTTCACATTTGCTTAGAATTAGCCTGGCAAGCTCCCTTGTTTAAGATAATTTCGTAGATTTGTTTGAAAAGCGTTTCACTTGATTTCTGTTACATCATTTCTAGCTTTCAGCCTCTTCAAAGAAGTACCACTTTAAAGAAGTCCCTCTAAATTAGGTGCTAAATCGGAAGTATTTGTATGGATAAAATCGATTTCTAGTGCTTTCCAAATAAATTTCGACTGATCTTTGTAATATATTGTACAATGAGTTACTATTATTATATTATTATTCATTTTGTTCTCAGTTTTATGAGATTTCAATTTGAGACTATATTTTACAGTGGCTTAATGCAAAATTGAAAAATAACAAAGACAAGCTGGATCTTACAGAAGAAATTATATAAGAGACAAAAAAGATGACGCATCTAAGAAGCACTCCTTATAGGAATTCGGAGTTCTAGAAGCTGTTTTATTTAGCTTAAATTAATTTAAAAGAATTGTTAATTTTGATTCATATGGAACTTTAAGCTGGTCGTATTTGGCGACTTATAATGACACTGTATTCTTTTGAGGCCAGTAGAGCCACCCCATGCCCTAAAAAGGTAGTACGTAGGGTTTGGGTACCACTATGTAACCCGGTAATGGGTTGTTATAGCCAGTTAAGCACAACTACCTCGAATGTGGCATGAAACAAATCGGTTGAAATCGTGAATACTTCAATCTATTTTGGGCAAAACAAAGTTTGCCGGAAGAATCGATTTACATTTTCGAACCTTTTGTATAACAGTTTGTGTAAATTGAACAAATTTTTAGAACTCTACCTGAAGACAAGTGTTGAAGTAGAAGTTCTCACTTTTCCTACTTTCACTTGTCTATCATGAAAATGTGTTTCTGTTTCTTGTACGTTCACTACTCATATAATAAACTACCTTTTCCTAACCGTAAGTCTTTCTTTCGAGCAAAATGATTATCATATACGAATTTCAAGCACATAACCAAAAAATAGTACATAATTTCTCACAAAGTGTTCAACAAAGCTGTGAACTCCTAATTTTTTGTCACTCTCATGTAGAAGGGTTAAAATTCCAAGTAACAGTTCTGAATTGTAACGTGAAGAGTACATAAACTTCGGCGCCTTAGAAATGAAGCCTTACTTGCTGTTTTTTGTTCTTGTTGTTTCAGTCAATTGCCGCATTTTAAAAACGCATAAAATTGCTTTGTGTTTGCTTTTCCATTTTCGCTGTTGTCGGTGCATAAACACACAGATACTCACGCACACACACACACACACATACACACACACACACACATGCGTGAAGTATATCAAAATATGTGTGTGTGTGTGTCTAAGTATTCCTGCATTTGATCCCTTTTTTTTGCTTGACTGGCCCAGGGTAAATTTATGCAAAAGGCGCCTTAGTTAGCCCAATCGCTTGACGCGCATATGACAGACAATGCTTGCCGTTGAGTTTTCCACTTTTCCGCGCTTTTCCACACACACACACACACACACACACACATTCATAGAGCGAGAGAGTTAGATGTAGCAAGATAGCTGGCAGCTATGCAGTCCAGGTTGAGCCATGGCAAATGCAGCTGAATGCACTTCAAGTCACTTCAAAAGAGAGCCAGATTCTTCTGTTCCTCGTTTCACGTTCCGCTTGGTGCCGTTCCATTGCCGCCAAAGGTTTTTTGTAAGTATTGTAGTATCTGTAAGTGGTGCATAAGTGGTAAAGAAACGTTATTGATGATTTATTTGCATTTGGCATTGATATATGCTAATGTTTTTCTGCTCTCTCACTCTAGCCCTGTCTCTCTCTCTCTATCTGTTCTGGCTGCCTGCTTTCTTTCTTTGTGCCTGGGATTGGGTTCGGGGATTATGTTATCTCTGCGCACACACAGAACTGTTGTTGTTGTTGGTTTTTCAATTTTTCATGGCAGAACCACAAAAATTATTATGGCATTTTTAAAGTCATTTTTATTTGCATTTCGTGATTTCTTACAAGACGATAAGCAAAGACAAACCCAACCAAAATATCGTATCGTATCGCATCCAAAAATGGAACAACGCTGTGACAACTCAAATATTTGATTTAATTCCCTGACATATAATTAATCACTCTACACCTTTTAAGAGCCCAGACATAGCCTCCGGGTCTCGAACTGCTGCTGCCGTTATAGTCGTCACTGTCCGTCCGTCTGTCGTCTGTCTCAGCTGCGTTTATTTGTTTATAATTAAATATTATTTGGCAGCCCCAAATGAGACAAGACTGGCATTTATCAGTCACTCAGTCCATGTTTTTTTTTCTTTCTCCCGTTTCGTTTTTTGTTTTTAATGAGTTACAAATTTGGTTTTTCAGTTGTTTAATGGCTGACAGCATTATAGATTAGTAAAACGAATAGAAACTTTTTCTAGCTCTAAAGTCTGTCATTTACATGTAGCCCCGAGTCCCGAGCTTATGGGAACTACTTTGTGTGTGTTTTTCGTTTTTCGTTTTAGTTTCGCTCGCTTTGTCATCTTTCAGAGTGACCAACTGCGGCACTCACGGGCGGACGGACAGACGGACGGACAGCTGGACGGACTGCGTCAACTACTACAACTTGGTGGTCTTTGAGACTGCGCTAATGTGCGCGCGTTGTTTGTTATATCTTTATGTGAGTTCTGTTTTATTTTCTGATTTTTTTTTTTTTGCTTTTTTCATTTTGTAGCTAATAGATGTGGGGTTACGATTTCCATAGCACATGCATGCAGCTCTGTTGGCTTTTCTTTGCTAATTGTGGCTCGTTATGGACTTTAGTTTATGAGTCCAAAGCTGTCTGTGTGTGTACTTAAGCTTACTTTATGTTCTCAGTTATCTAATGGAGGATTGGCATTATGTCCGAACTTAGCGCATAAGTGGAATCAACTGATAACTGTGAAAAGTTAGTTTTGTATTAAACGAGTTAGTTGTGCAGATGCTTTTGGAGCCTGGGGTTAAAGGCTCCAAATATTCACAACTGTCCAACTTCCAACTTTGGTAATTTCAAGAAATCAATCATATGAGTCTCCTAAAAAAGATGTCAAAAAAGTAATTACATTTGTTACTGCGAATGGGTTTTGCGTCGCAACAGTTCGAACCCGCATATAAAAATGTTTGGCCCTAAGGAATAAGCTGCTTCTTTTCGAGTTTTACCACCAAGAACTTTTTTCTCTCCAAAGCTATCATTTTATATAACTAGGTATATGCCACAAATGTTTACACGATTTTGCCTTAGAGCTGAACTTTAAATCACTGGAAAAATTACAGTGTTCGATAACTTTCCTGCTTGATTTCCAATGCACTTAAAGACGTATCCGACTAATCGATAGAACTTCAGTTAAATCTGAGTAAAAGCCACTCCTTTTGAAGAAAAGTCTTTTAATAACGCTTGAATTCAGCAGATTCTAAGGGTTGCATCAGATTATATCTGATTAGGTTTAATCGAAAAACAACATGGTCACAATTGTTACTAGAAGTACCAGATCTTTTGAGATGATGTTGAAATGTAACCCAAGAATAAGATTGGATTATGCCGATTCTATCTGGTTCTTGGCAAATACTAACAATGGGATGAATGAAATTCCGTGTTCCGAAGTCCGTGCAGCAATACAGCAAAAAAGAGGTAAGAAGCTTGTTTTCGCCCTATGCCCATCATTGGGTTGAAGATATATATCTTTAGAGATGCTGTAGCATATAATAAGGATCTTAGTCATGACAACGGCAGTTGGTATGTTAATATTTATATTTTCGTTGATGATGTGTTATTCATTGCTTGAAACAACAGCAGTCTTAATGCTCTAAGCTAATCTTTATCAAATTGTAATACAAATCATGTCTGATTCAGTAATGCACGTAGACTTTCTGGGAAGTCAGCAAGCTCTCAAACAAACGATAAAAAGCTGAACATACAAAAGTCTCAAAGAGCATTATGTACTATACAAAAGTAGTAAGACGTACATGCTTTGCTCTCTAACTCACTGTGCTTGTCGTCTCCTGGGTTACTCATTTGATGGATTATATGGTATAAAAAGGTTATTTTTAGCGACTCTTGAAATTATTCAACTAAAGTCACATAAATTCAAATTTATTTAGAAATATACAGCTATCAAAAGGATTGCGCGAAGCCACTTTATGAGCGCGTGTCTGCGGCTGTATCTTTATGTATGTATATGTCTCACGTTGTCAGAGAGCGCGACAGACGATTAAAAATTCATATGCTCACAATTGTCTAATGAGAGAGCATTTAAAATTCCAGCGCAAGAGATTTCCTACTCCTCCAGTTTTGAGGTTTAGACTAAGTGTCAAATTGGCAAATGATGCCACACGAAACAAACATAACGCAACATCCTAAAACAGAGTTTGACGCCCCGATAGAGCCACATCCATATATGCATGCGTTTGAGGAGCTACTCTACTGCCGCCCATAAGAAATTGATATCATTTATCAAACTGACACACACACACACAGAGCCATTAAAAGTTTTGCAAATGAAGTAGCGTAGCATTGGCATGAAAATAAAGTGCCAGAGACGACTCGACTCGACTCTACTCTACATAAGAGCTCTCTAAATGTATAATTGAATTCAGGTTCGGTTCCAGGGGTGCTGGAATTAGTGCTCTAGCTGTTGGTAGCTGCGATACATAAATAAACAGAGAGTCGCATTAAGGTAGTTCATTAAAACGTTACAGCCGGAGCGAGAGAGCGCACAAAAAAGTTGAAACAAAACCATTTGCATAATTTAACAACTTTTGTTTTGGCCATGTTAAATACGGAATGCCATAGAAGTGTAAAAAAAAAATGAAATAAAAATAACTTGTGCCAGGCGACTTTTGTAAAGGCAAAAAACAAAAAACCGGAGCAATCAAAAAAGGCCACCAAAAAATAATGTAAATTAAAATAAACACTGTGAGCGCAGCGAAAACCCACGCAATCATCAAAAAAAATACCAAAAGTACTACAATACCAAACAACTACTACTAAAAAAATGGTAAAAGTTACAAGAGAGTTGGGCCAAACTTGAAAAGTTCCGAGTACATGCAACATGAATATCAAAAATCTCGTATAACAGTAAAAACCCAATAAAACAACAACAACGACAACAAAATATATGTTGTACGTATAATTCCAGGAACAACAACAAACACAACAAAGTGAAAAACGACGGAAAAAAAAGACCGTAACAGTTGAAGCGCAACTATCAGGGCCAAATTCGAGGAAGAGCCCCCACAGACCCAATAATACAGCTCCACTTGTAATAAAAAATATTTTCAATAATAAAGTGTATTAAGTTGTGAAGTGCATACACACACACACACACACACACACACACACACACACACACACACACAAATTTACATGGCACGACGGCTGCAAGTGAAATAAATGAAATGTGAACCAAGGAAAAGCTTCGAAAAGCAATAAGAGTGAAATTTTTTATACACACACACACACACATACATACAAATAAATTTTATAAAAAAAAAATGGCGCTTGTTGCAAGCAGTGCAGTTGGCGCACCAGAGAAAGGGGCGGGTCGGGGGGCACGCTGAAAAGTGGGCGTGTTTGTTGCGTGTAAATATAAATATTTTTTCATATACTACGCACATATACAGTTACAGCATTTGTTGTATGCCCGTAAGTATCTATGTGTGTGTGTGTGTGTGTATCTGTGTGTGTGTGTGTATCTGTGTGTGTGAGTGTATCTGTGTGTGTGTGTATCTGCAGTTGATTCTACGAAATGAAGGCATGAATGTGTCAATGGCTCAAAACGATTTATACAGCATATTAAATTCTGACATCAATGTTTGATTGTGCACACATACATATATATGTACACATATATACATACATATATAGATAGTTATGTATGTGTGAGTTTGTCCACAAAACAAAAGAAAAACGAAAGAAAACACAAATTGAAAAGCTGTGAAGCTGAATATACCCTGGAATATCGGCTTATAAGCTTTGGTCCATGTTAACTCCAATCGGCTAAGATATAAAGGCGGAAATACCAACAAAATGGTTCAGTTATACAGAAATGCGATCTATTAAACCAGCGGTAAAAGTGCCATGCACAATGTCAATGCTTATAGATAAAGCAGGGATTGGCAGCGACAGCAGAGTTCGATATTTTCGATAGTTTAAGCAGAAAGATTCGCTTCGGTTCGAAAAGATTCGATTTAATCAATAGTACTATCTGCTGTTTTCCGTCCTACCCTACTAACCCTAGCCGCTGCAGACTGAAGGCACACTTAAGCAAGCTGGGCAACACCAGCTCCGCCAACTGCAGGTTTTGTGATCAGAATCAGGAGTCGTTGCGGCATGTGCTCTTTGAGCGCGACGCACTAGCAAGAAGAGTGAACCTCCTAGGTCAGACTCTCGATGCCTGATGTAACCCAATTAGAACAGATAATAGAGAGCTTTAAGCTAGGGGGCACAATAGATCCTAAGGGGCGCAGTGCGACGTCACCATGACTTTTGAACATATGCGACCGTACGTATGTCAGGTATTAAAAAGAAGGACTGTGCTGCGCCAACACAGAGTTTCCAGTGACTCTGACCATCATAGATTGCCTACTAAGGCAAAAACCGGAAGGACATCTTACTTCCTCGTACGGTCCATTGAGCAACCAGCATTGAGTTGTGTTGATGTACACGTTTGAGTCGGTATAAGAGAAAGAAGTCAGAGAAGCTTACAAAATCAGATTTGTAATGTAGCCGGAAAAGCTTTAATGCACGGTATTAAGCAAGTTAGTCGCTAACAACGAAGGATGTGCCAAGAGAACGTAATATACCTATACCTATACCTATACCATTCGAGCAACGTAAAAAGGTGGAGTTCCGAAAGGCAAGAAGGTAAAAAGCGAAGCTTAATCCATACAATTTTTTCATAAATACAACTTATAACTAAATTTGGGTTTATAATAACTGGTTCAGAAACTTTAATTATAATGATTATGGTGATATTCCCCAAAATTCAGATCGCAAGGTCAAACGAATAATTTTAATCTTTTCGCAAGAGCTCAATCCAATAAACTTCGCAAAACTTCCTTGGACACCGATGTGATAAATTTCATATAAAATAGTTAGGAATGATAACAATAACTTTTTTGTATTAATTTTTAACTTTAACGAAAACTTAACAAATCGATCAAGGAAATTGAAGAAAAGAAAAGAGTACCGCAACTCATATACCAAAACATACAGGCTTTAAGTTTATAATTAGGGAATCGGTCTTTAGAACTTGCACAATCAATCATTGAAACTTTATGGTATCAGCACAGAACTTCATGGAACTGGCCCCCAACAACATAAAGCGCCCAACTACATAACAAACTTAAAATCGCTTCCATAAGTGTATGAAAAATCGTTGCCGTAGAAATACGTACGTAATGAAATCAAATAAACTGGAGAGTGCTGTGAAGTGGAGTCAATTCCATGCATGGCACACGACAGCAACAGCAACAACGATGACAATGCCAACGACAACGACAGCGCTTCAAGCCGGACAAAAACAACAACAAAAAGCCATTGCATTGGCATCTAATAGTTTTATATCAGAATACGATATATATATATATGTATATATATATATATATCGATGTGTATGTATGTATATACAATTTTTAACTGTAACTGAAATGACAGTTGAAATGGAGTGCACACAAAATTGAAATTCATTTAAGTTTTTACGTTTTCCGATTTTTCGATTTTAAGTTACGCTTGACTTTTTTTTTCCGATTTATGTTTTTTTTTCTTTTTAAAGAATTTGCCGCTTTGTTTGTATAAACCTTTAAGTTTGATTGAAGTGGAAGTTTGTTTGTTGGGGGGACTTTATTTGAGTGTGTGTGTGTGTGTTTCACATTTAAAGAGATTACATGAAATTGAAGTGGTTCACTCATACATTATTTACTAACGGTATATCTGGTACTTGACTTGCCATACAAACTATGCTATTATATGGCCAAAGGGCGTAACCAATAACATTTGACTTGTAAAGTTGACAGCAGCGAGCACTTTTGATCTGAAAGCATATGAAACTACATGAGTGTACGGGTTAGAGTGAGAGTTCACGTTGTATAGCAAAGAGATTAGGATAGGATTAGCTTCCTCTCTATTTCGCTCTCTCTCTGTCGCTCTTATATATATTCACAATGCGCATTTGATGTATCTATGTGGAAGGAAACCGCATGCATTTGGAATTTGGTCAGGCAAAGCAATGCTGGAGATGTCAGGCGAGAAAGACAGCTGATGCCTGGGTTAACACCTTGCACAAACAGGCCCTGGCCATTCATATGCATATGCTAATTAAAGGCCAAACTGGGTCACAAGACACGGCAACAGATGACACACACACATATACACTCGGATACTGACAGTTGAGCAATCGAGCGGTACACTGAGAGAAAAAGTTCGGATGAACAGCAAAGCTTGTTGAAAAACTATTAAGAAAAACATACTAATCCAATCACCCGTTTTGACTATATATATATATATGAATCCTTTTCGCTCTGCAGCCTGATACTATGTTGCAGATTCGGCGAGGTCTGTTGATTTCCATGTAGTTCCTGATTAAAAACTACACGTGTACCTTGTGGATTCCTTTCGAAGGACTGCTTCGTAATGTTGTCATTTGAGCTTCTGAACGTGTGACCAAACCAGGGAAAATTTCACTGTCTAATTTCTTCAGTAATATGCCACAATTTTTGTTTCGATATAACTTGCGGTCCATGGATCTTAAAATTGTATGGCTGGCAGCGATCTGCATTATTCTTCATATTGAGCTAGAGATTTTCCTGGTTTTCCTATCCCCATGTCGCACTTTAAAGGAATCGGAAAGCTGTCTATTATGCAGAACAGACTCCTTTATTACTACAACAATCTTTGGGCAAGTCCCACTCCCATCGAAAGATTCACAGATTTCCTGCGAAAGCCCCACTCAAAGTCTATGCACACAAGGTAGAGCAGTGACAGAAACTCGACTGACTGTTCAAGAATTATATACAGGATCTTGATGTGATTGACACAAGACCGACCACTACGAAAGGTAGAGCAGTGACGGAAACTCGACTGACTGTTCAAGAATCATATACAGGATCTTGATGTGATTGACACAAGACCGACCACTACGAAAGCTCGCCTTTATATTACCATTAATTTTGGGAAAACCGATAAGACCATGAAAAAGCAGCAGGTACAACAAATCTATAAAGCTTCTTCCGCCTATTCCAAACTGTCACTTTGCTTGCTATTATCGTGAAAACTTCACTAATTACACTTTTATGCCACCTTTTTCTTGCAGTGTGTAGCTGCAGCTTAGAGCTAACGGCATTCTGCAGCCGCCTATAGAAACCTATCAATCTTGTATGCAGCAAAACATAATTTATAACCCCGAGCATCACTCACTCACACACCCACTGCAACAACAATGGGCGTGGCAAGTGCGCGCATCCACTCGTAAGTACAAAGCGCAAATGCAATGAAATGTGGCAAAGGAGTGGGGCGCTTTTAATGAGCCGCCAAAGCGTGAAAAAAGCGCAACGTTGCCGCCAAGTCGGTGATAATTATGAATGAGCCAACTGTAAAATGCTACAAAACAAACTCGGCCCACACACACACACTCACTCACACTCACACTCACTCACACACAGCACATTACCATTGAGCTGTCAGCCTGGCCAAGTTGTGATGCGGATGCGACGTTGGCTGCAGCAGTTACACCCAAAATGCTACGCCCCACAGGTAAGCAGCTTAATCGAATAGAGACAAGAGCAGAGGAAAAGAGAGCGGTAGAGTGTTAGAGAGGGATAGAGTGTACGAAGTTAGGTTCTTTCTGGCGCTGTTATCATTAGTTGAATCTTAGAGGCACTCAGCCGCAGTAGAAAAGCTTTTATATGAGCTAAGTCTCTGGCAAGAGGGGCAGCGCTGGGTGGCAACACCAACAGACACGGCAAGTGCATGTTGATCAGAGTTATAAGAGGAGTCGCAGTCCGAGATGGCATCAAAGTCGCAGAGCCAAAGTCTTTGACTTTTAAAACTCTACTCGTTGGTATTTTATAATTTATTGTCTTGACGATAGTGGAACAAATCTATTAAAATGCGCATATTAAGCCAAAAGCAGCTTAAGTAAATTACGCACTTATGGAATGCTTCGCCTGGTATGGATGGATGGTTAGATGGAAGCAAAGGTTGGCTTTGGCTATGGACTGGTAGCTTTGGAGACTGTTGTTGGGTCCCATTCAATGGGACTCAAAGTTAAAACAAAGCTTGGCCCCAGTAGATTGTAAAATTGCTTAATGAAGCACTATAAAGTTTTATTAAAATAAAAAGCGGAATCAGTGGAATAAGAAGAAGAAGCATAAGCGCAGATTTAAGAATCAAATGTTAATAAAATAAATCTTGTGCGGTCGTAAAGCACGACAAAGAGTTTCAAGTTACGAAGCACCTCTATACTCTTGAGGTAGGCACATTTTCATTGAGTGATTATTTATGTTTTGGCCGAATTTGTACAAATTTCCTAGCTGTGATAGTTTCATGAATCTTTATAGGTTATAGAAGCCGAGAAACTCTTTGGCCTGCTTGAATACTGAAGTTCTTCCAGTTCGAGGTTCGTCTTAGTTATTCCTAATGGTGTATGTTATGTGTATTCCAAAGCCACAAAAATTTCTCGCCCTATCAGCCTGTCCGCAAGTTTATTTCAGGGAATGACCAGGAACCCATCGAAGCGAGAGTGTACTTTTTTATGGCCGCTTAACACTGCACATTAATAGTCGCTGAAATTTGATTCCAAGGAAGAGCAGTAGCTTAAGAGTTAATTCTTGATTAAGACTTCACACTGCTTGGTGCAATCAACCATTTACAAAGACCAAGTTACTTCATTAAAGTTTTTAATTGATACAGATACGTTTACTTAATTGCAAACGATTTATGGTTCCTGAGATTCAGGATTCAGATTTCAACAATGCAGTTTCTGCTTCACACTCTATCAGGAGGATTCGTAGAACTGAATAAGTATCTATAATGTCGTTTGTTCTTCTATTGAGACGCTATCCATGGTTATCTCACTATCATTAGTCTGGGTTGATAATGTTAAAACGTGGAGCCCTTAGGCTGAGAGTCAGCCTTTTCTGATAACGTATGATCTATTTATACTTTCCCTGTATATACCCCTGTTAAAGTGCCTTCGAATAAATCAATGTTTAACTTCCATTGAAAGATATTTCTGGCAGAATCCTGGGTTTTCTGTAGCAATCTGGTTTAAATTTAGCTTTAAATATCATATGTCAAATTAAACCTTTCTAAATAAATAAGTTAATTTTAGCGTTCAAGTGTGTCACTTACGAACGAGCATTTTTGCGTATTCGCCAAGCTAATCTAATAGGATTTCCGGATGGGGCTCACATTTTCGGTTTTCTTTCCAATGATTTCACAATGGACTATTTTTCTGTTCATATATATTCATTAATTATCGATTACGCAGTCGTCTGCTTTGGCGCCATAATTGATTGTCCTCAATTCAACTACATTCACTTTTTCAATTTTCACAAAAAATAAATTGGAAGCTTTAAATTGAACGCATATGGAACCCATATTGCCATACGGTTCCAGTTCTAATTGTTCAAAATTTGTTGGGCTTGTCCGTGCGACGCCGTTATACAGCAACAACAACAACAACAAATAATAATTCAGCGCGAACATATTTTAAGGGCCCCCTAATTGATATTAAATAACATTACAAAACACACATGACAACCTGTTACGCAAACAAAAGCAACAAAACATTACAATAAACATTATTTTTTTAATAAATGCAAAGCCATAAATATAAAAAAATAATCGGCACACAGGTAGAAAAACGCAAATTAATAAAGAACAAAACGAGAAATCTAACCAAAATATAGCACAAATATAAATAAAATACTACACACAAAAGGTGAGAAATAAAAAATAATCTAATCGAGACACAACCTTGGAGGGTGAGACAGAAAGTCTCTTTGTAAAGCGAATTGGCGGCGTCGAAACCATTTCTCAAACGTTTATCATAACTTGGTTATGAATATTAAGATTATTGTTATTCATTTTTAAAATTTATTTTTTTTTGCCATATTTGTCCGAAATTTTATACGCACATTACTGGGCCATTGCCTGATTTTAAGCCGTGACTAATTAAGCAATTTTTGGCCAATTTTAGCTTGTGCTGTGGCCATTTTTCTTTCTCATATTTTTTTTTATTATTAATTTTATGAATTCTTTTATTTGTGCGCCTTTACAATTTGATTTTTCAAAAGTTAAGCTGGCCAAATATTTATGGCTTTTTTAATGATGTTTATTACTTTTCGGCTTTTTTTAAATTTTTATTTCTTGTGTGCAGCTTTCGACCATTTTGAACCCTTGGCTGCTAAATTGGCTAAAGCCGCATTCTTTGGGCGTTTAACACACTAGTGTTTCGTCTTATGGAAGCAATTAGGAAAATATTATTGTTAAAACTTTTGAGAAGCATTACTTTTCCAGTAAAATACTATAAGTAAGTGTATTTTTGGCGGAAATTTAAGAGCTTTGAATTTATTAGAGATTAGGTATTCCGCAAGAGAACTGCTATTATTCTTACTAAGCCCTATGTGAGTTTTGACAATTTTGTTTGTTTGATAAGTTTTTGAATATCCCGCGTAGTAACGTTAAATACAATACTAGCATCTGTCTTAAAATTTGAATAAGTTGCCTTATTAATTAGGTTATCATATCACGCCTTAGGTGGGCCTTGGCTCTGGGGGAACAAGGTGATAATTTCTGATTGCAATTCTCTGGAGAACGGCCAAGGTGGTACCTGTATTTGCATTAACCAAGTTGATGCAAAATTTCCACGTGGTAAGCCCTGAGTTGCTCTAAGTACCACCCAATGTTTGAGTGGTGAGTTAATGTGCGCAGCGGTGTCTTCCTGCGCTTTAACAGGGTTACTCGCCACGTAAACCCCAAAACGCCACAATCCTTTTCATTGTCAATAAGCCTCTACTTTTCATATCAAGTATGCCACAAATGGGTGCATACCGAAAGTTAACGATGGGAGTTGTATAAAGGACAATGATATACGTGTATGCACCAGGAATGTCTGGACACACCTATGCGCAGATGGCTCTTAGGATGTGTAGAGCGAAGAAGATGCGATGGACAGGGCAAGACAATTTTCCATATGGACAATTTGGGTGCATCGAAAATTAAAGAGAAAATTTACTAAGAAATCCTTTAAAGGTCAAATGAAATTCATTTGAAGTTCAAGGGAAAGTTTTTTTTCGTAAAGTTCTTAAAGTTCTCTGTAAAAGTAACTGCAAAGCTATCGATAGCTTCAGGAAAACGATATAAACTTAGACACTTCTAGTCTCTCTATGATTTATATGAGGCAAGGAGTTGTGAGTCCCAAATACATGTAAAACAGTCATGTTACAGTCACAAATACCATTGCAGATGCCAATAGATTACAAAGAAAACGTTCGTGAACAGTAATAACCAATGCATGTAAAGACGACATCTTCATATAAAATGCAGGAATTTTTTATTTTTTTTATTAATTTGACACAGGATTTGGCAATATAAATGAATAAAACTTATACATTGCACAACTCATGTAAATTTCCTACACAATGATATAAGTTTCACCCTTATTTGTTGCAATATAGTTAGTGAAAGAGGGTGAACAAATTTTACCTTAGCCTATTTATATAATAGAAGATAAATATTTTTATGCTAAATGAATAACTCATATAAAACAACAATTAAATGAAATCAAATTTAAAGCATTTTCCAACTCATAAATAAGTTATTAAGTAATTTAATACTTTCATAGTTATTCCAAGGACCTGTGCCAATATACATTTCATACAAATTCTATAATTTACAATTTATTAATTTCAACGATTTCAATTTCGAGAAATGAAATTTATAAATTCTTTCATTATAATTCAACACGTAAAAATGAGTTCTGGCATATTAAGCATAAAAATATGCATTATAAAATATTTTTATTACGTCATTACAGTTTATTCATGTGGCAGGGTACATTTTCCAACCACAAAGTAATCATCTATCAAATTTATATGTATACAAAGTATGATCAAACTTCCAATGAATTTAAATCAATGTTGCATGTATCAAATGCACACCATATCATTATAAATTACGTTAAAATTAATATTTAATAACACTGACAGGAATGCACAACATAACTGTGTGTGTGTGTGTGTGTATACACTTGAAAAAAAGAACCAACACAAATCATGTAAAACCATGAAATGTTCCACTAATTTGCGGCCGAACTAATTAATGGTCATAACCCTAAAACGTCAGCTGCTATTTTTCAATGGTTGTTTTTTTTTTGTGTTATTCTGCTTAATTTTTAATTCTAACCAATTTCAAATAAATAAATTCGTTACACATTAGAACAACCAGCAAGTTTAAACAATTCGTTTTGGTCGACTGAGTTTCAGTTGAAGCTGAAAAATGTTGACAAAATGCGAAGACAACTCCCAGGCGAACTCTAATTTTTCAACTCTGCTACTTCTTGCGATACACTTTAAACTAGGCATAAGGAGCATATTGACTTTGAGTTACAAAAGCTTCAGTGGGAGTCACAATCTCTAAATGGTTTAAGCTTAGTATTCTTATGAAAAATCCTGGGGTAGGAGCTTAGGCGATGTTTTTTCAACGTTGTGCAAGACATTACTTGCACATCGGCTTGCTTTGGTGCTGAAATGCGGCTTACAAATATGAGCATCAGACCATTTATGATAAGTTATGTTACTTAATTCGTTTTTGTTTATTGTACAGTATGTTTAAGTGCAGAAAAAACTATTTATAATATACTATATCCAAAAAATTTATAGCACATCGACACCGTTTAACACAATCAACGGTTGATTATGGAATATTATCGATAATATCGTATAACAAATGTGCACAGATTTTTACGCACTACCACCCCTTTTAAGATTTAAAAGTTCGGTTATTTTAAATAACCGGAAACACTGTATTCACAAAATACCGATTTTCTTCAACTTTGATCTTGAATGCCAATCTATTCTCAAGAACGCTTTTGTACCAAATTTGTACAAAATTTTTCAGCCTACAACTGGAATGCCAATCTTTTCTATCTTGAGTACGGTTGTTTGTAGAAATATTAAAGTAGACTAAATTTGTATTTCTCTTCACCTTTTTTGAAATACTACATTTACAAAAAAACCGATTTTCCTGACCTTTGACCTTGTATATTTTGAGATACGGACATATAGACATGCGGTATCATAAAATGTCAAAACAAACAGTCTTAGCAATTTTGATCATATACCTTCCCTTTGCCGTAAGTTGCTACCGTGATAGCGTCGAAAGCGGAGAAAATTTAAAGTTATAGATTGTTTTTCCGCCTAGAAATGGCATGGCAATTGTGATAACAGAGTATCTTATATCCGGTATTTATCGATTGTATCATCTTGTTTTTTTCGCTTTTGCTAAAGTTCCGCGGCTTTCACTAATTGACAATTAAGCAGGAAATAGTTGGTTCATTACACAGCTACCCACACACACACACACACACACACTCACGCACACAACTAAATACAATGATTGATATTGGCATGACGCCAGGGGAGTGAGCGTAAGGCGTGGCATTGACAAGTTTCGAAGAAAAGAACTAGAAAGTGAGCTTAAAAAAAATTGAAATAAAACTTGGTGCTTAACTGATTTTCAAGTGAAACTTTCAACTTATTAAAAGTGCACTTGTGCAGACGCAACCTCTGTCCACAGCAATTCCATCAGCTGGGGGAAGGGTTTCACAAACCACGTCACCTTCCAACTCCTGCTCAGGGGATTCTTGACTCTGCCTGGCAGACGCGCTCAAGTATGTTGAACACGCGTCAAGTTCCTGAGGCAAAGTTTTGCGTCAACTTTTGAGAGGTGAGAGAGACTCGACTGCCCAAGAAAGAACGTAAGTGTGCGGAAAAGAGAGTGCCAGGCGCGGTGGTTACCAAAGGGGCACTTAAGCACACGCACAAACAAAAACACATAGACGAAATAGCTCTTGTCGCAGGGTTGGGGTCAGCCATTGTCAATGCATGTCTCCGCACACCAACAACAACAACAACAACTACAAAAACTAACTGCTGCCACAACTACAACAATAATTCTAATTAAAGTTTTCAATTTGAAGTTTGGCCGTGTTGGTGTCTAAATGAAATGTTATCAGTGGCGCTGAAAACAATGCCCCAACACACACACACACTGCCACACTCACTTGCCACAAAGAGGCCACAGTACAATGCAGCTGACATTGGTGGTATCCCCAACAATGGGCTCAGGACTACAATGCGCACTAAGTCCATGGCTAGCCTGATAGCGAGATAGACAGAGGGAGCGGGAGAAACAGAACCGAGATAGTTGGAGCGGGAGCACACAGTCCATGGCAGCCATGTGTAATCTAATAACAAATAACTTCGGAAGTATTAATCATATTTTGTGTGTATGCGTACGTGTGTGTGTGTGTGTGTGTGTGTGTGTGTGTGTGTGTGTGTGCAGAAGTGCTTCTCTACTAATTATAAATTTCAATTGTGCACTTGCTTACCATGTGTGTGCGCTTTTGTGTATGTGCTATGTACAGTAGATGCGCGCAATGTGGAACGTTGCAAATGTAAAATGTAGTTTTCAACGCTTTGAAACATATTTGGATTTGTTATGGACCGATATGGCAAGAAAACTTCATGGAAATATGGTTTCCGATTGTCAAGGTCTAAGCGATATTTGCTATGACCTTTACCAAGTTAACTGAAGGCTTTGTACACTTTAAGGAAGACATTTCTAGGCAAAATCTCGATTTAGTTTGCAGGAGTATTTCAAAATTTCAATAACATCTCTATTACTTTCTATGTATATGGTAAATTTTCAGTAAATCCGCAAAATCCAAAAAATGTACCTTGAAATTTTATTACTACTACTAGAAATGGAAAAGGATGGAGGGTCTTTGGCGAACGTATTTGTCCAAAATCGATGCATATATCTTTCAGTTTGAAGATTGCTACTACTAAAAGAAGAGCAAAGATTAGGACGAACCACAGACTGGATCTGTGCTTGTTGGTTTTTTGGATAGCACTTTAGTAGCATTATATATTCAGCTGTGAGCTGTTGAGAGTATTGTTCTTAAAATATTAGCAAGCAAAAAAAATACGTGACGTGACAAAATATAGAAGTGGTGTATAATAACGCAAAGTTCTGCAAAAAGCGCCTGAGTTTTTCAATGTCAATTTCATGGCTATGCATGCGTACTTCTTCTTTTTTTTTCTTTCGGTTTTTGGATGATAGTTTAGTAGTATTATATTCAGTGCAAAATATCTCAGCCGCCGACAGTACGGCGTGGGATATATTCGCTAGTAAAGAGTGATACGCAACGTGACAGAAAATAGTAATGGGTTTTTTCTGCATGCATAAAAAGCTTAAGTTTAAGTTTAAAAGCGTGCACATTTGTCAAACCAACTTTTTTGAATATAATCTGGAATAGTATATATATTGTAAAGTTTTTAGGTAAAAAAATGTCCTTTATTTATAAAAGCCATAACATTATACGTGACGTGACATAAGCTATGTGACAAAATTTTGATTTATGTTATGTTATGCCCGTGGTAGGTGTGCTAGTGCGATTTGGGATAAGCTATTTTATGACATTCGAACACATTTGCCAATCATCAATATCGCTTCACGCTGTTACACCTTACAAGTGTTTACTGTGACATTTGTGTGTAGAGTCAGACAGTTTGGCTGCGCTTTATTAGGCATTGAATATGATATTGGGCTGGGCCATGTCAGGCTATCAAGCGTGCCTAAGCTACTAAAACTATTGAAGCATGCATGACACACACGTAGACACATCGCACACACACACATCGCACACACACACTCACGACGCATATAGAGTAGCATAAAGCGAGGCCTATGTCTAGTTTGGGCTTGCTGTTGATCATAATAATCAGCATAATCAACATAATAATGCACTTATATGCACGCACAAACACAACTGTACATCAATCCTGGGCATGGGCTATATGTATTGGTGTGTGTGCCGTTATAGTTAGTGGGTGGTCGTTAGTTTGCTTTAAGCTTTGTGGCAGCCAAAAAGTGTTGAAAACAACATCGAATGACAGCGGGTATGACAAAAACACAAAAGCGACGCCACAAAAGTGTCGTGGTGTGCAAGTTTGCAAACAAAACAAATTAATAAGCAGCATATACCAAATACGGACAGACACTTACACACACACACACACACACACACACACACACACACACACACACACACATACAGCCACATACTAAATCACATTGCAGCACATATACACAAAAGCATGGTTGCATGTGGCAAGTGCAGTGTTGACATACTCCGCATATCAAAAGCTTCACGCTGCAACCAAAATCATTAAAAGCAGTCGCAGTTGACAGCGATGTGGTATGTTTCACTCATGTACCATCCCAAGTAAATACTCAGGCACAGTGGCGGAAGTGCAGGGGGTTTTTAAGCAGAAGTATCTTTTATCTGTACCCGTCACTGTCATATTCGTGTGGGGAGCGGGTTAGAGAATACCACCTCAGCAGGTCAAAGCTTGTCGTATGAGGCGACTTTTAATGAAACTGGATTCTTTCGAGAACAGTAGAGCTCCCCGAGGCCTTAAAAGAGTTGTGCGTAGAGTTTGGGACCCACCATGTAAAACACCAAATCCAATAAAAGAAATACACCAGACCGTAACCCAGTAACGGGTTCCTATGGCCAGTTAAGAAGAAGATATATTATCTGTTCAGTGAGTATTGCATTTTAATTTGTGTGCTCAAGATGCATTTCTTCTATACCGCAGTTATAAGAGCAATCTCGTTAAGAATAAGCAGCAGTTTCAATAAATTTCTGCAATATTTGACCTTTTTTCAATGTGTATTGTAATCTGTTGCTTCAAATGATATTTCTTGTACACAATCCTATCGCCAAATTTTTCAATTAAAATGACAAGATAGCGTTTACAATGAGATACAGTAGGCCTAAACTGCTAAATAAATAAACAGACAAAATTATATTTAATAAGAAAAACTGAAAGGGATGTAAAATGAAAAGCATTGGCTGAGCAACAAAGCCACTGTAACGCAAATCAAAGTGAAACAAAACCACACAGAGAGTGATACTGAGCTTTAGCTATGAGTGATGACAAAGTTTACACTGATAAATACACTCTTAATGTGCGGAGTTGCATTACAGAGATAATGTGATTGAATTCTCAGCCCTAATAGTTAAGTTAAGTTACGCTCTCTGTGTGTTCTGGGTGTACATGAATCGCTAAGGGCAGACTGATCAACGAATGGTAAGCGAATGCTTAGCTTTATGTTAACATAATGATTTCATTGTTCAAGAAGGACTTTGGGAAGTGCGTTGATCTCTCAATTTACTCAAAATTTCACCTATCATTGTTACAGGTTGTTTAGCAGAGAGCAACGAATTTATGCTGACTTACTAAGTTTGGCAAATCGACACTTCGAGTGATCGTTTTGCAAAAGGATCTCGCAGTAAACACGGTCAATAGTGGCAATTCAAGCTGAAAGCTCTTGTATCAGTTGTTGCGAAACATATACATATATAAATATTCCACATTATAATTTTCTTACGTCAACAGTATAAGAGCAGCTGTGAACACAAAATATGCTATCCTTAAAGCCCTTCAAATACATATCCCGACTACGCCACTGCTCTTTCTCGCAAAAGCAAAATGGCTATAATTCTGTCTATGGCGGATTTGTTGCCATCTCATTCAAATAAGCCATCTTACTCACTCCTTTCAAGCACAGCACAAATCAATATTGGTTATTTTTGTATGCATGAGGATTATGGGCCGGCCACGGAGAAGTGGCGTCTGCTGAAACCAGTGCATGTCAAGCTTCAAACGTCTCTGCCGAAAAACCCCACCCACCACACACACACCCGTATCCCCAAGCCAAGCCAAAATAATCATTACAAACTTTGATGCTGTACGCATATTAAATAAACTGACAAGCTATAGATAGACACATACACTAAGCGAAATAGCGACGTCCCCAAAAGCAAGGTATCTTACAGATACTTACGGGTAAGCTGAGTAGCCGACTGCATTAATTAGTAAGCTCTTCAAGCTGTCAGTCACTTGAATAAAGATTTTATTTCCGTTTTTTCTTGGATTTTGTTTATTTTTGTATTTTGCAATTTGAAAAGGCAAACTTTGATTCCGTGGCATAAATGGAAAAGGTCATAGGTCAAGCTGAGAGGGCTTAACCTATACTTGGATAGACAGTTAGGTAATAAGAGTTACTTATGCCCAACTGACTGAAAGCTTTTTTTGGTCAATTGACATTAATTGAAGGATTGTCAAAAGTTTTAATGGCTTGGAAAAACAAAAATTGCTAAAATATGCAGATAAAAGACAAAACATTTCAGTACAAAATTTATTTTTAAGGAATTTTAACCAAATGCCCGAAAAAACTGATCAGAAATTGCAAAAAAAGGGAACTTTTGATAAACTTGTTTAAAATAATTAGGTCAACCCTTAGATTTTTGTTATGGTAGAGAAATGTTGAAAAAGATTAAAATTTTTGCTTAAAAATTATCTTCGATTAGTCGGTTTTGACATTGTTCGGAAATAGAGCTTTAGAAGTTAAGATGAATTTGTATTATTCTGTTAGTCTTCGCTCTGTAGATAAGTTCCACGCAAGTTATTAGTATTATCAGAATTTTCCGAAAAGCTGCAAACAATTTTAGCTCTATTCATATTATGTTATAGCAAAAAATCACGTGGATTTCATAATTGCATAGTCTGACCAGACCTGAAAGATATTGTTGATAACCTGCGTTATAGCAGAGTCTACTTGAAGTTACTAAAAAGGAAAAGGTACTATAAGGTGATAGTACCTAATCAGGAACTTCTTCTACAGACCCACTAACATGAACTTCGCTTTCAATCAAATGGCAGAAACAGATATTCGTTTAAACTAGTTTCAACTGTTTTCTCTGCTAATCGTACAAAATGCCTCCACACATAACCATTTGAACTACCTTTCATTAGCAACATGAAAATTCGAAAGCAATTAAGAGCTTTGAAGGCGGCAACGTCCAGATATTTTGACTACTTCCAACAATCCAGCAACAAGTGAGCTTTGGAATTGACCCTTTGCCTTCATAAATACATTCATATAGGAATGGCATGCTCTAAAATCCATTGCCATAATGTACAGTGTAATGTTGCCACAAACCAAATTTCAAATCCTCTGTCCGAGACCATGAACAAAACTGAAAACTGATAATGATTCCGGCCAACCTCAGGCAGTTGTCGTAGCAGCCAACAAATGTAATATCAATAAAGACAGCTGAAAATGGAGCACCAGCCAAGGGGGCTGTCGGGATAAAGGGGGGAACAAGATATAACATGTGCATATTAAAAGCCGAGCCATAATGTTGGCAGCAAAAACCTAACCAAAATTCAAATGTCCCGCATAGACAAACATTTCATGAATGCAGCAAATAGATAGAGATGGCTTAAATTTGCCACGAATATTCAAAGGGGCCGACAAAGAGTATCTGAAGAGTGGGTTAGTGGAAGCGGAACTTCTATAGAGATACACATACAAGCAGCATTGGAGCATCATTAAATATCATTAACACAGCAACATACAAGCAACATGGCAACAACAAAAGCAACAACAACAAACAAAAACAACAACATACAAAAACAACAGTGGCAATCATTTTGTGATATCATTAACAAGAGAGCAAAAGCAGAAGGAAACAAATAAAGGGAAGGTTGGGAGCGGGCAGAGAAGACCGGCAGCAGCAGCAGGAAAACAGCTAGCAAAGCAATTGCAAACGGATTCGCAATAACATACAGACAACAAAATGGCGGCAATAACAAGAACAACATTAATACAGGCATAGGAAAGAGCAACTACATTTTGGAGCAGTCACAAGTTGGATACTCTATCGGTGTGACTTAAGAGTTCTGCAAAATTTGTAGGAAAAACTTCAAAAGAAAAGCAGCTTCTTTTATCTTTATTGCTCTGTCTCACATACTCATATAACTTTCTTCTATAATTCCAATATATACATCTAATCATCGGAAACAGCAACTACATTTTGGAGCAGTCACAAGTTGGATACTCTATCGGTGTGACTAAAGGGTTCTGCAGAATTTGTATGAAAAACTTCAAAAGAAAAGCAGCTTCTTTTATCTTTATTGCTCTGTCTCACATACTCATATAACTTTCTTCTATAATTCCGATATATACATCGAATCATGTCTAACTAAAGCCACACACTTTCGTGTCACTTGCCATAACCGCTTATAACTTTCTTCTCTATTTCCGATAAATCCATCGAATCATCTCCTCTTCCATCTATAATTACGAAAGCATCCATTTTTATATCATTTATAAAGGCTCAGTGGATACAATTAGAGGAAAAATGATCGAATACATCAAAGAGTCAAATGTAGGCAAATAACAGGGCAAGTAGTATCGTGCAGATAATCGGAAAAGGTGAGCATTGTTTGGCACAACAGCTCAATGGCGATGATTTGATAGACGATGACCACAAATTTAAGCCAAATAGTGATGGGTAAGATGGGTAATATCTGATAAACGAACAAAGCGCTGCTGGGTTGAAATAGGTATATATGTATAGGTATATTTACATCAGATTATTCAATATCCTTTCTTCTTAAAGTAAAAAAAACGTGTTTGATTATGTTCTTTTAAAAATTTAGTTCACTTCTTTAGCAAGCCCAAGAAGCCTTTAGCATTTTAAGAAATGCATTCACGATATTTGACGAAAATATGGAGTACTGTGTACTTCCTCCAAACGTACCTTCACCGCATATCGTTATCTATCCTTATAAACGTGATTATCGACTGAAAGGCAGTCTCGGTTGACTTGCCTTTACGGTACGCATGTTGAGATTCTGACATGAGTTCAAATCTTAAAGTGGTAATATGAATAGGGAATATGGTGAAAGACTACCTAAGTACCTTAGTAACGATAGACGGGTCATACCCGGTCATACGTATGCCTTAGTACAAATGCCATTGCTTTAGTGTAGCTGCTGTTGCAAGATTTGGTTCAAATGGTAATCCAGATTTAAAGGTTCTCTAGGATATGATTGTGAACATGAACTCGAGTTAACATAAGTTTCAGTCAGTGCACCTAACCTAATTCGTGAGGTTTGTAGCCCTTTTTCGCTTAATTTAAGAAATGTAAAACCACTTGTTTTATTTTTTCTTGGCATAAATGTATTTACAATCATTTTTAAATTTGAAGCTATAAAAATGGCGAAATTAGACAACTTATTACAGTGCCAGTTTTACAGTTTTGTCAAAATCAAATGCAATTTCGGAATGGAACTCTCTGAAAAGAGTAATATGGACTGTAAGTTGAGCAAACTTTCAGAAAGGCGGTAGTAGGCACCGCAAAACTCGATTTATCCAACAAATGTTTAGTGTGCAGCGAATAAAATGCGATAAAAGTTTTATCACTTTTGTTAGTAATAAAAGAACAAAAATACGAAAGTCTAAGGAGTTCAAATACCGCAACGAAACCTGTTCGAAAAGCTAGTTTGTGGCGCTTTGCTTAGTTTTGAATGCACAGCAAGTTTTAGCTACTTCCAACTTGAATAAAGAAACTGTCGATCATCTGAAATCGAATCAAGTAATAGTTATCGCTTAGCGAGTAAGAGGTGCATACTTTTGTTAGATAACAAGAAGCAACATCTGATCCGTTGTTATCGAAAAAAATAATGTCAATCGATAACAGCTACTTTAGGTCATAGTCGTAAGTATACAGAATGTAAGAGAATAATAAGAAAACAATTTTATGCGCAATTGGGATACACTGTACCATGAAAATCAAATTTCTGTGCAAATTTTTGTATAGACGCGAAGTATGGGCCTATGATTCGGAAAAATTCAACTTCTGTTTGGCTTATAATGAGCCTATGTACCACATTTGGTTAAAATAAATGTTAACCTTAACTTTTCTGTAAAGAGTGAAATGCTGTTGCATTTTATAGGATCATGTGTCTAAAATTGGCATATTATTACCTATATCTTTATAGGTATATCTATCCGATCTTATTGATTTTCACACCATATGCAAAGTAACTGCTTGCATAACTGTGCCAAGATTCAATTGGATAGCTTTTATGGTGTGGGTGCAAACCAAGGGTGAAGGGGCTTAGACATAGACATGATTCGATCAAAATGCGCAACTTTTGGTAACATTTTTGTGGCTCTATATCTTAGAGGCTCTGAGAAACTTAGACCAACACGGACAGACGGACGGACGGCCATGGAACATATGGTCTGCCACGCCTCCTTTTGCCATACGTTGCTCAAATCTATAATACTCATTTACACTTTGTGTACAGGGTATAAACACTCAAGTTAGTCAAAAACGGAAGCAAATGTGTATACGAAATGTTTTTAATTAAAAGCGGCAACATGTTGCACCCTTCCTGCCTTCCCTGTTAAACAAACCATCTTACAATAGGTTGTATTTTAAGCTGATGTACTTTTGCTTTTAGCATTTGATTCATTCATTTAATTTTCATTTTGCATGGCACTAAAAATGATGAACTTGAGGTTGAACAAGGGAATTGGCAAGGGGAACACACAGACACACATTGAGATACATTTGTAGCTCATGGATACACATCGATTGCATTAACATGTTGCGGACAAAGAGCGCGTTTTGGTTACTTAATATGCCGCATATGGCTGATGGAACAGTATTAAACAACATATAACACATATCTAGAGCTATAGAGCCAGAAACAGCAAACCAAATGCTGTCAACAGACGTCCTTCGCTTGGTCCTCAGCTACATCAATGTCGTCGTCGTAGTCGTTGTCGACTTGGTTGTAGTCAGTCTCCGTGCTCTGACATGTTACGTAATTGTTGCCGTTGTTGTTATTGTTGGTCTTGTTGTTGCTGTCGTGCATGGAAATCCTTTGATATGATTTCACATAATAATGCTGCATATGTACGAGATATGTTGTATGGGTGTTGTGTATATGTTTTCATTGCAGATTATAAACAGCAACAACAACGGCAACAACAAACATTATAAATGGCAGCAAACATAAAGCAGAAAAAAGCAAGCGCAAAAACTTTTGCCATGATTCGTATAATTGCAGCGTGAATAATTACATCAAAATCAACAATAACAGCAACAGCAACAACTGCAACAACAACAAGCAACAACTGCAACATCAGCTTCAATCCAATTGAATGAAGTGCAGGCAAATAGCAACTGTCTGAATATAGATACAGATACAAACACTGTACAACAAAAGATAATGTTCGTTCTGTCTGTGTGTGTGTGTTGTATGTTTGTTGTGTGTGTGTTGTATGTGAATTGGTAACAAATGTTGTTATTTATGCGCTTGAAAAAGTTTTTAATTGATTTAATAAGTAATGCGATTAATGACAACAACAACAACAATAGAGGGTATTTATATTGCAAACAAAATAAAATAAAAATATATATTTTTTTAATATCAAATTAAAAAGCAGCCATCAAGCTTAAAGTGCAAAGTATTTAATCATCTGTTTATCTTTTGAATTTATGATGCATCACAAGCTGCAGCTTATCGTAGCCATATGCAAAGATAAACCAGAGCTGATTGAGGCAACTTTGCAGAGATGAAATCGAAGTAGAGTGAGTGGAAATCTGACTAATTAGAGTACAATCGAGTGAAAGTTGAAGACCATCAGTTAGTTGCAACACTTAGTGATAAATGTATCTAAAGATTGCACATCGATGCTAATTACAAACTTAGTAACTACGTTAACGTGATAAGCACTTTAGCAACAAGTGATTAATTTAATCAAAGTGAGTTTGTATACGATATATAAGCCTGCAATCAAAATATGGTCTACAATCCATAAATACTGCAGAGTATCTTTTAACTTTATCATCTCTTCGAGTAATTTCTTCTATATGGATAGCTTTAATGTCTATGACAACTTTTTCATTCAGTTCCTGTTCAGTTTTTCATTTTTCTGTGTTCTTACTTACATGGTCGCCAGGCTCATTTCCTGGTAGCCTTCTACGAAGAAGTGAAACAATCGCCCAAAAAAAAGGCTGATCGAATGACGGAAATATTCGCCTTTGCCAAGAACCGCGTGCAACTAGCAAGCCAAGAAGTATCGCTTCACCGAGGTGGACGACGGCGGCCCCAAGTTCGACGGATCCTATCGGGTGATCAGATTCAAATCGCCAAACCTCAATGGAACTGGGAGAACTTCGACGACGTTTGGCGAACATAGCCGAACTGACGCCATGACTTACTAGACTCTCCATGTTTAGAGAGAGGAGTAGGAACCAGCGCACTTGTTGACCACATTATTCTAAGACTTGGCCACGCAATCGAATTATATAAGACAAACCTTATAAGCTGCATGCATAATTTTGGTAACCCTTATATCAAAACCTTACAAATTGTATCTCGAGTCATCACCCTACTGAAACATGGACGGACATGAATTCCCAGGCACTTGCTGGCCCACCTGACGAGCAGAGGAACAAAAGGAGTCCCTTGTCAACGACCAGACAGAAGACTTTTACTACATGATCACGCAAGTTGTGTATAGGTAGCTTCTCTACAACACGTCACATTGAACTAGAGAACGATTTCAACATCCCCAGAGATCAAAGACGGCGGTACGCGATCTCGTTGGACGATAGAGGCGGCAATTCTGGACATCGCCGCGAAGAGGCGCTAGTTAGTAGAAACGACTACGAGTGCCGGCATAAATTATCGATTTATTTAACAACAGTTTACCTCTGTGTCGAATCTATTATTCTTTCATCAATTTAAGACTTTTTGAATACATTTGTGTACTCTATCTTTAACTTTATTCTTGCTATGATCTATAAGTATTTTAGTATCATCTGTGTAAATAATATTTACTCTGAATTATGCAATAGTTTTTGATATCGGCAAATTTCCTTTGTACGATTTTTGCCATTTAGTTTTCGTAATGTTTACAGCTTATTGTTTCAGCCTTCGATTATCTCTGCCAACTAATGTACGACACTTAATGACAATGTTGTGACCGTAAGTTTTACACTTAATTAAGTTTACGTTTAGAGACCTTTATATCGTATTGCAATTCCGCAAAGTAATGCATAAAGATAACCTACTTTTGTACCCGCCCACTAACAAGACCAGGTTTTTTTGTGCCTAATCATGTTTATGCCGTGAAACCAATGCTATTTAACCTATAGAGCTTCCGTTTGTGACATGCAACAATCAGCTAGACAAGTGATTCTGACTCGTCCACACATTCTTTGGCAAATCCCAATGCAGTTTGTATCGTTCCTTTTTGTGACCATTGCTCTACTATCTGCCGTATACCATGCCATGCTCGTCGTTTGCTAAACAATGAAGAACTAATCCACTGTGCATACAAAGGAAAGTATAACTATAAAAAAAGTACGTATACGTATGTGCTTGTGTATAACCCCACTTTATGGCTGCCCTTTTGCGAAACAATTGCAGCGCCGCATTCAATCAACAAACTTTTTAAAGCACATCAACAAAACTGAAAAGATGCAATGTGTGGATCCTGTTGGGGGTACTCCTAATCCCACACCGCACTCATACTCTCTCTCTCCTTCTGGTGCCACTAACTAGCCAATGTCGTTGGCTCTTTGAATGATTGTGCAACAGCGGAAGATATGAAGCTATATCTCTAGTTGCAGCAGTGGCAGCGTTTAATTATGGCAATCAATACACACACACCCGCTCATAGATACGAACACACAGTTAGTTGCACAAAGTGAAAGCAGCTTCAATGGCAGCTATGAAACTTTATTGCAATAGAACGCGCTGTAGTGGCTATCTGTATAACTGTATGTCTGTGTACTGTTAGATGATGACCGGTCTGTCCCAGGACACTATCAAGTGCATGTGAGTGTGTGCCATATAGTAGTGTAAATAAAACTTGATTAAATTCCATTGGCGGTACCAATTTCCACAATTTTATTGGTCTCCAACTCAAGCTCACGTCAATTTGATGCACAAATGCGAAGCGAGTGCCACATAGGAAGTAGTTTAAAGAGAGAGCAGGCACAACAATCAAACATAACCTAATTAAAAGATGTTGTCGCTCTCTCTCTCTCACTCTCTCTTTATGCACGTTTGTATACCTTACGTATGCAGTACAGTGTCCTGTCGTCCTTCAGTCGTCCGTATGCGACTAATTACATGCAAGGCATTCAACCAGGCTGAATCCTCTGATGCGGCTGACTGGCCTTGCTTTTCCCTTGTTCAGCAGTGGTTGAGTTCTTCTACTGTTTGCCCAGCCTTCAATTAACATGTGAGACGCGCACTTTCTTTGACCCAAACTCGCACACAAACGCATGTAGATATACAAACAGCATAAGATAGAGCGTTAGGTTTATGCGTGGTAAAGCCAGATTATGGTTATATGGCAGATCATCATTGTAGCAATTCCATAGATTTAGTTTTCTTTGTCATTTCATTTCATTTGATTCATTCTCTATTCAGGGCTTTGGTAAAGTGTAATCTCAAGGGGAATTGGAGTTCATGCATTTCAAGTCAGAGCAGAAACTCGAATAAAAATTAGCTGACTAGTTCGCAAGGTCAGCGTTAAAAGAAGCTCAAAAGTTTTTTAAACTTTTTTAAAGAGCGGTGTAAAAAATTGAAAAGATTTTGGTTTAGAGTTGACAAGTGAATAGAAATTCTCACGAACTTATCTGGTACTGTGCTATCAGTACTTAATAGGCTGATATTTTCCTCTTATACTCATTGCCTTCAATCTTCAATCATTGTGATTGATAAACATCCTGAAAACTTCGAATTGACAACTCAGTAACACAGATAATTATGATAAAAAGAAAAGAAGAAATTCGACGTTAAACGTTTTCATGCTTTCATAAGCATATTAATTTATTTCACTATATATTCTTTCATATCTTTCTTTCTCTTCATCATCTCTTTCTCTCTCGTCATCATCTCTTACTGAAAGTCATCATTTCACCTTATTTTCTAAAAATATGATATTTCTTTCAAATCCGAATATAGGTAGCACTTCTACTCCTTAATTTCAAGACACAACTTTATAAAAACTAAGACTTGCAAAACTTCAAACACATAAATAATGCAAAACTATGCGCAAAACCAATTAGACATATGTTTTCATCTCTTGCTCACTCGACATCATCTTATCTTAGTAATCTGCTCAAATCTTCTACTCATCAATCTAAAAAGATTTTTTCATCTTTTACTGTCTCATTATCATCTTCTAATTTTTTTTTTTTTTTTAGCTATACTGTAAGAATACGTTCTTTCGCCCAAATATGAAATATTAGATAATTACAAGAAGTGTTCATCATCAACAGTTTCGTTTCATCATCTCAACATCATCTTTTCAGTTCTTCTAATAAACTTTTTTGGACTTACTTTTTCGGCTCAAATTACAATACCACGATTTGACGCAATGCATAAATTTGGCACACCACCTCTATATAATAGGCGCCATAGTTCATGTATTTGCACTGTATTAATATTAACTTTGGTACATGTGTGTGTGTGTGCGTGAGGGTGTATTAGTGTGTTGTTTGAAGTGCCGACAATCAAACACACACTCAAAGATTAATCCTGACACTCACTTTCAAACTAATTACATGGCTCTTAGGCAACGCCTTTACCCGAGCACCCCTGAACAACCGACTCCTCCTCGACCACTCTCTCTCCGTCTCTATCAGCGCTGTGCAAATTTTACCCGAGGCCAAACCAAATAAGCTGACCAACGCACGCTCCACTCAACCGTGATGCGTCCCATAATCAGGTTGATGTTTTTGTTGTTATTGCTGTTGTTGCCACTGCCACTGCCATTCGCCTCTGGTTTTGCTGCTGCATGTAAACATCAATTGAATGCAACATTTGATTGGCAATAATTGAAAATAGTTGTTGTACATTAAGAGCATCGGCTTATAGGCAAGTTACGGGTGGGACAAGTGCTACGATTGTACGGACGTGCATGTGAGTGTGTGTACTTTGCCTGTGGTATTGGTTGCCATAGTTGCCTTTGTGTATGTATTTTATTAAATTCACGCCCAACAGGCCTTGCCATTGTTGTCCTGGTACAACGTCAGCGCCATAGTCATCGTCATCCTCAGCGTCATCAACAGCATCATCATCATTATTATCATCAAGAGAGCTTCTTGTGCGCTTGACCAACACCCTGACTACAACAATGACACCACAACAACAACAATAAAAGTGTAATGATAGCAGCCACTACAACTGCTCAACAATGTGACGCCTCCTACGCCGCCTCTGTGCGTCGTTTCATCGTTTCAAGTCCCATTGCTGTACCGAGAGAGTTGGGGCAACCTTGTCCCCGCTGCGCCGCCTTTTACATGCAATTTCATTTAACTGCTGCGAAAACAAACGAAATGAAGGCAACGCGCTCAACTGCCACTGACATTGGACTTTTCCAACTGGCTCGCAGTGATGCTGTTGCTGCCACTGCTGCTGTTCCGGCTGCTGCAAATTGCTTATGCGTATTGCTCACTCCTCCAGGCGCCCATTCCCATACCCTCACAGACCCCTTACTACGCTTTTCCTCACCATTGAAAAACTCGCTAGCATTCGCTTTTATTTGCGTTACATGCTGCTTTAGTCGCATTATGAGCACACGCAGCTCACTGCGCTTTATAACTTGCCCCACACAAAAGTGCCACGCCTCCTCGCCGCCACCGCCCACGCGTACAGCTGCTGCTCAGTCGCTCACTCGCTTGGTCATTTGTTTATTTCATCTTTGTAAACTGTCATTACTTTGTCATGGGGAATCTCTTGGCAGCGAGTCGGCTGAGGGCACGGGATGCATCACAGTGCTTCTAATTGGACTGGCAAACATTTTTACGCTTTTCACACGGCCATTTGCAGCCGCCACAAGCAACTCTGGAGCTTAGTTCTCTCACTCACTCTCTTTGATCTAAGATTTGCAGCAATATTTTAGCATTAAAAATGATTAATTGACAGCTCTTATCTAACATTTGTGTTATGATACTATTGGCAACAGTTTTTAGCCCGGCTTAAAGCCTGCCGTACTTATTTATAGCATTGTGGATTGACCACAGACAAACGTTCCTAAAGATTGCTTAAAGAGCTTCTCATTCGAAATGAATGAGCTAAAAACTTGTTTTAGTTAAGTGTAGGCTGTGTCCACGATAAATTTGGAACTACGCTGTATTTGCATATAGGGCATGGAATGATAGAGTAGCTTCAAGTTTAGTGGTCTAGGGTCAAGCGTTTTTTCGTGGGGTTCAATTTAAATTGCCGCAAGCTAAAATGTGCTTGTAACTGTCAATAAAACAGCTAATAAAATGCCTCTAATGGGCTTAATAAGCATACCCTAAAACTTTAAAGTGATAATGGCACATTTTTTTAAAGTTATTTATTATTATTTCCATTGGAAGTGATTTCAAAATGAGGGGAGCATTATGTGAAGGCATTTGAAATGAAAATGGGTTATTTCTGGAGCTGCAAGAACTTGAGTAGTCTGTGTAGAACACAGACTTCTGATCCCGTAGAGTCTGTGTAAGGCATAAAAACTGTCTCTAAAAATTTTAAAACCATACTCTTATTCTAAATGCAACTTGCAGTGAATCGGTTTATAAACCAGACTGGTTTTTCTGTGCACTTATAAAATTAAGTTTTATGTACGAAATATTATTTACTTACTTTTTGGCTTACTTTCCTAACTTTTGTTTTCCTATAGAGTTTAGATATGTCTTTAAATTCTCACAAAATCGATCGTTTGTGTTTGTTTTCTTTTTCTAATAAACATATTTCTTTTGTTTTTTCAGTTTCAAGTTATTCGAGTCTCTAACCAAAGAGTTTCAAGAAAACATATAAAAAGGTGGATGCTGGAAAGTTTGAAATCAATAATCATATCTGTAAACTGGGGATTACCTCAATCACAATCGCACAACGATGAACTTATTCATATAGCTCAACAAATAAACGTTCTTACCTAGGGTTATACGAAAAACGAAGTCATCTGTATTGCAGACTAGCAAAAGTGCAAAAACTACTAAGCAAAAAAAGCATAGATAGTGTTAAACGAAGGGTATTCCAAGGCATCACATGGATGACTAAAGAATCGTATCCACAATGGATCAACAATCGAATCTCAAATGGTCCAAAGTACTTTTGGGGTTATACTTGATTCGAAAATTATTTGACATTCACACCTGGAGTATGTTTTTTGCACACTTGAAAGCTGCAAAGCCCTAAACTCTAGGAGGGTTCCACATTTGAAGCTCTAGTATGAGCGGAGTGCTGTTTTCGGGGATTTTTTAAAGGGCACACTAATGGCAAAGAAAATATGTAGATTTAGGACCTACAAAGCATGCCACAAGTTTCCTTATTACGAGTCGATGTGTGCGACATAAGCCTTAACATAATCTTCCTAATAGGGTATCTCAAGAGACGTATGCCTTTTGTGCATCGAGCACATTTAAATACTTTCAGAAGAATGATAGTAGATCCAGAAAATATAGTTTTCCTGTCACACAAGTACTAATTCTCTAAAGTTATGATTCAAGTCTTTTCTGGCCTCGTATCTATGTCAACTCTTAAATTAAGCGGTTTTTTTTTGCCACTAAGATCTGCTACTAAATATTGGCTTAAACAAACTGAGCCCTTCCATTAGTTGCAATTTGCCTTTTCGTACACAAAAGTTAACCACTTGAAATACCTTTCTGCAAGATTTTTGTGCTACCTTAAGTAGAGATGCCCTTCTAACAAAACAACTTCATTCATACATTGCTTAAAGTCACTTTGCGTCAGATCTTGAAGAGAGCTCTTCATGTAAGTGCTAACAAGCCATTCTTTAGCCTGGACCATATCTCTGTGAGCTCATCAGTCAACGCCTTAGCTACAGTTAAGCCTGCAATTCTTTGGGAAAAATGATCTTTTGCACACACACAAACAGACGCTGTCTGTCATGTCATGGAGCTGCCTGGCTGGCGACTCTACCCACTGAAAAAGTGCCCGGAATCAAGTTGAGGCACATTTTCACTTAGTTATTACTTACTTTTATTTGCTTATTTACGTCTTCGTTCACGCCTTCGCTCATTTCCCATTTGTGTATTTTGCCATTTGTGTGTTCCCTGTACGTGAGTGAGTGTGTGTGTGTGTATCTGTGTGTCTTGTCAATTGTTGGCGGCTATTGACAAATATTACGCCGGCGTCATGCGGCTCAAACGTCTGTTCAATGCCTAGTCCCTCACCCGCACTCACTCACTCACTCACTCCCGACTCACTCCCGACTGACATCATCTGACTGTTCATTGCTGTTGTTATGATTATTGTGAACCATTGTCATGTCCATGTCTCCGCCTCCGTTACATGACCAACAACACGTACAGAGTCTTGACTCCAAGCAGTCGTATAATATTTGCATGAAATTACATGGCTAAGAACGGCGGTTACAGGCAGCGACTGCACTGCGGGTTGAGGCCAAGACCGGCCCGTGGTTTATTAACATGCTCCAGAGATTAGACGCCGGCGCTGACAGCGTTCAGCGTGAGCAATGCCAACATTTGATTTCTTAACCAAGAACACGCTCCTGCCCGCTCCGCACTTGGCTAATCAGCGCAAATAAAATCACAAAAGCAAATCGAAAGTAAAAGCAGACGGAACAAAAAAAAGGAATAAAAATAAATATAAGAAAGAAAAACTCTCTATAGAGCGCACAACTCCGCCCCGTAGCCCTGCGGGTTGTGCGACGAACTGCAAAAGACGTCAATCAGGAATGAAAAAAAATTTGATATGCCTTCTAGGTTTGAATGTATATATACAAAGATTCGAGTTTATTCCTGCTGTTTGGGGGGGAGTACGGCGGCTTATTGATTTGTTCCTTTAGCGCGACGTTGTTGTTGTTGTTGTAAACTGATATTTGGCATTTGAAATGCGAGCAATTTTACGGTTGGCATAGGTGGTTGCTGCTCCCGGATTACCAAGGGCTTGGTCTAAGCCAAAACTGTCTTTGTCTCAGGTCTTAGTGTGTGCTGTGTGTGTGTGTTTGTCCTTGCCACTTTGCTTTGATGTATGTTAAAAATCCGAGCAGCGGATTAGCTGCTCAACGATTTAAGTGATTGTATATCTTACAGATATACGATTTCGTGTGGTATTTTATTTGGATCTTTTGCTTTCTCTCGTTTTTATTTTTGGCAAGTGCTGAGATTTAATAGCTTGATTTGTGTGGCTCTTTGGCTAAGCTACTAAGTGCCACACAGGTAAAGTTTCTTTCTTTTTGTGTCTAGAGTTTCAAGTGATTTGTGGTGCTTGAATGCTCTGCAAACTTTTTTTGCAGCACTCTCTCTCTCTCTCGGCACTAATGCTTGACAAACGCTGCCAACTTGTCAGCGCTTTTTTTGGCTTTTAAGTGAAAACTTCCTTTTTAAAGCCGGCATTTATTACAATTGATGAGCAACGCTCAGGCTTAAAAACAACTAAAGTAGCTCAACAATTGCTTGACCCTTAGCAAAGGATTTATTCAATAATTAATGTTTATAATAGCCCAGTTCCGAAACTTTTCTAACACTCTTCATAGTTAAACTTCAGCTCAGCTGTATTGTGTCCCAAAAAAAAGGGTTTGCAATTAAATTCAGCACAAGAAAAGGGACCAGTTCTTTCAATCAGGCTAATCAGTTTCAAATATAATAAAATATGTATAAAGTCTATATATATATATATATGTATATCTAAATAAAATGTACGCACCTTTTGAAACAATGCAATGCAGCGGGTCGCTGCTTAGCTATGCTTAACCCAAAATTCCAGCGAAGTTTAAATAAACAACAAAGCAATTAGCAAAAGGGACACACTGGCGGCGGCAGCAACAAGAACAAGAGCAGCACTGGCAGCAACTGTAAAAAAGTTGAGAGGGAGAGAGAGAGAGAGAGAGTTTGAGTTAGAGTATTTGCTTTAGTTAAGGGCGCAAAAAGGGCATAAATAAATAAATACAATAGAATACAATGGTCACCCATAAAAACACACAGCAAGAACAGAAAAAGGAGAGAGAAAGAAATCCTTTTTTAATTTCTTTTATGCGCCACACGCCAAGTTTTTCTGCTTCTTACTTCTCGTTTATTTGTTCTATATTTACATGGCCGTCGACCAAGTCGTAACAATTGTAATTTATATTTGTGTTTATAACTACAGTGAACTTCCACAAATCACAACCAATTGCTGGCCACTCACTTTTTCTTCAAAGGTTATTCGTTATAAGCTCGATATATGGAAGAGTGAAGCGTGGTCCATTCTTCTTCTTAACTGGCCATAACAAGACGTGTTATCGGGTTACGGCCTGATGCACATACATTCTTTCATTGGAATTGTGGTTTTACGTGGTGGGTGCCAAGCCCGACGCACAACTTTTTAAAGGGCTGGGTTGGCTCTATTTGTTAGTCGCCCCATACGACAAGCTTTGACCTGCTGAGTTGGTATTCTCTAACCCGCTCACCCCACGGGGTCCATTAGATGTTTCTAATTAGTTAGCCACTGTTAATCCTTTGGATAATTGAAAGCTGCTGAAAAAACTAACTAATGTACTTTTCCACTACTTTGGAAAAAGTGCAGCAAGGAAACACATCGTGTTTCATTACATATTTGTGTGAATAATTCAATAGACATTTTGCGAATATTAAAAAAATTAAAAAAGGGATCTCCTCCCCAACTCCCCTTCTCGAGGTAGATCATATTCCGCTTCCTTTACCTAATCCTCATTATAACACATTATTATGTCTTGCATTGAAATTCCCAAACAAACTGTTGTCAGATTTCAACGAAACGGAAATCGTTGAATATTTCCTGTTCTGGTTCTATGCTGGTTATGGAAAGAGTTTCTAGCTGAAATAACTTTTTTAATTTTTCGAGTACCGCAGCTCAATTTTAAGTCAGTTCAGTTTACAGTTTGCTGAAAATCGGTACACTTTATTATATACTAACTAATGAATACAAACATAATCCTCAGCATGCTTCTTAGCCTTTTCAAGCTCATCAAAGTGCTAAAATCACTGCATGCATGCGGCATACGAGTCGGTTTTTTTCCCCCAAGTTACGACATTCGATGTTTCACATTAAAATTGAAGCGCCAACCTGCAAACAAATAGCAAAACTAAACTAGTTCGATCTATCATTGATTATAGTTCAATAAGTTCAATCGAATTAGTGCAAATCTGTTTGGCCTAATGCTAATTCAATATCTATCGTCACCTATTCTAAATTTCTTGAAAAGAAAAACGCTGTTATAAAACATTCATGGTAGATAGTCAATGCTCTTAAACAAATTTCTGACACATACGGGTGTGTGCCTACAATCTCTTTGCACCGAAACCAATACCCGATATCTTTTTATACAAAATTTCAATCCAAAAGCTTCTAGTCAATGTGCCAGAACTATCATTGGGAGCACGAAAAATGTAGCAACTAAGCATCTGAAGGACAGATTTTTCAAGTAAGTTCAAATGAAATTACAGGCAAAACCGTCTAGAGATTTCAAAACCTAATAGACAGATTTCTTTTGTGTCGAAATTCAAGTTTGCTTGAAAGAGATTTCTCATCAGTGATAACTATTAACTGATGTTTGTACATATAACTAAAAACAAATACAAATGTAATGTTTAGTGGCTGTTCATGATGACGTCAAAAAAATTTTGAAGAATTTTAGCCCGACTTGCTGCCTACACTGAAAATAAAATTAAATTAGAGTATCTTATAGTTACAGACCACAAGACAAGTGTTTTAAATGGTTGTAAAAAACACAAACCAGAGCTGCATATCTACAACAAGTCTGTTTCTAGCGGCTGTCATGCTACAACTCACTTCCCATCTAGGCGTTGTTTTTGCCCAGTCTCTACTGTAGTGCTATATGGTTGCAATTATATTTATATTGTGCTGCTTCTTCTTGGCTTGGTTTGTGATATTTGCGTTGGCAAAATGAAGTTATAAAAGCATAAAAAGCATGCGTAAATAAAAATAAAAGCAATGAAGTTAGCGAGTAAAACAGAAACATACGAAAATCATTTCAATAAACATTTGCCACAAACTTTCGGCACCTAAACACACGGGGGAACACGCACGCGTTTCTATGATAAGTATGCGTGTTTCTCGGTTTCTGGGCAGGAATAGAGGCGGCGGCGGCGGCGACTCCTCAGCTCCTTGTGGTGCCTTGCTGTTGCACATAAAATTTCATTGATTACATTTGTTTGCTCAACGGCGGCGCTCTCTTAAATGGTTTATACGCATATATCTTCATATATGTGTGTGTGTGTGTGTGTGTGTGTGTGTGGGCTAGGTCTATTTCCTGTTTACATAGGCGAGGTACCTTGCGACGGGTATGGCTTTCATTTAGAGCAACTTGCAGCGGCACACGCAATGGTTTCTAAAACACTTCAAATTCAAATTCATTGGCAGGCAAACACGAGAATATCCAAATATCTATATAATTTTCCTTTTTTAAGTTAAGGGTAGCACATTACAAATACCTAGAATTATGTACGCCTAAAAATATTTAAAATGCTATTTATATGCTAATACTACTCCGTGCTACTTTCGGTTAGAACTCGACAAACAAAATATTACCACGAGGGGCAGCTCTAAATGTGTTTGTGTGTGTGTATCTGTGTGTGCTTGTAATACATTTCACAACTGAAAACTGTTTTCACTAAATCCTCATTAATTAGTAGCATTTAAAACGGCATTTTGTTTTACTGTTGTTGTTGTTTTTGCTGTGCAGCTCAAAGAGACCTGGCCGCCAGCGAAGTCAACGTCATCATCGCCGCTGCGTCCAGCTTTGCAGCACGGGTGCTAAAAGCTACTTAGCGTTTTTGTAGTAGGCAGCGAGAGACACAAGCACAGTGGGCTGAATGCAATACAAATTGTGTAAATTAACAAGCACTAACAACAAGGATTGTTTTTGTTTTTTGGCATGACCCTGTGGAATTTCACTATGTATTTGTAACTTTTTATGGTTCTCTAGTTATCAAGATCGCTTAAGGTGGGGGTTTCATGTAAAGCGCCTTTCATTATTTTTTTGATTTTGCTGGTTATTGGCTCTCCCGGTGTTAAAAACTCTAAGGCTGGAACCATTGAGCTCGCTACCGGGGAGAGTACCAGATCGCCCCTACACCACCATAAACCACTTTTTTTTTGAACCAGTCTTCATGCATTACGAGTGTTTTTGCTTCTTTACAACATTTTGCTATTAATAACTTCATTGCATTTTGACTGAATTTTTATGTGTTAAAAGGTGTTTTAACCAGGAAAAAAGAACAGAAATTTAAATTAAAACAGATTTATTAAATTTTACTTAATAAGAGTAGCCCTTAAATTTCGATCAAAGTGTGTAGAAAACTTTAAAAATGGTGAAGAAAGAGCTTTAAACGATCTTGCAAAGAAAAATTGGCTTAAATATTGAGAATCGATTGTGGAAACATCGAAAATTTTTTAAGAATTGCATCATGTAAATGCTACTTAACTAATTCATATAGGAATGTGCCAAATAAGATTCTTTGAGAACGAGAGCGTTAAAAGATGATTAAATCAAAACGAACTGCCAAAAATTGAATTCAGACAGACGGTGCCCCACAGTAGTACACCCTGTACCCATTTTTTATATAGATGATGATACCAGTGACAATTGCTACCAATATCCGCAGCTGGTTTAAGTAGGAAGAAGAGGTACACGAGCAACTTTGGAAAAAATGAGAATGAGTACCGGAATTTATTATTACCAATATCTGACTTAGTATGACCAAGAGTAAAAGGAACGGTAAGAAGAATATGATTTAGCTAGAAAGGGGCACGGGTGTTGGCCAGCGAAATGAGAACGGGACGGAGCCCCCTAGTTATTTAAAAATTCATTGAAATCTCTTTCAACCAAATTTCGAGCTCCGACGATTTGCTAGAAACATTCATGAGTGCTTTAAAAATTTAACAGAAAAGCTTTGGAGATTAAAAAAAATCGTCCAGAGATTCCATCATTCGTACTATTTTTATTTACCAAATGCCAAAATTTAACTCAAAGTTCGCCTAACTTAGCAATAAATAGATTTTACTAGCTTTTTTCTCTCTTTGATTTGAACTTTTTTGATTTTGTCAACACAAGCCCAATGGAATTAGAAAATTACACATAATATTGATTACTCTGCAATGTATTTCGATTTAATTCCCTGTGAAATTACGTCAAAAGCTATTTTCGTAGCACGTGGGTATAATAAGTTTTCTTTGCAACTTAAGGTCAAGGCTGGAAATCATTACAGTGCGCAAATATTAACCTGCTATACTCAAGAGACGTAAAATTACAGCTCAAGTTAAGTGATTAGTTTAATACCTTACTTATAGTATAAGCGGACAGTTTGCAAATCACTCCAAGCAAGTGTTTTCACTAAAATTGCATTTTAATGTTGCTCACTTATTATATTTTCATTACATTTTCATTGCTATCTTAAGCACTGTGCAGTGGCCTTCCCACAAATGTAGGCAACACAAAATGACCGAAAAAATAAAAATAACAACAAGAACACTTAAAAAATCGTCAGTTCTGCCCTTTATGCTGCAGCATGTAATAAAAAAAACACAAGCGACTCTTAATGCCATAGGGCAACACTGCCAGGCATTTTGCCTGCATTTAATAACGTTTAGGCTAAAGAATGCAAAAAAAGACCCATAACAACAACAATGAGAGAAAAACATTCCAAATGATATGGGAAATGAAATAAAGTAGAGAATTTTCCAGGCGCACACAAAACGCATTAATTTCATTCACACTTATGCGCAGTTCAAAAACAAAATATTTAAGGAGAGAATGTTCCTATATAACATGCAATAACGGCACGGCGTGTTGCTAACAATAATATTTGTCTACCATAAAATAGAAAAAAAAACAAAAAAAAAAAACTAGGGTTAGCACTGCAGCCATAGAAGCACAGTCTCTGTTCTGGGAGAAACCCCAGGCAGAGAAGTGCGAGTATGTTTTGGGAAGTATGTAATGTTTGGCTGTCTAGAGCCTAGGATAGGTTCGGGTTGGGGTTCGGCCTCCAACAACGTTTGTTTAACAATTGAAAATACAACAAAAATAATGCCCGTCCAAGTGCTGTGTTGTTCAAACTTTAGCCCTATCAAAAAACTAGACGAAACAGACTAAAACAACATAAAGTAAGGCTTAGTTGAAGTTGACGAAGTGTTAATACTCTTTCAACTGCTTTGATCAGTCAGATTCGGTTTTCTATGCTATAGTTTAAGTTACTCACGATAGACTAACTAAGACAGGCCTAATATTTAGGACAGTTTTAGGGATTCGAAAACAGAAATATTTGTCTCTGTTCAAGAAAACTTAAAACTTAAGACTCATATTTTAAGCGATAGAAGATATTTTAACGATTTGCACATTGCACTTTCAGTGTTCCAGAGACATAATGAAAACGAAAGATAACGGCAAAGTGTTAGGTAAAGAGTAAGAGGAACTCTTAAGAGCAATTTATTTATTGTTTAAGTTTAAGAAATTGGCACTATACTAGTGTTTGGGGGCTCCGCCACCTGCTCGCAACGATTAACAAAAATCAGTGTTATTTAGGCTCGAATTCACTATAAATCTAAAAAAAACAGATGCATAGATGGTAAAGAAGCGAGATACCTAAGAATTACGTGATCACATTCAATCTTAGTTTGTACGGTTTATTATAATTTAATTCTATCAAAAACAACGAAGAAACCGAACAATTTTACACAAACTGTCTATGAAAATAGAATAATGCTATAAATTATCATTTATATTAACAGAAAATCTAAAAACTATACTCAGACAAATATACTAAAAACTTTGAGAACTACAAGTATGTCTACAAATACTTGACAAAAGTTTTGTGATTTTGAGGAAATTTGTTACAAAGTATTGCTAAAATAATTTCAAATAGGTTTTTGGAACTTTCGATGAAACTAGCCAACTACGAAAAACTCTTTTTTTCCATTTTATGGAGTTCTACAACTTAATTGAAAATGGCAGACACTGCTTATAAGAAAAACGAAACTTATTCCGAGTTTCCATTAAATATAAAACGTTCAAGTTCAAGAATTTTCAGGCAAAATAAGAGTCCTTTCCACACAAAAACTATTTACCGCATATATATTTCCTTCTAATACCGCAGTCATATGATAAAAGCTCTAATTATGTGTGCATTTTATAGAAATTTCTAATCGAAGCAGGCAAGCGGACTCTTCGAAAAAGTATCTCAAAGATTCCAAAATCGAATAAAGAACCAAGTAGCGTCTTTCGTTTTATATTTTGTGCCCATACGACATCTTACCAAAGCATACATAGTGGACTCGCCAGAAGAGTACTCTCAAAAAATTTGGGATTTACCCAAAAATCCTCTTCTTCTTTGCCCCCGCTTAATACTACTCGTGTGTGCCGCTTGTGTGTTTGAGTGTGTGCAACGGTGGCAAAAGTCTGTTTGCATTTGTCTCGCGTTGCCTTGATCCCTAGACCCATTAGTGCAGCGCCAAAACTGCAGTAGCAGTGGTAGCTGTGGCAACCCCCAACCCCAACAAATGCCTGCAACAAGAACAACCGGCAACAACAAAAGGTGGCTACTCGTGTCATGGTGTTTGGGATTTTTCAATGTGTAAAACTACCTGTCGCCGTTGTTGTTATTGTAATTGTTGTAGGTTGCTGCTGCTGTTTGGTGTTTTTATTGTTGCACCACTGTGCAGCTCCTCTGTTACTGCTACTGCCTGCCCGATTCGTGTTGAGCCCGGCAAAACTATCTTTTAACACGCACAACGCATTATACGAGCACCTTGCATGCACACATAGCCGTAGCACCCGGGCTCTATATTGCCAGGCAGCCAACGTATTTTCACCGAGTGTTTTTCAGCCGCCGCCACGTGAATCTCATTCTTGCAACGCGTCGCACTTTGCCCTTTGCCACCACCGTAGGAGCCGCAACCAATGGTTGCTGCCACTGCTGCTTTTTGCTGACGACATTGCTACCGTTGCCTGAAAGGAAACCAGCCCGGCAGCCAGTCAGCCATCTAACCCAGCAGCTAGTACTCTTTCTTCTTCTTCTTTTTTTTCCTATGCTCCCTGACTGACTCTGGGGCTACGTATTTTGGTTGGGCTTTGCTCGCATTTGCGATGGCTTTTCTTTTCAGTTTTTATTTCTGTTAAGTGAAATGTGTATGCAACAGCAACAAACACAGAGAGAAAAAGCATTGGCATAGTTGCCTCTACTACTACTACTACTACCTCGTATTTCAGCTGACTGTTCCTGTTCCTTAAATAAATTTAGCTTAGTTTTGAATGGTTTTTTGCACTTGAGAGGTTTATATTTTGCTGGTGCTGCTGCTTCTTGCCACTAGAAACGCTTGGCAGTATTAGATTTGCATCAGTTGAGTTGGTGTAAATGCATTTTCCAAGGGTAATCTCAGTTTGGCATATTTGTAGATGTGTTTCAAGTGTGCGTGTGTGTGTGTGTGTGTGGTGGCGCCTCGCTTTCCATGCAGCAATTGCTTGGGCGTTGTGGAATGCTGTCAAGTGTCTTGAATTATGCAGAGTGTTTTCAGCTAAAACTTTTCCCTATTAATTTCAGCTAACTCTCTTTCAATATATCTTGATGGATGTGTATAAATTTGCTATTATTTTCAAGTTGTTGGTTGCACCATATATATCAATAGTTGAATGTAATGGTATTAGTTATCTGACCACGCTGCGTATACTTGTGAAAATTTACGACTTTTCAGGTGAACTCTTTAATAGCTACAGATAACATTCGTAGTGTGACCACGCACTACATTTGGAATGCAATTAATTCTTTTTATTAAAGGGTTTCTTAATATCCTTACATTTTTAGATCAATTCAGCAGATGTAGGTGTGGAGGGAAACTCTGACTCTGCGTCGATGAGTCGATCAAACAGAAGTATGGAAGCCTAACACAGCGTAGAAAGATGAATCCACGCCCAATCGGGGTTGAAGTATTCATATCTATATCCACACGTAACCCTTAAACTTCACATTTTGTATCGAAACACCTTCAATAAATTCTTTAAGAATTTAAACACTTTGTGCAATAACTCTTAAAGCAAAACATTTTTAAGTTCTTGCTAAAAACTATATCTATTATTTCCATGGAGTCTCTCATTCTGATATTCCCATCATGCCGTGCACAGCAGCAACTACTATATAAATACCTTAATATTCATATCTGCCGCTACATTTATATCTAAATATTTATAACAACAATTTTTCAGTTTAAAAATTCTTCTTGATGTCTTTATATCGCTTCCTTTTCATCTAGTTGTGTCTTTATAGTGAAAAAATTGCAACGAACGTAAAAACTTGCCATAATCCGCTGCATTTACCTAACAGCAGATACTTTTGTATCTCAAAGATCTTTAGGAAATCTTTCGCTTGATGACAAATTGCTTAAATGCAGCGCTTCAAGTTGTCGTTTTTTATGCATTCTGCTCGCTCTCCCTCTCCCTCTGTCTCTGTCTCGTTGCAACTACTGCAGCAATGTTGCAATTTATGCAAAGAAATGCAACAGCAAACAAACGACAAAGCAACCAATGGACAATACGACAGATGCAACTACAACAATAACCACAACAACGTTGGCTACTTTTTATGCTGCCGCAAAACAATTCAACATGTATTTTTTAAATGTTGGTCATAAATTTTTGCGCACTGTGCGTGGCATTGCTTGGCGCGTTCGTTTTGCAGTTTTCCAGCATATTTCAGTGGCATGCCTTTTGTTGTACGTAACTCCTCCAGCTGTGGTTGTTGTTGTTGTTGTGGTTGTTGTTTATGTTTTCATTCCTTGCCGCACTCATACATAAATACATGTTGTGCGCGCACTCTCACTCCCTGTAAGTATTTCATAATACGCCCGGACACAGCCGCTTGGGTGGCTCAGGATGGTGACCAAAAACGAGCAGCTCGCCCTAGGTGCAAACATTACCAAGCACGAGCAACACCAATCTTTCTAGCTCCAGCTACAGCTACAGCTCTCTATACGCCGCCTTAGGACGCCAACCCCAGTTTCAACCAAAACTCCCAAACCCGAACCCAATCCCAAGCCGAACTCGCATATTTTGAGGCCGGGCGCATTGCGTTTCTAAGAGCTCAAGAGCAACACACTCACTCGCACACACGCAGTCGGTTACAACTCCCCTGTGAGTATTTATGCGGCTCGCAGGCAACTCACACATTTGTACGGAGCACACTCGGTACGTTAACTTTTTTGCAGCACTATAACTTTGGCTGTCGCTACCGCGCTGATATTGCTACACGCTCTTTTCTCATAGACAACAAATATCGTATATATATATATATATATATGTATACACTTTTTTTGTGTGCATGTTTGGCTCGCATCTTTTGTCTATCTTTTGTAATAAATTCTCTATATATGTATATATGGTAGATACTAGTACAATGGACACACTCACTCATATCTGTGGTTCTTCATGGCATGTAATTTGAGATGTGTATTCAGGTAGTCAGACGGACAGACAGACAGATATACAATCAACTAGCTTTAAGTATGCCCATCTAATGTTCATCAAGACTGATAAGGTCTTTGATACACTGTAGGCAAAAGGACATAGAGTATTCGAGATTTGTGCAAATGTTTGCAACCGGCGAAAGGAGGCCTGAGTAGCTTGAAAAGCCAAGTCGTTAAACTCAAATACATCAAGACTTCAGTCTGATTTGCTCGAAGTCACAAAGTGATTGTCAAAACAGCAGCATTTCATTACAGCTCGAAATCTGAGTTTCCTCAAAAATGCTTCTTATCACTATCGTTGGTTTCAAACGCATCTTAATCAGATATAAACTTCTTAAGATATGAAGAAATTGTGAAGGAAATTCAGAGTAACTCTCTGGGCTCCTCTCGTATCAAGCGCATCATAATCTGATGTAAACTTCTTAAGATATGAAAAAAATATATCAAATTCAAAAAGTTTTACAGATGTAGTCTATCTGTCCGAATGCTGAAATGAGTGATAGAGTTTTGAGCAAAAATAAGCGTAATCTAGAATAAATAAAAAAAAATGTCGAAACGTCGAAACTAAGAGGAGTTATTACGATAACAGAAATCTAAACAGTATTAGAATTGATCCATCACGCCATGATATTGAAAAATTTAAGGCTTAATTTGAAGTGAAAAAGTAGTACTAAATGATGTCACTAAGGAGAAAGGCAGAGCCTCAAACTATCAACAACCGCAGTTTTTCGGTTACATAACACCAAATATCGAAAAGTGCACCAATTCTGAATCTACGCTAAAGAATACTTCTGAAATGACTTTTAAGTTCAGTTTAGAGCGGTTAACTTATTTAAATAAGTTGGTTGTTAGCTCATTCTGAGTACACCTAAGTACATATAGCAAATTTGAAAATAAAATTACACCGTGTAAACGAGGCTTTAGTTTTTCAACAACTGAACCATGTGGATTTGTCTAATAGGCGTAAAAGAAACCAATTAACAATCGATATCGTAGATTTTACCAAAAAATTATTCCCATAACGAATCTCTTATAGAGCTACGTATATATGTGGACAATATTTCTTAATGCAAACGTGAAGATCCGGACTACCAGGCCAAGAGGATTCTCGGATTCTTCCACGCCCACGCTCAAAACAATATCTCCTTACACATCTGTTACCCAGAACCGTCTCCAGCTTATTGTCAGTTTTGTATTACAGCGTACTCCGCTGTTCGTGGCAACACCACCTGCAACATATTTTTTAATCTTCTTCATTGCTTGTCCATTTGCATTTTGCGAAAACTTTTGAAAATTGTTTTCTCAAGCCATAATTTTCATATTGAGAGCCAGCCAGCCAGCCAGACAGGCAGCCATCCGTCCGCCTATTTGCCTAATATATCTTCATAGACGCAGCAGTTTAAGGCCTGAATGCTGTGCTATCTGGCGGCCTGATCTGTTCAGGCCCATACGTTGTCATCGTCAAATGTCGAGATTTGCTGCCTCTTATTTCTATTCTATTCTGTTCCTTTTTTTTTTTTGGCTTCCGCATATAATTCTCTGCTGGCTCCTGCCACAGTGTCTGCCGCTTTGTTTGTGCTTCATATTTACGACTGAGCTCAGAGTTCCATTCTGCATAGTCTGGTTTGTTGATAGAGGGGCGGCCCCAGTCAAGTTGCATGAGTACGAGGAGTATCTGATGCCATCATCTTTTAAACGATGGCAACGACGGCGGCGGCAATTCCTCAAGTGTTTTGGCTGCTGTGCTCCTGGGTCGCCGATGATGACGCCGATGCCGCTGCCGCTACCGACGTCACTCCACTTGAAAATTTGGCATCAAATGTCAGCGGCCTTGTCGTGGTTGTTGTCGTTGTCATTGTTGTTGTCGCCGCTTGATTTTGACTAGTTTTTACTCACTCTCTCAAGTGACTCTGACTGGGTGTCACTTTGTGTGAATTGTCGGCATCGACAGCGTTCTATTTAAATGAGTTTTTCAAATACTTGTGCACGTACAGAACGCTCCAGCTTTACTCATACTACTCCAAACCAATCGAAATGTCGGCGGCAACATCAACAACTATATGTATGTGTGTGTAAAGATACTTTCTTTTTTCATACACAACGCCTTCTAGCTGAGAGCACGCACTACGTTAGGTCCGAGTCCGACAGTTGACAGCTTCCTTTACTGCAACCACTATTTGGGTTCTATTTAAATTCAGTCTTTACTCTATATAGAGACTCGACTCAACTCAACTGAACTCTCAATTGAATTCATGCTATGTCATTTTTAATGAATCACTTAATTGTCGTCCAATGTTGGACTCGTTTGGTTGTAGTATGTTAGAAAGAAGTTGTTTCAAGTAGCTGGTAACATTTAAAGAGTTTTCTGGTTTCGGTTTTATGGTAAGTTTTATGACCTGCATTTTGGGCGTAAGGCGTTGTATGCTTAATGTACATACGTATAATGGAATCAAGTGAATTGGTTTACCAAGAAGCAGGTTTCAATTCAGTTGAAACGATGAAGAATGTTTTTGAGGTAAAACTATTTTGGCGGAAATCAAAGTTAAACTCCTTGGAATTCCAAATCGCTAGGTGCAGCCAGAATAGCAAAACTCGATTAATTACTCTACAACTTGATTTTTACCAAACAAAAAATGAGACGACGAAAGGGCCTTGACCATGCCTCCGCTGGAAGGAACAGGTAGTGAACACACCAGCTACCTTTGGTATCACCGCTTGGAGAAGGAGCACACTACCATTCTTTCATGGGCCGTTTTTAGATCTGCCCTATAGATTTTTGGCCACTGTCTTATTAGGAGGTGGTTCTTGAAATTTAGACAAAAAGAGTGCTAAATTTATGTCTCTACCTAAGTACATGTTTCTTTAATTAATAGTCCCATTTGCGGAGAACTAGCTGCGTTTCCAGTGTAACGGGCGGAAAATGAAAAAGTTTTAAGGGTTTAAACGAAAATGCAAGAATTCACGAACCATATCGATAACTGTTATCTATACAATTTATTTCATAAAAGGTTTACAACATAATCGAAGTTTTTCAATGGGTCAGAAATAACTTTGAGAGCGTTGCAAATCTATCAAAAAAGATCTTGACAATCGGACTTGCCAAAAGTTCAAATCGTGTAGATGTACGAACTTTCAAACACACCAATGAGTAGATTTAATTAGATTTGTGGTGGGTGGGCACTAGCACTCAGGCAGTCGTCCCAATTGCGCCATGCTCGATAGAGGAAGTTAAGCGAGTAAAAGCAGTTGAAATGTGCAGAAGAGTACGAAAACAAGGTGTAGACTGAATAGAATCTTTGTTTCGTCTTCTTCCCTTTGGTTCTTCATACTCTTTAGATTTGTAACCATAGATCGAGCTCATGCTAAACAGAAAAACTGGAAGTACAGAGAGAATTTTAAGGTGCTATCTTAAAGAGTATATTTCGCTATGCTTTTTGATCATCAAAGAACTATAACTAGAAATTCATATCATCTTTTGATTATTGTCGTTAAATGTAGCAATATTCTCCGTCATTCTTGTTACTTACAAGTGCAAAAATGCTTCTTCCTTACAAGTTAATATTTATTAAGAAAACGTAGAACTATAAAATTCGATCCCATTGCTGATTTCATAGGATTGTTATTAACAGTTTTATCTGTTTTAATCTGCAAGAAATTTAATTTCTACATTGTAAGCAACATTGCTTTCGCATACCTTCAGCCATTGGCTTCAGAGACATCATAGAACTATCAAATTTTTTGCTACTATTATTCTTCTGCGATTATAATATCACATTTATCTTGTTCTTCTTATGACTATTATCCTTTTGTGTAGTGGCATCGCTTTTGTGTAAGTCTCTTTAGCTACTTAGCTAGTCAGAATTTTCTTCTACTCCAGTTGACAACTTAATCTGGGTCCTAGGCTTTCATCTAAGCCGGCTTCTGGCCTTAACATTCCATGCAATGTCTTCACAGAACCATTAGTTAAACCTCACAAGTCCCAAATTCCCCAAGCAAGTAGCGTGCAGAATGAAAAAAAAGAAAACCAACAACAAAAAAGCAAAAACTCTAGAAGATGAAATTACTCAAAAAACTTCAAGTGTCGTTGGTTGGCGTCAACATCTCTCTGCTCTGCACTCCACAGAACTTTATAGTGCCTTCATTTATGTAGCTGTAGCTGTTGTCTTTGTAGTTGCAGTGCTTCTGCTCTAAGTTCTAGCTATTCTGGTGCTCCTTTTTGGCATCGCCTCGACACAGTCAACAGCACTTTGGCGACTTGTCGGCCTAGGCACAACCCAGTCTCAGCAGCCTCTCCAACAAATTTAAATTGTTTTCAACTTAATTTTGGAACCGTCTGCTTGGACCCCGAGTCTGTCCGGCTGTGCGTGTGCGCATCTTCATTATAAAAACTTGGCACTCGTCCTAACAACATGCCAATGTTTAGTAGTTGGCGTCCATTTTGACTTGCCACATAAACAAACGAAATGAGGCACAGCCGTACAATGCATATTACAAAAGATGTGTGGTGTTCTCGGCGTGCTACGCAGCATTTTGGGATCAGCAAGCGTCGAGTCGTCTCGGCTCGATGATGCCAACTTCATCATGTTCCACGCATGATTCGGCATAAAATTTCGTTCACACCATTTAATTTTTTCTCTCTCGCTCTAACCTACTTTTGTGTTGTGGGTTCGGAACGTGAGTGTTATATTGTTGACATTTCCAGCTCAGCGGCAAATTGTGTGAATTATAGGCGGCACTACACATATATTTAGTCGCTGACTGACTGCCTCCTGATCCCCTACAACTGCATGACTCTTCGTATTTATGGCAGCAAATGACAGGCTGGCAGCAGGCATGACAATGATGATGCCCCTGCCACACACCAACTTCAATATCGTATTGCCTATAAGGTCAGCGCTGCGGCGTTATAGCAACAAATGGGCGCATGCCGCTGCTGAAATTTTCTTTTTGGAGTCACCAGAGTCACGGGTGTCAAGTCCAAGTCACTGTAGGAGTCGCGCTAATTAAGTGCAACAGAACATACGATTTTATAACTCAAAATTTATGTTGGTTTTATGTTCGGGTTTTTGGTGCTATGCAGCGTAGCGCTCTATAGATTCGTTTGTATCTTACGGATTGTTCGCTTCGTTTGCGGTTCGTGATCAATCAGCAGGGCGATATATTTGATATGTAATTAAGATGAACGTGCCTGCTGCTGTGCGCATAACTGTGTTTTGTTGTTATTCTGTTATTCCTGTTTCTGTTCTGTTTTGGGTAAGGCTGTTTCTGGTATTACCCCTGGGAGCCATAGCTGGCGGTTCGTTTTTGGAAAGTTTCTTTTTATTCTCTTGGTCTGCTGCTGGCAGTGAATTGAATGCGATTGAATTTTAGTGCCACATTCGATAACTCTCTGGCTGCATATGATTAGACGCCGCAGTACTTGCCGCCACAGCTGTGGGAACTAGGCATCATCTACAGTTAGTTTATTGCTTGCCGGCCGGCCGTGCATACCATTATAATCTTGCCTCATTTATGTTATCGTGCTTCATTTTTTGTTTCCACTTTTTTAATTAGCGTTGCGCTTTTCAGCGTGTCAACCAAATTGCATTGCTAAACTTGAGTTTCAGTTTCTTGAGCGTTTTTTTTTCTTATACTTTAATCCTAGCAAGTCAGTTTTAATCCTTGGAAAACGCCGCTTTGTGCCGGCGCTTCACTTAGAATAATTTGAAAACTTTAAGAAGCAGCAGCGGGAAAAAAAAGACTCGTATAAAGCAGGAATAATTTTGTCGCTTAAAATGCAGCTGCGTTACTCTTCTGTATCTCCCCGTACACCCTCGTAACACTTCAGGGCAATTGTAGCTCTAGAAAAACTTTGAAACTGTCGCTTAGCCGGCGCCTTAGCTGCGTTTGCTTCTAGCCTCACGAGCTCCACTTTCTGCCTACGGTCATCACATCATTATTCAAGCATCAACATTTTGCTGGCTAGCTTATTTCTACACTCTTTAGATGGGGAAGGGTGTTATGCGTTGGTAAGTGGCTTGGTATATTATAATTATATTTGTGTCCCAAAGCAGACGCTTTTTGGGTTCTGAAATAAGAACTAAACCGATTTTCTCATATATGCACGCGGTTTCCACCTTTACTGTTAGCTAGACGAAGATAAGATGCCCACAGAGATAACTTTTTTAGAGCCCCTAGTGTTGAAATCAAAAAAATTCCGTGTATGTCAAATAGAATTTCTAGCTATCTTTATTAATTGGCTGCATATTTGTCCAAAAATGCAAAATTTAAATTACATCAAGAGTTTGTCGCTTTGTTTTCTATGTTGTTCTACCTTATAAACCGAATGTGTCGGTTTTGAGTATTCTTTTGGATTCTTCGTCTTTAATTAAAGTCTTTTCGTTTAAATTTTCATATTTCATGATTTCATTTTCATGATTTCGGTGACCATAAAGTGATTTTAAACCAAAAAGAGCTCAAACTCTAAAACTATTCAGTCTATCATGAGTGTTAGTTTTGATTGTCAAGAATTTCATAAGACTGCAAAATTTCTTGCAATTCATTGATTCATATAGAATTTTCATATTTTGATATTACAAAATCAAAAAAACAATATTGCAAACACAGTGTTTTCAAATTCTCTATCGCTTGAAGTGCATTTTTTCCAAATGCTTTTTGTTACGTTTTCAACTTACAAGATTTCTTGCAAAAGGCAATCCGACGAAATGCAAAAAGCCATCCTAATTCTTGTTGCATATGTTTAGGAAAAGCTTTCTGTTTCTCTGCTCATTGCAGAGCATATAAACTTCGGCTAACGAGCTTAGACTTAATTTGCTTTTGCCTTTGTCAAAGCTAAAGTTAAGCCACTTGAGCGACATTGTTGAAATCGGTAATTTGCTTGCAGCAGCTACAGTAACAGCAACAACAAGAACAGACGTGTCCATAAAAAAAAGCTCCGCGACGAAGTAGAAACAAGCGAAGCGTTCATTCGAGCGATTGCCGACTAACGACTTGAAAATCCTTATTAATCACAATGCCAGAACCAAAGCCGGCCAACTTGGTCAACTTGTCCGGCTGAAACACACACACAGCCGCACGCTCGTAGACATGCTGTGTGCCCGGATTGGGGTCTCTCATGTGGTTGGCGGCCATAAAAAGCCATTGCTGATAAGCAAACGGACAACATGGCCAGGGCGACATAAGCCAGGCAAACATTGAGCGTTGGTCCACAACTACTACTCATTTTCAATTAATTAATCCAACAACATTCCTGAACTATTATCGCCGCATATCTCAAATATTTTCTTTAATTACGACAAAAAACAAACAAAATGGTGCGGAAAAAAGTGGTATAAAAAATTGCAACTAAAAGGCAAAGTTGGGGCCTGTAAAGACGACAAAGACGAATGCGTAAAAAAAGGCAGGAAAAAAGTTAAGTGGAGTTAAGAAAAAAAATCTGACACCTCGAACAATCAATACATCATCATAAGCGGCATGCAAAAAAAAAAAAATACCAAAGGAAATATATACCAGAAATAACTAAGCAGACACGCACACACAATTACAGGCACGACAGTGTGCGAGTGTGTGTGTGTGTGTGTGTGTGTATCTGTGTGTGTGCGTTGGCATCTAATGTAAAAAATTTATGCCATTCAAAATTAGCAAAGTGTTATCTAAACGCATAAATTACATGCACGTACATTGTGGCAGGCAGCAAGGAAGTGTGGCATCTAGAGGGCGAAACGTGGGGGCAAGGAGTACTGCTTTTATACCAGACCAAAACAGAGACCCGGCCAAAACCAAGTCGGGCCAAAACCAAACCAAGGCAATGCAGTGCGGCGCATGCAAATTCAGCGCGCTGCGTGTGTGTGTGTGTGTGTGTGTGTGTATCTATGTGTGTGTATCTATGTGTGTGTATCTGTGTGTGTGTATCTATGTGTGTGTATCTATGTGTGTAGTGAGTGCGATAAGTTGAAAGACGTTGCTGAAGAAGCTGCCACAGCAACAGCAGCCCCACAAACTGCTAGTTCACATATGTGTTTGTGTGTGTGTGTGTATCTGTGTGGCAATGCGGCATAAACGATGCCAACAACTGATTGTGACGTGAACTAAGCTCGTAATGAAAGCATATACCAGGGGGCCAGGCCAGGCCAGGCCAGGGCAGGCCAAGCCATGCCAGCCAGCCTAGACTTAGAGCCAGGCCAAGACCGCCAGACAGCCAGCCTAGCGACAACCAACAGCGCCAACAACGACCATGGCCAAGACAAAGTACAAAGACTTCAATAGACTCAACGCAACAAAGTCTTTTGCTGCTGTTGCAGCAGATTCTGCGGCTGCCGCTGCTGCTGGAGTCCGAAAAGCCGACGACAATGAGGCCTTAGAAGGCGGCACGGCGCTCGCTCGCTGCATTTTGCCAATTGCCAACCGCCATGTGAAATAATGCTGCAGCAGGCACAGTGGTACAAGGGTTGATGAAAAGGCAAAATCCGGGGCACATATTCTTGTTGACAGGCATTTATGCGCGATTATCAACGATTTTGTCAAGGTACTTTTTATGAGCCTTAATTTGCATTTGGAATCTCTTGAGAAAGCCCCCAAACTAAAGCAGTCATTGGCAGCAGATACGTTGCCAGTGGCTCATCATATAGACAACTTTTCACTGTAGATAGTATTTGTGCTATTTCAGCGACTTAAATTCTGCCACCGTCTTTGTTGTTCCTGCCGATCTCTGGTCTAAAGCTTTAGTACAAAAACCCCAACGATATCAAAAATATTTCGGGCACAACTCTGAGTATATTATGATATAGCATAGAGCTTGGTTAAACAAATCTATTTTGATTTTTCTCTCATTTTTTTTTGTTGCATATTCGATTTACTACGATTATCTAAGCTCTTTAAAAACTGGCACTACTTCTGAAGTGATTTGGGCCAAAATTGAATCATGCCTTATCGACAAACCAATTTCTACATTCAATTTGAACTATTTCGTAATACTTTATAGTTGATTTTTATTCTAAATGGCGTACAATATGAAGTGGAATTTCCAATATCTAAAACTCATTTCAAAGAAAAAGAAAAAAATGTTGTAACGGATATCAAGTGAAACGTGTTAATAATGGGAGTCGCTGAAAGCAGCCAGCATTTCGCTTTGCTCGCTAGCATGAAAGTCAAACGTGTTGATAATGAGAATCGCTGAGTGTACTTAGTACTTAATTTCTTTGAAGGAGTTTTCGAAGTTTTAATTCAAATGAGGCTCATATATGTTTGTTAAGCTTTGGACTTCGAATATACCAAGGGAAGCAATAACCTACTGCACTCCGATACTACCGACTTTAGGTCTTCGATTTGCCATTCAGTAAGACACAAAAACGAATGTGTGTAATCGGAAAATTACAATTGTGAGATACTCTGTACACTAGCTTGTTCATGTTTTGTAAATTTTGCAATATAATTCTAATGCTGAATATAGCGATTTGGTTCAAAAATGATCATACTAATGTGTGAGTGCTATACGTATGCATGCGTTGCGGGACATAAGAGATAGGATCTCCAAATGTTAACAAGCTTTAAAACTTGAAGTGGGCATAATTTTGATTTGCCACGCAAAATTGGGTTACTCAAATTATGACACAGATAAGAAGACAGTTTTACAAATTCCGGGATCAGTGCGCTCATGCAAACATACGGAAGAAGACACCATGTGATTTTAAAGCAAAATCGATTAAGATCGATTCTCTTGAACCCGTCTTGACTCTTTCGATTTGGACTATCACTTAACAAACTACAACGCCTATTCATTGTTTTGTTAAGATCTTGAATATCAATATGTTCATGCACATTTCAGTTAGAAGAAGAGTTAAACCCAGTTCCACATCTAACAAGCAAAACAAAATGAGATCACGTAAGAAACTTGAGTTACTCGAGTTAAGATGTAGTAATAAAATTTAATAGTTGTTGCAGTTATTTTAATAATTTCTCTAAATGGCACGAAGCTTGCGAATTCTTTTGTAATCGAAGCCGAAAGATTAAGTACACATTTTTGCATGCATTTCACTAAAACTATTCTTAAGAATTTCTGATTCTTTACCAAAAACTTTACTTCATTTCCAATCAAGCTATTCAATTTTTTTTGGTAATATGCCATTTGCATTGGTCTTTGTGAACAGTTATTATCCACTAAAAAGGCTCTTTTTATTGCCAATTTTGTCATAAAATTTTCAAAACATTTAATTGCATTTCTAAGCGTAATGAAAACTATAGAAGAAAGAAAGGAAATTGTTATAAAAAGTGTAAGACATGCAGAACTATATGCATTCCAGTAGATATATGTATGGCGTAATTGGTTTTTTGGTCATTAAATCTTTAATTACCTGTTAATAACTATTTTTCCATACTGTCTATCTATTTCTCTTTCCCTTTTCTTATACAAACCAGTCTAACAGCTACTGGCCAAAGAGAGTTTTTGTCTGATATGACATTTTATAGTGTGGTTTGAGCATTTGTTGGAATCGCTGAACACCATAATTTTGTAAGTAATGTACAGAGTAAGAGCATGCAATCAGCAAATGGCATTTCAATAAAAGTGACGTAGAAAGCTACTATGCCCCATGTTCGCTTTGCCAATTCTCACTTAGAGTACGTTTTTTTAATACAAGTCGATTTTAGTCAATATAGCCTTGTATATCGGCGGCCTGATTCGGGTGGCGTGAGTCGGGTGGTGTGATTTGTGCGTTTACAGGGGAGAGCAGTGCAACTTTGCTTTTAAAATCTAAGATATATCTATATGGCTCATACAAAAATATAGGAGTTGGTTAAGCTCAGTAGAAACCATGCTATCAGGTGTGTGCCAGAAATCTCTAAATAGTTTTGCCTAAAACTTCAGGTGAATTTTCTTTAAAAAAAAAAAACAGCTCAATCAATTCTGACGCTTTTATCATATGTTTCATATTTCCAACGAGCCAAAATAATACTTTCCTTACATTTTTTGCCGAAAAAAACCCCCCCTCTCGGTAAATTCAAAGCCCACACAAACCACTGTGCAGTAGTACGCATTGCAGTCAAGGCACGACTTTGAGTCTAAGCTTTGTGCTTGGGCATTTAAAGGCACACACAACACAAGGAAAGAAGATATAAGCACGACATAAATGGTACTTTATATCTGAAAGATATTATTTTTCAACAAACATACACACAAAGTTTATGATATTTTCTAGATATTTTGTCATCTTTATTATCAGTTGAAGCAGCTGAATTTGAGCGCAGCCGCAGCAGCACCAAATGGCATAAAGTAACCAAATAAGCAATGCAAGTGGCCCAGGTGAGTGTCATAGCTGTAGCTGTGTTGCAAGTAAATGTGGTTACTTGCCACAGGCAGAAAGCTAGCTAGCTGCAACACAGCTAACTGGCCAGCTCAGCTCTCTTGACCACTTGACCAGGAAACTTTGTGTCGCTGATGTCGTCTACAGCACAATGGTCAGGCCAACAAACAAACAGTTCCAACAATTGTCGCAAGTGGCAAGAATCGAAGCACATGCAATGTATCCATGTGGTGTCTCCCATGCAGCTGTGTTTGTGTGTTTCTGTGCGTGAGTGTGTTTGCTGCGTACTTGGCACTTGTGCACACTGCGTACACTTGCCACTTGGCGTCTACTTGGTCTTTTGACCAAAAGCTATAGTGGGGCTAAAAGCGGCAAGTTCTAACAGCTTGTGCGTCATATTTACGGTTTGCTTGTCCATATGAACAACATTATTTGGAGTAACCCGTTGCCCTAACAAACAACCCTATCTAGAGGCCTGTCATAAACTAGTTTTACGCCGACACACACACATAGAACTTGACATATGTGTGGAACTATATTAATGCGTAGCTACTGACTTAAGCATTTGGGAAAAGCATTGGAAAGGTTTACTTATGGCAATGGAGCCCCCAAGAAAATGTGTGTGCTTTGCGGTTACTTTTGTTGTTGACTTAGGCGCAACGCTAAACGCCAACGCTCTAGAACTGAGTGGTACCAAAGCACAGTGGGCCAGGGGGCAGAATTTTAGATAAATATTGAACATTTCAAATTGCGCCAAGTTGTTTTTTTTTTTAATGAACTGCTAGTTACTAACTACTAATTTTGACTCAGTTACATATCAAGCAACTTTAGGCTATTTCAATAAGAAAATTTTAGCCCATAGAACAGGATGCAGTTAAATCGAAGTTGATGATAAATCTTTCCTACAATTTAATCTTTTTCTCCCTAATTTTGTGTATAGTGTACTTACAAATACAAATTTAGAAGATGATTTTTCAAATATTTTAGAATGAATAATAATAAATCCCCTAAAACTGCCTTTTGGAAATAGGAAGACCACAGTTTTGTGCCAAGAAACTTTCATCTGTAATTTCTCACATTTGCTAATACGAATGGAAACAACAACAACCTTCCATGAACATGAAAGCTCACGAACAAACTTGAAACCTTCTCGCTCTCCTCTGGATGGTGCCAATACAGCACACACACATGTGTAACACTATACCAGCGTAACACCATCCGAGTGAATTTACAGATTTTCGTGGCGGCATAAGAGTCGGTCTTAGCTCCAAGGCACGCCTATAGATATTTCATAACAAAATAATGTGTTTCTCATAAAAACTTCATGCTCGACTTTTCGGTCTTTCGGTATAGAATTTTTGTTCAAAATCAACAATATTAACTCAGATGAGTCAAAACAAACTATATTTGCTCGTTGTCCATGTTGCTGCGTAATATCTTTCAATTTAAATTTGTCTATTTTATTTCCGCTAGTTCGTCCCTTTTTGGCCACTGTGGACGCAACGGACTGACTCTACGGCTTCTACTGCTTCTGTCCAACAATCAAACTGAAAACCACAAAAAACCTGAGCTGGCATATTGCCGCTATTGTCTTTTATAGTTTCCTGGAACATTTGCCCACCGCCGCCTCGACTTCATCCACACACAACTTTGGGTTTTGGCTTGAGTCAACTGTACGATGGTGCAATACTCCAGAGTATTGTGTGGTTTTTTTTCTTTACAGCTTTAACCAATGGCTGGTCGTGTCGTTTGTCTTCATCGTGGCACTGCTGCACAGTGGTACCTGCTGGGCTTCCTATATAGTATGTTTGAAATATGATTTAAAACTTTTGGCAAAAACTTTAAACAAAAACTACAGAAAATAAAAAGGCAGTAACAAAAATGCGCTTCACATATTTCTTATTGTGTCTATAGCGACCCACTTAAGTTCGACTTGGTTTGGCGGTTGGTTAATAGACGTTACCAACATTAAAACTAATAATAATTTTTCCTGCCATAAATTAGTGCCATTTTTTGAGGCGCCGCAGCATAGTTAATATTTATGTTAAGCCATTAAAACTGGCCAGTTTATTGTCCAAGGGGAGTAGAACATTTAGCTAAGTAATTGACGAGCTGCAGTCGTTTTGGATGAAATATTTGGGTTAGTAGAGTTAAAAGGCGGCTTTCACATCATACAAATCCGGAACTAAACATTTTTTACTCAGAAGCTGCTTTTAATGGCTCAAACTTAAGAGCAGTTTTTTGCTTTGGCATAAAATTAACGATCAAACTTCGAACGATGTGCTTGTAACTCTCCCAGGGTATTCTTTTGGGCGTAAAAAAGTGATTTGCAGTTAACTTAAATAGCCCTTTATACCTTTGCCCCTCTGAAAGTTGCACGACAATTGCTAGCCAATAACGGTACATCGATTTTTATCATTAGTGTTTTTGTTTTCAAGGCATTTTTGTCTGGCAATTGTCGTGAAACTTCCGGTAAGAGAACGGTATTGAAAATTTAATGTGCTACCGATTACTTCGCATTAGCGAAACTTTTTCAGGTGAAACATATACCATTCGAAAGACAAAAGGCTTGCGGCTTGCAGAATATAAGTTTTACATGGATACATTGCGTTTAAGTTAGGAAAAGATTGATTTGAAGTAAAAAGACAACAACAAAATACATTTTTTTAAGTTGTCGAATTTTGATGACAAGACGAAGACTATTGTGCAAGAGCAATTTTTAAGTATCAAATATTTTTTGGTTCGTAGACTTCAGGTCTGGAATGATTTCTAAGCAGCGTTGTTAATATACTATTTTGTATACAATATTTTTGGTTTGCAATTGAAGATAAAATCAATTAATACTTTGTACAATGGTGATCAATTCAATTCTTAAAACTTATGACATCGTACCACATGATTTCATGCCAAGCTTAGGACATATTTGCATTCACACGATGCTAGATGAGAATATGCTGGATGATCGGAACTTTAATACCTATTCGCTGTTCTTATGAAGAGTGAGTCCACAATATGCGCCTAATACCGTAATATCAGTCTTCTTTCTATTGCATAGAAAAACTTATCGAACGTGCTCTGTGAGAGACTAAAGCAATTCGCGAAAGCTCTGAAGTGTTGCTTTAGGCAAAGGTAAGACCAATGGTAAGGTTGACCAAATATTCACAATAGTCCCACAAATAGCAAATCCACAACCACCATCTATTTATCGTTTATAAAGCATTCGATATCCTATATCGCATACCTGAGTTTGATAACCCCGCAAAGTTGGTACGACTTTGTAGAATCACGTTGAGCCGCACACGCAGCTCCGTCATGATGAAGAAGCTTTTCAAATTTTTTGATATTGTATAAGGCTTCAGACAAGGTAATAGCCTAATCTGCAAGCTCTTCAACTTTGTGATCAGGAATGTTTTGCGAAAGGTCGAAGTACACCGGAACGGGACCATATTCTATAAGAGTATCCAGTTGCTTGACTACGCAGAATATGGTGATATCAAGCAAGGTGACAAGGTGCGTCTGGTTTTTAAATGAAAGGAGCAGTTTGACTTGGATTTTTATTAAAAACTATACTTTGGATGTGATCTAGGATTTCATCTACCTTGGCACGACCGTCACAACGAAGTACATGGAAATCCAGCGCAGAATCACTCTCGCCAATGTACGTTGCTTGGTCTCAGTTGTATAGACTACCAGAATCGCAGGATGAATCTATCGCTCTATAAGACGCTCAACTATCCCGTTTTATTTTAAGGCGCTAAAAGATTGATAATGACGCAATTTGATGCAGATGCCCTTGGAGTGTTTGAGCGGAAAGTTCTCCGTAGTCTACCGTAGACTACCGTATTCGATGGAACGACGAATTCTATGAGTTCGCGACGACATTGACATAGACTATGACTACGATGGAAGGAACTGGTTGAGAGATATCACCAATTGGAGAAGGCTCACGCAAATCAGAGGCACCTGGAAGAGTGCTCTACATCAGATCGTAACCCGGTAATGGGTTACCACGACAAACTCAATGCATTTCAACGAAAAACATACATGAATCATGAACCAGGTTCAGTGGACCGTTTTTTAGGAAATCCAAAGATTGTTGAGTTTGTCAAGCAGAGTCAAAGCGTTCAATTAAGCTCAAAAACCCAAATATGGAGTCTATGCGAACTAAACATCGAAATGCACTTAGTAATAAGTGTACCAATTATAAATTAAAAGTACCTAAAAAATGCAGTCTATCCAAGAGAGAGAGAGCACTTTTTTTGTCCACCTTCACTTGCTGTAATTCTCAAATGTAACTGTTAATGCATGTTTGACATACACAGCCTTGAGACATATGACACTTTGAAACACACTTGTTCAAGCCTTAGTAGGCCGTAAGGCTCATAAAAAAGGTACCCAACGTGGAAGCTAACATAAAACCGTGTGCTCAGAAACTGGCTCTTGTTTAATGTGCCATATATAAAACTTAACGGCAACACCTACTACACTTAAAAAAAAAACGCGTAGAAAAACGTTGGAGCTACAGCACGACGAAACTATTAAATACATCTGCAGCTTATGACTTAATATGGTCTGGCAGTCATTGATGATATACATTCCATAAAAATGATGGCCAGCATAATTTACACAGTTTTTGGGGTTTCAAGCTTATGAAACATTCATAACTGACAATAACAGGAAAAAAATATAAACTGCACATACAAAACAAATTACAGCAAGCCCAAAACCGCGCGGGTATCATTAAAAAAAAAAACCCAAAACCTTAAAAAAAGAAGTAAATTTAAAGTCAAAAGAAATCCATCCATGAGAGCCAAGTCCAAGCTCGAGTCAAAGCCAAGCTGGCGCAGCAGCGTAACGAATTTTTATTTGGCTTTGGCCAAAAGCCGCCGCCGACTTGGACGTCGTCGTCGTCGACAGCAGCAGCAGCGGCAGACGGTGTCCAGCAAAGATAATACAGTTGATAATAATCCCAGCAATGTAACTCAATCTGCTTCTAAGCTTAAAAGCAATGCAGGACGCAACGCTGCGCTCTGTATATAGCAAACAGTATGTGTTGTTAAGAAGCCAAGTTAAGGCCAAGTTAAGGCATAGTCCAAGACCAAGTTACTAACAAAACCAAAGCGTACTAATATAATGTGCATGAATGATGAAATGCAGCATAAGCTGGACGGAATAGCCAAGCACTGAAACTGGACTTGGTTGTAGCTACATTTATTCTATATACTCGTACTGGCGCTCAGTCCTCTGTTTGGATTCACTGCAAGCTCGACTTGGCTGAGATGCGACGACGACGCGGAATGGCAGCGTTTCGACGATTTTGGACATTGGGACCGAACGACGCCTGCTATTAACGTCCAGCGCACACATGAAACAAGATATTTTTACAGTACTACTTACTGGCCGCATCTCTTCCTTCTCAAGTCGAGACGTTATTATTGCCAGAGCTCGTCTCTTTTTTTTTTTGTTGTTGTTGTTGTTGTCGTTGCAAGACAAGTTTGCCCTTGCCTTTGACTGCTCCACTCTGCCTCACTACTCTCTCTGTAAAATGTATGTAAGTTTTCGTGCTTGATGGCACTCAGCTTTGCCACTCGCTGAGCTCCAAGTTCCCGCAGTCTTTTTATTTTATTGATGCCCTAATTTAGGGCATCTAAGCTTTTAAAATGCATTACGTTTTTCTCTATATCTATCTGAAGAGATCTTCTGATAATATCGATTACTACTTTACTCTTCGTATTCAGCATTATTAACGATAGTTTTTTAGCTCTTCTATCTATCTAGATGCAATTTGAATAAATCTATCGATACTATCAATAATATCGACTTTTTTGTTGTTTTGGAAAATATAGATGACGATTTTTTAGCTCTATGCTCAAGTGATGAATTGATAAAAATTTGGGAAGTAGCTTAAAAAAATAGAAAATTTGTTCAGAAAATTGCAATGTGAGAAATGGAGTTATGCATATTTGTACACGATATTTTTTTAAGGCATTATTGGCAATAACAAAAACTTCGTTCGAGCTTGAACTTTTACAATGTGAGTGAAATGAATAAACTGGATATCGCTTGGAAGTAGGTTAACTTTGGAGGCATCGATTTTCTGCTATTATGCTCCGAAACCCTTCAACATAAACACTAAGAAATTGTTTCATTTTGATTTGCGTTTCAGTTGCTCATAGCTCATAGCTCTCAAAACTTTTCACAGAGTTTCAGATATTTATTGGGTTTAGGTATTTTGCAAAATGTAACTAAAAATTACATTTTAAAATGTAGTTTTATAAGAGAGTCTTAATTTGCCAAAGGATTCGATGGAAACAACCCACTAAAGCAAAGTTATTGGATTTGTGAAGTTTATAATGGGTTTTGTTTTTCTAGTAGTTTCTTACACGATGCGATATTTCAATGAGTGTAAGTATTTTTTGGCAGAAGGTTCTGTTTCAAAAATCAGCAAATAACTATAGATAGGATCTACTGAGTAACTTCAATTAAAATAGGTTTGAACCACTGTCTTAAATAAAGTTTTAATTCAAAATTCCGTGGATTCTTTGCATTTCAAGAGACATCTGCTTAAAACTGTCCCTTTAGAGTTGTGTTCAAATTCGAATACAAAAGATTTCTGGATTAAATCCTTTTTCGCGGTGATTTAGAAATTCGAATTCAAACAGTATTCAAATTCGGTTCAAAGTCTGTTCTGTCGCTTGAGTTGTTGTTGTTGTGCTTAGCACATTTTTGATTCATTCAGGTAGATAGAGAGACTGTTGAAAAAGCAGAGCTTCTGTTGTAAACGTATATCATTAGTTTCATATTTCTTGGGAGTACACTTTCTTGAGCCGAAAGAGCATCCAAGCTTCGCCTAGCTTTATACCCTCTTTTTTCTACAGGTTTCCACTCTTTCATTTTTCGTTTTTATGCGGTAAAAAACGACACACGCTGCATGCGGCCGACGACGGACTCTGCTCCGAGTCGGGTTTGCTTTGGATTCGCTTTGGGTTGACTTTGGCTGGGTTGCGGTTGGGCTGCTGAGGCTCTGTTGTGCTGCTCTCTGTTTGGGGCCGCCGGCTCGTGTGAGTAATAGGCGGCGTTGCCGGTGTAGTAAATGAGCTTACCAGGTGATACCAAAACACAAAAGAAATTATAGTAATCAAATCATTTTTATGTTAAATTATGATCGACAGCAAAAGGCAGGCAAAGGCACAAAAGACGAAGTGTATCTGCAAGATACACATGAGAAAGGGAAGGCAACAAAACTCGAGCGAATGAGTGCGAGCGAGCGAGTACAATTGGTAGGTAGAGGCGCTGTGTCGCTCCGTCACGGCGTCACGGCGTCACCGCGTCGCACCGTCACTGGTATTGCCGTGTAGTGGTTTTTTAATGAAACTTTATACTAAATAGCAAATTGTTGCTGTTGCGGCCATTGCAGTCTTTTACTTTATTGATGTTGTTGCTGTTGTTGCAAGTTGTAGCTGTTGCTGTTGTGTTTGTTGTTATTGTTGTACCTACCACTAGCTATGGCTAATTATCTTTTGGATTGCAACAAGTTTATTAATGTTTATGTGTTGGTAGTGGACTCCCAACAGTGGAGACTTGGGCTTCAAGAGCGGCGCGTTGAAATTTATTGTTGTAGTGCTTCATTGAGGCGCGGCGCATTTTGCGCGATTTTAAAAGGTTTCAATGAACATTTATTATGATTGCTGCAGCAACATCACAGTGTTGCCTTATACCTGTCCAGCTCTTGGCCAGGCCAAAAGCGAATCGAATTGACTGCAGTTTTGCCTGGTGGTTTGGTTGGTTGCTTTGCTGGCTAATAATAAACATGTTTGTTGTTGTTGTTTGGCTAATACACATACATATATCAAGTTTGCTTTGCTTTGGTTTATTAAAATAAATGTTCATGTTGCTTTTAGCCACTTTGTACTCACTCTTCTGTGTCTTCTCAATGTTTTTAAACAATCTGCGCTCTGCTCTACACTTGACGCCTCGACGCCCCAAACTAAAACTTCAATGGCTTCCCATATAAATCAATAAATCATATGAATTATGTTTAGCTAATGCCAATGGAACACCCAGTGTGTTATATAGACAGACATGCACACTGAGCGAACAAAACTGTGTTCATTGGAGTCGTCCGTGCATGAAACTAGTTTATGCATATAATTGCTCGATCTCGCTATTTTAGCAATCTTGGGCGATAAACCCACTTTAACATATAGCTTAAAGCCAGTCAATTTTCATTGAAAGGCATTTTCAAGAAGTTCGAACAAACTTTCTAAGTTTCCCTAAACTCGATCTATGTAGTTGCGTTTTTAAGAAGCTTTTGCAGTCATTATCAAAACAAGCTGTACTGCTTTCCAAAGCGACAAGATGTCAAACAAGAGGAAATATCGAAGCAGAACCTTCTTCTTCTTAATTGGCCATAACAACCCGCTATCGGGTTACGGCCTGATGTAAATACATTCTTTCATTGGAATTGTGGTTTTACGTGGTGGGTCCCAAACCCTACGCACAACCCTTTAAGGCCTACTGGTCTCGAAAGAACCCAGTGTCATTGTAGCATTGTTAGTCGCCTGATACGATAAGCTTTGACCTGCTGAGGTGGTATTCTCTAACCCGCTTACCACACGGGCGAGCAGAATCTTAGCAATAAGAGGAAATTTCAGAGTGCGCTCTCTGTTTTATGCTCCCTTTAGTTTTGCAATCGCCGATTGAAGTGCACATGCAACTTATGAGACCTGTTTGAAGTTATTCTTTCTACTCTTTCTGATAAAGTACACATTTTCAAGCATTTTAAGCAACATTTGTACTCAAAAACTTTCTTGCGTTTTTTGACTGCTCTGAAGCATTTCTTTTCTCTCTGTGTACACACTCTCACACAGATACGCTGTTATCGTCATATACGATATATGAAATTGCAGTTTAGTAGCAGTTGGCAGTCCGTTTAGCTGTTCTTGTTGCTTATTTTTTAAGGCTTTCGTTGTTGTGTGTGGTGGTAGCACCGCATAATAGAACTGTCAGCGCTTAGTTTATGACCACAAAACAACACTTAATGGAAATGTTATGAAATATGAAAAAAGAACACGATATCAAACATTTTAAAAGAGCAGAGGAAAACTTGTACAATATTTTGAAAGCTTGTGGTTATTAGATTTTAATTGAATTTGTGTGATTTAGAGCATTTCGAAGTGAAGTGTTAAAGTGTTAGATCAATAACTGTATTTGTGGTTTTCTATAAGAGTCTGTGTGTGTGCGTTTTGTGTGCCTGATTGGTAATCCGTCAATTTAACCTGTCAAATGCTTGCCTAATGAAACTCTGAGTCAGACTTTTAATCATAAAAGTGAGTATGACTTAATTATAGGCCATATTTTGGTCTTAAGTGCTAATTAAACAAGGAAATGCTTGGCAGGTGTGCAAACCCATATAAATTTCTTAATCGACCAAAAAATATGAAAGGAAAAATCAATAAATTTGCCTTATTTTGCCAAATAATATAAAAAAGACAATTAAAGCTTGCGGGAACAGCAATATGTTGCAATAAAACACGTCGATAACTTTTGAAGATAATTATAACGTTCTAAAATTGTTTTAGTTATAACAACTCAATTGCTATTTAAGATGATAAGAAGAGACAAGTACATAAGGAAGGGTTTCAAAGTCAGCATGACTTAAAGTTACTAGTTTTATGGGAGGTTCTTACAGTAAAATATAATTTCTTATTAAACCATCCAGTGTTACGATAACTTGTGATGATATTTTCTAAGGGGTATGTTGTATTACTTTCTTTAAGATATCTTTAATTGATACGATGTAAAGATTACTTTTGGTGATATTTCTGTAAGGGATATGTTGTTTTGGGCATCGTCGCATTGATTTGAAGATTATTTTTGTGAATGGTATTACTGCAGGAGATGACTAACAACTAAACGAAATTTCTATTTTCTCTTTTTGTTTTTAAGTAGACATTGGCTGTTCAGGGCTCCTTTTTGACTATATAGCCAACTGTAGCTTTAAGGAAAACATATTTTCTAATTCCATTTCTATTTCTCAAGTAAGTAAAGTTTCCCTGACGTCGATTCCCTGTTAAATTATCAACATATCATTTTGAAAAGCTGTAGTAAGTGTTTGTGATAAAGTTGCAAATATTTTGAAAGCTTGCGTAACTCTGTATAAAAAGTTTTATCGTAGTTTGTAAAGGGCATATGATTTTTTAGGAACTTTTTTAGATTTGATATGTCTTTTTGCTCTTTGATGTCTGTGAAATTCCATTTATTATCAAAACTTGAAGCATCTATCAAATTTCAACTGGTTTACTTGAACGTTTCTTGCGAAATGGGAGTGAAAATTTTAGACAAATTTCAATATTTTAATTGTTTTGAAGATCTGGGCAGCATATTTGGGTATTGTAACTATTGCCCAAGCTGAGTTATGCATAGGTAAGCTTAAGTAGAGCTTATTCGTGAGGAGAGCTAAGAAGATCAATAAATGTAATGAAAATTATTTAAAATATTTTGGGCATTTCTCTTGATTTTTCGTAGAGATTCTGCATATGCCGATTAATTATAAATCAGGTCAATGTCCTTGAGACGCAACAAGCCCTTATTAACGATTAGTACACAAATTGTGAAAGTACTACATGCTTTGTTTCAGTTAAATTACTTCTTTATACCTTTACCAAAAGAGCACAACTTTTATAAGCGAGCAATTTATCCGCACAAACCCTTAATCTACTCTTTAGTATAACCCAATTCTCCATTCATTCATTGAATGGCTTTGCACATTGTATGTGTAGATGTATGCATATTTAGTTACCTTTAGATTACATAGTAGCATGTGATAAAGCAAGGTAGGGTAAAAATACCATTTCGTTCACTTACATCTGCAAATAAAAGACAGAAAAAGAAACTTAATTAGTTAAAACAACCCAAAGCAAATGTGAAGGTGTTATAAATGCCACAGCAATGAGTAAAAACTAGATATAGGCGAGGACAGGCCAATAAGTTTGCCCCAGCTATGTGCAACCCATTATACTCTATCTACAACTTATTTATAAGGAAACTTCATGTTATGTTCACTCAAGCACCAACGTTACATATTAAAGTGAGTCCATAAAGTCTGTCAAGCATCTTTATCAGCCGCTTGAGAAACCCATCAATCAACCCTCTCTCACACGCCGATAAACATTCTGCAAGTTAAGCAAAAAATACAACAATGCATGCCTGCCTGCCTGCCCGCCCGGACGCACATGTCGCATAGGGCGCCACCGCCTGAGCAAAGTGGAAAATGTGTTGACCAAGTATTTGCTTCACCTGCCATCACGTAGCCGCCGCATTGGCATGTGACGTCACACACACACAGTCTCACACGGCGCACAGTGGAAACACGTTTTTATAGCTAATTAAATTGGATTCGTTTCGAGCTCTCTGAGCCAATGACACAATTACAAATTGCACTTAACCGATTGTTGCTGCAAGTTCGGCTGCATGCAGCTGCCTTCAATAACGTACGCGAACTTTAAGAACTATAAAGTTTACTTAAAAAAAGATTTGCTAGAAGTAAAAAAGCGTGCCTTGAATTTGCATACCATAGTGGAGATTTGATTTTTATGGTTTGCATAAAATATACACATATAAAAAACAGGTATGAGATACCGATGATTTACTAGCAACCCTGCTGCGATATGTTTCTGCTGTAGCTAATGGAGAATCTTCTTTCATCTGATAAATATTTTTATTGTAGGCAAATACATGTAAATTCTTAATGGAAACGCAATATAGAGACGCACCCGGTAATATAATAAAAATAATGAGCCGTGATTTATTACGCTTCACGTAGAGCTTTAATTCAATAAAAAATAGATAAAGTTCTCGTCTGACAGCTAATTCTACATGATGCACATAGCATTCTATTTTATCGTTATAGTAACGGTTTTTGTTACTACCGACAGCAACATTTCGTTATACGAGATGACTTCTTTTTTAGCATTATCCTTTACGATCCATGCTTATTCGCATTCGCTCTTTGCCTGCCTGTAATCACAATGACATAGTGTTTCATCTTGATTTCCGTTTCAGGTCTTCAAACTTATAACTTCCTACTATAAATTGACTCTAAATAAGTTTTACTTTTTATAAAAGGGTTGCGGTGGCCTGTCAAGAAGAAGCGAAATTATCATTTCATGCTATAGCAGGAGAATGTCGTTAGGGTTGCAAATCTCCAAAAACTTTCAACTTAGAACAAGTAAAACTTTTCATTAAAAAAAAAAGTAGATACAGGCGAGCCAATTCTCGATAACGCTCGTAACATGAGTAGCCACATTTCGCGGAATTCATTCTTTTCTTTTCATTCCAACCAAAACTTTACAAAAACGCAAAAACAATACTACCAATTAATATAATGACTGATATATAGATTTGAGGAATTTTTGCAATTAAATTAACATGCTTTTAGTTAAAAGCCGTCATTAGATATGTCATAAAGTTAGAAATTCGTAACTTTAAGAACTCGCGTAGCTGTCTTGTATCTTTTTACAATAAATTTAGCATAAATTATAAGTCTTATTTTTATTACACAAAGGCGGTTTATAGACGCAACTCATAAATACCATAAGCTAAAGGTTTGTTTGCTTATATTACGATATGATATAAAAGCCTAAGCTGTTGGTTATGGCATAAAGCGTCGGCGGCTTTTGTGGACTTGTACTGGACTTAGCCAGAATTTCAGACTTAAGAGTTGTAGCAAAGCAGGAAATGTTGCCATGAACATGGTAGATACTAGATATAAATTGTTAGTTACCAATTCTAATGCGAAATGTTAACACCTTGAACAACTAAAACTACAACAACAGCAACAAGCGCTACAAATGCTGTGCATGTTTGTTGGCAACTTTTTCATGATAATTAAATATTTTTAATTGCTGCAATGCACAAAATCCAAGCAGATCTTTAGAGAGTCATAGTCCAACGACGGGACTGAGTTGGCCATGAAAATTTATTTCCATAAAAGTGCAAAATCATTAAATCTTTAGCCGCAGGATGCGCACACCGAGTGCATAGATCAGCAGCAGCAGCAACAACAGCAACTACAACAACATAACTCAAGATAGTTCTAATATTTGCCGACCAAGAAAGTCAACTTGCAACTCATGTGTGTTGCATGCATGTAAGTATTCCATGCTTTGGAACATTTTTGTAAGTTTCTGCCATTTTTGTTGTAAATCCGAGCATGCATTTTGGGGATATCAGAGATTTAGTGCAATTTTTTTTGTGGCATTACGTATTTGCCAGTGAGGAAGCAAGTAACCAGCCAAGCAGTGGACAGCATGAAGGCGCAGTCACAAAAATAAAGGTGCAGTTGCAAGCTGCAAACGCCAGCAAGAAATCGACACACAAAAATGAGGCAAATAAGAAAAAGAAGAGGAGAATGTTGCAGGCAAGAAATTTCGACTAAAAGATACTCTGCAAAGTAAGTGACAATATTGGCACATTCAGGGGTGTGCTGGAAATCTCTAGACGGTTTTGTCTAAAGTTTAAGTTTTCTTGACAAATCCGTCGATCACAAGCTTTCTTGATGGCTTTCCCAGGCTCTCAGATATATTTTTGGCATATTGTGTAATTGCTTTTTAACTGAAACCCGGTCAGGTACCAAGTGATTTGAAGTAAGAAGACAAGAACAAAGTACATTGTACACACAAATGTTGTTATTTCATACTTTCTTCTCTTTACTTCGTAATGAGCTGTTATGAGAGCTTGTATTAAGTCATCCAATTTCGAGGTCAAACATCTATGCCAAGTCGCAATTCGCTACCTCGAAAACAATGGCAGCTATCAGTGAAAATCGGCTTCTTGGAAAATGGGAACGAAATTTTCATGAAGAAACAAGTGTTTTGAAGATTATTTTTATATTTGATTATTTGACAAATATTTGAATTATAGCTTTTATTATAATTGTAAAGCAATAGTAAACCATTATTTGAGTTTTGGTGAGGTGACTTTTGATGTCCATCCACAAATTTTAGAAGTTTTAGTACGATATACATGGGTTTAATCAATCTCTTTGATAACCATCTTAAAAACATATATTTAAAGTTTCTATTAACTTACTTCATTGCGAAACGATGTGCTATTTCGAGAAAAATGAGCGCAGTTGAACTGTTAAGAAAAAAAATCTAGTGTATACACAAAATTAGCTGTCTGCTATAGCTAAATTAGGGTGGAGCGTTCGGGCCAAAAGGCGGTTGGAGTTTCACATGCATTTCATGAAACTTTCGCCATATCGATAATAGATCTGGAAATGATATCTGACGCAAGAGTTAATAGACTTAGAGATGAAAGAAAAACGTAGAAGTTCGGAAGTTTTTGAACACACATTATCTACTTGACATGTAGTCAGAAAGACGGATCCATAAATAGACAGGAAGACACAGAATTTGATACTTGTTGTGAGTTTTCACAAGATGAATATCCGTGTAAACTTTTAAGGTTATATCCAAAAGCAAACACTAAACTCTATAAGGAGCCATTTTTTACGCCAATTTTTCTCAAAATCCTAATGCTTCGGAAAATCGGATTTAAAGAGGTCTTTTAATGACGCACATATTCTCTAAAAGCCCGGGAATTTCGGATAGAAATGATAAGATAATGACGTTCAAAAAGGCGGATAGGCCAGTGTTTGCTTTCCCGTGTTTTTCTCCTTATTTATGAATAAACTTAATACACCCCTTACCTATAATCTTAAGGGTATTCAAAAAAAAGTCTAAAAAAGCTGCTAAAGCAACTGACTGGAAGAAGCTGCCAACCAAAAGATACAAAAAGGTGAAAAAAGCAAAAATAAAGAGTTTGTTTGTCTGTAGCTTGTGAGTTTGTTTGTTTGTTTGTTTGTTGCTGCCATAAAGCTGAAGCCAGTTTTGTTTTTAAGAATACGTCGACAGAGCAACAACAACAGCAACAACAAAAACAACACCAACAAATAATAAAAAGATACATTCTACGTTCTGCTGCCGTTGCAACTTCCTTGCGTGGATGCTGCATCCACGTAGTTGTTGTTGTTGTTGCCATTGCACTTAATGCATTTTTCAGTAGGTTCCTTTTTTCATGAAAATATTTTTTGTGAAATTATAACGTGGCTGGCATAGCCTGACAGCAACGACTTGCCAATGTGCTGCATGTAAGTAATTGTATCTATAAGATACTTATGTGTGAAACTGGTCGTTTTTTATGCTTGGGTGCTGCGTTTAGTAACAGTATTTAAGACGGTTATTATTACGCAGAACGACACATATTGCAATTTGAAAGTATAAAATTGTTCAGGTTTATTTGTAGTAATAAGCAAAATGACTAGTCAATTATCCTAAATTAAATAAGTAGCAGCCTAATTTCCGTTGCTCTTGGTTTTATTTTGCTTAATTCTGTTTTTATGATGAGTTCCCAGAATCGTTTTTCCAGCTGATTACTTCCCGTTTAATGAGACACCAACACTTTTTAAACCAGAAAGTAATGCCAAGGATATTCATACATATTGTGATTATTTTTCGTTTTTGTTCGGTTTAAGTTATTACCATTATTATACGCTTGTTTTCAATTCAGATTACTTAATTAGCAGCCTTCAAAACTCTACCTTAAGTTCTGTCTTTTATTAATTTCGAAGCCATATGAATTCATAGATGATCATTACTTTTTTCATTACAATTTCAATTGAATTAAAACCAAACAAAGGCCAAGCTAGCTGCATTTCCAACAACAAATGATTGATTTGAAAACAATGCTTCAGAATAAATTGAAAGATTTTCTTCCAATAGTATTATGCTCTCCAGAGATGATCAAACATTCAAATCTGTCATTAGTAAAATGCTCCCAAAGCCGCTTTTGGTTAGTATTTGTTTTCTCAGCCTGTTGTGGTTTGCCAAATTGATTATTCCTGCAACCCTTAAGATCTGATTAGCTGTTGATTATCTATAGCATGCCTGATTGCTCTAATCTGGTGATAACTTGGAACTCATCATGCTTAACACAGTGAGTTACACTTAGCTAAATTGCTGCTATAAAACGCGACCCAACTGTAGTCATTCGAAAAAAAAAGCTAAATCAACAAATACAGTCAACCCTCAGCGAGAAATTCAAATGCAAACTCTGGCCAAACTAATTGAAAATCCTCCAACACACGATAGCGTCTGTTGTGTTAAGCCCTAGCCTAAAACTCTCTATGCAAAACAACCACTTTGGTAGACTATAGGAGCGTGAAATCAGCTTTTTGAGTTGCAATAGACAAAAAACATTCCAATCAGCGGCTTAAGTCAAGCACCCAAACCCGAATTTCGTAGAAGACAATGTAAATATTTTTGGGGTGGTTGTTTTTCACGGGTTAAAGAGTAGGAGGGTTAAGAGCCCGTACCCACATGAAAAATTAATTAAATTTGATTGTTGTGAAATTTATGGCTATCATTTTGTATATGCAACAATGGCAACAACAACTAGCTGGCAATACGCTGTGCCAAGTGTAGCGCAAAAGTAGCTGCTGCAGTTGCAACACGCTGCCTCTCTCTCACTCTACATATCTGGCATCTCTCTGCACTTAACACGCATTCTAATTGCAGCTAGCTGCAAGTAAGAAAAGAAATTATTAACAACAAAAGCTTTGGTAAAGCGCAAGAGACTTGCAACAAAAGCCAAACGCAGCAGGAACAGCAGCAGCAACAACAAGAGGCACATCATCAGGGTTGGTGGCCCAACTCAGCATTGGCGTGTGAGTAAGTGCGCCCAAAACGGAAGGCAAACCTCAAACCCGGCCCGGCCCGGCCCGTCCCGTCCCGGCAGCGTGCGTTCTTAACCTCACTTTGTTCTACTCCTCCGCCGCCACAGTCCGCTCCGGCTGCAGCATTGGTAAAAGCGTAGCAAAACGTTTGCACGTTGAAGGCATAATAATAAAAGGTTAAAAAAGGCGCAAAGAAGATTAAATGCTTGAGAAGATGCAATATTTTTTGCTTTGGTTGCTGCTCAACTGCTCAACGTCGTTCTGTAGCTCTTTGTCCCACTGTCGCCGTGTCTCTCTGTCCAATTGTCTGTTTATATATCTATCTATCCTTGTCTTTCACAACAGCAGCAATGTTGCATTTTGAAGGCGTGGCAACAACAACACAACAACTGCAACAACTACAACAACTACAGCAAAATAAGTGCAGTTGTTATACTCTTTAGGAAAAAGTTTGTTAAGCAGTTTGTCAGTTGGTTATTGAAGGAATCACTGTAGCAGCATCAGGTGCACTTAGAGACAAAATGTTTTCTTCTATTTCTCTCCAAATTGCATGCGACTCCAAGGTTGAAGCAGCTCCAACCAAAGACTGGAAGGTTTTCACTCATATAACTTCAGAACCTAGCCGAAAAACCCACATCCTTTTCTAACAGCTGCTCCGATTTTCACTTTTGGAAATAATACGCTAATTTGATTCACTTGACTTCGAGCTCTAAACCAAAGCGTATATGAAATTATCTTCCGAATTACACTTTTTTTTCATTTTTCATGAATACGAAAAAAAAATTATTGCATTAAGGGAAATTTTGTCAAAACTGTTCCCACAATATAACACTGAGTTTGAAATAAATAACTTCCTTTTTTTTCGAAAAGTTAATTTGTTCTTATAGAAGATAATAGACGATGTGTGACATTTTGTTGGATTACTTATCTTAAAAATTATTGTTTGTAGTGATTAAGTGATGAACAGTGAAATCTTTAAAAGTTCGTCTATGATCAGTGATACATCGATGAAGTTGAGACTTTTGTGATTATCTTATCGTCCTGTGTATATGACGCGAGCTCTTGACTTCTGGCAGGTTGGGCATTAGTTCATTCATGAGTTAGTTAAAATAATGGCAAAAACTGTGGTTTAACGGATTTGTGAAAGAAGTTTGAACAAGTCCTAAATAAATTCTCGCCACAAAAATATGCTCACCTATATTCCGTTTAACTTAATCGTTAGGTACATTGAGCCACAAAGCTGTAGTCTGCACCAAAAAGAAAAAAGGATTGGAATTCGTTGAAATATGTCCTTATTTGTTCAAAGATGCTTTATTTGCTTCAAAATGTTTTCATTTGTTCCATTTTTTGAAACATTTTGCTATAACATTCGATTTCAGATTCTTTTAATAGGCTGCCGTTTACATTTAACAGATATCATCATCATCGAGAAAATAAATAAACTATCGAACCATATCTGAATATCTGACAATGTATCAATCTTAATGCTTATACCTTAAAAAATTGGTTGAAATGTGTTTGTAGGGGAATTTCGCACTATCTATTGGCCTAGCAGGCCAAAAAAGAAAAGCTCTTAGCTTCAGCGAATATGCGTATCGCACCTGATTTGGTTTAATAATCCAAAAAAAAAGTCTCCGAGAGGTACTTCTGTACAAGCACAAGTTGCATCATAGTTGGTAAGAGACGATTTCTATTTAAGCTTGCTGAATCTACGGACGTCCGAGCTAACTTAGGCGCCTCTCATTCCTAAAATATTTCTCAGTTTTCCTTGAACATTATTCATAGGAAATTTTTTACCCATTGTGACATTTTCTGAAATCTTGGGACTAAGGTCTCACATAGTTTGTTGGCTTAGAAGAATATAGGCCATTCTCAAACCCGTAACTATTGCTGGCACGTTTGCAGAGTAACTAAACTTCGTTACCTGAAACTCAACCTACCGGAATATACTTTTTTTTTTAATACTTGGCTGCTGTTAGCTTGCCTTGTAATTGCACATCATGTAGCTGTTGCCGTTGCCTCTCTGCCAACGTCGCGTCGACGCTGCATTAAGTCAGTGCAAGAGGAACAACAGCTTGAAACCGGTGCTTAGGTTTGCGCCTTTTAGTTAACTATTTTTGTGTTCAAGTTGAAGGCACATGGTAATGGCAATGTTGCAACCTTCCTCACATATTAATTGCCGCACGGCTGCGCGCCTTTTGTGGCGCTCTCTGCCAGAACTCTGTGGCACGCAATCCATCCGCGCCCCATGCACGACTCTTAGTAGTATTTATTTCTCTTTTTTTTCTGTTTTTTTGATTTTTTTTCTACACCATTCTGCTCTGCTTTGTTCAATGCTCCTTTTTAGTTCTTGTTTTTGTTTCTTATGCGATATTTAAACAAATTGCTTGTAGAATATTTGTGACATTTTGTCATGCCTGAGAGTTATGTATGTGTGTGCGTGTTGGTGTATGTGTGTAGCACAGCGGGTTGCGCTGCTGGGCGGGTTGGAAAGCGGTTTGGGGGCATTGCTGCCTGGTACAAGTTGCTTCAAGTTGCATCATCAATCATTGCACATTGAATGATGTTTTGTCACAGATACTACATACAACCTGCAATATTTGATAGAACGAGAGCCGGAAAGCGAGAGACAGGGAGAAAGCTAGCTAGTGAACGATTGAAGCTGTAATCCGGCAAGTCAAAATATTTATAAAAGTCAAAATTGTCACACAGAGCGACCGTATAGAAGCAAGGCGGGGCCTTCAGATTCAGGCAGCTTTTTTTTCTGTTTTTTTGTGCTCTTCTTTGTGGGTGTATTCGATTTCGCGCTTGGGGCACTTACTATACTATATAAATCTCAGCAGTATTGTAATTAATAATCCAACTTGAGCGTTTGTCGTTTAACTTGAGAAATGATACCAAGAAAAACTTTGACGATGTGCAGCACATTGATTGGTATTCCAAAGATAGCAACAACAACTACGGTAGCCTTACAACAAATATGAACATCAATGTCTGTTTTTTAATGGAATTTGAAAATAGTATTAGCAGCAGGTAACATCAAAAGCAAAATTGCTATAATCAAAAAGTTTAAATAGTTTTCCAAACTTGAAAAATGTCAGCTTAGTTAAGATATATCTTTCTTTATGTTACATAAGTTGCAGCCAAGGTAGCAGTAGCATATCAGAATGATTTAAATGCAAGTGGAAGCTATTAATCTAAAGGTTCAGCTTCAGGTTTCGCCGTTGCGCTTCTAAATGAGGCAAGTGCTTGATAGATATGAGAAGAAGCTATTAGTTGAAGATTAGTTTAGATTGGTTTAAATAGCTTAATGGCTGTAGTAAGTGCTGCTGATAGTTTAATAGTGGGTCTGTGTGTATGGCATGCATTCTTGAGCGTTTTAAAGGGGTTTTTTCTTAATTTTCTAGCTACAAAATCGTTATTATTGCTTTGTACAGTTGCAACGGCTTATGGATTAAGTTTCTATGACTCAAGTAAAAGCGTGTACATTTTAATGAAATAAGTTCTGTATAGAAGTGTTTACGTGAAAAGTACTCCCTAAGAGCTTCGACCATTTACGCTTCGGTAAAAACTACTGACTATTCGATTATTACAAACTTTGCGATGACATCCGTGCGGACAAAACAGCACCTGGCAGAAAGGTCTTCAAAAACAAAAATACAAAAAACAACGGAGGACGCACTAACAACCTTTGCTATTATTAAGTGGTGAAGACGTGCCGAAGCAGAGGCGTCTTAAAGAATGTCTTAGGCTGGACCGCAACCTATGATAAGTTAGGTGTGCTTTCCCAAGATTTGACTTAAAATCTTTGAAAATCTGTCATTTTATATTAAATTAACAACGTTTTCAAAGATATTTTGAAGAATTGCATTTGCGTTCAAGGAGCTTAGAAAAAAAAGATTGTCTTTCAGTTTAAAATTTAAAAAAGAAAACGTTTTGTGAATAAATATCATAAAATCACTTATAAGTAAGAAAGTTCTGTAAAAGCTTTTAATGAAACACTTTCATATTATGTTCATTAAATATAAAATTTTTCTCTTGAAATTTGAAATCAATTTTGCTTTATACATTTTTTTCCTTTCTTTTCTACGATTCTTGTTTGGGTACAAATATTCCACGAAAACTTTGCACGGTAAATGTTTTAATCAAATTGAATTAATTTATATGTTTTATTTAAAAAGCTTTAATAAAGATTCAAATAATTGCAAAATTGTAAGTATTATTTCTTTAAGTAAGTTCAATATATTCCTTAAATGTCATACGCAAATGCAAATAATTACCATCAAAAAGTTAAATTTAAATGTTTCTGCTCTAATAATTTCATTAATTTTTACCTCAATTTGAATTGTTTGAAAAATATGCAATTTTCATTTAAACCGAAAACTGTAACCAACTGTCTGTCAGCCTCAACTAACAAACAGTTTAAGTATGCCGGGAAAACTCCCTTAGACAATGTCAACCTAAATTATGTATAGAGTACAGTGGGAAAAACAAAAACAAACAAGAAGAAGAAGAAGAAGAAGCAAATAAACTTTGCCAATTGTATGACAACTAAGGCAAACCAAAATTGAATTCCAAGTGTCAACGAAAAGCCTCAAAAGCAGCAAAAGCCATGCTATAAAAACAAAAAGAGTGATAGAGATAGAGACAGAGAGAGGGAAAGAGAAGTAACAGGGAAAAAACAAGTAAATACCGCAAATAAAATAAATTAAGTAAGAAACTACCGCTGTCAAAAGGTTTAACATTTCACTTAAAAATAAAAATAAAAAAATAAAGAAATGTCGCTTGAAGTGTTGTTGTCGCTGTTGTTGTTGGTGAGAGGAGAAGCTCTTGAGCTCAAGTTGAACAATTTCCAAGAAAATTAAAACATGTTAAGACATATCTTTTCATCTTACAAACATGCCTGTGCATGCATATGTAAATATATTTGTATCTCCTGCTGTAAAATTTAACTCTTTATTTACTTTGGTTTAGGCCAAATCGCTTTCCCTCTCTGCACATTCTCTCTCGCTCCCTCTGTGTCACTTAGTATGCTGCATACCACACGCATAAAACTTAAAGCCAAGAGGCAAATGCAAAAAGAAAAAAGCTCTAAAGAAATTACAGAAATGCCTGAAATCTCATAAATACTTCAATCAAGTATGTCCAAAAATAAGTAAAGATATTTAAGCACACAAAATTCTATACAACTGGCGACACGCTGTACGCTCCCGTCTGATTCTCTCGATGCTCCGTGCTTCACTGTATCTCTGAGATACAGCCATATAGATGGTGCCACTGGCACAGCTACTGCTGAGCAAACACAAAAACAAAAGATCCAAAGTGCTGCCGTCTGGCATTTTTGATTGTCGTTTAGCTTTGGGCTCGGGTTCCGGACACGCTTGCCTCCAAACTCTGTGGCAGATACTCGTACACTCGTAGTATCTGTATCTTGTAGTCGCCGCTGTGTTGTGGTTGTCATGACATATAAGAAATTGACTCCACTTGAAATTAAAAAATACAGTAAAAATAAATGTAATCAAGTTGCATTTTAAAGTTGTCTTTGATTTCCAGGCACATTCACATACACTTAAGGCAGTCAGTCAGTACGAATCGTATGGGATGGCGTGTCTATATAGGGTTTAATTTGGTTCCGAGTTTGGTACCCAGCCCATTTGCTGCTCATTTGAAATTGCTCTACAAGCACAAGCTGGCGCTTAAATACATGAACATACAGCTCTCGGTCTTGGTCTCTTAACTATAAGATATACTCTTTCCTTTTCGTTTTTTGTTATTTGTTGTACAGCAAATGCAACAACAGCTCCTTGGACGTGCGACGAAAACCCACATGTGAGCATTTAATTTCAACAACTGTCGCTGGGATCCAGCTAAAGCAACAACAACAACAACAGCAAAGCGACATAACAGCAGCAGCAACACCAAAGCGCAATACAAATACCAATACTTGAGGGACTCACACAGATACACACACACACACACACACAGATACACTCACACAGATACACACACACAGCAGCAGTCCAGTCAAAAGTGCTGCTGCAACGGCTGTGACACCAAACGACTCTCATGTTGGACACTAAACAACAACAACAGCAACACGAGCAACAACAAACACAACGGCAGTCAGCAGCGGGAGCTTCCAAATGACAACGAAACTACATCTGAAGTACAACAGCAATAACAACAACAACAACAACAACAACAACATGAGCTGCAGCAGCTAAAACAACAACAACATTGCAAGTAACAGTAGGAGCCACGTTAATATGACCAAGGTAAAGGGTATTTAAAAGCAAGCAGTCAAAAAGACAACTCCAGGCAACGGAGGTAGTAGCTGCCGCCAAATGTAGACCCCATACCATCTACTATAGAACCAGCGCATTGGGTGTGCTGTGTTACGCCAGTATCCTCCTCCTAGCATAAAAAAAAACAAAAACAAACTGAAACGAACCCCAAAGAAGCGCTAACTTGGTAGTGCCAAAGTTTAGATACACTCACAGATTAAGAGTATCATTCATTCATTTGGGGGAGGTTTTTACGCAGCGGGTCCAAAACCCTACGCACAACCCATTTAGATCACATAAGAAGAAGAAGAAGAAGAGACGCAGTGGTTGGACTCTGAGATTAATGTTGAACACTATAATTTTGATGTTGTCAAGGATTTCGTCTATCACTAGATCAAGCGGAGAATCTTGCTTGGTTTCAATAGACTAATAAGTAGTAGAGACCACTCCCACCAGACGAAACTAACACTCTTTAAAACGCATCCTTCCTGTTTTGCTTTACAGCGCTGAAGCATGTGTGATGTCTGATGAAAATGCACTTGCAGATCGTAAGATCTTTAACCCTTTACGCGTGTGCAACGAGCAATGAGCTGTAAGACGACATTGACAGAGTTGAGCGAATTAACATCCAGCGGATCCGCTCTCTAGGTCACGATGTGCTTATGGATGAAGAAACTACTGCGAAAAAGGGTCTTCAATGCTGGTGAAGCAAGGTGGGGCAAACCGTGTCTAGAGCACACTAGCTACCTTTGCTATCACCGATTGGTGAAAGCGCGTGCAAAGCAAAGGTGTCAGAAGGGGTGCTCTACATTTTTTCGTTATAAGCATTTTTAGGTCAAAGTTGCACAGAATACTAAAATCTAGCTCTTGATCAGAAATGCCTAACATTTTTACAGTGGAATACATTTTGATACATTGTTAGATAATTCCTATTTATAATTTGAATATTTTCGTTTTCAAGCAGTTTTTACTGTTTTCTTTCATAAATTACGAGAAAAATGTTATAAAGCATTACAACTTCAAGAGTGCGCAAGAGGCACGCGCGAATTTGATGTCAAAAGTCAATTTTTATCGGCGCCTTGACGGTAAAACCGGCACCCTGATTCGGATGGCCTGACTCGTGTGGCCTAATTTGGGTTCTGTGACTCGAGTGCTGTATTAGAATTAAAGAAGGAGAGAGACACCAGATCGAATTTTATGAAAACATTCTTGATAGAGCAGTTTCTAAAAGGGTTTTTAGACACTGCTGCTGAGAGAAGAAGTTTTTAGAAAAACGCACTTTCGAATTGTATTTGAATCGAGCTTTGTTGCAAGGCATCGGAGTACGAGTTTTTTCACATAAAGGACAAAATTATTGATTGGAGTACGCTTTTACATTGGATTGGAAAGAGGTTTGATAACAGGTTGTATCATAATCGATTGCATATTTGCATATTTTTAGGATTTAAGACACATATTGAGTATTTTTAGAATGTTTGGTAATCAAAATTTACAGGTACAAAGACGTTGTCAAAACAAGAATAAGATGTAAGATTTAACATTGGCCAGCTGCAGCTTGTTAAGCCCTTCAAAAGTTATGTCAATATTAACATAACCTCCAAAAGAGTATGACAAACATTCCAACAAACAGATCGTCGTAGCAGTCCAGAGCAGGCAACAACCATCAAGTGGACGCAGCAGCAGCATTCGCCTGTCTCGTTGCCTGTTTTTTTTTTTTGTATCTTTTGGGGATACAACTGTATAGATGTGGTTATGTTTGTTGTTGTTGTTGCAGCTGTAGCCGCTGCGCTGTGTGGGTTTTGTGTAGAGGTGTAAGTATATGTGTGTGGCGCACAGGTAGTTTTTGAAGCCACATTTAAGAAATACGTAAAAAACAACAACAAGTCAGGTAAGGAAAGTAAAAGCCAATGCCAAAGCCAAAGCAACACAACAACAACAACAACGACCAACAGAGACGTACACAAGAGTTTTATGAACTTCAAAAACGAAACAGCAACAACAACAACAAAGCGACATAGACGGGAGTAAAAAGGACAACACAATATTAAAAACAGGCTTAAAACAAGGTGGTGCAAGAGACAGTGAGTGAGAGCGGCAAAGAGCAAGCTAAAACGGCATACCAGAAATTAGTTGACAAGGATGAAAAGAACAGTGGTGCTGCGCTTCTTCTTATATGCACCACATTATCCCCCCTATTTTGTTCCTTTTGTATAGACTTTACTGCTGCTCTCTGGCTCATGCTGCTCGGAGAGATTTACATAATGTCAACGTCGTGTGGGAATTTCATTAATGAAAGAATTATGAAAGGTAACATAATGAGCTTCAGCTCCAGCTATACGAGACAGCTATGTTCCCGTCTAGTCAGTCAACTAGTTAGATGTCAGATAATGTGACCAAGGTATGGGCTATATGCATGCCACATGATGTGTGTGATAGACGCTAATAATGCTGCACTCACTGCGGGGGTGTATTCATAGCTCTTGTCTATGACTAAGTCCCCCTCTGCTTTTGTGTGTTTTGTCCATTGTTGTGCCTTTCAGAAATTACACAAAGTCTTTCCAAAGAAATGCGTGTTATTGTGTGAATTAAGGGTCAGATCTATGCTCTGCTTTAGTTATAGACTATCTACCTCTAGTTACATAATGTGCTTCACTAATTTGACAACACTTTGGCTGTCATTAGCTCAAATTACATCTATAAGATATGCTTACAAGTTCCATAAGTTCTGTATCTACAATATTTCTTGCAATTTGTGTGCGCTACACTGCAAAATAAAAGTCAAACTGTTGCCAATTTCAAATCGCAATACGCACCTGTCACATAAATCACGTTCTTGTGATTTATTAGTTATTTATATTAGTTACTATGCGAATGCCAGTTGGCTCCTAAGGGGCCTCCAGACCAAGCTAGAATCACACTCGCATATATTATAGAACGTTATAATAAGCAATATATAAAGCATATGTATCTATATCTATCTATGCGGTTTGGCAGTCGAAACAGCCAAAAATCCCCACATCTTGGCTAGTCTTAGAGTCACTCTCGTTTGGCTTTTTACACACAGCTGCAAAGCATTTTTACATATTTTTTGATTCTTATTTTATTTTTTACTTAACTTTACTTTTTTTCTCGTATTTTTTATGGCTGTTGCTTTTAGTGTGTAAAATATTGAAATTGAGTGCAAACTAGTTGAACTTTTCGTATTGTTGTTGTTCTTGTTGTGCACTGAAGTTTTTCTTTATGTAATGTGTCTGAAAGTCTGTTAGATGGGAATGGAGCCACTACAGATACACACTACAGATACATTCTATAGATACATACACCCTACAGATACATACTTCATACATTATTAAAATGATATAAAGTAACTGAGGCATGAATGAAGTATGCTTTGTAGCCTTTGTTTTGGATCAATAAAAATTCTTTCGCACATATGAATGAATAAAGATTGGGGCAATGAACGCGTTAAGTAACAATAAAGTTCAATTACTAAAGAATAACTTGCAGTTGTTACTTAATGTAGTTCGAAAGTAGTTAGTTAAAGTGAGATAGCATTTAAAGCCGTTTTAAAACCAAACTAAAGATCAAATGCTTCTTCATTAGATCTAATTAAGTCCATTTTGAGGCAAAAATTGTAGCACGACAAATCAGTCTTGAGTTTATTGCATAAATTATTTATGGAAATACATTTCAATTTGTTTAAATTGGTACAGAAGACAAAAATAAGTGTACCATTAAGCGTTTTTAAAACAAGCTTTGAAAACTGCAAAGCGAAACATATATACTCTATATATATATATATATGATGACTAAATATAAAATAGGACATGATTGCAAAAGAATAAATACTGATTTATAAGACCTAATAAAAGATGGTTTTGCGTGTTTTTTTCTTAGAAATAAATTGTAAATAATAACTTGAAATAGGAAAATAATGCAATGGAAAAATACTGATTTATAGGAACTAATAAAAAATGGTTTTGCGTGTTTTTTCTTAGAAATAAATTGTAAATAAAAACCTGAAATAGGACAATATTGCAAAAGAAAAAATACTGCTTAGACCTAATTTAAGGTGGTTTTGCGTGTTTTTCATAGAAAGAAGTTATAAGTAACTTAGATTGGAAAAGTATAACTGTTGCCCTAACAATCAACGTTCTAAGCCGGTCTTCCGAAATACAATATAATAATTAGAGCTGCAAACCTCAGAGTTTTCTGGTCCAATTCAGTTTATATGTTTCAACCTAAGTGGTCGCTTCCAATCAGAGTAGCAAGCCGGTCCGAGCTGTCCTGAAACCCCGGATTTTGGATGCGACAAGCTTTACTAACAGAATATTACAAAAAAGATCTTTCTCTTCTTCTCTACTGGGATGGAAGAGAGAAAGAGAACGGGATGGTAGACGCGAAGAGGAATGGAAACGAGATTAGGAAGTGATCTACATAAAATTGGGCACGGGAGTTGCGAAGTGAAGCGGGCAGGGTGCTGAGCCCTCTAGTTAAAATATCAAGAAATGTAGTTTTTCGTAAATATCTCGACTCCACCGTCACTTAGAGTGTCCAAATTTTCGTTATAACTCGTAGCATATATTCGAAAAATTTAAATATCACCAATATGGATAAAAGCAATGCTAAACTTTTCCACGAACTTAACTAACATATTGTCTTGGTGAGGTGTCAATCGGTGCAGCAGTTCTCGAGTGTTACACATTCGAGCTCCGAACGATCATTTTATACAACAAAAGATTTCTAAGTTTCTATACTCAGTTTTAGTGGAACTGCAACGATTTGATTTGACAACCATATTGAGTTAGAACTAAAAAATTTCAAAACTTTGGGTGAAATTGTTTCTTTTTACTACAAGTTCAATGTGAGTCTGTTCTATTTATGGTAAACCACTCTTAATAAACCTAAGCTACTGAGCAGTTTTCAGCACTTAAAACATATCTTCCGATACTCCTAATCACAAGACCTAATGCATATCTTTAGATAAACCCCCAAAGAAGACACAGCACAAAACTATTCGTATAACTCACCTTTATTGATTTAACCCAAAAAACTTTAAAGTTAAACATAGACATGTTAACTTTAAAAAAAAAAAAACAATGTTGCGCTTAAGCATAATACATTAAAAACCAATCCAGTTTTAACTAGGCATGTTTTTCTAGTAAAAGCCTCATAAAACTTAATTGCCCTTCAAATGTATCTCAGCAATCCCTAGACAACACCTGACATTCAATTTTCGTCGCAATCAAGCAGAGAAACTCACAATTTTTAACCAGATTTTCACCACATGTCCCCAAAACCATCTGCATACGAAATTAATATCTTGTCTTGTAGACAATTAAAAATTTACCGAGCTTCCAAGACAAAAAAGAAACAATTTTATTGTCATTAGAATTAATAAGCAATGCGACGTTACGTTCTGTAACTTTTTTTGTTTTATTTTTATAACTGTTTTTGTGCCATCCCTGAATTAAAAATTAAACTTAAGGCAAGACTAAGAAGGTAGAGAAGGTAGAAGGTAAGGTAGTAAAGGAGTAAGATACAAAAAGGTGCAAAAGGCAAGTAAACTACGGAAATACGGAATATACTGAAATGAGAAATGCGCATAAGACAAAAGGACGCAGTGCGGAATAAAACAGAAAAAAGCAATTAATAATAATTAATGTTTTTATCTTTTTGTTTCATTCTGGCTTGCTCATTTTTATTATATGCTTGTGTTTGTGTGTATCTGTCCCACAGTGCATGTATGTGTGTGTGTATCTGTCCCACAGTGCATGTATTTGAGTGTGTGTGTTTCTTTAATAATTTTTGCCGTCCAAAAAGGACTGCCGCTGTGCGACTGCGGCGGTTACACAGGAAATATGTTCACATATATAAATGGAGCCGTATCTGTGTGCGTGTGTATCTGTGTGTGTGTGTGTATCTGTGTGTGTGTGTGTATGTGTGTATCTGTGTGTGTGCAGCACAGGTTGCTGTTGGTATCCAGCCGTGTGTCGCCATTGTTCGCAGCGCTTTTTTTTTTACCGTATTTTATACACTATACCTATAAAGTGGAGCACATTGCGCTTAAACAATATATATGCAACAGGAAGCACGAAAAATTACCCATACAGTTTGCATCAAAATGATTAGCGCCAAAAGCTTATAAAAATGTACAACTTTCTAATGTCACAACAAAGATAACAAGCAAAACAAAATTCTTTTAAGTTGCATCTAAACTATTCGAGTTTTATAGATTCTATCTAAAACATACTAAAAGTTGCCATCAACTTCGATTTTTGAAGGAAAAACAGAAACAAGAGGATCAAATTAAGTTGGCTGCCAAGGAGTGCCTTTTATATCTTATACTTTTATTATAAGAAATAATACGAATAAGTAGAAGTTCTTCTGAATGACCTTATAAGCAAAGGGAATCCCAAGCCGGATCTACAGTTCAAACTTTGATAGCTTTCGCTTCAGTTTCCCCATTATAAGACTTAGCTTAGCACTGAGTTTTTAATTTCTGGTCTATATTCTTCATAATAAGGGGCTACGCCATTGCTCGCTCCGCTCGCCAAACCCCGTGTCCCTCTCGAGGTGAAGCTTATTCCTCTTCCTGTTTCCCTTCATTTTTTCTTCTTCTTCCTCACTTTCCTTTTCCCCTTCGTCCGGCCCATCTTTCTCATTTCAAGAGCTATAATATGAAACAATCTGATTTACGTTTCACTCCGCCAGCTTCTTGCCCATCTCGAGGTAGATCATATTCTTCTTCTCGTTCTCTTTCCTTTCATCTTCCTTCTCCTCCTTCCGAAATATATAAAGTGGATCAACCCAATTTAATTCAGTTTGTTTTAATGTTTAACTCTATAACTATTATAAGATATGTAAAATAAGTTTTCTCGTGTAAAGTAGAGAAAAACTTACACTTATAATTTGAATATGGTTATTTTAGTTGACATTTCTTAGACTGATATGTATGATTTTCAATGTAAGAAAACTCCCAAGGAAAGTTGCTATGAGGCGCGTGGAGGAGTGCCGTACAGCAGGCCGTAACGCGGTAACGAGTTGTTGTGGCCAGTCAAGAAGAATAAGTAAGAAAACTTATGGACATGGGTTAAGGTGTCAAGTAGAGTAATAAAATAGAGTATGTGGTAGAACGAGAAGTAAAATATATTGAAATTACCTTAAGTGCATCTCATCCTTAATAAGAACTGAAGTTTCTAAATATACATATTAAATAAACAAAAAATCTTAAGAGTACTGAAGAGTCAGGATTCGCAGAAAAGCATTTGTTCATTTGTAATTTTGTTTTTTTTTTTTTTTATAAATTTATTACAGCTAGCCAGCGTTGACTTAATTGATAATTGGAATTTTTGCGTGTATTTAAATTTTTCAACATAATTTCATTTCATTTGTTTCAGTCCCCTTTTTTTTGTATCATGTAGTTGTTGCAGTTGTTGTTATTGTTGCTCGACAATTGCCCATCCAAAGGCCATAACTTTGACTTTTGCTACAATACAGACAAAAAAACAAAAATCTGTGCGGCGTTTACGAAAAAAAAAAATGAAAAGATACTTTGTACGCGCTTAACCACAGACCCAAAAAAAAAAAAAAGAATACTATGCAGACAGTCGGGACGGTGCCCGACAGTGGAATACCCTCTACCCTTTTTCGCTATAAACACTAAAAACGGTAAAGTGGGAACGAAAGTATTTTCTTTTATGTCTCTTTTTACAAGTTTAAGAATTTTCCTAATAGGAAGTTCTAATTGACAAGTTTTCCTATTGGGAAGTTCAAAAAATTACTTTTATACCCATAACTACAGCATTCTTGGGCCAATGTCGTTAATTTTTGTAACATAGATAAAAAATACATTTTTAAATGTCTCGCGACAATTTTCTAATCAATATATTGGGGGTGTGGCAGTAATTAAAGTAAATCGATTACGGGAGAAAGGAGGGGGGGGGGGGGGGGGTGTTCTATTGAAAAAAGTTGGATGCAGCTTTAACGATTAGGGCCACACGAGTCTCCACACCAACTTTTGTAACTCTAGCTCACATGTATCCATATCTACATCTAGTGGAATTTTGAAACACTTTGTTGGCGGGGGGGGGGGGGGGGGGTGAAATTAGCATATTTTTGACTATAACTTTTGATATATTTATCCGTTTTCGTTCATTTTAGCAACATAGATGCACATAAACACGACGCATAGCACTAAAGAGTTTCGAGTTGATAGATTCAACAGAGCGGCTGTAAACCGCGAAAGTCTGTCACAGGGAAATGGGGTGAGATATCGACATGAATCGATAAACTTGCACTTTTCCGGGAAAATGCGCGTCTTTTGGTAAAATGTTTTTGCTCTAACTCGTATAGTGTGTGAGAAACACGTTATAACACGAACAGACGGACAGGGCTATATCGACTTGACTATTGCTCCATCTCCCTGTTACATACATTGCACAAATCTATAATACCCTTTTACACTTTGTGTACAGGGTATAAAAATATTATTAAAAGAAAAGAATACCAACTTTTTTTTCTCTGTTAGGTTTGGGCCAGTTGAAAGTGTTGTGAAGAGGCGTTCTAGCGTTTCAAATTTGTGCCGTCGCCTGCTTGTTCGAGAGCCAATCAACGCAGCCGCCGAAATGTATCTTAAAGTTCGTTTTTTTTTTTTTTGTTGCTGGCGCATTTTGGTGTGTTTTTGCTTTAGGCATTTTTTGTTTTCTTTGAGTTCAGTTGTTGTTGTTTTTTTGGTTTTTCTGTCGCTCTGTCGTTCTGTCTTTGCCTTTATGCGAACTGTCTAAAAGGCATTTTGTACAGCAGACAGCAGACGCCCCAGCAGCCGCAGCTAATGTATCTGTATCTTTGGGCTATGTATCTGTAGCTATGTATCTGTAACTTTGTATGTTTGTTTGTATGTCGGCCTACTGCTTATTAACGTTCCAGCTAAACTGAACTGAACTCAAAGCGACTGCTTGCTGTTATTGCTTTGTACAACATTTAAATGTTTAGCTGCCGTTTGGCGTCTTCTTGTATCTTTTGTTGTTCTTGTCTCTTCTGCTACTTTTTGTTGTTGTCGCTGTTGTTTGTGTGTCAACGGTGTGAGTTTGGGGCATGAGTAGGCGTGAGTTTTATTTCAGCTCACTTAATGCGAATTAAGCTAATTTAAAAACGATTTGAAATTAAGTTTAATGGCTGCTAACCAAGCGTAGCTCCAGACCCCACCAAGCCCCTGCCGCTGCTCCATTGATTAGCGCACTCTTTCTACTACGCTGCGCTCCGACTCTCCCATTCCCACTACATTTTCTAACACTTTTGCCCAGTGTGTGGGTGTATAATGTAACGTGTCTTAAAGTGGCTTCCGTTATTGGGTCTCCAGTCTTCTTATGTGTATTTGTTGTTTTGAAATTGTTGTGGTTTTTGTTGCAGTTGTGCCTTCTATGTATGCTTGTTGGGGTTTGACCCAATTGACGTCGTCATCATTAACTTGGTGCCTGCTACTAGTTTATATGTAGCATATCGAAAGGGGAGTACAAAATACGGCTAGCATAAAAGTGCAGCCCAATAAAATGCATATAGTAGTCACAACTAGTACTAGTATTCCGTCCAAAAGATGGTTCCTTGGCTGCTCAACTAACTTAAGCCAACAACACACATGGTCAGGCTAGGTCTATGTATCTGTGAGTATATATATCTGTGTGTGTGTCTAAATTGTAGGTAGCAGGCATGTATCTTAATGAAGGCAATTTGCTTGTCGAGTTTAGGCAAGTTAGTTTACCGAAAATTGGCATATGGCCAGTAGCAACAAAAGCAGCGCACACACTGCACTTGCCCCAACTCGCACACATAGATACACACACACACACACAAACACACACACTCACACACTCGCATACTAATACACTCTAATAGTACGTGCATGTCAATATATAAACTAACTTACATATGGCTATGGACTTTGGCTGGCACTACATGAGCCCTCCTCATTGGTGGCCCATACGGCGCCTTACACATAGCGAAAAAGAAGAGTTATGTAAACTAAATTTGCAGTTACATTTGGCATTGGCAAGTATCTATAGCTATTATTGATTCAAGCTGCTTAGATTTTATGGTACCAAATTGAGTTTTAAAGTGACATTGAATGAAAATTTAAAGCATTCCATGTTCAAATTGGTTTCGTTTTATTGGAGCAAAGTTTGGCATAAAACTCGATAGGATGCACATGACTGCGCTGTGACTTGGGGAGTTAGTCTTTATAAACTTTAGGGAAAGTCAATGCAAAAACTCTTAGATATTAACTTTTAATAGGGACATATTCTTATTCAACATTTGACTAAGTAGTACTTTAAGGTTGTTAAGAAATCAATTAAAGGAATCTTTGGAAAGAGAAAAACTATGTTTATCACGATCCTTACATAGATATTAGAAGAAAAGCACAAGCCATGTATGGTGCAGTTAACCGGGAAAATTTAAAGCTAAACATGAAATAACTGTTAATATGCCAACATGATTACTTATTGATAAAGGCAAGCAAGCAGAAATCGCCAAGTTTAATTTCTCGAATACACAGTTTAAGAACAAATATCGCTCTTAATGGGACCGATATGTCTCATTGTCATTGTCCCTTTCTGTGCCCAGTATATACACTAGCTAGTTCCTTTTGTTTTCATAGTCCAAGTTCTTCCGTTTTATGCTGCCTAGAAAGATTACACCATGGTTCATGGTCGTTTAATGACCTATTCTCCCCTCACTACTGCATTCGCTTAAGATCTTTAACAGCTCCAAGAGTTTACACATACTTATTACGAATACGAACGAAGACAATAAATCTTTTGAAGATCTGCCATTCGATGAGCTTGCAGATGCTTAAAGATTACGATGTAATAAATCTTTCAGTCTTTAAGACCTTAAAAAAGAACTGCACCACTATTAATGGCATGCTTTTTACACTTTACTTTTGGTTTTAAAACATAAACATCTATGTTTACACTAGCTTCCAAAAACACAAAAGCTTGCTTCTTATAGAAGTATAAATAGTTGCAGAAGCTTTAAGTTGACATTAACTCGTAAATCGTAACACAAATCGACTAGAATTTACTTAACTTTGGAAGGTATGGCTAAACAAAAAGTCATATGTAGAGTTTGCGACCTGATCCACTTCTTGTTTCAGAAGACCTTGAGCCGGAAAAATAGCTTGATAAAAAAATCTTTTTTTTTATGTATTATATTTTTTTTAAATTTATTTATATTTTTAAACTATTTTTTTAAATTTATTTAATTTTCCATTTTTTATTTTTCTTAAATTTTTTTTAGATTTTATTGATTTTATTTATTTTTGAATTTTTTATTCAATAACATTTTTTTTTTTATTTACTTATTTTTTCGCTTTATTTGTTTATTTATTTATTTATTTTTGTGATGTTTTTACTTTTATTTTTTAAATATTAAAACAGTTTTTCTGTTTGTTAAAGAATGCATTGTATAATTAGTATTATGCTGAAATTTGTTATTTCGAAGATATGATATGTCTTACCATATGTAAGAGATACTATATCAGCGAGGTTTGTACTTAAAACTACAGTATCATCGAATTCAATTCCATACATTCAGTTTTCCAATATAGCAAAGCTTATATTCAATATACTATTTATAAGCAAATAGCAACTACTAAAAATGCCCAAGCATTTTAAAAAATTCCTTAGTCTGCCAACTTTAAGCTTTAAAAAAAAAGCCAAAAAATTCAAGATATTTACTTTTTTGCCGAATTAAACTAAATATTTAATTTGTAGCCATTTAAATACCAATCAATTTGAGTTTAAATGGTTTATGGTGTTGAATTACACGCATAGACAAAAACGTATCTTTTCAAAACCATTTATTCCTCACGGCAAAGCGATATTTTTAGTAGACTGCCGGCAGTTACCTATTCTTCCCTGGTATTTGGGTCATCAGCAATTCCCCAGCCACATAGGCATCACAAAATCTATGAGTTTTTTCTTGACGTGTAGCAAAATTGTAGCTATGGCTATTGAGTTTGCATATCCAGACACCAAATAACCAAAAAGCCCACATTATTTTGGGGGCTGCCACCGCCTGGCCAAAATGCCCAAATGCCAAAACGAATTTCGCTTAAATTGCAAAATTTAATAATCTAATAAGGCAAATTTTAACAAACTATTTAATGGCGAGATGTTTTAGCGGGAGTTGAGTCTAAAAATAGCCATAGGCCAAAACGTTTAGACCAAGTTGGCATGCTTGTTGCTGTTTTTGGGGTTAAACTGGTGGTTGGTTGAGCAGCAGCCGCCGCCGCCACGTTTAATGTCTGTGAAATTGAAATATTCACTCTTTAATATGCGAATGGGTTAGTTGATGTTGGTTTGTTGCTGCCGGAAAGACGACGATGTCGTCGCATTGCGCGGAGTACGACGATGGTCACTGGCAACTGGCAAATGCTGTGGAAGCTGCCGTTGAAACGGCGGCAAGTGCCAAACGTCAGTTTGTACCAAGTGCAGTTAGAGCAATTTCACAACTGACTAACAATCATTAATGCGTCAGCATCAGCATAGCCGCAGTCGCAATAGTCGTAGTCGTTCCGTCAAACGCTTTCAGAAGTTTGGCGTGTTAAAGGAAATCTCTGACTCTGAGTCGGTGTCCAAGTCATGACCAAGGCCTGAGTCTCTCTCTTACTGTACCAGCTGCTAATAAGCAGCCAGCCAGGCAGCCAGTGCTCCGCTCCATTCCATGCAACATCAACATGCTGGAAAAGCGGTCGGAGCAAAGTGTGGCAATAAATGCTGCAAGCTTAAATCATAAACTGCTGCCTGACTGACTCCACTCGACTCTTCTCTTCGTTTCGTGTGCGCTTGACTGCTTTATGAAATGGAAAATGCGCAGCAAATGAAAAACATGCAAAAATGAGAAAAAGAAAATCCACTGCGATGAAAAATGGAAAACAAGAAAAGCGCGTTGCGATCCGCTTGCAATTTGCCAGCGGCATATATTTGAAGTATGAATGTTTTTTTATATACATGTCGAAGCGGAGGCTAAATCGACTCACACACACACACAGATAAACACACGCACACACTCACATGCAAGTGTCAGGCAGATGCTTAACCACGCATATGAGGCGTTTTATTATAATGCCGCTGTAGCTCTGATTCCGGGAACACTCTCAGAGAAAAAGACTTACAATTATTGCTGCCAGTTGCTTCTGTCATTTCATTTGTAGAATGACCTAGCTAACGGCTTTTCCGTTCGGTACGGTCAAGTTCTGAGATACGAACACCAGAAAGTAAACTTATCATAGTCAAAGTTTGTATGTAGCTCTATGCTGTAGCTGGAAATGTGATCCCCAAAATGACTTTCGCCGCCATTTTTTGCAGCTAATTGCATTAAAGCGCGGCTAAAATTGCAGCGAAAGCTTTTAACCCAAAAACCAAGTTTCTACATTTTTTAGTTTAGCTTTAAAGACAGTTTAAACTGTGCTAAGTCTAAATTAGCTAATTATTTCATTAACGCTTTTAACAATCATTTCCGACACGTTACACTGTACATATTGCTCATATACAAGACTCAAAAGTCAAAAAACCTGATTTGTGTGTTAATGATGAAGAAATATTCGTTACATTATGATTCATATTGTGTACAGAAGAGATTATGTCGTTTTTTCCCCTTTAAATTCTTTTCTGCTCTAAGCAGAAGTTGTTTTTAAGGACATGAGCACTCACTCATTTTGGCAAATTGTGAAAAGTACATTCAAGTACACCAAAATCTTTCAAAATTTGGTAAAGCTTTAACTGAATCAGACCATTTAACTGAATTTCGATTCCTTAAATCTATGTAACTTTTATAAAGGCAACATATTTTATTCTATGCTATAGCTTGTTTTAAATTCTATATAAAAAATGGTTATTTGCATAATGAAAATAGGCTATATGCACCACGAAAAGGTGTTTTGAGCATTAATTAGCATGGAAAAAGATTATTTTCATAAAAAATGCTTGTTTAAATAAACTATCATTCAAGATACATTTAATGCTTATGTGGTAACTTGCTTCAATACAATTTTAATATTGTTTTTTTTTTTACAGAATTTTCAAGGTAAATTATTAATGCAAATTTGCGTAATTTTATTTAACACTTTAACTTAATATAAATTGTACTTTACAAAAAGCGAAAGAATTCTTAAAAAATAATAATATATATTTCAACAGGGTTTCAAAATGTTCTCATCGTACTAGTTACTCCAATCTTCTATGTGACCAAGTATCATCTATGTGACTGAGTATCATCTATGTGACTGAATATCATCTACTATGTCACTAAGTCTCTTCTATATGACCGAGTATCATCTATGTGACTGAGTATCATCTATGTGACTGAATATCATATATGTGACTGAGTATCATCTATGTGACTGAGTATCATCTAAGTGACTGAGTACCATCTTATGTAAAACAGTTCTGGGATGGACTTAGTTGCTAATATCACAAACTTCTCAATGTAGTTGGCATACCCTCTACAAAGGGTACACAAAAATGCATATGCATAAATGCAGCAAAAAAAAAAAAAACTTAAATCATATGCAACAATGACTGCTACTTAGTTATAATCATAAAAACAGACCGACTCGACTGGTCTGGACTGGACCCTGAGAGACCTCACTCATTGAAGTAGAAGACAGACGGACACATAGACAGACAGCCAGATCATGGTCACGGACCGTCAACGAGCGATGTTCACTGCTGTCAAAGTCATTTGGCGCATAATTTTTACTGCTGTGGCTGCTGATGAAGCTGCTGTACGGACTTTTGCTGCTGCTGCCGTACACGTTCGCATAACTTTTATAGCCGCTCGTCGCTAAAATATTCTAATTGTTTTCAACAATTTTTGAGCGGGTCGTACTCTCCGGCCATAAATCTTCACTGACTGCTGCAACAACAACAACAATAGCAAAACAAATTTGTTTTAAAGCTTGCCAATAAAAGTTAACAACGGTTTTCGCACAAGTTCTTATATGGCGCTGCATAGTTGTATCTGTGTGTGTTTAGTAGGAATGTTTCGACTCGGTTCTAAAAAATATCTAGGATATAAATTTCAGCATATAGTGTGAAATGGGCTACAACTTATCCAAAGCTCAGTTGTTCTTAAGTGGACCACACTATATGTATGAAAATGGGCAATAAAAGTCAAGAGGATTCGCTGCTGAACATCGTCTAGTTTGATGAGACATGAAAATCTAATAATATACATAATATAATCTCATACATGAATACACTCAAGTTATACAGCAGCACAAAATTTAATTCACTTTTATTTTTTTAATTTAATGGGAAAGAAATTTGATTTATGTCAAGTGTGGTTTAAGTTCATAAAGACTTTGTATATATTTCAAAATATGACTTTAATTAGCTGAGTTGTTTGTGGTAGCAACCAAAAAGAGAGAAAAAACTCCGATGCTTATGGCAACTTTCTATCAAATGCAGAAATGCGTTAAATAAATGGACTTTCGTGGTTTTCAGAAAAGTTTAGCCACCACCACACGATAGGTTCAAAAGATCGGAAAATATCTTGTGCCGCTTGCGCTACGGTCGAACCTTTTAAATTTTTGAAAATTCAACTAAACTACGAGCCAAAGCTACTCATGAATTTCATCTTATTTAATCGATTTAAACTAAAAATGAAAACGTCAATGTATCAGAAATATCCCAAATAAATATCCCTATCCAAACTAACAAGAAAACATCTTTCAGATGGATTTTTTATGAGAAATTAATTAAAACTCTAGTCAAATTCTTCAAGAGATTTCTGTTACACACCTCATTACATTCAAATCAAACTCGAGAGAAAGAATCCAAAGGGATTGCATTTGTAGTAACTTGTTTTGTAGTAAACCCAAAGTTTTGATTCAGAGATAAACTCGAATCCACATAGATAAGAAACTTGTGAACCGAGCCCCAATGAAAAATACTACAATTTTCAAAACTGATTTTGCGATTGTTTCCACAAATATCTTAAATCTAAAAACATTTGAAAAACTGTTATTTAGTTTTGCAATTTGTCGTTAGAAAAGATATCATTTCAAATCGTTTTTCACCCGAAAAGTCACTCGTCGGCAGCAATATCTTGGAAAACGTGGAAAATTTAAGAACAAAGCATTTTGGTGACGCATGAAAACTTAGAAAAAACCTGCTAAGAGAGTAAAACTTCAAAGTATTTGACTTTTTCAATATTTATTACCCAATTTCATTAACCAAAAAATGATCTAACTTGTTTCGTTCTGCCATAAGTCTTGGAGCAACCTTTATGGAAGTTGGAAAAATAAAATACTCTACTAGTTTCTGAATGTATTACTGTCAGTAGCAAAGGAAATACCTTAACTTTTTTACTTTATATTTCATGGTTGTGGCCATTGGTTTATGATAAATAAATTGTTTAAATTTCGAACAATGCTTGAAATGGATTTCTTACGAGAACAAATATTAATCTTATACTCTGAATTTTTTGGGAAGTATTCAAGGTTTCCGTCTTTGGTATAAATAAAAAAGCTTTCTTACGCTCATCACAGGCCTTGTTATAATGTAATAAAAATCATGTTTCCATCCATAAGTCTTCGATTTCTTATTTTTGTTGAAGGAATATACGACTTACCCTGAAAATGAAAGAAAAAAGCATATTATAGTTGATTGCCAAAAGTAACAAGCAGAATTCGAAACAATCGGAAATTCCGACTGTAATAGGTTAAGTTTGACAGCAATCAACCCAAAACTATGATATTTGTACAGATAATTGCCACAATTTTTGGTTTCGACTTTTTATTCAGAAAGTGCAAAGTGTCATGGAAGAAAAAAAGCATATTATAGTTGATTGCCAAAAGTAACAAGCAGAATTCGAAACAATCGGAAATTCCGACTGTAATAGGTTAAGTTTGACAGCAATCAACCCAAAACTATGATATTTGTACAGATAATTGCCACAATTTTTGACTTTTTATTCAGAAAGTGCAAAGTGTCATGGATATTGAGAGCAGTATTCCTAGAAAGTAACAATAAATCCTTTAGTTGGTTTACATATAAATTTCGACTGTAGCCTTTACAAAAATGATAAATTTGTGGAGATGTTATTGTATTTCGTTATTATAAGTATAAGAAAAAGGTGATTAAAAAATTGCATAGCTTTTTTCATTGTAACTACAGTGGAGTCACGATAGAATGAACACTAGGTTATGTGAACAAATTATTTTTTACATTGACTACTCTAAAGATTCCAAAAACCTAGTTTTTAACCAAAAACAGACCAAAACCTCAGCATTCTTTAAAAAACTTTAAACATTTATTATAACATAATTTTATGTTATGCTTTTCAATCAAAATTAACTTTTTTTAATTAAATTAGTTAACTTATGCGATGATAATGATTTTATGATAAAATTAGAAATAAATTGTTTTTTTTTTTGTTTTTCAAATAAAAGGATATCCTAGATATTCGACTAGATTTGTGCATAATGTTATTTAAACACATCATAAAATGTTCGAATCGATAGAGTGAACAAATTTGGTATTGTGAACACCCTTGGTTTTAATTAGTTCACAGTATCGCGACAGCACTGTATTTATAATGGTATATTGAACCATTGAATTTTAAAATGGGCAACACACTCGATCTTATAAATTTATATTTAAAGCAAATTTATTGTATAATCCCAACCCTAGCATAATGCTGATGTATAGCAAAGTTCAGTGCTTCTTCCAAATCATGCATAAACTTGCCGCTTTGGAAGCTGTCCATTTCCCTCTTGAATATTGCCAGCATGTTGATAACTTGATTAATGGCTTACAAAAAAAAGTAAAAAAAACTATTGCACTTGCAAAAGAGTTACAGTTAGTTATGCAGTTTCGACAAGCCTTACGAAACTTTTCTAGTTAGCACAAGCGATAGAGAGAGTAAAGAGTGCCTCGCGCAGAGAGCATGTAAAATTGCCAAGTTTGATATCGATCAAAAAAGCTGCAACAAATTACAACGAAACCTAACTCAAAAAGACCCTTCAACAGTGCCTCTTCATCAAAAGTTGCCAAGAGCTGGAGTGAACTAGTGGGCAACTAGTTACCCCATGATGTTTTTGTGAGCCTGCCTATCGACACTTTCGCTTTAATTAAAAACTTGCAAAAATATGCGTAAAATTTCAAAGAGCAAAACTTAGAGCGAACAGCGAGGGGAACTGCAGCTGGGCTACAAAAATAGGAAATCCTATAAAATGCAGCTAAGCAAATCTAGTTAAGCTTGTTGCAAAAAGAAAACTAACCAAAAAAAAAAAACAAAGTTTATCCTATAGTGTCGGCAGAGATCGACTATAGTATACTCTAAAATCTCGAGAATCTCTTAAATAAGAAACTTTTACAGGTGATTCCTAAGTTATAATTTTGAGGCACATCTTGAAAATAAGCTTTCAATTGCTTGAGTTCAAATACAACTTTTCATAAAATCAAAAATTCTAAGGTCAACATGTTGTATGTAGCGATTTTGTTGACAGTCCTCTTGTCACAACCGGAGTTTGCAAATAATGCAGGTGGTTTTTAGGCGAAATCGTTTCTAATTTTCATATTTGTGCAGATTTTAATGCAATTTAAACTTAAAAATGTAAGTTTAAAGATTGTTAGTAGTAAAACACTGTGGTAAACACGTGAATTCTAATGCAAATGAAGAACTAGTGCATGAAATACAGCTTCTGAAAAGGAAAACTTGATATTAATAAACACTTTTTGGTTGACGCAATCATTAAGTCTACATTCTTTTCAAGATCCTTGATTATAGTACACAATAGATTCTCAGTTCTACGCAACCAATTTGGCAATTTTTTAATAACAGCTGTTATGTTTCCAAACCAAGCAGCTAAACCGCTTTAGAGAAGTCGATTCGAGAAAAACTAAAGATACCAAATAGTTCTAAGTAGTTTCTAAGATATATTCGACAACAGTTTTAGAAATACTATGATGAAAAATGCTCTATAGCTGTGACGCAATTTGAATTACTATAACTTCGATAATTTGAATTTCGAAAAATGAAATATAGATAGATTGTTCAAAATCTCAACTTGGTGGTAGCTCTTAAATCGATATCTTTAGTTTGGAAGATCATTTTGGTAAGTAGTTTGTGGGAATTTGGTTTTGCCCCAAACTAATGTTCTCCTTACGCTTTGATTTCAGTGTATATAAAACAAGGAAAAACGAATAAAAGGAAAAACTGCACAGCATGCAAGCTGGAAAAATTTTTGCATATGACCAAAACCGAAACGACAGTGCATAAAATATATGGATTTTCAAAAGTTTACAGACATGTGCATATATATTTGCGCAACTGTATGTGTGTGTGTGTGTTTGTGTGTATAAATTTGCGTTGCAAGTTGTCTTTTTTTTAAGTTTTTTGCCTAGAAGAAGCAGAGCGTAAGGCAAACAAAGCCTTTTTTGTCTAACAATATGTTGATATTTTTTATTTTTGTTGCCTTTGTTGTTGTTGTGGCAGCAAACCCTAAAAAATGTTTAGACAAATTAAAAATAAGTGTAAGCAAAGCAACGCAGAACGTGTGCATTGGGGGTGTGGGGGGTGTTGGGGGCAGGTTGCTAATACAAGGGGGTTTGGGGGTGGCCGCTGCGTGAGTTGCAAGCATTTGGGTCAAGGTGCTTGTTTTTTGTTGTACTACCAACAATTGTTGTTGTTGTTGTTGTCGCCAGTTTGTACTTTATTATGAAAATTGTTGCAGCTTGTTATTGTTGTTGTTGCCGCTGCTGTTGTCATTATAAAAAGAGGGCTGCAACGCGTGCAGTTCATATTTATGCATGCAACATTTACAATAACAAAAGCAACACCCACACATGCAACACATGCATAAAATATGAGCGTTATTAAAGTGTCCATAGCAGTTTATCCTTGCTTGCTCTCTTTCTATCTGCCACAAACTATCTCGCTCTCTACCTCTCTAGTCGCCACCGCCTCTAGCTAAGAACTAAGTTCTCTAACACTCTAACAACACCAATGGATTTGCAACTAAACTAAAATTATTATGGCAAATTTGTATATGTAGCGCAAATAATCAATAAAAATAAAATATATCACACATTGCGCCTTCTCAGGGACCCCGCCAGATCTAGAGAACCGCCCCCCTCTAACCACTCCTACTGCTCCACTTATGCTCTTTCCTTCTCTCTATAGTGCATGTCTCAACTCAGAAGTGGAGCTCAACTCGACTGCTCATTTCGTGTACACGTGCCATTATACAAAAAATAATATTCTTTCATAGTTTTTTTTTGGTTCGGGTTTTTTTGTGCAGTTCGCAGTGTTTTTGCTTTTTTTGTTGGTTGTGTTCGCCAGCAAAGTTACAACTACCAGAGTCTTACACATATACAGCACGCAGGGGTTGGGCACCCTTAGTTGGCTCAATGATGGGAAATGGTTTTGGTTGGGCTGGTATGATGTTGCTTTTGTTGCTTGTCGTGTCATTCGATAAATTGTACAATGTAAGGCGTTGAATTGTGCGCTGTTGCGGTACAGTGAACTCTGCTTGGAGTTGTTTAATCGCTGAGCATTTCAAAGCCAACGAAATGTGTCGCGTAGTCTCCAAGGAGTATATAGGGAATGCAAATTATGTTATGCTCTGTTGTTTTTTTTTTTTTTCAGTGACATCATAATGGCAGCGCATCAAATTAATAACATGACTAAAGTTAGTTACTTGAAGCGTTACGAAATAGACAAAAATTTCGTGGCATACCTTAAGGGGACGTTAGTCAAGCAACTAAAACTTGACATAGCTATGCGGCCAATAAGTTTACAAAAATCTTATATATTTTTTGTTGCTATGTATACACTGATAAAAAAATTGGTCAACCATTCGTTAACAATAGCCTGTTGTGTTTCGCTTTTTCTAGATCTTTGAACGGTTGGTGTCCTTTAAGGCACTGAATTACTTATTTAGACGTTCTTGTTTTAAGAACGTATGGGTTCTTCGTTTGAGAACATTATGAGCATGTCTTAAGCACATTCCGTTCATATTTTAACATATTCATAGTCATGTTTTTTTTTTACAAAAATTATACTATATAGCTACATTTTTATATATATATTTTATCTATATATATCTACATTTTTTATATTTTAAATAATTAAAATGATTCTTTCCAAAAGTTTTAAATTAATTATAAACTCGAAGTTATAGTCTTTGTAAATAAATGAGAATAGTTTCGGTATATACGACAAACAAACTTAGAAGCAGGCGCCAGTATACAGATTTTGTATATGTTAGCATTTTATGATCGATTTTCGTATTGTTCTATCTCTACTGGAGAGACATCAGAATAATATCATATGATTGAAAAATTTGGTCTTCCAAATAAAGAAACAGCGGCTTATCGTCTCACATCTTGTCAAATTGTGTTTTTTTTTACAAAATCAATGCTTGGGTTTTTTTACACTATTAAATAGTGTATAGATAAATAGTAAGTCAGTTTCAGTTTATTTGCTCACAAGTTAGCAACGAAAAATACGTGGAGTAAATTTTTCCAAAATTGTTACAATTTTAATGGAACAAGTGGTCAAGTTTCGATTAATTGTCCAATAAGTTTTTATCACCAATAAAAAAAAAACATCTTTGTTTATTTTACATCAGATTTTGAAGATTTAGGCTGCCTAGTCAAAGGATTATTTTTTCATCGAGGTATTCGAAAATCCGGTCCCCACGGCTGACAAAAAGTAAACAAGTTATATTTATTCTCTGTGAGACTTCTGAGTACTCGAGAATGGCATCATGCCTGATATCTCTCGACTGATTTGTCGCATAACATCTTTGCCGGGCTAGAGATTTAATTTTTCGAATGGAATTATGGCCGTTTCTTATACGAAAACAACTCAAGTTTCTCTAAAACATCCAATCATTTTTTGGTTAACGCTCGTAACAAAAGTTAGATTACATACTAAAATGTTGTTATAGAGAACTTAGTCAGCAAGGAAGCACACCCTTTACCAATATATGAAAGCCGGACCGAAAACATAGCTCTCTAAACAATTAAAGCCACCAAAACGTCAACCCAGTTTTCCATACCCTTTTCCCACAACGAATCAGCAGATTACGAATACGAAGTGGTAGACAACTTTCCTGAAAGATTTCTGATGAACGTGTGATGTGTAGCTGTTTTAGAGCTCCTTTGACAAAGAGTTTTTAAACAGTTTCAGGTAATCTGAACTACTTTTAATAAACTGATTATAACTGAAAATCAAAGAAAATGATACCTCGCATGACATACTGTCTTAACTTTTTATAAACTTTTTACAATCTCGTAAAACAATAAAAGTTTAATAGATAGAACATTTTCGAATTGCTTTTGCAATACTAAAAAAAAAAAAGTTGAAATTAATTTCTTCAAAGTGATGCAAAACGTTAACCATAAGATCCTTAGAAAATCAATTAAACTGCGAAACGTTGCCTTAGCACAAGTTGAAAAACTTAAGTTCTAAAAAGTAATCAAGCCAGGTTCGAAAATGACTCGTTTGAAATAAAAAACCACTCGTGGAAACCTCAAACAGTTTTCAAGTTGTAAAAACCTTTAAAGAAAATAATTGTGTAAATACTTTTTTCTCAAAACTTTTGTTGATTTATGGCATACTTCAGCTTTACAGCATATGCATTTTATTTTAAGTTTCCATTGATCAATTAGTCGCACAATTTCAACATTGTCTGCCCCAGGGCATACTTTACTGTACATTGAGTTGCCCAACAATAACAAAAGAGAAAAAAAAAAGAAAAATGAAAAAGGGCAACCATTTTCCATACATTTTCATACATTGCACCAATATCCTTTGTCAGACAACGTTGATTTTGTTGTTCAGTTCGGCATACATATTTTTCCCCTTTTATTCTCTCGATTATGCCTTGTTGTTGTTGTTGTTGTAGTTGTTGCCTGCCCAGACTATATATATATCTATATGCAACAATATATGGTGTTCGTGGGTCTCCGTGTAGTGTTGAAATTCGTGTGAAATTTTGTATGCCTCTTCTCTTTGTTGTTCCTGTTGTTGTTGCTAGTTGGTTGTATTGGCAGAACGCAACACACTTGAGTGCACAATGAAACCTTTTCAGCAACACACACACTCACACACACTCACTCACACACTCACTTACACACTCACTCACACTCACTCGCACACACTCACACACACAATGACAATCACAGACAGCTACACTTAAGACTACATAAGGAAGTTGTCTTTAGACTAAGTAACTGTTAGATTGTTGGCAAAGTTTCTGCCACAATATGTTGCAAGTGGCTTGTGCATTGGCTGTATATTAATTGCAATTACGCAATGCACACGCACCACTTGTGTCCTGTGATTGTATCCTGCCGGTCGATACAACAAATTGTCTCTTCTTACATTGACTCAATATCGTAAAGCTACGGATGCATAATAAACTTTCGGACATGGTCTCGATTCGGCGTGAAATTGTCAAGTACCATTGTACATATTCGATAACAAATTTGCGCTTCTATTTTCACAACTTTGTAGAGGTCGAATACTTAAGTTCACTTCTAGCGAACCAAACTTCTAGGCTCTATAACTTAAACATATTGATTATACTATTGGCAATATCCGTCGCCACTAATCTAAGATTAGTTTTTATCTATTTTAGAAGCAACTTTTCTAGCCACAGAGTCACGATAGTTTCATTCAAAAAGGTTCATAAAAAATGTTCTCTTAATCTGAAACAACACCCAAAACGAAATTTTGTAGAAATTTCACACTTTTTAGTAACACATATCCAAAATAATTTTAAATAAACTTGTTTAAAAACCGCACTATTCAAGTGCATTACACAAATAGGGCTTAATATATGAGGGCATAAAACTATGACAGGAGCCATAATTTTTATGCAGCGCGAAGTGGAACGAAGTGGAGCAGACCGCGAAGTTCTAAAAATTACTAGAGCAATGCACCGAGCAACGCAAATCCAAATTAGATTGCTGTACGGATTCCCTGAATTATATGTAATAGATTGAGGTACAAGTGCGTGTGTGTTTCTTCTTACTAGATTTGTTGACTTTGTATGTGATGTTATGTTAGACTTAATAAGATGCAGAAATTCTTAATAAAAAAGAAGAATGCTAAATTTGACCGCACATAAAATTGAACATCTTTCCAGTTATTAAAAAACTCTCGGCAAATTTCTGTGAAAACTAAGCAGTAAAGTGGATCTACGCCACCTGCCATAGGTGGCTTAATCTCACGGGTTTTGATTGATACAACTCTACTCCGTGTAGACTTTTCTTGTTTTCGAGTCTAAAGCACAGCCACCACGAAACTACCCGAAGGACCGCAACCATTAAATTCAGCACATAACCGATCCTAAAAAGGAAAGGCCCCCGTGTAGTGTGCGGGTTAGAGAATACCACCTCAGCAGGTCAAAGCTTGTCATATGAGGCGAGTAACAATGACACTGTGTTCTTTCGAGACCAGTAGGCCTTAAAAGGGTTGTGCGTAGGATTTGGGACCCACCACGTAAAACCACAATTCCAATGAAAAAATGTATTTACATCAGGCCGTAACCCGATAACGGGTTGTTATGGCCAGTTAAGAAGAAGAATGAAAGCCCTTTGCAAAACATAAAAGTTAGGCCTAACCTTGACGACATTCCATTGCAAATATATAATGATAATATACTCTTTTTTAAAATCACAATCATTCTTCAACAGGCTTTTAAATTCGAACAATGGCTTGTTTTTGAGTCTTGCGAATCAGTTTTACACTCTAAAGATTTTCACAATTCAGTCACTGGGAACATGCCCCATAATATACTATATTATATATTTTTATGCTCAAGTGTGTGCGTAGAACGAATTCCATCAAGTGTGCAAAATTGTTGTGACACAATTTTATACGTTTCACTTGCCTTCGCTGCCAGGAAGTGCACACACACACACGCGCTCCCACACACACTCAACGACGCGCCACACAAAGAGTGAGTAAGAGTGAATAAAGGCATTCTCAACCTTCTCCCGTTGTCTGCCATTTTCAATGTATAACAACAAGTTATGGCAAAAGACAGCCCAGTCGCCACATGCCGTGCCCAGGCACGCTCCACTGTCTCCATACGCTCGACAGTCGCCAGTGCGCTCCACTGTCAACCAAGCGCAGTTATGGCTACGGATATATCTAGTATTTTACCCCCACTACGACTACAGCGACGACACTCAACCACTTGGCTGTCATTTCCTTGTGCCCAACCAAGCAGGCGCGTGCCTCCGTCTCCGTCAGCGTCTCCAACTCTGTCGTTGTTGCTGTCGCTGTCAGCGTCGACGTCACCGTGCACGTTGTCTCCGTGGTCTCTCTGTACATCTACAGCTTCGATCTGTGGCTGTCTGTCTGTCGTTGACTGCCTGCATTTAAGTGCTACCAAAATTGCCTTTTTAAAGGATTTTTACACACACACACGGAAACGTTCATGCTCTTACGGCATGTCCTTGCCATATGTGTTTGTTTCAGACGCTCTTCCTCTTATGCTTGTCAATGTCTTTGGCGTCGATTTGTGTGCCATTTCTTCTACTACTTTTCAATTGATGCATCTATCTTTTAGTTCAGCATAGCGCCCTGCATTGGGCGCCATATCCCTTGCAGCATGGCCCATCCATGCCATCACAGTCCAATCGACATTCACATTCATCCTGGGCATGTTGCCAACAGCACTACGCATTTTTCCAGCGCATTTTCAAAACTCAATTCGTGTGACAAACTAAAAAGAAAACTCAAAGGCAAAATAAAAACTACTTGTAATTTTTCTTCGCTTCTTGCCGACATCCACATCATCCATCCATCGAATCCAACACAGTTCTTCCAAATGCATTTCACTTTTCTTCTAGCATGTGTCTCGATTTTGCGTGCAGATAATTTTCCTTTTTTCTTTACTTTTCTTTCTTTTCTTTTTTTGTGTGTTTTTGTTACCCTTTCTTAGTTTTCCTGCTTGAAACATAAAGTGAATTTTCTGTGTCAAAGGCGCTTAATTTAGTATTTTTTCCTCTTTTCTTCCATTTACCAGCTATAGCTCCATCTCTTATGCTCTTTGAGTGTCTGTCCCTGTTTCTGCAGTGTTTTTGGCATGTTATTTGCGGGTTTTCCACAGAAAATTGGTTTTATTTGCTACTCATTTAAAAAATTTTACGTTTGTTTGAGTATCGCTCTCTGTATTTTTCTCTGGCATTTAAACCATTTACTCATTTGGCATTGCCCATTGATCAATAATTACAGCTTACAATTAAAATATTAATAGCAGCACTGTTTTCACACACAGAGATGAATGCATATATGTAAAGTACACTTATAGTTTTTCCATGTACATGTTTTGTTTCCTTTAATACCCTTGCTATATATGTACTGGCGTCAATTTCCACCTCTGCGCCCCAATTCGGCATTTCGCTTGTAGAAAACGTTATTTGTGGGTGGAATCAATCGCCACCGTTGCAATACAATTTTAGTGAGAGTGTTTGGAAGGAGTATTGAGAGAAGGTAAGCGCTACTTACGTTTTCAACCGATTGACAAGTCAAAATGAAATGTAAAACAAAAAATGTGATATGGTGAGCGCCACTTATATGAAATGGAATTGTGAAGTTGATTTTGTATGAAAATGTGCTCGTTAACATTGATTTTTACTTTTATGTGTGTGAACTGTGTTCGGGAGACTCCCTTCTAAACGTCTTAAAATCTTTGATATCGAAATTTATGTTTGCTTTTGCAGCATGTGGAATTGAGGATTCAGTTTCTCTGTAGAAACTTAGAAGGAACATCGTCTAAACATAATTCACCAAAAAGTGAGGTTAAAATCAAAGACAAGGTTTGATAGATATCAACCAAAGGGCAAACATACTGACAAAAGGCGGTCGAATTGCGAAGCGGTAGCAATTGTGCGCTGTGCATGCATTAAGCTATCTACAAAGAGACTGACGCACGACTGTCGAATTGTAGTGACTCCGGTGGTAATTGACCCTAGTGCACTTATTGTGCTAGCTACATGTATTGCAGCGCTGGGTATTGACATCAGCCTGAAACAATGTAATATTTTATAACCCTGTTGACTGACTCTTGCTACGAAAAAGGGATATACTATATGTCATTCAAGGACTAGTGCATGGTACTGAAGAGTAGTTTTTCGTTTCCTTTAAAACGATTTCACTTGAACATTTACAGTTAATGCGCTCATTTGGTACCAACTCGCCACAAGTTTTCAGCAATTCATTCTCGCTGGCGCCAACTTGCTGCACACACACATACATATATATCTCCTTTCATATATGCCACGAAAAGCCGCAGTAATTAAGCGCATTATTTATGTGCGAGCATAAAAATAAAAAAAATTATATCTTATAGCGAAAAGAGCGCTTCAATGACACATAACCGAAAATAAAAATAAAGTCAGGCCAATCTCTTTGACTTTAATGACTTCAGTCAAAACATAAACAAATAAGCGTGCATTTATTGGGAATTCTAATCTTTCCCCAGTAACTAGAGCAGTTGGAAAAATACAAATATCAACTAAATATTTCAACACTTGGAGAAAAAAAAACCAGAAAACGCCACCAGCTGTGTTTGTTTAGTTTATGTTTTCAATGTTAAAATAATAAACTTGGCTTGGGGCAGATTCAATATGTTCGCTGTAACAAGAGTTCATTGAATAAACAATAAGAAATGTAGAGAGGGAGTTTGGTAGAGTTTCAGGGCATTATGGAATTGCATTGGTTTTTGTCAATTGAAGGCACGTCTCTCATTAAGATTTTCAACAAAATTTATAAAGTCTAAAACACTTTATTGTAATTAAAATTGGACAATTTAAAAGCTGTTTATAGTAACTCATGAAAGTTTAAAGAAGAAAAGGAATGGAAATTGTGAAGTTTAAAATCTGCTATACCTCCTACTTCACAGTCTCGCCCACAACCGTAGAAAATCGTAACGACGAATAGAATGCGCTTTGACGCATCATATGATGTGATTGACAGACGCTGCGGTCCATGATTAGCCCAACGATTATAACTTTGCGCTTCTTCACTTCAACTTACTTACGTCACGGGACTAAGGAACTTTATTTTATTGAATAATCTCAAAGTACTTTCGATTATTAATACTGAAGTTTCTTGAAAGATCGGACCCTTTCCATTCTAACCATCATTTTCGTCATCATAATTGATCTAACACAAATTCACGTTCAATATAAAAGTTTCAGATTCTATTTTGATCTTGCAAGGTAGTCAGGAACCTAGGTTCTATGTCCGCGATCTTGATGACATTGTAATGATATACTAGGGGGCGCTGACCGCTGTTCACTCTGCTCATTTTCATTTGTAACAACATGCCTCATTCCAAGAGTTATAAGTGCTTCAACCCGATTTGCGTTTCACTAAACCGCAATTAAAAAAATTTCAATTTTTTTTTTAACCATCCATACGATTTTTTGATACATTTTCAAAATCATATGACTTTCGAGTATAAAATCCTTCGGCGTACACAATATTTCAATCAAACAAATTTCAAACTAAAGACTCCTTCGTTGTGCTAACAATACCCTTCAGTACCTTGGCAATCTATTAGGAAAACTTTCGACAGACGGTTTTTGAAAACATTACAAAAAACAACTTTTTGGAGATTTCGGTCTAAAAAATGTCTTGAACATTTCAAGAGATTGGACAACGTAGAAGCGCCATAGGTTATCGTTGGCTTTTAAAATAACTATAAATGTTTTCAAAGGTTCAGAGATCCTGGTATTGGTTGACCTTGGAAATTTCAATTTGTACGCCTACAAAATACTACACAAGCTTTTGAAACTTTTCGAAATAGTCAAATCCAAAATCCTTTGGATATTTTATTTGAAAATTTGATGCAGTCAGTTGAGATTCCCGAGAGTGGTTATCCAGTATGTCTATTTTCACAAAGTTAATATGCATTTTCAAAATTTTAGGTGCATCTTTTGGTCAAATTTTGTGTCGCTAATGATCTCGCAGATCTAGCGACTCATACAGACGGACATGATCCCTTCAGCTTGTGATACTATATGAACAGTGTATTATTCATTATATTGACGTCACAATTCCATCGATTTACTACGCATTTTTTGTGGCATCGAAAAGAGTGCTCGTAACTCCATAATAATATCCAATTGAAATTTAACGACCGCGTCCTCGCTCAAGCTGCAATTTCGGGCTCTTGAAACAGTCACTCTAATAGTAGGATACAAGTAAATGACACAAATTACATTCACTTCCTCTTTCGCAATTGTGATCCTCAATTCGGTTCAGTTATTGTATTGCAACTTCATTTGAAACCCACAAACTGTAAACCCTTAATTGGGTACGGCCGGAGTCGACAATCAACAGCAACAACAACTCAAGTTTAACTAATTGCAGCAAGCAAATTGATAAAGCATAATGCGATGCAATGCAGCAAAAATAACGTGGGAAATGGAGACGCCTCAGATTACAGGCCGGCGCAACAGAGTATGGAGTAATATGACAAGCCCAAAAGCAATGCATCGTCGTATCGTATAGTATGATATCTGAATAATTTCCAAGGTGTGTTCCATGGCTAAACCTTAAGTTCAAATTGCAAACAACAACAAATGAAAGGTTGCAGCAACAAATGCACAAATACTTGTACATTGACAATGCCAATTTGAATCATTATGAGCAAATATTTGGGTATATTATGTTGGACACTACTTATAACTAACTTTGCTTACTTTTTGTGCACTTGCGAAGAGTACACATATTTGGGCAGACTTGTTGAATTGTGAAAAGTTTTAACGTAAATAAAATGAACAGTTTCGAACTGATCTTCTTCTTTAGCTGTTTTCCTGAAGAAGATTAAAGAACGAGTTCAAAATTTCAGTAAAACGTGTGTTACTTATGAAACAAAAGCATTTTTCGCAAAGATATTCGATGCTCAAATTTAGGAAAAAGTTTTGCTTTTTCAGTTGAGACTTTAGACAGTGACTAAAATAGAGCTGCAAAACTTATGATAGCACTATCGATATATTTTTCTCTATAGATGTTTTTTTTTTCACTATCTATAGTTAGTATTGTTGTGTTAGTAGATAAAAACAACTTTTGTATGGAATAGAATCGATTGTTAGCAATTGTCGTGCAATTTTCAGTGGGGAAGGTTATAAGCAAAGAGCATGACATTTGATAGAGTGGAATCCTTGGCCGTTACATTGAGTCAATTGCATACATGTGAGTCGGTCTGATAGAGACAGCAACACAAGCAGCCTCACAAGTACACTATTGTCGTGGAAATGGTCGCTATCGAGTAAAAATTTTGAATTTTTGTAGGATTTGACTTTATTAATTTCAGGCTTTTTGGATACTAGGTTAAGAAGGTAAAAAGATAGGACCGATAGTATCGAATCTTACTATCGAATATAGACTTTAATTAGGAAGGAAATTCAGACAAAAATATTGAAAGAGTCAAAATAAAAGCAGTATTTAAAAGGCGTACTGCCTTACGTTGTAGGCTGAATGCCTGAGAATGACCCACATAAGCTTAGTTTTCAGAGCTGGTACAGAGAAAAGAACACGAACAATGATAAGGGGAACTAAATGATAGTAGCATATGTAGATATAATTATCAAGCTACCAGGTATTCGCTAGAAAAGCCTATTCTGTTTTTCATTTCCTTGTCAGTTTGAAGATCGAATTAGCTTTTGCCAATCAAATCAAAGTCGTAGAATTTCTTTCCATTTGAAAGATTTATCACATGAGAACGGCTGTGTACAGTTTTCATAAAAAGAACCAGTCATAAAACCAGCTTGATTAGGGAAAACTGTTATGGCTTACAGAAAACTTTATAAAATGTTCGAGGTTTTCTAAGATTTGGAATCACATTGTATCTTACTCTTTCAATAATCGATAGGAAATACTTTTATGGTGTAACTATAAGAACATATTTATAACTTACTTACTTAGTAACTAGCCTTAAAACGGCGTCTTTGAAAATTTTTAAAACTTAATTTCAACTCAGGTTCCATTCACCTTAAGAATCTTTCTCTAGCTTAAGCAATTTCTAATATCTTATTTAAATATGTACTACACAATTCCGAAAAACTTTATCCTTATTGGTTTAAGCTATCATATAGCCATAACAGAGTTTTTCTAGAGTATGTAAATTTCGGCGCTCCTTTTGCAAGCGTTACTTTCCATGTTTTTTCAGTATTTCAAATGTGCAAAGTTTTCTACTCATTTAAATTCCAAGTGTGTTGGCAGTATGGCAGGGCGGGACCCCAAAACAAGTAAAAAAAATAAACTTTAAGCCTGATGACAAAAAATGACAGTTTATCTAGAGCACTTTGAGTTAGAGGCAACATTTTGATGTGCAGTTAATATACAAATAGACATTGGGTACACATTGAGTATACAAATATATACATATATGTATGTATGTGGATAACTGTCTGAGTTTTGAGTGAGTTTTGTGTGAGTTCTATTTAGGGGGTATAAGTATTTAATGGTCGGTCACTTCTAACGCTTAAGCTGCGGCATGCGCTAAGCTGACTCAGCAAAAGTCAACAAGCAAACAAACAGCACGACGACCGACAGTAAAACACAACGTAAAAGATACAAATACTCATAGATACACACTCGCAGCCATAAGTATAGATACATATACATATGATATGCATATGCGGCAAGAAATTATAATGCACTACTTAGCCCCGCTTGTCTTGAGCTTCTTCTAATTTGACGTTGACGTAGACGCTGACGTCGACGCTGACTCTGACGACGTCGACTTCGACGTTGGCTTGGGTCAGACATTGAGGTTAATGAGTCATATCATCATCATCATTATCAACGCTTGGCTTTGGCATCCTCCTCAAAATAAACTCGACGACAAACATTAAAGTTACTCACACATACATATAAATTTATGTGTGTGTGTTTGTGTAATTCTTGTGGCTGCCTTTGTTGTAATTTAGACGCAATTAAATGTAAATAAATTCACAATTTAGTTGTAATTTTTGCTGCTTAATTTTGTGTTATTTTTTCGGAATATATATGACTTTGTGTACAGTGTACCCTTCAGATATGGAGTATGTTAGGTGTGTGTAGAATCGAGAAACTTGAACTGAATCTGAATGATATATTCCTATCATCGTATCATCTTATCTTACCAAATAATTTAGTTTTTATAAGGATAGAAGTGACTAGATTTGACTTTCTATGTTTCAAAGTTGAAAACTCCTCAAGTTATTTGCACAAAACTTACAAATTTAAGATCCTAATTCACAAACTTCAACGATCCATAAGCAGTATACATCAAAGTCGCAATTTCCAAACTACAACAATTCGAAAACAAAAGTTTCCTTAAACAAAATCTATTTTTTGTTGTTTATGTTTTTTTAAAAACCATAGGAGCTATGGTCCTCTTTTGTCAGAAGATGCTTCCCAAATTCACGACAGCTAGATTCGACTGGGCGAATACGTTTATCTGAGAATTTAAAAGCACATGCAGAACGTATGCAAGCTACTAAAGTTATATACACTAATCAAAAATATTCAAGACCCTTATCCACAAACTTCAACGATCAATCAGCAGTATACCTTAAAGTCGCAATTTCCAAATTACAGCAAATTGCAACCCATCTTTTCTAGGCATTTTTTCTTGAAAACCGGAAGATGCTTCCCAAATTCATTCGACTTGGCAAAGTTCTGAAGTTATGTATATAAACAAACCATCATAATGAAAATAGAGTATGTTTTCCATACAGAGTATCTTAAAGTCTGATCTTCCCAACTCTAACATCGTACTTGTTTCTTTTATTTCAGTTTGTTCTTAACTTGGTTTGTTGCTTGCCTCTGATGTTTGGTGACCCGATTTCCGCAATTTAATGGCTTTTGTTTCTCTTGGCATAATTGCTGAGAATGTAGCCAGCCGTCGCAGGTAGCTGGACGGTGAAGGGGCTTAAGAGGTTAAACCCGAGGGGGCAACGTCTACTACAATGCTATGAATGAAATTGTTTGACTTTCTTTCTGCTGACTTTATTTTTTTTTCTCTAGTTTTTCTTTTTTTGTGGGATTTAGTTATATTACTTTACTATTTGTGTGTGTGTCTTGTCTGTTAACGAGCAAGTGATAATTTTTTGGCAGCTCAGTTTATTGACTTTTGTGGCATAGACACAATTGAGGCATTTTCGGCCCTTTGTTTGCCAACATTACACTGCGTCCATTAGTTAGTTGCAACGGAAATGAGACATGCCTAGGTTCAAGGTTATTTGCCCTCGGTACAAAATGATATCTTTGTTAGTCACATAGCAGAGTGTGCGCTGTGCCTCGACAAAGCGGATTAGTTGACAACGGCAGGAGCATACTAGGGTAGTAGGGGTCTGTCAGGAGCTACTTGGCTCTGAAGCGGAAGTGGCATAAGACATGAAAAACTGAATAATGGAATAGCCTACCAAATCACTTAAGCGATATCTGGCATAACTTACTTAGCATAATTGGTTATGGAATTTAAATTAGCATGTGTAATCTTAATGGGCTCAAAGTGTTTTTAGAGGGTTCCCAGTCCTTATATCATTCATACCATTCATATCATTAAATATGTATAACAAATGCAACTACTAATGTGTAACAGGTCTAGGCATATCTTCAAATCCACTTTACAAACAATAAACGTCACGAGTGTTATTTATATTTTAAATGAAAATTCTCCTTGAAATCCCATAATCGTATATTCTGTTCAATAAATGTCAGTTAAACTCTTTTAACCCTGAAGGTTTCTAGTTCGGTGACCATGAGAGCTTGTTTTTATACAGAAAATGGTTCTATTGAGTTCTGTGCTAGAGATCTGCGAACTGTTACAGAAAAGCAATCCTTCGGGCGCCACATATCTCTATTTAGAACAATTCAATACTAAAGTGTCTATCTATCGATATTTTTAAGAGTATTGGAAATCTTTCATGAAAACTTTTTACCACAGTGTTTCTGGCCAGCCAGCTAGCGAACTTTAAGAGAACAGCAATCCGCCGGCAGCTAGATACCTCCATCTAGACCAATTTCAATACTACTACTCAGTTAAAAAGTAATTTGTCTATGTTACTATTTGATCGACGGATTTTTGAAGAAAATTCAAACGGAAACTCAAAACTCAAAATGGTCGAGTGATTTCTGTCACACCACTGATTACTTTTCGGAACCTTGTATGTTGAAATTTAGCCTCCTGACAAATCGCTGTTGTTTTTCAAATAGCCGAAATAGATTTTTGGTTAAACTGTATTAGGATTTGTACACTTCTGCTGACTCAAGTAAATTATAAGTCACCATAAAATTAGTCACAATTATGTAATGCGTAGGTTTTCAGAAGTAATACATCAGTTTTGTATCTATATATTATGAATAAAATTATTATTTCTACAACTGTTTACAACAATTGAGTGCTTTTAGAAAAAGCTGTGTGACCAAACATTTTACTCATATTTCACTTTTTCCGAGAACTGTCACTAGAAAATAAAGCTTGGTGAATCCTAATTAAGATTCGATTGCGCACACATTTCAAAAAACAACATTATGAAAGTATGTATACTCTACGCAGTACTCATACACGGTTCAGACTATGATCTATAAACGTATGAAGCTCTATGTTAAAATCAACAAAGTTACGATTACAAAATCACGTTTGTTTTACAAGCTATTTTTTAAAAGATCCATGAAATTTAAATCAAAGCGTGTAATTTATATTAACTAAAAATGTTATAGTGTAAAAGTTCCCACACTAAACTATAAAAGCTTTCCACGCCTTTTATGTTTAATGTTATTTTAATAGTTTTCAACAACAGAAAAAAAACTAGAGTGTATTTAAGAAAGTTAATTAAGTAAGATTCATTTTCTTAGGCAAACAGTTTTATTACGTTTTTTGAATATTTATGTATTTGTTTTTTTTTTATTGCAGACAACAAAATTCTTGGGACTAATCTTCGGAACTCTGCTTTCAGATTTGTAGACAGGTCATTAAACTGAATACGAATATTCGCATCGGAATAAGAACTTTATTGGAACTAGTGTTCGACTTGTCGTTGACATTCGACAACTTAATACATGCTCTCATAAAAACTGATTGCGAAGACAGGAAAAGCAGGAGTTTTTGTTTTCTAACGTATACAGTACATTTTTTATTTAAAATCAATTTTTATATGACTAAAACGCATCGTATCCAAATTAAACATATATTCTGCTTATCGTATTTATATATAGACCTTTAGAACTTTTTCTTGAGTTTTGAATTCACTTGAAAATCGAAATAGTTCTAAAAAATGATGGAAAACTTGTCTAAGAACGTATTGGAAAATCTAGACCGCTTGGTTTATTTGTGTAAAAAATATCAACAAAACTATTTTCTAAAAATAAACTAACCTAATGTGTGACAAAGTGTAAGAACTTTTTCGTTTGCTACTGAGAACTCTAATTATTTTTTTTACTACTTTAAAAATTCATTTGCTATCTTGACGGCGTTTCAAAGATTGACTGTTAACAGTTTAGATTTGAAGCATTCTAATGAAATTTATTTCGATTCATATTCAAGGCTTTTATGAATTATATTCATTATAATATACTAAAACATCACCTAATGGCACGACTTTTAATGATCTAATACAGTCTGCCACATCGTTTCCTAAAGAGACCTGTAAAGTCGGAAACCTTTATAACAAAAATCACACTTCAAAGCGCTTTTCAAATAATAATGCCCAACACCATAAATCTCTTTAAAGTTACACATAAAAAACTTAAAAACCTAATAATTCACTATTCAAAACTCTCAATGGCTAAGCGTACTAAAACCCACATAATCCTCCTAAAATCCACTAATAATTAAAACTTTATAATCTCATAACTCAAATCAGCTGCAATACCTCTCAAAGCACAGCTAACTTTGTATACTTTATTATTATACATAGATCATATCACATTAGTTTCAGCCATAATTTAGACATAGTCTCCAAAAAAAAAATAAGAGTTCTAAGCGCTTAGCCGCTTCGCCGCGTCTCTAAAAGTCGGAACTTCGCGCCGGAAGCGTACAACATTGCCACAACATTAGCATACAAATGTGCTAGGGAACAAACAGCGCGGAGAAGCGTGATTTCTTGACTAATTTTTATGACACTTTTCACTTTATGTAAAGAAACGGCTAATTTCGAAATTTTTATTTATTTACCTTATGGCTATTGACCTGAGGTACAAAAGAGAAAAAAAAACAAAACGTTGAGCCGTAAAGATTTTATCGTCTAGGATGTGTCATAAAATTCGAGTTGCACACACTATTAAAAACAATAAATGTCAAAAATGTCTCCGTGTTAGGGGGAACCCGCTGTAAAAAAGGCAACTTTTCCAGGGTCTGACGGGGACAGACTTGAGATTAAGTGCCAGGCCGGGAAAAACTGGTCAAGATGCAAAAGTGCTCAAGCGGTGGTTGTTGTAGTTGTTGCTTATATTATTCACAAACAAATCACGTAAATTATGGCCGGGTCCTGTAATTTCTTATCGGGCAACATGATTTCAAATGATAGACTGTCTGTACATTGGCCAGAGATTTAGTAGGCGCGACAAGTTTTCCAGGGAATAATGTAGCGGTTTGGTAGCGGGAGGCAGGCAGGGCCGAGCGGGTGAAAGAGCTAGTGCAATGTGCAAAAATCTAAGGCAATTTGGCGACTGGCGCGCTGGCGCAACGCATAAATTGAACATTTTTATCTAATCCGCGGCATCTGCGCGACGCGTACATTAGGCTGGAGCCAACGACGACAGCGACGTCGCCATAGGCTGCAGCAGCAGCAGCAGGGAGAAGCAGCAATGTAGCTGTGGTCTGGGGCAGCAACGGCGACAATCGACAGGCAATAAATCACCAAAGTTGCCACAAAATTTTACGCGTTTGCAGAGCAGAGCGCATACTTAAACACAGACGCACACACACACATACAGTGGCGGACGAAAGTCTACGTACGACCACCAGTTTTATTCCTTCAGGAGTTCCAAAGCATTATGTCCAATAGAGAGAAGCAGGCGTGGCAGACTATAAGTTCCATCGATAAGCCATGTAGCCAGGGTAGATCTCGGAGATCATAAGGGACAAATGCTACCAAAAGATACGCAGACAAAACTGCAGCACAAGCAGAAATGGAAGGCGTATATAGACTTTTGACCGCCACTGTACACATTGCTAAAGGCAAAGCAGCGAGAGAGCGCAGAAATTTATGTGCAAGATAAAAATCGGCATTAGAATAAATTGTCAGTCAAATGGACAGCAACAAAAAAGAAGGAATGAAGAAAAACTAAGATGTATCGTCTAAAAGCTAAATAAAATTACGCCTTAAAACTTCAAGTCAATAATTATGTCTAACACACAAGAACGTTTAAAAAATCTTATTACTTAGATGCTGAAGGTCATTTCTGACGCCCCAACAAATTAATTAATTTAATTAAACTTTTCAACTTTGTGTAATATTATCAATATACTGGCATATAAAAAACGAAACTAATATATTGTTATTTCATAGATTATTGAATTTTCAATTTATGCAAGTCGGTAAATAGTATATTTCTAAAAATTATTCTCTGCGACAGTAAAACAAAACAACGAAATGATCTTGAATTTAAGAAAAAAAATAAGGTTTTCATTCGCTGAGAAGCTCTAACTTGGTTCCTTTTTTCATTTTTTTTATCGAATAATTTGAACCAATGGTAGTTTTTAAGCCACAAACAAACAGCGTGAACTTGTTGCGCGAAAAACCGATCGTCTTATCGGACAACTTCATCGGTAAAAAAAAGTGCCCGAAACTTTGTTATATGAATATTAGAGCATACCTCCTTTGTGATTCTTATGATATGACTTTCAATAGGTTAATTTTTTTAATTCTAAACATAGACTTGCATATATCTATAGTTCTGAATAATGAAGCGTACTTCGAAGAGCTAATTTACTTATTTTAAACACATGCCAATTTTCCAAGTAATCTTACTTTGTTTGGATGGATGATTTTCGCATCTCATATCGAAAATTTTCTATTTTACAAAGACAATGATTACAAAAGCATCCACCGGCACAAAACTGCCAATAAAAATTAATAACTTTTAATAATAAGGCCCTATTTGAGGAATGTGCAAACATCCTCCCTAAAACATTTGAAAGTTAAAACGGTGGTTGTTTGTTTTTAGGTTAAAAGTTGTACAAATTGTATTGATAGAAAATAATAATAAACAACTAAAGTTGTTGTCTTGCTTTAAAATATGTTTAACTTAAGTCTTAAAAGGGAAATAATTCTGGAAAGGAACAATATGGTGATATTTCAATAGCACCTTTGTGAAAAACTGAATATGGGAAGAATCTTGGGCTTACAAAATGAAGTGACAAGCAATCTCAGCTTTCAATCTGTGCAACTTTCCCAGACATTCATCAATTAAATTCAAATACGGTCTTAAATGGCCCCAACGCTCATTGGGGGTTAAAACTGCAACAAAATAATTATGTTTCAAACTTTTACTTACTTTTACCGTTATAGCACCTCACTGCTGCGCTCTTTCTCTCCTGCTCCTACACGAAATGTGAGCGTAAATGCAGACGACGTTGATGAGCATTAAAACGCACGTCGTTGTTGTTGGCTTTCTCTAACCATAAGGACAATAATCCGTCGCGCCGTCGCCTGTGTCTATGTGAGTGTGTGTGTGTGCCGTTATTAGCGGCGCGTCGAGGCTAGCGGTATAATCCAATAATCCAACACGAATGAGCGTGTGCAGCAGAAATTGCAAAAAATAGAGACACACAGACAATGCGCAACAACAACATGCGAGTGTGCATGTGTGTGTGCGTGTGTGTGTGTGAATGCGTGGGCAATTTCGGCACACAAATTAGATGCCAACGCCAACGCCGACGCCGACGCTGACAACGACAACGACAGTTACAACAGCATTCGACAGCGCAGCGTCGCTTTTTTAGTAAATTAAACTTTTCACTTTTAGCAATTTTCTACAAAAACAACAACAACAACACACTGAGAGACACACACAGTTGAAATGGAAAATGGGCAATTTTCCTGCCGAAATGCCGACGACAATTTGAGCCGTTTTCTTTTGCTGTTTTGTTTTTCTCTCTGCAATACGTTTTCGTTTTGGTTTTTCCAATCACAGCAACAAGAACAACAGTAAACACACACACACACACACATAAACAAGACGACGCTAACGCCAACGCCGCCGCCGCCGCCGCCGCCGCAACAACAAAGCACACAACAACAACAAGACGTCAGCCAGCTAGCTAGCTACAACAACAACAGCAACAACAAGCAGCGGCAACTTCTCGCTGTAGTACACAAAAAATTCCTTTTTCGCTGCGCTGCCGCGTTTTCGCCTCCTTTTATTGGTATTTTTTTTTTTTGTTATGTATTCCACTTCTATTCTATTTTTCTTTTATTAATGACTTTTTCACCTTTGCCGCAACGCCGTAGCCGTCGTTTAAGCTTGCTTTTCTTTTTACTATTTACTTTATTGACTTGTACACTTTAAGCACTCACCGTAAATTTTGTTTAATTTTATAAACACACACACTATTTATTAATTGTTGCAAACGCTTTGCTTATTTGCTAAACATTTGGAATTTTTCATTGAATTTTCCGCAAAACACAACAAAATATTCTCACACAAATTGAACGAGCGCCGCGTCGATGCTTTTACCGCGCAGCAAACCCGTACGAAACAATAATTCTCGAAACACAAAAAAACACGACGAAACGAGATTGAAATGCGCTGCAACTGTGGGGAATAACAGCTGCTGTGGTGGAGTTAAGTCTGTGTATTGTTGAATTAAGAAACTCTCCTATTAGCAGCTTGGGTGCTGTCCACTTGGCTGTTCCAGCCCTGTTAAATAACAGCGACGCCTAAAGGCACTTACTTAAAAAAATTTACTGAATCAAACGGTTTACAAAGTATTTACTTGACTGTAAATAATAAAATAATTTAGAGTTTATTGGTTGCAGCTGTTAAGGTGCTTTACAAAATCAACACCAAAAATAATAAAAAGCCGCGCTGTAAAGTTAACATGTCTGGCAACTGGTAGAACTGCCAACTTGTTGCCCGCTGTATTTGTTGCATTTAAATATAATTTTAAAATGAGCAAATAGTTTATTTAAGTCATTATTTTTGAAATAGTAATTATTTAAATATTAATTTTATTGCTTTTAATTTAAACAACTGCATAACTGTTGGTATTTTATGTTGTTTTGTTTGCAATGAAGGTGCAAGTTATACTCACTGACAAAAAGCTGCCTGCTATAGTACAAAAATAAGCGCGTTATTTAAAAATTTTGAGGAAACTGCCTTACAGTGATTTTTAAATTTAATTTTAGTTAAGAAACACAATTATTATTTAAGTTAATATTTAAGGCAACATACCAATATTTCAGTCAAATTTCTAGTAATAGAATGAATTTAGAAAAAGTACATACCATTTCAAAAGGTGAATAATGGTAATATAACCGAGCACAAAGGCTTCGGAAGAAAAAACAATCTGCACAATAATGTTTCTCATACTTTCTTTTATAGAAGGGGAACATTATTTCAGTCTACATTATTTTCCTTTTTTCTTTTTAACTATCAATCTGCTGCCTGAGCGCTAGGGATGGATCCAATCTCTTAGATGAACCGTCGTACCCACCACAAATCTAATCTACCCTCCAGTAGGATAAATTATTTCGGCTTTGAGAAGAAAGATATTAGCAGAGCTTAAAAATTTGCAGGATTTTCTTGATTAATTGTCGCGCTTTGAAAAATTTCGCGTGCAACAATTTAAATCATTGATATAATTCTTTGAAAAATATTTCTCAAGTATTTTCGCGCCTTTGGAGCTTGCCTATATTCGAATCTCATGGATATCTCCACCTTGATACAGATTTCATTATGATTCCTTCTATTTCTTCATAGAATGCTGAATGAATGCGCTATTTTCATGATTTGAGAAGAAAACATGTGTGGCCGGCGAAATATTTCTGCCCATATGTTGCTCCTAAGAGGTTGGCCTTATATTTCCTCTCATTTCTTCATATTTTCATATCTTCATACCATCAAATCATTGTATCTTCAAATCTTTGTATATTCAAATCTTCACATCATCATATCTTTATATCTTAATGCCTTCAAACCTTCATGTCTTCCCATCTTCCTATCTTTAAGCCTTCATGTCTTCATGTTCCCCTCTCTCACTTTCTCGACTTTATTTACCTTCTATTTACTTTCGTCTTCTATGCCGTTCTTTAACTCTTCACCTTTAACTCGTCACCTGCGTTTGACCAATAACTTTTGTACACACATATCATAGGAGGTAGTCTGACACCCTAGCAGTACCTAGCTATCGGCAAGTTGCCGATGTTTTGTTAATCTGCAAGCCAACTTAAGAACCGTGCACTACACTCTGCATTACGCTCCGAACTACCTAGTAGACGAGCAGTGGTCGACGCTTTGGTAAATAGCAATATTGGCATTGGCATCACTGGCAATTTCTACACTACTGCACAGTGGTAAATAAGCATTTTGCAATTAAATAGCTTTTCGCAGTTGCTTCATCGGGTGTAATTCATTCTGTAATGAAAACCTTTAACTTTTTTGTAACATACCTAATAGAGGCATATATATTTATTGACGATTGCAGCGGCTTTTTCCTAATTCATCACATAACATTAATCGTACATCTTTTTTAATCCACAAGCATATTGCTGTTTACCAAGGAGTCGACGATTCCTCGAATACTAGGTAATGCAACGTGTGGTGCACTACTTTTAGTGTAAATTTATATTTACCAGTAGTCAGTGGCTACCACGCTTGCTGCAAGGTAGTTACTGATCTGTTCGCTCTGTAATCGGTGTCCGAATCGCCTAATTGGTCATTTTGATTGTGTCGTGCTCCCTGCTTGTGTTTAGCGCGAACTCGTTGATCTCTCATTGCCCGCATTGTATGTTCATTTTTTTCGGCGTTTTGCATGTAATTCACCCGCTTATTGTGGTTTGCAAGGGACGTAGAACCCACGCATTTAACTGACTGCGATGTGTCACGCTTAAACAATTCAAATCTTCTATCCGCTCTCGCAATATTTCTAACAATTATTTTGTTTTATATATGGTATATACATATTTTTTATCGCTACTGATAAGAAAGCTCAAAATAACAGCGCATACCTCATTTCGTACAGCAAAGTTATTAGTTGATGTTTGGTTTTGGCAACGTTAACTTCTATTCATGTTCGGAGCGGTACAAAAATGGTGTAACCTTAATAACTGACTGAAAATTACAAATAAATTGCACAATTTTATACTGAAAACAATAAATGTGAAGTTAAAATGCTGTTACAGTGCGCGCTAAAAGTTAGCATCTTGTTGTTACTGACGCTGACAATCGCGCGAACGGCTTCCATAGGTGAGCGTGTTGTTGTGTTACATAAGAGAAAGTAGTTCTGCGACTCAAGCGATCTCTATCTTTTCCATATTACTTACAGATGAGCAGTGCATGCATGCGGACAGCTGTGAGCGCTGTTTGCAAGCTCACCTCAGCTGCGCCTGGTGCACGGATAAGGTAGCTCTCTTGTATCTAACTTTTTTGTATGACTCATTTGCATTACTTACGCTCTCAGACCTACCAAATACGCTCGCGCTGCTTTACACGCGAACAACTGTTTACCTTTGGGTGCAATGAAACGCACATCTACGGCAATGATCCTCAGCTGGATCTAGTGCAAGAGACGCCGCTGAGGGACTATGAAACTACGGATGAGCAGGCTGTGCAGGTAACGCCGCAGCGCGTACGCCTCAAGCTGGTTAAAGGTGCGTTCACACTATCTTATCTTTGGCGGCTTATCAAGTGGTTCTAATGTTGTTATAGGCGTGTTGTTGTTATTGTTCTTGCTCCTACCCTTGGCTACCCATAACAAAAACAAAAAAAATTGTGTCATCATTTTGTTTGTTTTACTCATACTTTTAACAATAATGTTATCAAAACTTTTTGATGTCACATTTAGCTAGGAAGCGTGGGAATCTCTTTAGACGTACATTGAACCTGCTCTTAAAATAGCATACATGCAGTCTCAGTTTTTACAAGTCAATGCTAAACTTTTTGGGGCAGGTCTCAGCTTTTTTTGTTGGAACTACTAACAACAACAGTTTGTTGTCAATTTGCCGTCATTAACTGAGTTTTCATATCAAGTGACGGGCCTGTACAATTTAGCAATTAAATGGAACACTTTTTCAAGCTGGAAATAAATTTAAATTACCAACTTGTAGCGTTACAAGTTGGGGAAAACATGACTAGTTACTCGCCACGTCAAAGCTTAGATACTCTTGCATGCTAGTTGACATTTATCAGAGATTTATAGATGACTAGCTGAACCGGCGCGCTCCGCTGCCCATTGATAAAGCCGTCAATAAATTCATTCTTCTTCTTAACTGGCCATAGCAACCCGTTCTTGGGTTACGGCCTGATGTAAATACATTCTTTCATTGGAATTGTGGTTTTACGTGGTGGGTCCCAAACCCTACGCACAACCTTTTAAAGGCCTACTGGTCTCGAAAGAACCCAGTGTCATTGTTAGTCGCTTTCTTTATATCCTCTACCTTTATCTCCACCTCTACCTCAATTCAAAGAATTCTTTACCTAGTAAAATTTAATGCTTGCCTACTATATAAGAAGAAACACTTTTAGTATGTTTTATATGTAAAATCGTTTTTATCAATATCTCCTGAACCCTTAAGTCTATTTTATTCAAACCTAGATAAGAACACTCTCCAACATAGTGGGAAACTATCCTCAAAATTTCATCAAAATCTGTCAAGTAGTTTTTGAGGAGAAGAGTCACAAAGAATTAGCAGTCATTTATATATATATATATATATATATAGATTCTGAATCGTAGATTGAATGCTGTCATAAAAAAGTTCCATCAAAATGCATTTTTATGCGCGAATACTACATAAACTATAGCTTCATATGTGATATAAATAAACAATAAGACTCGCTTACACGATTATAGAGTTTTTAAATCTTAAATTGTTCTTTCGAGAACTTTAAGGCTAAAACACAACTTTTTGGATTTCTGCTTCGAAGCTTTTATGAAGAGTGGGGATAGTTTCCCAACTCGGGAAAAAGCGACATATAGCGGACAGTGTGGAAAGCTTTTCATTTTCAGATTTAAATCGCACACTTCCAGCGACTGCCTTTATGGTCATTGCATGTGCAAATTTCACTGGAAACTCAATGCGTTTGAACTGCAACGGCAAATCGGCTGAAGTCAAGGGGATTCACGGAAAAAGACATTATTCTCTCTTGAGTCCTTTCAAAAACATTGCCACTATCACATTGTTTATAAGCTTTGTAATAATCAGTCGGGTTCGATTGCACAGTTTTGGGGCATGAAGATTTCGTAGCGATGTAATGATGACGATTCATCTTTAAAACGCAAAAGATAAGATGGCATGCCAGTAAAATTAAAATAGTTTATTAATTCCACTGTATATGTAATTGACTAATTCTTTTTCGTTTTCAACACGATCGATCGATTTGTACGATCCCAACGTAATAAGTAGGAGTATTCCAAATAGTCATACATAAATCGTCCAATTTGATCAATGTTCTGAATTATCTGAATGTACATTCTGCACGTATGGTACATTGTGCATGTAAAATATCCTCACTCATCCTTCAATTTTTCCCACAACTCGTTTAGATTATTTGGCAAACATGATAATAAATATTGAACGTATTGGATGGGGTGTAGAACCCAGAGAGTGTTGCTGATCCTGTCCATCTGCCAAATACAAACTGAAGAGAATCCTTCCTGCATACCAAATGAATATAAGGTCTAAATATGAAGTCATTTGATTCAGTGGTTCGCGAATTTTAGTATCTAATGAACTCGAAAACGGTTGGACCGATTAACGTGCAAATCTTTTTAGCATTTTCGTTGAAGTTCAAGGAAGGCTTATGTATGTTAAGATGTTAGAGGTGTACATTGTGCTTAGTTTATTTGTTGCAAAGTGTTATCTCTCCCAAATAGTGGCCGTAACAGCGATTAAGTTGGTTCTTTCGGTGACTGGCATATGACCCGAGTAATGTTGTAGCTGATTTATCCACATAGGTGATGATGAAACAACGATGAAACAATTATTTTTGCTTAAAAGCAAACCATGCGTCATCTAAGTGATATATACTGATAAGAATCGATTATTTACATAATAGACCAATATTATTTATATAAAAATCGGAAGTTTCTTTGCAAAATTCAATTTGTAAGCCGAAGTCTGGCGTCACAGTTAGATCGATGTGACTAAAACGCACAGGATTAGGCAGGAAAAGATCTTGAAAAGGAAAAATTGAGTATATCACTGAAATGGGTTTTGAATGAAAAATTACGATAGGAAACCTTTTCAAAAAAAAGGACTACTACTACTACTTAACATACTTTGTAAATGGGAAAGTTGGCAAGACTAGATCCACACAGATTGGCTTTCCGTTTTGAGTATAATCAAGCTCTGTACTTTGTATACACTTCCTGAAAAACATTAAAAATTACATGGCAAATTAAAGATACCTTCAATCAATGGTATATCAAGCTCTTGCAAGCCACAATTATGTGATGGAAGAGTTGGTAAATTGCATGCTTAAGGATTAACAACGAATTGATGGACTTTAAGTATCATGTAAGCAACGATATGGACAACAAAAAACACATACACATATGTATGTGGAGTTGGTGTGAAGAAGTCAAGTGTGGTAATGAATGGTTTGTATCGAGAGTTCGGTAATATATATAGACATGAATCCATATATATGTAGCTAGTGTGTATGTATATTTATCTGCATATACTGTAAACTGAAAAAAAGAGGGATAGGCGCTGGGCTGTTCCACAGCGCATTTCATGTTTTTATAACAGTTCATAAAACACGTCATTAAAACAACACTTAACCCTTGACTGCTTCTGTTGCTCGCGCGCTCTCACGCTCTCATTTTCCCCAACTCTATTCTAGGGCACACGCAACGCGTCCAGCTGAGCTATCGCACGGCACGCAATAATCCACTCGATTTGTATGTGCTCATGGATCTCACGTGGACTATGCGCGATGACAAGGATACGCTGGTGCAGCTGGGCTCCGAGTTGTCACAAACTTTGCGTAGTCTTACGGCCAATTATCGACTGGGCTTTGGCTCGTTTGCGGACAAGCCGGCTATGCCGATGATTATGCCGCAGCTGCGCGAGAATCCCTGTGCCGCTGAGCATGCACACTGTGAGCCCACCTATGGCTATAGGCATCAGCTGCAGCTAACCGATAATATCGATGATTTTGTGGCCTCCGTCGCGGGCTGCAATATTACTGGCAATTTGGATAATCTGGAGGGCGGCTTGGATGCGCTCATGCAGGTGATTGTGTGCCCCCAGGAGATTGGCTGGAAGCAGCAGGCACGCAAACTGGTCATACTGGTCACCGATGGCTTTATGCACTTTGCAGGCGATGGCGTACTGGCGGGCATAAGCCAGCGTAATGATAGACAATGTCATCTGAATGAGGCGGGCGAGTATACTGGTTCGCTGATCTATGATTATCCGTCGCTAGAGGAGATCTATCGCGAGCTGCTAAGGCGTAAGATCAATGTTATATTCGCTGTAACAGAACAAGTTGTGAGCACTTATCGTGAGATGAGTCAGTTGATGCAAGAGATCAGCAATGTGGAAATACTCAGCGCGGATTCCTCTAATATATTGGAGCTCATCAAGAAGAGGTGGGTGGTTAGCGTTAATGGTGCTATACAGAGTTTAATGGTAATTCTTATTGCAGTTATGAGAGCTTTATCAAGCGCACACAATTCACAGACAACAGTCCGGAGTTTATTCGACTGGAGTATTATACCGATTGCGGCGGACAGTTTCCGGATCTGAGACAGCGCAACTATTGCATTAACGTTAATTTGGGCAAGCAAATTGATTTCTTTGTGGATATCACAATGAAAGATTATCCAGCCAATGGCATTTATGTAAGTACTCGAATCGATCACTCGAATCTTTGTAGCCATTCTAGCCGTGAGTACAGAAGCCAATCCTAATCGCAATCATTTTGTATTTGTTATGAAAATTATCGTTATCATCATCGTAGACGGAACGCTCGATACAGTTCCTACATCATAATTGTAATTGATCGTAACGATAGGCTATACATCTTAAGAAACCGTAACGGAATCACGAATTCCGATGAATGAACTTCAGTCAAATGATCGTTTTCTCCATCATAACCGGAACTGGCTACAAAAATTTCGTTTAATGAAACGTTGGCTGTAACGATCACAAGTAACGAAAGCCGTAACGGGGATAAAGTTTCCTTATCGATAAACGTTATCTGAAACAACGCCATAATCATTGTAATCGTAAATGATATCGTACTAAAACTAAGATTATTCTAAATGTTGAATGAATTTCATCCAAATCATCTTTATCGGCATCTTAGCCGTAACTGGCTATAAACATTGCCTGCGCCGTAACGATCGGTTGTAAACGGTACCACACCTTAACCGTTACGATCGAGAGTAACGATAACCGTTATATATATGAATTATTGTTATCGACAAGGAAACTGCATTGAACGGCTCTAAGCGATAACTAACTCAACGTCGTCACCGTCGTAATCGTAATCGAAAACGTAATGGGTGCACGAATTTCGATAAATAAACTTCAACAAAGTCATCGTTAACGCCATCTTAACCGTAACTGGCTACAAACAATTGCTAAGCCGTAACAAAAAACATCGTAACGGTTATGATGGCGAGTAAACTTAATTAATAGTTTTTCATGCAAATATCAACTCCATAACCGTGACTGGCTATTGGGTTGCTGTACTAATCGGCTATAAATGTAACCACAAACTTTTTAACATCTTCAATTCTTGCAGACTCACAAAATTCGCGTAGATGAAGCGTCTCTAGACGAATACATGGAAATCGAAGTGGAGCTACAGCGACCTTGTCCTTGTCAGGAGGAAGCCCAACACGATGACGAGTACGGTCGCTTTCAATGCGATAATCAAGGTTATCTCAACTGTGGCATGTGTCAGTGCGATGAAGGATGGACGGGTACATTTTGCAACTGTCCCACCAATCCCTCAAATGCCACCACCAACGAAGCTCTTATGAACATGTGCCGTCCACACGTGGGTGATGAGCCTACGCTGGGCGCCATATGCTCCAATCACGGGGAATGCGATTGTGGCAGCTGCAGCTGTGATCCCGGCTATGCGGGCAAGTACTGCGAGTGCCTGGACTGTGTGGACTGCGATGAGTCGCGTGCCGACTGTGTTTGCGGCCAATGTGTGTGCAAGTACGGCTGGTCGGGCACGCGTTGCAACTGCAAGGATTCCACAGATGGCTGCACTGGACCCACGGGCGAAATATGCTCCGAGCGTGGCACATGCGAGTGCGACGAATGTCAATGCGACGATCCTTATCTGGGTAAATTTTGTGAGATTGACATCAATACGGAAAACAAGCTATGCAAGTTCTATGAGCCCTGCGTGATCTGTCTCATCGAGCAGAAGCAGGGTATGGGCGCCTGTCACAACCTCAGCGAAGTTTGCTCCAGCGCCCAGTATAATGAGCGTTTTAGTTATGTTTTCGTTAACGAGCTGGATGTGGAGGTGCGTTGTCTGGCCAGAGTTACCAACAAGCATGGCATACCCTGCGATAACTACTTTAGCTATAGGGTGGCCGACCATGCCAACTTTTTGGCCATAGAAGCCGTCGATTGTGAGCCTCTGAACTATGTTGCTCTATTTGGGTTTATTTCCTTGTTTACCTTGCTAATTGGACTGCTATGTATAGTGCTGTTCTGGTGGTGTGTGAAAATAAAGGATGCTCGTGAGTATGCGCGTTTCGAGGAGGAAATGCGAAACAACATACGCATGGAGAATCCCATCTATAGAGATCCGGTGGGACGTTATCAAGTGCCTGAGTCACTTAAAGAACAATTTGATGAGAATCCATTTGCCAATTAATTGGGAATTAGATTTCGGTTTTAGACTATATAGATTTAGCTGTAATTATAGATTAATACTCTAATAATTTTATATAAAACGGCGTTGCTGAAAGGTGCATAGATATGTTATAAAGATCCGTTGGGGTGCTTTCAAGTGCCTAAATCATTGAGTTTAAATATTCATGAAAATTGGGAATTCGATTTTATCTAAAAAACTCTAAATACAGATCAGGCCTATTGATTCCTTCAGATTTGATTTTTGTATAGCAAAGAGCGACAGATGACTACACTGAGAAAAAACTACAAAATTTCTTAATGGAATCGAGCAAACTCGCAGCAGCTCGGCTAAAGCATGCACTGAGAGAAAACGAAAACTTTTAGATTTGTAATACAAAACATCTTAATCAAATTTATTGACTGAAATTAAAGGGTAAATACAGAATATTACCACAAATTTAAAAAAAAACTTAAAATCTTTGAGAACGCCTTGGAAAAGGGGTCAAACAATTAATTTTTTTGAAATAATTTCTACTTTATTAAGGTGTCATCCAATTGTGACGATTTATGAATAAGAAGAAGAGGGGTTCGAAGAAAATACAGTTTTTACTCTTACAAAATTAAAAACTGACCTCTAAATGTTAGATTTGAGACAATCAGTGCGTGGTGACGATATTTGTTAACAGATTCTTAATATTTTCGTCTTATTTAAAAAAAAATCTTTAAGTTCCGTAAGAAAGCAAACGCGATGACACGACTATAATCTCCATATTTTAAATTTCACTTTAGCTTTAAGAACTTTTGTGACGTATTTTAAGAAATGAGATGTTCTAGAAATGTCTTTCAACCAAATTTCAAGCCAATAGCAATTTGTCGTTTTTCCATATTTGAAACTCAAGCATTTATCGTGGACACTTAGACAACTTTTGATAATGGCACGATTTCGGAATTGTTAGAAAAATTATTTTAAAAAACGCCCAAATCATTTTTCAATCTATATTTATACCCTGTTTTTATTTAGCTAATTTGTCTAGTGTTTTTTTAGTGTGTTTTTATTCTTTTCTCAGTGTACGTAAAAATCAGGTCACCAATATAAATTATTAAAAAAGGATTTGTAAGACATTTAAGAATGGAAATTCACATATTTACGTATTTACTATTGGACCAACTATATTTCGTAAAGTAGACATGAAAGTTGTCGAACTTTAAAGCACAAAAGCCAATCTAGAAAGTCTAAAATCAATAAAATTTGCTGCATAGTGTAATTAAATATTAAACTTTGACTCGATTGTGGATGATAGAGAAAAAACTAAATGACTCGAAAAGTTTTTCTCAGGTTTAAATTTGATTCTTGGCAAGCAGTAATATTTAAAAGTTTGAGCTAAATACGAAAACCATATTTTTGTTTTTTTTTTGGCATAGTTCAATTTAATATTTTGTTAATTATTGAATACCTGCTAAGTATTTATAAGTTGTATTGTATTGTATTTATGTATATGCTATTTGATTTAATAAATTTTATAAATTAACTAAATATTTGTTACACAAAAAAGGTAGAATATTAGCTAATTATAAAAGTTAAACAATGTATATTTGACAATTGCTTGTACAAAAGTTGCAAGACAAAGTCCTTTTAACTAAGTATTCATTATATTAGTTTTAAGAGTTTTTTAGTAACATATTTTTCTGAAAATGTACATAAAACAGTTATTGATATTTTTCGAAATTCCACAAAAAATCACACGGCCTATGCCAAGAATTTTCACAAATTTTTTAAATAACGCAACAACAAAACTTTTGAACTGAATACACCAATAAAAATTAAGACTAAACAAAAAATGCTTTAAAGTAGTATACAGTAGTACATCATATCATTCTTATCATATAGCAAACCTGAATGCACTTGACTCTTAATAAAAATCTGTATATAAAAATACAAATCAGCATCCAAAAAAAACTAATCGTATGCCTTCCTAATCGAACTAAACGTAATATCACTAGACTGGTTTAAATCGTAAACGTTTTTATAGTAATTAAAATATTTTGCGTACGGGATTAACGCATGCGGCCCACTGTGCCTAGAGCCGTTAAAAATGCCAAAAACACAAAATAAATTAAACATAAAATGCAAAAATGTTGCTTCAGAGCACGCGCTCCCCCAGCGAGGGTGTGCGCTGGATGAGCAATGAGGGTGACTTGGCGGGCAGCGTAACGCTGCTCAGCTCGGCATTGAGTGCGGCAATGTGGGCCCGGCTCTCCTCGGAGCGGTCTGCGGGCAAGCGCATGGGGGCGGCAACGACGGGCATGGCAATGGGCGTTGGAGTTGGCTTCGGTGTGGCGATAACGCTGGCTATGCCGTTTGTTTTGGCTTGTGGCGTCTGGGCCACACCATGAGGCGCAGCATCGGTTACAAGACGACGCAGAAATCCGCAAAGGCAACCCCAAGGGAACGCCCTGAAACAAAAGAGAAAAAAAAACGCAGGAATTGTATAACAACGGTAAAGCTAAAGTTAAAGGTAAATTCTATGCATTATGTATTTAAGTGGAACACAATGAAGTGAGGTGGCAAACTTTCTTTAGCTACAATGGTTGGGATTAGAGTTATGTATTCAATTTTCGAAAACATTCATTCACAGTGGTTGATGTAATCACTCCACAGGTGCACTATAAGGATACTGTTTGTTGCAAATGAAGGGTTGAAATTACAATGATACTTATTTCTAATGGATTCGGAACTTATTCATGGTTGTGTCCAGAATCTCTAGATGGTTTTGGTTGAACTTTTAACATTTCATTTCTTGAACCAAATAAAACATGTTCGTGCTCTCAAAACTAGTCTTAGCTCAACGACGTGCTGCTTTTGCGTTGGACATCGGTTGTAAGAGTAATCTGTCACGAGTTTCGGTATACTTTCAAAGAAACGAGTATTCGTTATTCTCAAGAATTAGTTTGAACATTACTCTTTCTTATATGAGCCAAAGTATCCTCAATGCGTGACACAATATATTCACTTTTTTAAGTAATTGAATCAGAATGACAACTACCGAATATAAAAAGTATTCATTCGATAACATTAACTTTAAAATATTGAGCAGTGTTTTGGAAAGCATAGAATCATCAATGAATCTGGACTGTTTCCGAAACGGATTTGGCGAAGTGACTGCACTGTTCAGAGTACCAGCTTCCAAATATCAATAGTAAGCGTTGAAAAATAGTGTAGGATTAACTATAACGATAAACTGGATTTTTCGACAAATCGAAATCGGAATTGAATTTGGGAAATGGGTTGAATAGCATACATAAGTTCAATTGAGGTTGACAGTTAAAGTGAAAACTCGCAAAGTATAAAGTACTCAATGGAATCAACGAATAATTTTGGAGTAATTATAAAACTTTAAGTATTTGGCACTGAATGAATGTTCGTGTAAACTTTTGAATACATGATTTGAAGAAAATATTTTCATGCATTTTAGATGTACATATTGTACAAAACTCACAAAGTATAAAGCACATCCAATTGAATCATTGAATACATTTGAATCAATGTAACTTTAATAGTCTTTGGCACTGAATGAATATTCGTTTAAATATACGTAAGAAACTCTTCGCATGTATACTATAATTCCTGATATAAAATTTCAATCATTTGTTTTAGATACTCATTTCATAAATAAATAATATTATTATTTTTAATAATATTGAACGATTTCATTCATTTGTTTTACATATTCATTCCATAAATTTATTGTAATTCATTAATTGATTTTTTGGAGTTTATGAATATCTTCTTAATTTTCATTGATTGACTTCATTGAGTCCTTCATTTTATTTGCTTGGTTAATTTATTGTATATTAATGGGTTTCATAATATTTTTATATTTATAATATTCATAAATCATTTGTTGCTTATTTATGTTACTCGAAATTGACCGGAAAAGGTAAGATTTAGCTAATGACTTTTTTTGTTGTCATTCGTAATATTCATAGTATTCATAATTTTCATAATATTTATAATATTCAGAATATTCAGAATATTCATAATATTCATTATTTCATAATATTCCTAATATTCATAATATTCATAATATTCATAATATCACAATATTCATAATATTCATAATATTCATAAAATTCAAAAAATTCATAATATAAATAATCATAAAATTCATTCTAATTTTTCTTTCTTGAATTTTAAATACATAATGATTTCAGTAATCAGAACAACAAAAGGGGAGAAGTTAGGAAGTTGTTAGGGGAGAAGTACAATGAGTTGTTTCTTGGGTTTTTCTGTGCTTCCGGACTTAGAAGGGAATTTAATTTTATTCAAGACAAACGAATCAAAGCGGCAACCACTCATAACATTCATTCTCTTTATTTCTTACATTCATTTACTTTAAAACATTGATTCATTTATGATGGGTACAGATTATTCATTCCGCTCACTTATCCAATAAATTCATATGAATCATTCATAGCTCCCTAATGGTTCTTTCCACTTACCACTTGAATGACAGCAAAAACTTGAAGAAACCAGGTATAATGGTAAGCTTCTCGTTCTTCTTAATGGCAACAATAACACGATCTGCCACATCATTTGGATTCAATGTGGGCACCCATCTGTAAGATTGGTTTGCAAAAAAAAAAACACAAACCAAACCCAATGTCAGTCAAAATTTCGAACTTAAGAGTATAGTTACCACTCACCTGGCATTCACATCGTCAAACATGCCTGTTGCCTGTATGAAGAACGGACAAATGCATGTGGTTTGTATATTGCTATGGCCAAGGACTTCCAGTTCTAAGCGCAATGCCTCGTCAAAGCCAACCTGTAATTACAGTTGTTCAATGTAAATACTTTTGCCACACACTGTTTGTATTTTGCATAACTAACCGCTGCAAATTTGCTCGCACAGTAATCGACCAATTTACTAATGCCCACATGGCCGGCCAGTGAGGCAATCGTGGCTATATGTCCTCGTTCTTTCTCGATCATTTTTGGTAAAAACGCTTTTGTGGTCTGCAATGACAAACGTCCAATTAAGTGTCAGACATGGTCATGTGGTCAAGAATCAAGTAACAAGAACAGCAACAACTGGGACAACAACTTACCCAAAAGTGTGCCATTACATTCACATTGAAAGAGCGCTCGATCAGATAGTCTGGTGTCTCCAAAAGCGGCAGACCAGAGACAACGCCTGCGTTGTTTATAAGCAAAGTTATCTGTAAGCAAAACAGTAAAATGATATTATTGGTAAACGGTTAAGGGAGCTTAAGAGAACACGTTCTTAAATATTATAAGAATATACCTTGAGACTAACCACAGAAGCTTGTTATAACAAGTTTTGTGTGGGGATTACACCATATACACATTCCTTCAGATCAGTGGTCGGCATTTTCGTAAATGTTAATGCGTCCAAAAGGGACGACAATGAGCGTTTCGACCTTGCTCTTGTTTCTGAAGCAAGAGTTTAATCTATTTTCATGCATTGGTTAGATTTGAAATTGGACGTAGTATTTAGATGAAATAAACAACCTCCAGGAATTGAAATAAGCCAATTCTTTTAAACTTATTTTAGGATTTCTCAACTCAGAAAACATTTTCATTGAACATCTCAAGAAATGGACTTTATAAAAGTTGGCATTGAAAATCTACTATAAAAATAGAACAAATACTGGAGGTTGCTCTACTTAAGGTAGGATATGCGAAATTTGCTTGCGTCAGTTCCTGTGCTGGATACAAGTACAAGATAGTAGGCGATTGTGACACTATTGACAAAGAACGCAATGGGAGGCCATTAAAGCTTTAAGACAGTGAGTTGCAGGCCAAGATTGATGCCAAACTTAAGAGCAACTCGCTATGCCCTTGGGAGTGACTCAACAAATTATTTCAAACAGTTTTATGTCTTGGTGTTCCACATGAACTCAAGCGTTCAACTGCTCCAACATCCAAATAAGAAGCGTTTTTCGCATCATATGTTTACTGGGGTCTAACTATAATCCATAGTTCTTGCTATCAATTTCAAAGGCCAAACCAAAAATCCATGGCAAGAAGCTAATGTAGTGCGTCCATTGGGATCAGCTTGGAGTTATCAACTATGGAACCATTACTGAGGAGCATTGCCCATTTACGCAATTGAATCGGGCATTGAGAATGTCCATAGGCATGACAAAGTGAACTTTTAGCCACATACGTCATAGCAAAATTGGATTAACTACGAACTTGTTTTATTGCATATCTCAAGTAGAAGAGTAGTAGCTAACGATGGATAACAGTTTGAATGTATACGAATATATACAACAACGTCAAGCTCGTGCCTTCTCTCCTTCTTCCGTTAATGGATAAAGTCACACAGAATCCGTTGAGGTCATGGCTCTGCAAGCAAGACCCAACCTAATACTATGTTCAATAGTACTCAATAGAACTGTCAGAAAGGCAGCTGAAAAGTTACTTATCCACATTGCGCCTAGTTACGTTCACTTTAAGATTATGAACAGCTGCTAGGGCCCTAACCAAATCTGTGGCCAGACTTTCTATAACGCGACTCATCTTTCCGAATGCCCCCTGATGCAGGTCATATCTATTACAAGGGCCATCTGCCGCCGCTCGCTCATATTTCGGGCACTATTTTGCATTCTGTCCACGCCTGTTATTCGAGCCTCTCTTTTTTTTTGTTAGAAAAGCAAAAAAATTAGTGCCTTGAACCGTCAGTTGGCTCTTACCTTGTAATTGCCTTGCCCTGAACTACACTAGCCTAACACTAATGTCATGCTTAGCTGACACAATCAAGGCAGCTCGCTTGCTCGATCAGGACCACAGAACTCTCGTTGTTTAGTCTGAGCATATTTCCCTACCATCTCTTTGTCTTTTCTTACATGTCCACATATATGTATTTCTCCTACCGCCAGCTACCACAAGAACAACAGCACCAAGCTGCTTTCAAAGAAGCAACTATTTGCCATGCACTTAAGCCTGGAGACCAACTTCACACTGAAGTAAATTTGCTCCCCGTCAGAGTTTACTGGCACCTCCTCATTTGTCAGAACTTTCAAAAGAATCATGCATCATTTAGCTTTCCAATGTCTGGTAGATACTGTCGCATTGTGATCGGCTTGCCATCGCTCATGTTGCCCGCCTTCCTATTCCTATGAAAGATAAGATAAACTCTACATTCTTCATACGGAGTGTGCTGCGAATGTGGTCCAGGAGCCAATGCAGAATGCAGTTGCCCCGGTGGAACATTTAAAGCGGCAGCTCTAAGTTTTAGCATGCAAGTTCTAGCTTTTTTCTGAATATTCCAAGCTCCTAAATAGTTGCTCGTCTAGGATGTACCACGCTGTGATGGAAGCCCACTGAAATCACCAAACAGTAGAGGCAGCCCGTTTCTTCGATCCTGACAAGAATGCTACTGATATCTAGTGCTTGCCTCACTTATTTCTATTTCTTGTACATTTTCATACAACATCAACGCAAAGCGTTACAAACTTCTTAAAAAAAAAAACGACAACTTGAAATACCAATCTACACAAAATGTGCATGAGCTACTTTGGTAAATAAAAATTCTAAATTTATATACATTTTGGCAGTTTTTGGCTAAAAAATTCGGTTTTTCTTTTAAATTCGTGGCCATAATTTGTTGAACATTGCGTAATGTATTTTTATTTGCGACTTGTCTTACTAACAAGTCTTCAAAACGTTCTTGACTTGTTTGCGCAATCATTTAACATGGCTAATGGATGCCAGACACTTAGACTAGACTCTCAATTTTTGGCATACATTTTAAAGTTGCCCAAAAAAACAAAGTGAAACTTTGTCTATTACACATGCAAAGTGCACATGTCGTATGCGTAATTTAAGATCATATAACTCAAAATAATTATATGGTTAGCGCAAAAACTGAAGCATGTCAAGGTCCAAATGCGAATAATGTAAAAGACTTGAAAATATTATACTATATTACTTAAGCTAACTAAAAGTAATATCAACAATTAAAACTAAAAAAAAAAAAAATGTTGTTGCGGTTGCTGTTGCTAGTTGCGCTGCTTTCCTGTGCATGTAAATTAAACAACAAGTGCAACACAATTGTCATGACAGCAACAACAATTACACTAGTTGCTGCAAATGTCAAACAGTTCAAGTGCAGCCGGGCACACATTGCGTATACGCAATGTTGCTTTATAGAGCAAAAGCAACAAAAAAAAAACAGAGCAACAAAATCACAACAACAAAACTTAAACATAATTTAACGAGGCGTGCATTAAAATGACAATAATAATAAAAACAACAGCAGACAAGTCATTAAAAAATATTAAATGTAATATTTCATTTGTGCAACAACAACAACTACACTGACAAACATAACATAGCAACAGAAAAAAGGTTAAACCCCTAAAAAAACAGCAGAAAAACAACAACATCTGCATAACGCATGACTTACTAAGTAGTTAAATGGTTTTTTTTTATTTTTTATTTTTTAATTTTGTTTTTTTAAGTACTGTTTGTTGTTGTTTTTCAGAGCTACTGTTGCTGTGCCGCGTCTGTCATTATATAATTCGTTGTAGCCGCTGCTCATTCAAGCCGTCAAAAGGTTTTTTCTATCATTTTTTTTTTAGGTTTTTTGCGTTCTGAGCATAAAATTATATACACATGTTTTAGTTTTTAATTTTTGGCTATTTTGCTTAATTTTGCATGCTCATTTTATGCATGAATTTCTGTTTTAATTTTGACCATTTTATGCTAAATTTTAGTTTAGGCCATTTTTATGATTTCGCTTTCATTAGCTTTGAACTTGTCAGTGGTTAAGTTTTTCCATTTCGATATTGTTGTTAACCAAGCTTAAATGTTATTTAAATTTTAAATGCAGCAAATTGAATAAAAGTGAATTAACTCACAAAATCTATTTAGACATGAACTCGATCAAGGGCAAAACTCTTTTTTATCCAGAACGAAATGTATTTGTGCAAAGCCGTAGATACAAAAGGCATTGCCATTCCATTTCATACATTTTTCTTGGCAAATCCTAATTACACCGTCCTACTTCGGAATTGGGTTCAAGCCATTACAGCTTAATCTCAAGCACGATTTGATACATATCGATGTATCGATTTATTTTATAAAGAATATAATATAATCTAATACATACAATACATTTTCTACCAATTTCCATAAGTACCAAATAAAGAAGTTGAGTTGGGCAACCTCACTTGAAACTTGTTTTTGTCGAGCCAAATCCTCTGCCCAGCACACGGTTGCTTAAAGGCAACGCCACTCCGTGTAGACACTTCGTGCTTTTGAGTCTAAAGCACAGCCACCACGAAACTCCACGTGGGGCCGCAACCAAAAAGTTAGCACATAACCAATCTTAAAAAGTTATCGTTATATGTTATCCCCAACAGTTTATAGTTCTTGCTATACATTGGACACTGTAACTAGGAAAGTACAGTCGCCTACTGATTTAAAAGATCCTTCAATTTACTCTTGTCCAGCTGATACCCTCTACAAAATTGTTCAAAAAAATCTAATTTTTGCGCATATTTTTTCATATGAAAGGATTGGTGAAAGGAGAGGGGTGTGTGGTCTTCTTTATGGATACATATCGATATAGTTTTTTTTTTTACCATTTTCGACACCCACCCCCCTTGCCATCAAGCACAATTATCACGTCACGAAGCGTTATCTTTCTTAATATTATACAAACACTGTTTCTATTGTCTTTGACTGAAATCTCGTATTCTCCCTTAGGCGCGGAACGAAGTTTTCAAGCGAAGATGTGTGATTTGTATCTTGCACGATAATATCGCCCGTAAGTTCTCTCGTCTACAACTCTTCGCGAATTGCTTCATTTTAGAAAGCATTCTAATATCGAGCGAACGTAACAAAACACTTCGTGAAAGAACCCAATCCAAAAGCTCCCAGATATCTTCTTCGTCAGAAGAGGCTAGATCTGCGAGCCCTGCTTGAATTAATCACGGGTCACAAAACATTTGGCTAACATCTGGCCAATATGGGCCTCGTTGACGACGTAACTTGCGCAGCCAGTCTTGAATAAGCAGACACCACGAAGCACTTTCTGTGTTACTGTCTGGCCTTTGCAAGGTCATGGATGCGCATTTTGGGAACTGATACACTCAACATGGGCGATGTTTTTACTCTCCTTTGTTTTCGTACTCTTTCTGCTATTTCAACTGTCCTTTCTCACTTTTAACTGGCTCTCCCGGGCTTGGTACTATGGGCAAGGCAGCCTTAGTTCAATTTTCTACCGATGCTTCAATTTTTTCTGATGAGCCATCGCGCCTACCACAAATCCAATCTTATCTAATATCGAGCGAGATTTGGTGTGAGATTTTTTCATTCTTCAAATCTCGCTTCGTGTAACAAATTGCCTTAACAAAATCGCTCAAAAACATCACTTTTTGTACTTTTGCAAACATATGGGAATATTCTATGATATGAGCTCCATGTTTTAGTTTTTAAGGTTGGGACAGTTATTTTCTGGCTATTTATTGTAATACATCCTTTTACGCGTAAAGAAAACGTGGTCAAAGCGAGGTCTATCTGTATGCAGCGATGAAATCTGCAATCCGTCTGGGACTAATTACGAACAGCTACAAGATGCTGTCCTTAAAGTAACTACTAGGATATTTGAGCCTTCTAGTAAAGGAAGGCGCAGACAAACAGAGTTGGTGTTCCACCGTTTTTACAGTTTTACCATTTAAAGTAAGCCTCTTGCATTTGCACTCTCCCTCAAGGAGGTGTAAAGCGGTATACAGTTGCTTTCAATATATCAGGTACACGACTCCGACGATATTAGCCTTATAACTAAGACATTTTGTTACAGATGTCGGATTTGAAAATTTTATATATAAACTGACTCAATGATGGACGAGGATCAATTATAGCAAAAAAAAACACTCTACCTGGAACACGCTACAGTGATCGGGAAGACTAAAACTTGAGCTGTTTTAAAAAGGCATAAAGACGAGTCGACCTCCTACGCACCTTGATGGCCAAATATTATATCTTCAATATTAGAAATCACTGAAATATCGTCTTCTTCCTTCTTTTTCGACAACATCACAACCCTTACCCAGCTCTCCTCATGTAATCAAATAACGTAATATATGGACGTCCCCCAACTAGTTGTGAATTATTAGACTCGTCTACAACTGTAACTGGTTGTGATTATATGCGAAAATATTTGAAAATTGTCCTCTTCCTTTATCGCAAAATTAGCAATTGCAGTATTTTTGCCAAGGGACAGTTCATAAAAGACGTTACCAAAATTTTGAAGACTATGAACCACCACCATGAATTTTAGCAGCTGCCGAGCTAAAAAAAAGACCCTTTTTGTTTGTTATCTTCCAAAATACTAAATTCAAAACAACCAAAAATTCTTGAATTCGTACTAATTGAAAATGTAAATTGATAGCACTAACTCATTAGCATACAAATAAAGCCACAGCCTTGATTGATAACCTGGCCAAAAAAGTCTTCAAGTCTTCAAGCTGATGGATGACTCACTCAAGAAATTGACAACAAAAACAGTTTACCTTTAGGTGCTAAAAAGCATACACTGTGTCAATACGTGTTATGTAGCTAATAGCTAATATTAGTTACTTTTATGTTGCCACAAAGTTTTTGGCAAGTGTTTGCTAATGAAATTAGCAGTTGCATATTGACGTTGCAATAGCAACCAGCAACAGTGTTAAACAAAAGTCAACGTATGCAGTTTATGCAACTTGCGGCAAGTAATGACAATTTGTGGCTGTGATTTTTCCTTTATGGCACTTTGATGAGCTGCATCTTTTGAGCTTGTTCTTGTTGCTGTGCAATTAATTTCAACTCAGGCTGCACTGTAAGTTGCACACACTCAGACACACAGTAGCCCCTGCTCCATATTGTGATAAATTGCCTGGTGGCATGCTACACAACCTGCAACCTGTTTGCAGTTTCGATCGCAGAGCCGTTCCCAACGACTTTGGCCTGTTGGCTTCAGTTTTGTAATGTGCAACCATTTTTCAAGGTTGCCAGCCTCAAAATGACGCACTCATGCATAAAAAAATTATATATATATATAGCGTCTTAGAGTCGTTCATCATTGTGGTAAATTTATGACATAAATATGCATAAATGTGTGCCGAATGGGCGTGGCATACGCCTAAGTGTAAATATAACACGTGTTTTTTCTAGCATAGGCACTTTTTCGGGCAAGGGTTGCGCCGGGTTTCTTGCATTTACGATAGATAATTAAACGCCCCTTAACAAACAATTACATGACATTCAGGCACACATAAATCGCTCATCCGTGCAACGCGCAACAACAATGCATGTTGCATGCTTCACTTGCCACACGCAGCGACGCACTTCCCCATAGTTGCTACTATATCTAAGAGTCATTAAATGTTGCGTATGTTGCACTTACATCACCAACTTCAGCTCTGATGACATCGGCCGCTTTGTAGACCTCTTCCTTCTTTGATATGTCCACCACGTAGCCCTTGCAGTAGCCACCTGTCCCTTGCACAATTTCAACCGTTTCGGCTATGCCTGAGTGAAGTTAGGGTAGAGAGTCACAATTGTCATTTGTTTTGGGTTAGTTTTATCAAGTCGTTGACTTACCCTGCTTGTTGATGTCCCAGATGATAACTTTGGTGCCCATTTTACCGAGTCTTTCGGCGAGCAGGCGTCCCAGTCCATTGCCTCCACCGGTAATCAGTGCGATATCTGTGCTCAGCTCCTTTTGGGGATAGCCGAAAGCTATGTAGTAGAGGTCCTGAAAATAAAGCAAAAGAAATAAGGGATGTTAACGAATTTACCAAATATTTTATCGTCAATTTTGTAAGAGATTGTTAGAGTAAAAAACGCTTTTCGCAAATTGAGTAAAAACCAAAAATTTTAACTAAACATTAAGCTCAGATTACTTGTAATAAGTACACCTTGTATCTGAACGAAAAGTGAGTCTAAAGCGATCTTGAAATTATTTTTAAGAGCGCGCTCCGCTCGGCCCATTAGTTTCTAAGGCAGCATTACTAATAGGCAACTACCGAAAAAAGAGTTTTTTCAGTTTGATTTCCCCACGATAGTGAGGGACCGAACATCAATCGAAATAAAAAACATGGTGGGGTCGCATTCACCCTGGCCCTTGGTTGAGCTAAGTGAAAATAGAGTAATTATGAAAAATATCTTGAAAAGTAAAAAAATCCAAACCGCGGTTTATAGTTAACATTTTTTTTATGTTTCTTAATAATTTCAATTCGGTCATTTTTGATGATGATTTCTCATTTCCCAACTTATTTTGACAGTCAAATATTGCACAATCAATAATAATAATTTTCTATTGATGTTATCACATGCGACGCATTTTATGGCAATAATTTGCAAAGAACGGAAACTTAAAACTTTCTCTAAAAGCACTTTGAATTCGGAATAGAACAATGTTTCTTTTATCAACTTCTATTACAAATTATCAGTGCGTAAAATAGCTAACATCAAAAAGAGTTCTACCTGGCCCTTTCAACGGAGAATGGCCTGCCCCTTCTCACAGTATATTCTTCATCCACACGCACAATAAGACATCGGCAGCGGAGATGCTAGATGTTAATTCGCTAGCTTATGTCAATGTCGTCTTAAAGTTCCATCAGATGCGTTAGTTGATCTTAGGGTTTACTTTCCGCTTAAACACTCCAAGGGTATTTCATCAGACTACGTCATCACCCATGCTTCAGGGTAGTATGAACGTCTCAAGTGTTCTGCAGTTATTGAAAAAGTACCTCTTGGTGCTGGTAACGCCCTCTCGATACTTTGTTATCTGGTATTGACTACAATTTGGTAACTTAGTTAATATTAGGGAACTCTCTAAACATCGATTGATAAAGCCTTAACTTGCAATGAACGGCATAATAAAATATTATACTGCCAAGAACACAATCGATTTCGAATAGAAAAGAGTTCGTCACAATAGACTTACAAATTTCAGAGTACAACCAACATTAAGACCTCTTTGATATATGGAATACATATAAGTCAGGGTCGTAAGTATTAAGTATCTGTCCTATCAACAAACTAAAGATTGGTCGTAAAAAGTTTGTTTAAACTAATGTGTTTTAAAGTAGCACTTTAGTAATGAGCTGAAAACACACACAAATTGTCGATTTACACGCTCATCTACCATCACGTTTGTTGTCTAAGTCTTTTGTTTTAAAGGTTGTTTTTCTAAGTTAAGTAGACAGTATGGCAAACCCAACGAAATTTGTACGGAAAAACAAACTCCGCCTGCATATTTAGTTACCACTAAAAGATTTATTGTTCGCTACTGTCAGCCATAAAAGCATGTGGCATGAATCACTTTTTTCCAGCATTTCGACTGTTTTTCGACTGTTTTGCGACTGTTTTCTGACAATGCATTGTCAATAAACTGTCAACATTTATGGGCGCTTGAGGCGGCGAAGCTGCTGCATTGTCACCAAAAGCAAACGTAGGAACGCACGCAGGTAAAACAAAAGACTTAAACAACGAACTTGCACGAATTAACATAAACATTTTGTTTGGCTTTTTGTTGTTGTCTTATTGGAGTGGCTGCTGCTGTTGTTATTGCTATTGTTGTTGTTTTGGACTTTTGCAGAGTAGCACTTTTCACTTGCCACCGGCAGCGAATTTGCAGCCTGGCAGCACATAAATATTCGTGCCACACGCGACGTCACGTCATCATAGCCGCCGCCGCCGCCGCACAGTGGGTCCAAATGACTTAATAAATCGTAAAAATTTTGAAAATCTGTTGAAGAGATTTTTGCAGTCTATTTTGATCGTAGAGTACACACGTTCGCCAGATAGACAAACTTTCGACGAGGACGATTTGTTGAAAAATAAGCACAATTTAGAACTTGGAATTATTCCATGACATGCAAGGATAAGACATTTAGTAAATAATATCGAACTTTAATACTTTTTTTTGAAGCTCCCTCTATGCACAGCTGTTCTATGCATTTTATATTTTGAAAATATCTTCACTTCCTCAAAAGTTATGATTTTCGCCGAAACAGAAGTCAGTTGGACCCACTGTGCGGCGTCCATGCCAAGCGTGTCCAATTATTTTGACATTAACAATGAATGTGTCGCAACACTCTGCTCCTGGTTTTTGTTGCTTTTGTTTTTAACAAAGTTACCCGAAAAAAAATTAAATCATAAATAAAATGGAAATTAATCAAAACGCAACATGCCAAGGGTTCAAAACCGGCGGATTTAGTGACTGTGTTCAAGCCGTATATTATTTTAGCAGCAACTTCGTGATGATTAAGAAACAACACTTAATGATAATGATGATGAACTTGTCTTGCCTTTCGTTTTTCTTTTTGTCATTATGCTGACAGACATTTTGTCACATAATTTGACATGCTATGCGCATTTTTTTAAGCTATTAACAACTACAAAAGGAAATGTCCAATTATAATTCGTACATAACAAGATAATAAGAAGTAAAATTTACGATCAGATTTCTGGAGAAAAATATATGAGTAAACGCGACGATATGATAAACTTGGGTAGTCACACTTCAACCAAAATGTCTAGAAAGGAAGGGACATGTAAGAATATGTAGACCTTCTGCATGTCTGCATGCCTGCGCGGAGATGGTCGCCAAAGTGTTTTACGGTAATCCGATGGCTGTTCGAGCAACAATCCACTTGGAGAGGGGTTAAAGTGTGTCAAAACATGGGTTTTTGGAGTATGTCTCGGAGTCCAAAAGACAAAGAGCGGAGTGAGCGCTCCACGCCAAAACGGAGCAAAGCGGCGCATGGAGTTTGTGTCACAAGGATAAACAGTTAGTTCTACTGAAAAGAACTTAAAAGACTCCAAAGGAGAGTAAGGAATAGAATCGCCAATACTTGGGGTCTTCACAATGAGCGCCACAGACAAAAGCAGTGTGGCAACTTTTCCCTAGACGCCGTACAGCTCAACCTTGGCATCCCCGAACTTTTGCATCTTTCCGAGTATCAAAAAGCAACACAAGAACACAAGGCACTTGGAAAGCCATCAAAGAAGCGACAACAAAATGCTTGAACATTTCATAGATGAAAATCTAGCTGCAGGAAGCTATTTTGAATTTCGCTTCATTTCAGTTTCTTGTACATTTAACTGACTAAACATTTTTTTACTGAACTTACTCAACTTTCTCTATATTACAACCTTGCACAAATGCGTTGAAAACGGCAAAAAGCAATTCGGTTAGTAGCGATCCCTTCAAATACAAACGTGTATCAACGTTTTACTATTTGCCAAACAGATATTTGAAACGAAAGTTAGGACGACACCGTTTGAATAGTGAGCGATCGTGCTGCCGAAACGCATTACTAATAACAGGCAATATACAAGGCTTTCCCTCTTCGAGGTAGTGAAAGAGAAGGCGACACTGTTGGAACAGTGCGTGAAACGCTTTGCTAATAAAAGTTAAGGTAATCGCTGTTCAAGTTAGTAAAAGAGAAGGCGACACTGTTGGAATAGTGAGCAGGACTTATGTTCTTCGAGTTGGAAAAATAAAAACAAAGAGAGCGCAAATAATATTAGAAGCTACATAGATTTGTTCTCATAAGTAAAATTTCTATTAGAAATGGTATAACAAGCTATCATCAAGCCTAGAGTGGTAGCTTTTTTTCAAAACAGATTTGCAGCGTTTTTTTAGATGACAATCAATCGCATACATTCAGGCAAGGCTCTATTCGGAAATGAAAGCATAACTAAAACATATCATATAAAAAACACTAAAAATATTAGTCATAAATAAACTCATATTTCATAGACAAGCGCTAGTTGCATATCAATATTTCTTATGTAAGAAATACATAAATAAAACCCACTTTAATGTCAATAACTCTTTAAACACTATAATTCAGACGTCCCGGAAGTGAATTCCTTTAGAATATGTTTATACTACTATATAATACCGAAACTATTGTACTTATAAATAACTAAGTCAAACTAGTTGTCCGATTAGCCATTCAGGTTCTGTCTGTCTAATTCATACAATGACTTGATGTTTTTTTATTAAATTTTTCGCAGACTGTCGCACTTTTAACAATAAAAAAAAAAACCAAAAACTATAACTGTGTTTAGCATACATGCCAACTCATTCAAAAACATGATTTTTTACATTATAAAAATTATCTTATATCTTTTGTACTATGCTAACCTTTAAAAAAACGTTAAACGAAACCTGCTTAGTCAGAGTTTTGGTCTATTGAGAGTTTTTATTCGATTGCTAGGTGAATGCCAAGGTAAAACCCAAAACGACCTTTGTAATGTGGAAAAGTACAGCAAGTTAAGTTGTGTTCGTGTAAAAACTTTAATAGACATTTCATAATGAATAGTTTCTTAGGTGTCGCTTATATGATTCTAAGGTTGTTTATCAATGATTGTCTGCCGTCTGTGCCCCCCAGCTGTATAGTTTATTATAATCAGCTTATGATTCTTCGCATAAGTTGTTAAGTTTAAGATTAATCATTAGTTAAGTATGCTTGGGGCTACATATGATTGTCTGTCTTTTTGGTATTGCCCAAAAGTTGTCAGTATGTTATGTTTATAAGCTATGAAAGATCTAAAATTGTTTATAAACTACTAACAAAACTTGTTTTGCATTGTTTATATTTTCTTAACTTATTTGTCAGTTTGATTGATAGCATTTATAGTCTGATCCTAGATCATAGTATTTCGCAGTTTTTCAAGATCTTGCATTGCTCGTAATACCTATAAGCCAATTTATCCTATGTCTTTTATTGGTTTGCTTGTGATATTTCTTGCGTTTCTTTAAACCTTGAGATATCGTAACTCATTTGATAACTGACTCAAGAATCCATTGTCTTAATTTGTTGTTTTGCGTGTTTCATCGCTTTATTGTTTGCCTGCTTATCAGCATTTTTGGATTTGGTTTATTTGGTGTTTTTTTTTTTTTTGCTTTTTACGCCTTTATTTGGTTATGATGCTCGCCAATGAATTACCAGACAACACAGAACTCTGATCGCGGTCCTCACAGGCAAAGATCTGATCTGATGGAGCTACAAATAACAACCAGGGCAAAACGTCAATTCCGTACAACTTAAATAACTTTACACCGAAAAAAACTGACGAAATAGTGATAATGTGCATTGAAAATATCCTTTCAATTATGTTTGATGACGGATGAGACCTATTTTCCACTCTCTGCCGTCATTTGGGGAACGTAATTCACACGAATTCATTGGATGACCAAAAAGTAACTCTTTTGGCCGGGCGTTTGCGCCAAAGCCATAATTGGGCCATTTTTTTGTTAACAGAGAAAATGAAACAGTCGATGCAAATCGATATCGTTGGATGTTGAAACAATCTGTCTGCCTGAAAATGCGTGAAAAAGCTCTGAACGGTTACTGGTTTCTAATGGGTCCTATCCACAGCGACTTTAGTATGCTACACCAAGACAAAGGAAAGGGAAAACTCACGTTCCTAGATCGACAGTTCAGTAAGCTCGAAAAGTAAACAGCTGTGCAACTCTACATACTGGATTTATTGCAACACCATAGATTAAATACCAGGAGCACGTTTTATAGTAAAACAAGCGTCGGTTCGGAGCAAAAACCTGCTGTTTACGAAGAAGATTTTGGCACTTCACAAATCAAAGGACGTTGTCAAAGTTCTTAACTGGCCATAATAGCCCGTTATCGGGTTACGGCCTGATGTAAATAAATTCTTTCATTGGAATTGTGGTTTTACGTGGTGGGTCCCAAACCCTACGCACATTACGACTTGGAAATGTATGGAGCGTAAATGCATTTGAACATATTTGCTACAATGCAAAGATAGCAAATTGTGTAAGCACCCTGCAAGTTTTGATTAAATTCGCGGTACTGGATACCCGCGTATCTCTTGTGGTGCAATCATTGGCTTAGAAGCCTTATCCTCCCCGGGATCATGTTCAGTGCACACTCATCCGTAACGCCTCTTCCCAGAAGTTCTCCAAGCTTATCGATTAATCATCTATCACACTTCTGCATACAGAGGGCACACACAATGCATGATCCTCAAGGATCTTGCATGCAGGAAAGCCATGAGTGAACCATGGCATGTCAGCAGGGATTCAGGGTGGAGCCAAAAATCAATATCTCGCAGGTTGTAAATGAATCCAGGATAAAACAGATCATTCCATCTGAAATGCAACACTTCATCCTGCAATGCCACTTTCTGCTTCCATACGAAACTTTGCTCATATCAAGCATAAAGTAATGGCGACGTTATGATCCAATGAGACCCAAATAAGCAAGTACTTAGGACTTGTACTATTTTGTTTATTTACGATTTACTTAATTAACTCAATTAAGTTTAAGTCTAGAATAATTAATGAATATATCGTGTATACAAATTCTGCCAGTGCTTAAAGTCTTTTCAAAGTAATTATTCTATTAATGTTTGCGTTTTTCTCGTTCGTGTTTTTGCACTCTTAACTCAGCAATAACCTCTAAACGTTTAATCAGCCAATTATCTATTAAATTCTTAAGCCAACGTGTCTATCTCTACCTTTGCATTGCAAACTGTTGCACAATTATGCAAATACAAATAAAGCTGCTGCAAATACTTGGCCAAAATGCCACAAAGTGCTAATAAACAGCATGCACATGGCTTGCATGTTATGGCCATGTTCATGTGGACTCCAATGCACCGGCTGATCATGTGCTACCCGTTTTATCTTGATGCAAACTTCTAAAGCGCCACATGCATATTTCTCATCAGCGGCAGCAGCAGCAGCCGCAGTCGCAGCAGTGGAAACAGAAACAACCAAAAGTCACTATACTCTGTGGTACGCTCGTGTAATCAAATGTTTGTGCTTAGCAGCAACATGGGGCATATGGCAACAATAACAACAAAAGCAACAACAACAATAATAAGTAAGTAAACAACAAAACTTGTTTCCTTCTCAATTGCAGCTTGGTTAGAATTGCGAAAGATCTAAATGTGTGTGTGAGTTAGCGTTTTGGCCAGGCCGAAAACAACGAAGCCAAGTCAGTTTGTGGCAAGCGAATTATTCTAAGCCTGGCTTGAGTTATTGCCATGTTTGTCGTACTTGAGCTGAAAGTGAAACCAGCCACTGGCAAGTGCAGCAAGCAGCATGAGTGACAGCGACGGAAGCAGCGCTGCTGCCAGCCCACAGCTCCAAGCGTGTCTTGCCAAACAATAACAACATCAACATGTGGCAGCAGCAGCTGCCTAATTGGCTCCAAGAAGTGTTCGAGCGCCAAAAGAGTATTTGCTGAGCGCAAATTTGAGCCTAAGCAAATCAAGAGATAAAATAATAAAATCTAAGCTCTATCGTTAAACTTATAGAGCTAATTTTTAGAGCGTTTCTCGAGTTTTGGCGCCAAATGTACCGATATAAACCATGAAACCAATGCCTCAGACATAAAGAGCTTTAAGAGTAACAGCAATGCAATCCACTTTTGCATTATAAGCTAGACATTCGTGGAGGTTAATTTAAACCACTTTCAGGCAAACAAGAAAGTCGTAAAATTTCCTTTAAAACAGGGATCGGCAGCCGCAGAAGAGAACAGCTTAGAGCACATTCAACCAAAGCGATTGCTGCGACAGATCAAAACTAACATGTGCATGTATAAAGGGTTCTCCCAACCCTGCTTTACAAGCTGCTATAACATATGAAAGGGAATATAAAGGCGCAATTGAACATAAATAGTCTATACTAAGAGCGCTGAAGGTATCCAACTTAAGCTACTGACTAAACTATCTCCTATAGATAAGAACCACCTTCAGTTGGCCTGCTGTGATGTAGCTCTCAGCCTCTGTATTATCCAAAAGAATTTAGTAGCCAGAGTTAATGCCCTTAAGTAGCCTAAACTCTAACTCAAATTGGGCACATTATTTGAATGAAGGCAAGATATACCCAGGCCTACAGGCAATCACGGGCAAAGACACTTATTAATACATGTAATATATGCTTTATAATAGAATCAGAAAATTAGGAGAAATTAGATGGCGAAGATCACCTATTCCAGATGAGTACGAACAAGAGTCATAAAAAGTAACTTGGTTGTATGGGGGATCATCGATTTCCTGGCCGAGTTTTTAATAATTGTCTTGGTTCAGATTTCACTTAGTACCCGATGGATCTCCAATAATAAGCTAAAAAATTATCTATTTAAACGTAACATCTGGTTGAACCTACGAGCAATGTGTTAAAAAATAAATAGATATGAATCCATATCTTAAATAAAGTGTAAAGTATGAGGATATCAAGAAAGGAGAAAGATGAGGATCAAGGAAGAGCGGTAAGAGCCTTTAGGCTTCAGGTTGCTGTTTTAAAGTGCAGTTCTAAGTTTTTGAAGGGAACTTACATCTGTGGCAAACTGCTACTGACCGCTCGAATTACGTTAGACAAAGGTCATAAAAATAATTTGGAGAAAGACTCTCCGCTTAACTTAGAGTGGAAAAGAGCTGAAAACTTTTGCGTACATAGGCAATTATTCTTTTGAAACCAAACGTTTTATTTTGGAAACTTAACTTTTCAAACTGCTTTCGACAAAAAGTGCGTTATTCGAGAGGCTCTGGTCTATTCAAAAAAGTCTTGCTTTTCAAGTATCTTAAAGAGAAAAAGTCAGGAGTGGTAATTACCATTTATTGAAATCAACACAGCGGCAATCAAATTAAAAAATTTCATCTTTTTCTTTTGGCGTGTAATAATTTATTGTACAAATTGTCTGAAATCAATGGATTGAGGAATAGAGAAAAGTTAAATGGAACAATTTCAGCTTTTGTTTAGTTGGCGTGTAATAATTCATGGTAAAAATTGTGCTGGAATTTAGCTTATGAAATGGTAAGGGAATACGCAAGGAAAATCTTACGAAAATCAAGCAGGGCTTGTGAATAACTATAAATAAGTCAATATGTCCCCAGACCACGGAGGAGATACTCAATTTAAAAGCAGTGGCCAAGAGCCTGAGCAGCGGATAATTATATCGTTTTGCGACAAACTTGCGGCTTGATTATTGTTTCATAGTATTTCGAACTATTTAGACTGATTTCTAAGAAAATTCAGTGTTGTGTGCTTGTTTCCTTCACTTCAGAGTGATAGTTCTAGAGATGTATAGTAATCCCCGAAAGGATTTACTGTTCTCAGCCCAAACGTTAATTTTATTTCCTTTTTATTTGTATTTCTTAGGTTGTTTATATCTTTAGCAAAAGTTTTGATTGTGTTGTGATGGTGGTGATGTTTAACATGAACTGGAATCAAACCGACTGCATTTGGCTGTTGCACAGTGAAATCGATCATATATGATTAGAATAACAAATTAGCTAACCGTCATTTATAACCCTAAATTCCTTATGAGTTTGAGCCGCTTATGCCAAATGCCCATAAAAACAAACCCATTTTAGGAAACTTAAACGTCTTTAGATCTCATCAGTTATTTATATACTCTATAAAGTCTATACTTACTGCTTCAAAGCCTTGCAGCTTTCTTGATAAGCTATAATTTGATGGTGAAAGATTATGAAGATAAGTAGCTCTAACAATTGAGACACTAATTCGCAGAATAGAATAATAGAATTTCCCATTGTTATAAAAGGCACTATATTGCTCACATTACATTTAGTTATAATTAGCTTTATGGGTTGCACATTACTCCCATAACTTCTATATTTATATATAACTTTGTACTTAGTACACTTCTCTTGTATAACTTCGATAAATACAAAATAAGTTCTCTATATATACACTTTATGTGTAATACCCACCTTCCACTGGCAGTTGCACGACAATTGCTAGCCAAAAATGCATTGAAAAAAAAAACAATGCGATCGATTACTATGCCATACAAAAGTCATTGTTATCGGCTAGCAATTGTCATGCAATTTACAGTGGGAGATGGGCATTATATAACTTTGTGAGTTTTACGTAGCTCTCATTATTTGAATACCTACACTGTATGTGTTCTATATTAGCCCATTTAAAGCGTTAAAAACTCCTGCGTAAACTATTAACGCTATAAACTAAACACAAATAAAAAGTTTTGGAGGGGGCCCAAAATTGGCGTAGTATTACCTATATCTTCTAAAGTTCTTACCCGATATGAATCATTTTTACACTACACATGCACAGTAATAGTGTGCATAACTGTGGTAAGTTTCAAAGGGTTCGATTTTATAGTTAAGTTAAAACCGCGAAAATCTGTCATGGGGGAAGGGGGTGAGATATCGACATAATTCGACAAACTTGCACTGAATAGGTATAAGCGCATCTTTTGGTAAAAAAAAAAATTTTTTATCTAGCTCTTATAGTCTTCGAGAACGGTGCGACAACACGGACAGGCAGACGAACATGTCTATATCGACTCAACTATTGCTCATGACCATTTTTGCCCATGGAACATATGGTCTGCCACGCCTTCTTCTGCCTGTTACATACATTGCACAAATCTATAATACCCTTTTACACTTTGTGTACAGGGTATAAAAATTGCAAGCCAAAACAAAAGACTTAAGACACGAACTTGCCGCACACAATTATGCAATTTACAATGTGGACATTGCTACTAGCCAAAGTGCGAGCTGCTTTTAACCACATTATGTGCTACAACAAACACAAAAACAACAACAAATATTGCCACTACAACAAACAACATATAACTGCTGCCACACACACAATTTGACTGACCTTCTTTGCCAAATGCTTGAAAATAAAATTCATAAAAAATAATATTATAAAAAATACAATAAAATATAGAAAACATAAGCACACACACACAGTCCCATACAACAACAACACACAGTTGCATTCGCTTTGCCGACGCACAGTGGATCCAATTGACTTCTTTTTCGGCGAAAATCATTACTTTTGAGGAAGTCAAGATATTTAAAAAATTTAAAATGCATAGATCAGAGAAGTCATTTCCTGCGATACACTGCGATAAATAAGCTGTATATAGAGCAAGCTTCAAAAAACGGTAGTAAAGTTCGATATTATATGCTGCAAATGTCTTACATGTCAGTGAAAAATTCCATGTTCTAAATTGTGCTTATGTTTCAACAAATCGTCCTCGTCGAAAGTTTGTCTATCTGGCGAACATGTGCACAATATGATTAAAATAGACTGCAAACATCTTGCCAACAGATTTTCAAAATTTTAACGATTTATTAAGCAATGAGCACATTCTATAGACGCAAGTATAAGACTTTTGTTGTATATAATATTGAATTTCACTATCGTTCTTTGGAGCTCCCACAGCATATTTATCGCAGTGTATCGCAGAAGCTTAAGAAATTCTCTGTTATATCTTTAGTTCCTCCAAAGTTATGATTTTCGCCGAAAAAGAAGTCAGTTGGATCCACTGTGCGGCGCAGCGTTTGGCAATTGCAGCAGCGCAAATAGTAAACCTGAAATTGAACCCCACCAACAACAACAGTTAATGCAACAACCACAACAACTACAACAAACACTACAACACTGGCAAATTCAATAGAAACACCGCGCACTTGCTGCACACAAATTTTGCACATTGCATTTGATATGTTGCTTCTGACTGGCTACACTTGAAAGTTTTTTGTTGTTTGTTGTTTGTTGTAGTTTTTTGTTTTTGTTGTTGTTTGTTGCAGTTGATCAATGTTGTTTTTGCTTTTATCCCTCCTCTGCTGCTTCGTTGTTTTCCAGCGGGTGGTCGTCACTGTCGCTGCTGTTGTGTTTATTGCTACTGCCACTTGCGTCGGCTAACCTTCAAAAGTAATTTTCATTTCATTTTATGGCATTGTGAAAATTAGCAACAGTTTTTACAGTGTATGCCGTAACTGAAATTTATGAATAGCCACAAACTCATATAGTATACACTTAGTCATAAATAATCAAGTTCTTAACGCTGGATATTTTGCATTGAAAAGCGCTGCTGTAATATTAGTCTGCCTATTGAATGCGGCACATGAGAAAATGCAGTTCCATTTGGAGTAGGAGTGGCCTGTTGTCCGCTGATATTCGGTGAACTATAGTTACACGATATCCAGTTGATTTGTATATGGATAAGTATGCAATTATCGCACACATATGGTAATATTTCTCTTGAAAGAAATGGCGAAATTGCCAGGCCCGGATTTAGAAATTTGCGTGAATACATTTTGATACAATATCAAAGTAAATTTCATATGCTTTCATATGTTTGGTGTTGGTCGGAGGATGTGCTTTTGCATCAAATTGGTTGGAATTGGTAGACTAAATATAAAATCGTTTGCTTTATAGTAAATACGTTCATATAGACGCCACAACACGTATCTCACAGACTGAAATCACCACTACTTAGAGTTCTGACAGCTCTTGCGGGACTTGGTACAGCTATAGCCAGCTTGACCCATTCATGCCGCCAAAGCCAAAAAAATGGGTACAAAGAGTTGGCCTGGGACTTAGCAACGATTGTCTACGACAAGCTGTTTTGTTACTTTTTTTGTAACAAATCAGTAGTCACAGAGTTCCAGATAGCAACAACCTAAAGCTCCCGTTCATATAAGAGAATTTTACTAAAATATGATGCATTAGTTTCAATAGCATAATGCCATTGGGTTTATTGGTTTGTCAATTATGTTGATTTTTCTAGTCTTGATATTAAAATTATGTTATTTGTTGAACAAATTGGCGATGGTCAGAAAAGTTCCCCATGTTAAACTCTAGTACTTAGTAACTTAGGATAGGTTAGGGCATTGGGCTTTTCCGTGGTGGGTACCAAACCCCAAGCCAAACTTTGTAAGCCTTGGGGTACCTTAGCGTTCCGGTAAGTCATGTCGAAAGCGGTATTTAGCTGCAATCAAAATTGCATAGTTTTTCGACATCTGTTTTCATCAATTTGTTACACAGTTACCCTTTAACTGGGCCCAAGGGCACAGTCATTATGCAGCAGAATGCTTTCTTATGCATCCCACTGATGAAAAATATTTGAGACTTATTCCGCAGGCCTATCACAAACAGCCTTATAGCTTCCACAGAGGGCGCTGCAAAGTCCATATATCCTAGCCGCATGGACGCCAGCCAATATTATTAGCCTCCCATGGCCAAGATAATAGTAGATAATTCGAAAAGTCTTAGCTTACAGGATAGGAATGCTTAAGGGAATAGTTGTACCTTGTGTGGCAAGCTCATTAGGTACATTGTTACCTTCAATGTACCGCCAATTGGGAAACTAGTTCAAGCTAAAAACGAACTGTTGAGTCTAAATATACATTTGTTACCGATAATTTGTTGATATAGAACAGATGGACTTGATAAATGCTGACATTGCATGATATATTATTAGTCTCTTAGGCATAACAGTGCTTTACTTAAGGCTAGGATCGCCGCCTGAATCCGCACTGCTCTGGGAGAGCAAAAGCTTTTCTTTTCCTTTGCTGAGAAAGCTCTACCTCCAACTCGACTGTATAGCTTTGAGTCGTCCGAATGGCAATGGCGATGGTATCGAAGGGTCAAGGATATTGAAAAGGTCCCTGGAGAACTCAACTGGTAAGCAAAAGTTTGTTTCGAGTGGAGCAGAGTTCTGAGAAGACTCCACTTCCAACTCGACTGTTTAGCTTTGAGCCGTCCGAATAGAAGAAGATGGCGACGTAGGGCGCTTTAGGTAAGTTTGTCTCTTTAGGGATGACCACCACGCCAATACTACATGTAGATGTAAGAGTCTAATCATAGCTTTAAGATCCATATGACCATGTTGGGTACAAGCCGCACTTAAGGCCTATGGTTTTGTACTTTTCATAACCAGAGGGCTATTGAGGTTTGGGGTTTGGCATCTATTCTTATGCAACTGTACTTTACTTTACTCTTTTAATTTTCTTACGCTACTCTGTTCCATAATTAGCACATTTCGACGAGTTTCTATTCAAAACTATTAATTCTTATGAAATATGTGCAAAAATAACATTAAGACTCAAATTGAACTTGCTAAGCTTGACATCAATACTCGGTGGCTGTTGCACTTGCGTCTATGAAACTATCATAATCTTTACATATCTGTCCTCGATTACATGCATTAGAGATGCATGCAAGCGAGTACATACTTGTTAGTGGGTAACTAAGTACTCGTATTGGTTAACCGTGTTTACAACAAAATCAAGGTTATAAAGGCGCTGCAAAGTAGCTGCGAACCCAGCCCAGTTTAGCTTAGTTTTTTTATTGGTAGTATGAAGTATCTCTTGCTCATTATACCCTGTACACAAAGGGTATTATAGGTTTGTGCAATTTGTAACACGCAGAAGCAGGCGTGGCAGACCATATGTTCCATGGGCAAAAATGATCAGGAGCAATAGTCGAGCCGATATAGACATGTCCGTCCTAGACAGTCTAGATATCAGACACCATAAGAGGTAGAGGCACAAAAATTTACCAAAAGTTTGTCAAATCACGTCGATATCTTGCCCCCTTCCCCTGTGATAAATTTTTACGGCTTACAGCCGCAATCCAGCCGTTCAATCTATCATCTCAAAACTCTACAGAGGTGCGCATCGAGTTTATGCGCATCTACGTTTCAAAAATTATCGAAATCAGATAAATACATCAAAAGTTATAGTAAAAAATATGCAAATTAATAAACTGTGCCAAAATTTCACTACGTGCAGATATGGAAACATGTGAGCTAGAGTTACAAAATTTGGTGTGGAGACTCGTAAGACCCTAATCGTTTAAACTGCATCCATTTTTTTTTTCAATAGATCACCCCCCTTCCTCCAACAATATATTGATTTCAAAATTGAAACAGACATTTATAAATGTATTTTTGATCTATGTTACAAAACTCAACGACATTGACCCAATAATACTGGAGTTATTGCCATAAAGGTAATTTTTGCCACCACTTCCCAATAGGAAAACTTATCAATTGAAACTTTCTAATAGGAAAATGCTTACAGTCATATTGAACTTGTAAAAAGAGACATAGAAGAATATACTTTCGTTCCCATTTTAGCGTATGCTGGATTTAGTGCTTATGGGGGAAAATAGGGTACAGGGTATTCCACTGTCGGGCACCGTTTTGTTGTAGCTTTTGTTTTTATTTTTGTTGCCTTATTCAACACTTTCAGTTTCAATTGCGTTTGCGCTGCTTTTTTGCTATTTTCAAGTGTTAGCTCACACACACACACACACACACGCACACACACGCACACATATCAAGAAGCGTGTTGCCCGCGAAAAAATTTGTAGCTAGTGTTTGTTGTTGTTTTTGTTGCCACACCACCAAATGGACCCAACGAAACGCTTGTTGTTGCCTGTAGCTGACTCTCTGGCTAGCGAAGCTAATAAAAACAGGCTTCCAGCGGTACAAAGCCGGCAAAATGCAAAAGTTGAACTAGGTCAACAAGCCAAAGGCAGGCGCAGCCGCAGCAGCAGCCGACAGCAGCAGCAGCGGCAGCGGCAGCGACGTTGCAGTCGCTGTCGACGCAGCTTTAGCTTCGGCTGTGGAGACAGCTGTTTGTGGTTTATTTATGAGTTCCCTTAAAAAACCCACACGTTGTAGGTGGCGGCTGCCAAGTTCGTTGCCTAAGTCTTTCTATTTCACTTTGACAAATTGAGTGCAACACTTTGGGGCACTTTATCATGCTAGTTAATTATTAACTATATTGAGTGCAGTATAATACAGCGTCATCTTATAGACTTTTATGTCTAGTCATATTATTAATAGCTACTCTCGATACGTTTGCAATTGAAACCAATTTGACGCTTTTAACCCATAGCTGTGTCTTTGTAATTTTTCAAAGCCGTCAACATTATGGCATTTAAACCGTTCATGACTCGTCGATTTTGCATTTTGCATGCAAATGTCAACATTTTGTTGTAAGCATTTTCATGCATTTTGCTGCCAGTGTTGTTATTTTTATAGACGCTTTGAGAGATGCTTCAGGCAAGTTAATGGCACTTACATATGTATGTCTATGCGCACATAATAGGCCAAACACACAGATATACACACTCATATATATATATATATAGACGCTCATGCTTTACATTTAATGATCATATCTTTGGCAAGACCTCAAGTTAAGTAGAGGGTTAAAGTGAATAAGTAATAGCCCGAAGAATTACAATGCATAGCAACAAAATAGGCACTTTTTTGGTTTGTTGAGTTTTTAGAGTGAAAGAGAAAATAAAAAATTATACAAAAATTGCGCTTATGTAACTTGTCAAAAATTGTGTTAAAAATAAAGCGAAGTGCAAAGTTAAAAATATATCATAATAATAAGGGCACGCAACATTAAAGCGCAGCAATTGGCTATGAGGATCCGTTTCTTTTAGATTTCTAAGTAAATTCTTAATGTAATTTGACTTGAAATTAAGATTTATCTTTATATTTTTTATCAAATAGTTTATTTTGAAATTGTATAGAAAATGCATTTTACTTGACGATGAAAAACCTTGCGATTTAGTGGAATTTCCTTAATGAATAGTAGAACTTGCAAATGTTTCTATTAAGAATGCAAATTAGTTCGGTTCAAACTAGACCTTGAATATAATACTGTTGGGCATACAAATTAGTTAGCTACGTTTTAAAAAAATTATCTCTAGCTTTTATGAATGATTCATAGTAACGCACGTAGTTGTTGGTTCCAGTTAGACTAGACATCTAAGAATAAAATTCAATTTAAGAAAATCATACAAAAAGCAGATAAAGCGGATACGAAAGGTGGAACTGCTAAGAAAACTATGAAAAACGTCGAACACTACGATATGAAAATGTTATTCTTCATCTAGACATGCTCAGTCTTATGTCTCAAAAAACATTTCGAAACGCCCGATTTGGATGTGTTACTGCCGTTGCTGTATTCTACGGACATAACTACTTCTAATCATGGTATAAGTATTACAAGATAAGGCAATGCTGCCTAAATTAAAATTTTTTTTTGAGTGCCTAAGGGAGCGATTGGCTTTTAGGCAAAAATCACTTTCATAGCTGAAATGGCAAGCCAAATATTGGTTTTTGGGAATAACATACGCGGATTTTACCTTTCTCATTAACATTCGCCGCGGAATTAAAATGAAGATACTAGCTTCGTCGGCCGTGTTACTTTTTCTTTGTAATTATTATACTATGCTTCTAATCCCACCTTGGATCGCTTTAACACCCGAGTATTTATTCCGTGATGGATTTTGAAAAGTTCTGTGACATATTAATCTGTTCCTTTTTCTTACTAAAAAAAAAACAAAAAAAAAAAATTTAAATTTAATTTTGGTGGCAAAAAATTGTTAAACTACAAAAAATTACAAAAGCTTACTATCATTTTTTTCCGCAAAACTGTATACAGAGTCTGGCAACGCCTTATACTCGCATGCGAGCATGGGGCAGAACCCTCTAGTATATAATAAAAGTTGCCCAAATCTTTAAATCGTTAATAGGTTTTCAAAGCAAGTCCAGAAGTAGAAGAATTTTGATGCAATTCTTAATGCCCAGTATTTAGACCCAACGAGAGAGGGGCATAGGGTACTTTTCCATGTAAACCGCAATAGAGGCTAACACGGTGGCATTACTTACATTAATGAAATAAACCCAAAGGATATTAGGGCCTGTCTACTCTTCAATCCGGGGTTTTGCTCAATAACGGTCCTACAGCTACCAATTGTGATTTTTTCAATAGAAAACAACGTAAGAAAAATCTACATCGAATTTTTAAACTTTAGCATTACCAATAACTATTACATTAAGAGTAAAATAGGAACTAGGGGGTTACAATTCTGATTACAAGACTTTAACATACGGCTCCTTGGATAAAAAAAACACCCGCAACAGAAATGCAGCCATCGTAGAGACTTTATCGTTCATCAAATAACAAAGTTATGACAAAAATAAGTAAATTTAATTGAAAATCAATTATATTCTATTTTATATTTTATTATTCTATTCTAGTTATTCCACTTCAAAAATTGAATCTAATGCGAAAGTTAGGATAACAATGAAATGGAAATAGAGTGGACCAGAAATTACAAAAATGCAATATTGTAATGCAACATTTGTGTATTATAATGAGAACGTGAAATGTCAGAATAAAAGAAAATTTTTGTTATGAAACATCTATTGGCACCGCTTGCTGCTAAGACCGATTCGTATGCCGTCACGAAAAATTGTGTTTGCTCGCCCATGGTGGCTCGCTCTCTTGTGAGAGCTGCTCACACAGCTCGCTAACAGCAGTGAGAGCGAAAAGAAGAGCATGCATGTTTTTCCTTAATATTTATTTAATATGATTTGAATGTTTCATACATCTACCGCACGTCCCGTGACGGCGCAAGTTCTCTCGATTAGCGAATCGCATTTCCTCAAATTTCTCATACACCATAAACAATGCTTTAATTTACAACCATGAATTTACTCAGCTTATTAAGTTTAAGTTACGATTCACATACTACGACTTAAAATAAGTTTGGGTTTTTATGAACTCATTAGAAATAAAGCTTACCGTATATGAGCTCATTGGAAGAGTTTATTTAAGAGGAAAGGTTGACAAATGGGGCAAGTAAGTTCATTAGAAATACGACTTATATTATAAATCAAGGTCCAGTGTTGCTTAAACTAGTGCTAAAACTGCTATTAAATTTACATAACAAAATTACTTTTTAAATTATAGTTTTTTTAGGGCTGCTTTTATGTGCCTTTAAATGCGTGCAAGTTAAAAGGGGTTAAGCTGACGCGTATCTCAAAAATATTTTGTATATTATTTCAGCTCTGTTTCGGTATTACTTTAACGATTTGAGGATGATTTTAAAAATTGCATTACTTTTACTTTTATATTCCTAGATGAATAGAAGTTGTCTTATATAATCCCATATAGCACTTCTTTTTCTTATCTCCATAAATCTTCACGGTTTCATCTGCCTTTAAGTTGCCCACCTTAATTAGGTTCAACGCGTGCTGCAATACATTTAAGCGCAACCCTTTCGATTTTCACTCTACCTTTTCCTTGCATTTAGCCAAACCGTTTTGGTAATTAAATAACCTTAATTGTTGCCGTTTATTAGTTTCCCGATTCGTAGCACACGGCATGGGCATGCTTTGGGCCAGTTTGTCAGTTGTTTGACCACATTTCTGTGCGATTCGCTGTCAATGCATCACGATAAGACAACAAACAACTTTAGCTGCTGGCACATTTCGAACATTTTATCATAATTAAGAGCCAAGGTAAATCACACAACATTGTTAATCAGCTGGCAAAAAGGCAATAATGGAATAGAGCCTATTCTCTGCCAGTGCTTAAGATGCGGAAACCAATCAATGGATTAACAAAATAAATTTTAAAAGATATAAATATTTGCTTAGAAGTTGTAAACAATGTTTCGTAGGTAAGTGTGAGCTTTAGGTGAATAATTTGGCAAAAATACGAGTTGGCATTGATTTTAATGTAGTGATTAATACATTATAACAGGGGTTGGAAGCGGCGGCAGCGACATTTGGCAGAAAGTTGTTGCAATAGTAATAGTAAAGTCCGTTTGAAGGTAATAGACATTTCTAAGACTGTCAAATAAAGTCAAGGAAGGGATCACTTATACAACATACTTCGAAAGACTCGCTAAGCTGCCGAAATTACTGAATTAGAGCTCGACTAACTTATACTCAGTTTTATTGAAGGTACTTAACGATTTTGTTACTACAAAGGATGCAAACGCATGAAATTGAAGACAGTGGAATCCTTGGACGTTACATTCAGTCGACTTGCTGAAAAGCGACTACTTTCAGTACATTGCATACATGCTCGTTTTTTTGCTTTTGCCTTCGTGTGAGTAGTTCTAATGAAGACAACAACACAAGCAGCCTCACAAGTTCGATGCACTAAAAATAGTCGCTTAAAAAAAAAAGGATTGAATTTATTAACGGTCCAGGATTCCACTCTATTACTTTCAGGCTCTTTGGGATGTAACTATGAATAGGTTAGAGCTAGGTCCAGCGAGAGTGGAAGGCATACCATGATTTTCCATCCTTTTAGACTTTTACAGTGCCGATAACAATGAAATAACCCTTAGGATATAAGGAGAGCCTGTATATAATGTTCATCATGAGCCAGGATTTTTCTCTACGTAAATTAAGCTTCAGTCAGTGAATTTCAGCTGCGATTTTGTTTAATATATCTTGAAAAAGTTTATTATAACAGATTTACAATGATGCGATTTTGTTTAATAAATTTTCAGACTTTTATATTATAAAATGATTTCCAAGAATGAATGGATTTGTTTTCCAAAGATTGAAAATTTTTTGATTCTAAAAGCTTACTTTCAAAAGATATTTCGGTTAAACACGAAATTTTATAGTTTTTAGCAACAAAACGAAAAGATTCCATTATATGATATTTAAGTTGAAAGACTTTGTCCAAAAAACAACACCTTATGTAAATTTTGGTATGACATTTTCAGGAGCTCCTAACTATCAAAAGTGCATTCTAAGTCTAACGGAGACAGCGTATTCACTTGGAGCACAAAATCTGTCGTTGATTTGCCAGAATCTCTACAAGATTTTCGTTTAGATTTTATTTGTTAAACAAAAGCTTTCATGAAAGATTTCTTACATTAACAATAACAAATCTGTGCCAACGAAGGATTGTTATTGGGTTGTAGCTCGTTTGAAAGACATATTTGCTATAACACACACTTTGACTAAGTTTCTGCCTAATCCTTACAAGTAACCAAAAAAAATGTCTGATAGGACTTACCTGCGCTATGTAACCCAGCGAGCAAATGATAAACCAAAAGAAATCCAATATAGCATCGCCCCAGTTCCATAGAGTTTGACTCCAGTTGTTCATAGGAACCACAGGAGCGGTCATATGATCCACTCCGTTGCCGTTCTGATGAACATGTTCATCATCAACCGGTGTTTTCAAATCAGCCAGCAAGTTATTGTTGTTCTTCACCATTTTGACACTCACTTTTATTTATATTTTATTTAATAACTATTTTTTTAATTTATTTCTGAATTTCGGTTCCACTTCACTTAGCTAAGCACTTTTCTAGACGTTGCCTCATTTATTTACAATGTTGAAAATACACTATGAAAAATTTTTAAATTTTGTAATTGAAATTTTGCGTCAATTTAAACGTAAGGCAAAAACAACAACGAACAGTAACAAATTTATTAACCGTTTTAACAGTTTTTTCGTGCTGTGCCTTTTTATTATTATTGTAAAGTTTTCGTTGTTTTTTCGGTTTTTGTCTTTTGTGATTTTCCGCGCTGCACACGTCCGCTCTCGTGAGCGTAGCAAACGAATTTGAACGTTGTGAGCTTGAAAGGAATGATTTCAACTTCTTATTTTGGCGCGCTATTGGATATCGTTGCCGTCGACGTCGACGTAGACGCTGGCGTTGGCTGCGGCGGCGTTGTTGGCGTTGATACAAGCAGCGCGGCGCAGTTGCAAATTACCGTGATTGTGTTTGTTGGCTTTGTAGCTATTGTTACTGTTGCTGCTGTTTTTGTTGTTGTTGTTATTGTCTCGCATTAACTTTGATCTCGCGCTGGAGTTGTAGCTTTGTGACGTCACAAACTTTGTTTTTGGCTTTGTTTTGCTTAAGTTGTGTGCTTCTTTTCGCTTCCCTGCCGGCTTTAATAGTACAGTTTTAGCTAGTTATCGTTTGGTTCTTTTGACTTTGTCTTCGCTTTTTGCTGTTCCTTTTTGAGTTTTATTTGCTGTCATAAATGTTGCAAGTTAGCTATGAGTACGAGTACCTACAACTGCCTGGCAGGGGCCTTCGGTAACCACAATTGGGCGGACACTTTATTGACAGGAGTTGCGGTTTATGCTTAAAGGTATTGCAAAAAAGTATCGTTTTTGGTATCGTGCATCTTTTTTTATACTACTAGTTTGTGTCGCCCATTTGGGTTTTTTTCCATATTACATGCTTAATAAGCGTATAGAATTTGTAAAAAGATTCATAATTCGATTGCCAACTATAGACTGTAGAAAAAGATATCTGAGCTTGAAATTTAATTCATTTATGTAAATTAGTTAACTTGTTACGATTTGGTAATATAAAAGCGACAGTCATGCTTACATGAAATATGCACATCGGGCATACAAAAGCGAATTGATTTGAACAAGCTAAAAAAAGTAATATTTTATACAACATATTATAATTTTTTAAATCAACCCATTAAATCAGAATCGTTTCTATATGAAACAAACAAATAAATAATGAAGTTTATTGTTTGAGAACAAAAAGTGAAAGAATATTGCGCCACATTCTAATTTGAAATTAACATCTTATATGAATAAGTGCAATTTTAAGAGCAACCTTCGCATTGGTTGTTTGCATTCAAATATCGTAAGACACAAAGCATTCATTCAATGAACTTTTGAAATATTAGCAAATTTTCCAAAAGAGACGTTGTCTTTATAAAGGACGACACAACCAATGATGCCAGTATCTTAAATTTGTTCTTACTGAAGGAACCATATTCTATGATTCGTGCATGAACAACTTCAAATGTTTACCTCGGTATTCTGCAAAATGTGCTGTAAAACTGGTGCGAAACGTGCCCAAGCTTCAAAAACCAATTCACAAACTACATCCAAATCCGTGTCTGAAAGAGCATCTAAAACTATTGTATTTAGGAAATGGTGGAACTTTTAACTTTGTAATAGCTATTTTGAAGAAAATAAAAGGGTTTAGCAAAATTCACTGAAAGTAGTTCATGCTTTCACAATCAATGAAAGAATTAAATGCAGTTCATGATGGCCAATCATTACGGTGAAGTTTAAATCTCCTGATACTGAGGCACTAGTAAAGGTGCAGCTTATTGGTCGCAGTGCATGCTTTGAAATTGGGCCTGACATCTAAGGCCAGTTGCAAATGAAAGCAAATTGGCGTTGAAACAGCGCCAATCGAAGGCATATCCGAAAGAAGCAGGCAAATTGTGGTAATTTTCAAATCAATATATTGGGGGGTGTGGCAGTAATTAAGGTAAATCGATTGCAGGGGAAGGTGAGCTTCTATTGAAAAAAGGTGAATACAGTTTTAACGATTAGGGCCACAGTGGAGACTCTCGAGCAAATAGATTCAACGGAGCGGCTGTAAGCCTCGAAAATCTGTAATGGGGGAAGGGGTAAGATATCGACTTGATTCGACAAAGTCCCTCAGCCTTGAGAAAAAGCGCATCTTTTGGTAACATTTTTTTGCTCTAACTCTTATAGTGTCGGAGAAAGCTTACCCAACACGGACAGACGGACATGTCTATATCGACTCGACTATTGCTCCTGATTATTTTTGTCCATGGAACATATGGTCTGCACCGCCTCTTTCTGCCTGCTACATACATTGCACGAATCTATAATAGCCTTTTGCACTTAGGGTACAGGGTATAATAATGTTAGTTCATCATGCTATAAGAGTTTGCTTAACGCTTCTAAGAAATGGCTAGTTAGAAAAATTTTTTTGTTTTTAGAGGTAACGCAACCAAATTTATGTCAGCTTAGTTTTTTTCATTCTACATATTTGTACCAAACGGAAAAAGTGAGCCAAGTCTATATTAAAAGCGAATCAATGTCGTCGTTTGTTTGCGCGTTCCGAGAAACACGAATAGCAGGCCTGCAAATCGCACTTCTTTGCGTCAACTTGTAGTTCTTTGCATCATGGGATAGACTTGATTTAGAAACAGAATACATACTGTATATACCAATAATAGAAAGGTCATGAAGTTTTACAAAGCGACCGGTCTACGCCGCCACTGCGCGATCTCCATGTATAGGTAAACGCTATGGACACGGAAGAAAGAGCTTAAAACGCCGGTTCCCACCACGTAACGAGCTGACTATGACTTCAGAGGACCAACTTCCTTAACCAATTCTATATTGCTTCTATCTGACCATTGTCACCTCTTTAGTAGCGAAATGCCAATTTCCACAACGACAACAATAACACGTATCCACTAAGAGCATACCTATAAGAACCAAGCCCTTAAGATCTGACCCAACGATGAAAGATCTAATTGAAAAGAAGAAAGCAATTCATCCAATCCAATGGATTATTATGTGTTTGTGAGTTTCATTGTTGATTAAAGATATCTTAGCGTAAGCCATTGTAGAGAAATTTGAGGAGACCACAAGAGAAATAGTGTGTTCGACAGCAAATCGTCAGTTTTGGGCAGGAAGTAGTGAAGAATGCGTGCACGAACGAAAAGCACTTCAAGGAAAGCCCTACATAAAGACGTTACCAAGTAACGGTTTGTTATGGCCAGTCAATAGGAGACTCTAAAACTGTCAATTTTGGGTACCTTGCGTAGTACCATCTTATGCAAGTACATCAGTGCTAGCTCCAAAAGCTCTCTACCGTAATCACTTATGTATAAAGGTTATGCAATTTCTCCTCGCATTCTTAAATAATCGCAGTTACCTAATACCCATTAATTAAGATTGCTTCCTTAAAAACCACCGCGACTCTGCCACTTTCCAATTTAAAGTCTGATATATTGGCCTTAATCGGACGCATTAAGGCCAGTCAATTAATGAAAGTACAATAAATTGGTTGAACACATTGCATTTTTTTCCAATCAATTCAAAGTTTGTTAAATTATAAAAGTTAATAATAAAAAACAATCAATATTTTTAGCTTGTTGATTCTTAAAAACCGTTCGAACCCAAACAGGTTATGCACATTTCGGATTTCGTCATACCACAAACTTGCACATATTAACAATTTTTTTTTTAGATTTTGAATTTGCATAAATGCAGAATGAAATTAAAAGCAATCGCGCAGCTTCGCTTCGGGTCAAAGAACTCTCGATTAGAGTATATTAAAACTAAGGTCGTTTGCTAAAACAAATTATTGTTCGATAATACTGCATGGGCGGAAGGGGTCAGTCCAAATTGGCCCGGAGTGGGTCAACTGCATATACTATATGAACGCATATAGATTTAAGCAGGTGTGTCTGCGGCTTTCGCACAAAAATCGAGTTTATTGAACTGCACAAATTATTCAATAATTATATATACTCAATAATTTATTACAGTGCAGCCGCTTTTGGGTTCTGGTGAAATTACAACTTAGACACTTAGAAGAGGTGTTAAACGACTTAACACCTGCTTGCCGCTGATTGTTAGCACTACTTTTAACACTATAAACACATTTTATTCCATTTTAGTAATAAATTATTTATGCAAATTGCTTTGTTTATTTTTGTGCATAATTGCGTTTGCTGCGTTTTGTTTTAATACTGTTTATTTCTATCGCTTTCCGACGCTTTTGACATTTGTGACGCATGCGCAGCAGAGCTCCAAGCGGCTGAGAGAGAGAGAGCGCGAGAGAGAGCGCGCACAAGCACTTGGAAGAAGGGTGGAAAGCGCAATGCTAGTAACCGTTACATTTGTGCTTTGTTTGTTACGGTGCACAGTGGATCCAACTTACTTATTTTTCGGCGAAAATCATAATTTTTGAGGAAGTAAAGATAGAACAGAGAATCCCTTAAGCTTCTTCGATACACTGCGATAAATATGCTGTGAAGAGAGGGAGCTCCAAAAAACGATAGTAAAGTTCGAAATTATATACAACAAAAGTCTTATACTTGCGTCTATAAAATGTGCATATTGCTTAATAAATCGTTAAAATTTTGATAATCTGTTGGCACGAATCTTATTGTACACACGTTCGCCAGATAGACAAACTTTCGACAAGCACGTTGTTAAAAAATAAGCACAATTTAGAACATGGAAAGTTTCCATGACATGCAAGCATAAGACATTTGCAGCATATAATATCGAACTTTATTACCGTTTTTTGAAGCTTCCTCTATACACAGCTTATTTATCGCAGTGTATCGCAGAGGGTTAAGGACTTCTCTGTTCCGTACATTTTAAATTTTGAAAATATCCTGACTTCCTCAAAAGTAATGATTTTCGCCGAAAAATAAGTCAATTTGATCCACTGTGCGGTGGTTGTTTGTACAATAACAATTATAAGAGGGAGCGCGAATCAAGCGTGACGACAGCAAATGAGAGAGCATTTAAGTGACAATCATATGTAAAGCAAAAGCAGCAAGAAACAGCTGTTGACAGAGTTGTCAAGTCATCGTTTTGTACATTGTTATTACTACAACCGTTTCATTTTACTTTCATTAAATTCAAAATGAATTTATGCTCTTTGCGCTTGACATTGCAGTGTTTTTAAATTTTTATAAACTTTTATTTTTTAAATAAGACCTTTTGTGGTCGAGTCAAGTGAAATGGGCGAAATAGTTCAAGTTCAATAATACAAGTGAACAAGTTGAACAGAATACATTTTTTTCTATAAGACTCAAGAGTCTTAAACTTTTTGTAAGCGACTTAAGTTTTAAAAGAGTTTATTGTTGTGCAGTCGCAAAAGGAACCTACTAACAAATAAACAGTTGGTAACAAACTCAGGCTTTTCCGCACTTTTATCAAAACAACCGAAATTGGTTCGGACAAATTAAAACAAAAAAAAAAAAAAATTAAAAAAAAATCTTCGAAAATTATTTAGATTAGATTTATGGTGGGTTCGACGGCTCATCAGAGAGAATGGAAAACATTCCTAGCAATCAGGCAGCCTTGCCCATTGTGCCATGCCCGACAGAGGAAGTTACGAGAGAGAAAGACAGTTAAAATAAGAGAAATGGTGTGAAAACATATTAGGCTTGCTAAAAAAAAGGCTCCCTGTTATCAGAATCTTCGCGACTCCCGTAGGAAAAAGTCCTGTTACGTTTGCATTTCTTCTTCTTATTTTGGATGACTTTAGGCAAATAGGCGTTGTGCATTAAAATAGTAGTGCTGGGAGTTTGTACATCAAAAAATTAAAATTTAAGGAAATTAATAAAAAAAAAAACGTTGCCAGTAGTCAGTGTTGTTTACTAATTGAAAATTTTGGTGAAGCAAATTTATGATAATTACAATACTTTAATTTTTAGTGGGTAGGGGAAAGCATTGCTCAGTCGAGAAAAGAGACCTAATAGTTAGTCTAAGAAATAGAGGCAAGACTTATAAAGAAATTGAAAACTTAGTTGGTTGTACTGCTACTATGGTATTTAACGCCATTACCTTTAAGAAGAAGCCAGAAAATCGCGGTGGTAAGCAAAGGACTACAGTTTTAGAGGATAGACGAATTGTGAGATACTGCAAGATGAAGCCTACAGCGGCCTCAAATATGATAAAAAATGATTTAAATCTGTCAGTCAGTGATGTAACATAAACAATATATTACTGTGGACCGACGAGAGCAATATAGTTTTATTTGGTTGAACAGGGTCCCGGCAGTATGTTCGACGCTTGAAACGTTTGATATTCTCTAAAATATATACACATTCTTATTTGATTAGCTATTTATAGGAATTTTGGATTTATCATTTGATTTAACCGGGTATTAATAAAGGTTCAACTGCACTACTATTTTCGTGAACACAGCTGTATGTTTGATGCACGATCGACTAAACATTATGCTACAGGGTGAGCAGCTTTCAGCCTTTACTATCTACTCATTGTTTTTTGCTTTTAACTGTCTACTTACTTCCGAGCTTCTTATCTATCTAAATTGTTGATCAACTTTTGTTATCCATGTATAATTATCCCCAAGCCTGGAACTGGAGTCAGAAAAAACAGCTATAGAACAAGAAGATCCGATGGCTTACACTGTGTATCTCAAAGAACAAAACAAGAAGCACGTAATCAAACTTAGATATCATAGTTTATTAGGTAATGTCATCATGATAAGACATTAGATTACCTTCAGCAACACTTTATAACCAAATACTGAGCTGAAACACAAACACGTAATTGAAGTTTGAGGTCAATCTTTGATATATTATGCTTTCAACAACTGCAGCAACTTAACAAGCGATAACAGTCTTTCAGTTATAGTTCTTCTAAACTATATTGCTAACCAAGACGCAAGTGAAACACGTTCTGGTCTTTGGGTAACACAAATAGTGGAAGTAGTAGCTCAACACGAGCTTCTAATTAACCAGAAATCGAAAACTACCAACGTAATTGAAGTTAAATTAACACTTTGCAAATTGTTAATGTGATTTGAAAAGTTTTTTTTTGGCAAGTCCGGCAGCTCTATCTTTGAGTATTCCCAGAAGGCCTTCGACTTATTAAATGATTTCAAGAACAAGCGTCAAAAAAGTTGATAGATTTATTATTTGCTAATTATTGTCATATGACTCAAATGGGCCATCAAAAGCTAATACACAGTAAAAAAGAAAAAATGTATATATATATATATCAGCAACAAATAATACCAATATAGTATATCTTTCAATAATTATAAGCCACGATTGACTGACGTGAAAAAAAAACACGTTGCTTGTAGATACTACTCTTTAGCCGATAACCGGAAGCTCTGAGTTTCGCATATAACAAGAATTCTTTGCTGGCGCTTAGAATGTGTCTATGTGTGTGTGTGCGATTGTGTTTTGAGGAAGTAAAATAGGTTAAAGTTCGTTAAATAAACAATTCGTGTGGCGAAATCTCGACAAATTACTATAATTTGGCAAGTTCTAACGGGTTTTGCCTCAAGGTTATCGCTCGAATTTATCGATTGTTTTAATTTTCTACATTAGCTATTTACGCATGGATTATGTAGAGTTCAGTTGTTGTATTGGTCAGCGGGCCACGAGGTTAAGCCGTTCATACAACATTAAAAATATATTTATGAATATTTAATAATTTTTTTTTTTTCTGAGTTGGGGATGCTCTTTGCGCCGTTTATTAAACAGAATTTTATATTTTAGTCATTAATTAGGCGGAAATGTTTTAATTACCGCATGATGAAAGCAAGGAAGTGACGTAGCTAATGATTGTTTATCGGTCAGGAATGCTCAAGGCGTGAGAAATTTGAATATTTAAGAGAGATTATAGATATATATACATATATACAAGCTATTGGAACGCGTAACTAAATAAATTTTTATGGTAATAAGAGCTAAGGAATCGTTTGGCGACCAAAAGAGTTGAATATTCATAATATGCATATATTTAAAAGCTTTATAATTAGTTTTAATAGTGATGTGATGTTACGTTATTCATTATATAATAATACTTTGTCAAATTGTTGGTTCAAGCTTTAGCACTACAGCTGTTTCTAAACAATAAAAAATTAACGATCTTTAGATTATTTCAAATTTCTTAAAATTTAAATTCTTGATGATTACTAGTTTCAGAGCTCCATACTTCGCTCTACTTTCTACATCTCGAATATTTAGGCGCCTTTCAAGTTTTCGTAACTACTCTTATATTTCCAGTCTTAATGCGCCCCATACAAACAGCGATCGGTTGGCCAACCTGCGACGGAAATGTACTGCGGTTGGTCAACCGATTGCTGTGTGTGTGGGGTGCACAAGGGTTCAGCCTTGCAGTGAAGCAAAATTTATGATGATGCTCGGGCGAAAATCGTTCACTTCTGCAGCTGTTATGCTTAACCCTTTAAAACTAACGTTTAACTGTGCTCATTTTTTGTTTTGTTTTGATAAATAACCTCGCTGGTAGGCTTCAGAATTGGTTTCTGAGCCAGTCTAATTAAGATTAGTTCGTAGACGCTGATCATTTCTGGTTCTTTATAGATCTTAGCAGTACAGAAAGATTCGGTCCCTTTCAAATGAGCTATTTTTCCGAATTATTGGTAAGTCTTCTTTTTCTTCACTGGCGATAACAACCCAAACCATCTGGCATTGAGAGGGGTCGTTTACGCGGTGGGTCCTAAACCCTAAGCACAACCCGATTAAAGTTCTGGGCAGCGCACAATAGCTAATTGGCCTAACAGCTGGTGGTGAGAAGAGAAGCTAAGTGGTCGGGTACCCACCGAAGTGTAAGTTTGTTTTTTATTTCCAGAAGATCCAGTTTCATACGGGTTTCCACCAGCTTGTAGTTTATTCTAGTTCCTGTGAACGCTTTTATTGCGGCCTGACTGTCTGATAATATAACTATTTGTCTATAATTACTTTCAAGGTTAATGTCTGCATACTTGTGTCTGGATTCCTGCCACACCAACACCGGTTCACTCAGAGATGCGTCCGTCTGCCAATGCCTTTTCATAAGATGCATCCTCTCGTAGGTCGACCAAGCCCGATTGTTACTTATAATGAATCTAAAGTTCCGCATGCAATGGTATTCGGTGGCTATTTCAGGCATACCGCTAACTGCGATAAATTCATAAGTTTCGATGACTGCAAATTATATTATACCAAGAGTTTTAGATTTAACGAATCGAAAAGAAATTGTTGAATGTCAAAATTAGGCAGCGGAACTACTGTCCTTCGAATGGAATCCTCAAAGTACACGGCGATTCGGTAGACACAGAATTACAAGGAAGTCAACAGTCGTGGCTAAGGCTGCGATTCAATGCAAAACGTGGTCACAACTGAAGCATCTGGTCGCAAACCGGTAAAGAAGAAACTCAATCCTTTATATGGATGCTGGTATACACGAACCAATCCTAGAACGATCTTATTATAGCGTAACATGAAGTTGCTTTTGGACCAGCACAAGTTACAGAATCAGTTTGGAGCCATCTATGAAGATGCGGCAAATACTTAAGAATTAAGCTAAGTTCAGAGAGTTAGGTTTTGTTTAGATTTAATGAGTGTTTCTGAGTAAGTTATAGCCGAAATGGCTTACAGAAACTTGAAATCTGTTAGATTTGTTATACAATTGATGAATTTGGCAAACTCATGAACACTTTATCGAAAGCTCAAACTAACTTCTAACTTCCCGGCAATTGACCCACTTTTCGAATTGTAAATGTGGTAAATTTGTTACACCTAACCTTGAAATGTAATAATTGAGTTTTTGTTTTTGATTAACACAAAAGCGTCAAGATTTCCATCGATAAATACAAATATGTTGTAAAAATTAAAGCTAAAACATTGAGGCAAAATGTAGACATAGGCTGTTTATAATATATTCAAATAAATTAAGACGACCTAGAAGCATAAAAAAAAGTCAAGTTGCTGAAATTCAATCAAATTTGAACTGCCACAACATAATTTGTAAATAAATTTATATTCGAACATGTTTTGAAATGATTCAAGTTCAGGGTTATATGTAGTTATTTTTGGAACAAAACAAAGCCTATAACAATAAGTCTAAACAACTTGGCTTAAAGTGCACTCATAAAGCCAAGCAGAGCTCAAGAGCTACAGCTACAAATATAGATATACACACGTTTAATGTGCATAAAAAAGTTGTATCAAATTAACAGTTTATTGTAGGCAAATAATAAACTTAAGGCCAGACAGCTCAGAGTGATCTTAACTCATAAAAAGTTTATAAAAAATAGAATATCTAAGAGTTAACAGCGGCACAATGGCAATAAAGTTATTAACAAATTGTTGAGAAGGTCGTTGTGTTGTTTCAGAGCCAAAAGTGCTGGGCCAAGTCATGGCTTCATTGCTCGCAAGTGCTAAGTGAGCTCATGATCAAATCAGCCTCTAAAAACGACAAATAACTCCAAATTTGTAAGTTATAAACAAGAAATAAGTTATACGAAAAAAACCTAACGATATCATTAAGCTTTTAACTTTTGGCATAATGAAGTCAGTTGATAAAGATTTGAATTTCATAGTATCTTCGATTTTGTTTTTTGAGCTGGTTTTTTATCTGTGAGCTCTGCTCTCATTTCCCTTTCTTTTTTTTATACTATTTTTGAAGACTGCAAATATTCATAATAGTTTGTTTTGCTTAGAACTTGTTCCATTGACAGAAACGACCAGTTTCAATTTCATTTTAAAAAACCACATAACATAATCTAATTTTAGATATTTTGCAACCTGCTTGTTCTAGACATGATTAATTTTTATTTGCTTTTGCAAATAATATAATTTTTTGGATAATTCTAAGCTAGATAGGAACTTTGGTACCCTAACGTAAAAAAAATATTACAATTATTGAAACTAGTGGCAACCCCGTAGTTGGATACCGACTGCAAATTAAAGTCCATAAGATTTTTAATTCAAAATCGTTTAGCATTTTTGTCGCTCTCACTCTCTATGATTTTTATGAATAAAGGAGTTGTGAGTCACAAGTACAATTGCGTAAAGCAAGAAACGTCTAAAACAGAGCTTCGAACTGTTTAACTCTGAGGAGCATTTAGGTCGGTGGGTGATGCGAGCAGGGAACGGAGCCCCCTAGGTTAGGTTAGGTTAAAACGGCTGCAGGACACTTTTCCTGACACACTTAGGCCTTACTATGGCTCATTGGATACAGTAGATCCTACTAAAAGCTATTCTTCCCTGGCAGAAAGAACCAGCAAAAATCTTCAATCAGTTTAGGCCTAATTTCAGACAAAGCAGAAATACTGTTCAGAAAGTAGCTGCCAAAATACTTGAGCCTACGTCTACAAAAGAACTAGATATAATCAGAGGAGGTGTTAAAGTCATTAGAAGTGACAAAAAAACTAACTGCATGGGCACCAACGAACCAGGCATCTCACGACTGCATTTTTATCATATTTTCATACAAACTTTACTTTTAGAAATCGTACCGATCGAATACTTACGACATCGATATCGAGCACCCAACGCTTTTTCACAATGCTATTAATTTTCTAGCTTATTACATACATATATTCTCTTATCCAAAATTATTTGTAACTTTTTATTTCTGTGTTTTTTTTTTGGTTTTTAAACTATAATTTTTAGTTTCACACTAATATGTCTTCTTTCGATTGTGAGTCTCGATACTCAGCTGCGTTATGTGTCGGTGGAACCAGTTGCCTAATTAAATTTCTGAATGAAATTTTGTAAAAGTGGAAACACATCAAGGATCAAGGATAATGGGAAAAAGTCGTTAGGTTATTCTGTTGTCAACAGTTCTCGATAAGTGTGTTCAACTTAATCATACAGTTTGAAAGTTACCTACATACCCACACGCATACTAGTGAAGCTAATAAAAGTGTGTTAAAAATGAATGTCTGTATGTATGTCTGAATCCAGCAAACTCGAAAACGATTCAACCGATTGGCGTGAACTGGTTGAGTTATGCATAATTTTTAGGTAGAGATAGAGGATAAAGATGAGGATGAGAAGAAAGAGAATAGGAAGATATTGATACCAATATCCGCAGATGGAGTTGGTATATGGAAGTGAGAGAAAGAGAAGGAAGACAAACGGGAAGGAACGGAAGGAATTTAATCTACCTCTAATGGGGCACGGGGGCTGTCGAGCGGAGCGAGTAGACGCAAGGAACCCCTATTTCCGATAAAAAAAATTTTTTAAATGTTCCAAAGTCGGTACATTGCTTTTTGCGATAGCCTTAAATTTTAAAGTCCCCATATACTTAGTAAGTAGATACAGGTATACAAAGGGAATTGTGCACTGAACGAGCTATATTTATCTATTTTATTCGGAAAAGGAACCAACAAATGGGATAGTTTTTTAGGCTGCTATATTAAAGCATAAGCTAAGCTTCAAATGGAAGCTCTCTGGAGATTGTTAGGCCAACAATTATTCGAAGCACCAACTTTAAAAAGGATACATTTTAATACATCTTGGTACAATCTTAATTGCTAAACAAAAAGTAGTTCGAAACATTACCAAGAGTCAGCCAGCTCAAGGACGCATAAAAATTCTTCAAAGTCACTTATCTAAGTCTCTTGCTCTGTTATTTTTAGCACTTTGTTGCTAATTTGTTGAGTATTTATCAGTTTACGCGCAAGTTCTACAAGAAAAAAAAGACGCATATTAATTATGCAAAATTTGCACTTGTGCCACACTTGGTCAACATCAAAAGATAACACAAAGTAGGCCGCCCTCACTCGAAACGCTTGACAACCCTTGCACACACCCGAAACACGACACATGACACCCGCCAAGCCACAACAGATCAAATAGCAAAGCGCAAAGAAAAGCAAACCAACTGTAAACAAAGCTCCACTGCGCAGGACACAGCTGTCGAACAGCTGTTTTTGTCGGACAAGTGAAAAGCTTTCACCGCTTTTCGCACGCAGCGACCAAAGCTCAAAAAGAGCATTCAGTCAATTGCGGTCAATTTGAGCGTACGGTGTCAACTAGTGCAGTGCGTGGCGTATACTTAATATTAGCAATCAAAACAGTTGGCAACGTTTAGTTACGTCAAGGCAGCGGCTAAACCTGCAACGTGGCTAATTAAAGGCCAAACAAGCTATAAATTAATAAAAAAAAAAAAGAGCAACATAAAATACAATTGTAATAAAAGTAACATTTTGTGTTGCAAAAAATGTGTATTTAGTGTGGCACAAAAAAATGTTACAAATTACAATAATAAATGCAAAATAACACTTTTGATTTGGCAAATTGCCAACAAAAATAAACAACAAAATCAAACAGAAGAAAATTGCAGGGAAAATGTCAAGCGCCAGGTAAAACTTTGCACCACAAATAACTGTACTATACTATACAGTACACATTTATATAGCCAGTCTGTCTGTCTATCATTACGCTACTCTAATGGCTAGCCACATGTTTAATGCTCGTATTTGTTATTGTTGTTTGGGTTTTAGTGTAATCAATAAATTGATTTTTGATTCTTGTTGTTAGGGTTTCGCTTTGACTGACTTTTATTTTTGTTCTTTACTGTTATTGTGTGGACATTGAGGCTTTGGCGTCGCACTGACTGGCCCTGTTTGTTTCCACTCGATATAGACGCACATACATAGTATGTGCTCTACTTATCGAGCTTCATAGAACTTTTTGGGCTCTGTGGCAAGTTTTGGCTAATTAGGGTATTACTTTATAAGGAACATGGCACTGCCGGTTTAAGATCACAAAATATTTGTTCTTTAGGTGCCTTATATGTATTCTTAGTTCTTTAAACAACGCACAAAGTTTGACCCAGTTTCAAGCTGCCTAAGATGCATAAGAATATCAAAGGTAGTAGCTATTATTATAGTTAGCTCGATAGAATCAAATATTAAAAAAATGATCGTTAACTAGTTCTTTTAGCTAAAACTTAGGGCTTGTAGATTTGAAATATACTGTTTGAAAGACATTTTGCTGCAGGGTAACTTTTGATAAGAAACATTTTTAGCAACACCTTGGAGGTAAAACCGGTAATAATGGCCTGATTTGGGTGACCTGATTCGTATGGCCTGATTTCGGGTAAGCTGATTCAAGCAGGCTGATTAGGGTTTTATAACTCGGGTGCTGCGAGAAAGTAGCACCGCACATTAGTGTTTGTGTGCTAAGCTAGAAAATTAGTACTCCCGCTGTTTCCAGATGTCTTCCAACTGTCTTTTAATCATGTATTTCAACCAAAATTGATATCAAATGTAGCTAAAGTGTCTGTTAAATTGAAAAAATGGACATAAGCTTTTGTATTGAAATATCATCATTATTGTACTTACCTACTAAATTTTAAATGTTGTTTGTACACATTCGAAAATTAAAAGTTTATTTCCAATTATAAGAAATCTGTATTTTATTGTTTCATGTATGAACAATGGGCGAACCGATGATTTGGATGAAACAGAAAAGTCCTTACTGTCGCTGGAGTAATTGCGAAACATTGTCATATCCACAAACTGATTTGACTCAAAGTTAACTTCCACATTCTCGAATTGGTCATCGATGCGGGCTTCCTCTTTGTTTCTTAAAAGAGACTTTTCCAGACAGATTTCAAACTGTTCTTTTCTTTAGCGGTTTGTGATGTCATGTGGGGGGCAGAGCTAGATAGGAGTTTACCAAATTGTGACGGTTTGTAGCTATAAGGGAGGGGAAGCTCAAAATAAACCCGTAAGTCCATGCAGAAATTCAAGAAATTTTAGCTTGAACCACGTCTGGTCAGCCATTCATTCTCGTAGCTTCGTATTTCCTATTTACGCACCGCCAATGTATATTCTCCCTATCATCTCCAACAATACGCATTCGATAACTACACAGACAGCGTTACAGTTTTATAAACTTATTTACTTCCACTATAATTATGACACTGTAACAACTTTTTTAAGTAAGAAGTTACACCATTAAGATTTCATTCATCAATTCATTTTACCAATCGTCAATCATATTTTGCATCAGATTCTATTGTAAGGAGGCGAGTCAGATATCGAAACATTTGAAATTCTTTAGAGCATAAAATAAAGCGAATTTCCATTATTCTATAAAAATCTTTTTTTAAAGTAGATCATACAATTTCGACCAACTTGTCACTTTTGCGACTATTGTTTACTTAATTCGTATACGGCGTACAAACATGTCTTCAGATACACTCAAAGCATCTATGAATGCAAATATATAATCTAGTTTGCAATGTATTATTTTTGTTCTTAAAATAGTTCTCACAAGAATTTGAAATCGGCCTAAATACCTACAAAATTACTATGACAAGCGAGTACATAGTACGTTTTCGTCGTATTTGCTGCATAATTTATTTACCCATTCATTATTAAAATATAATAGTAAACGAAATTCCGTGAAATTAACTTATGAGCCAACAACAAAAAAACACTCGAATATCCAGTCCCTTCCTCTATGACACGCTCTCATAGGAATTGCATGTCCAAAGCAGTGTCCTTGCCACAAAGGAAAACAGACAAAAGTCCTTCAATAACGCTTTCATGTCATGTAATTAAGATAATCGAGTTGCAAAATATCCACACATACATATACCCTTACAATTAACAGCAAATTGGCTGTAGACACTTAGTCCGAGCTTAACGAAGCTCAACGAAGACGTAGAAATGATTTACAAGGCCCCTGGGCATTGGCAAAGCTTTGTATATGAAACCAGCGAAACGAAAAAAGGATATCTGATATATGAAGCAGTATACGATGTATTCCAAAAAAATAGAAAGTTACTTTAGTTCGGCGCGTCGAAGTTTGTATACACTGCATAAAGTCGTGTCCGCCTACCTCATTCTGCATAGTACCAACTTATCATGGTTTCCAAACCGGTTTCGGTTTTTTTTTCGTCTGAAAAGGCGCCTCTCCATCCTCATCTCCCGATAGTGGTCACCATAAATTGGCGAATCGAGTTCCGCTTTGGAATTGAAAAATGCTGCATCTTACTGTAACAGCGTCGCAAATTAATAACAGATTGATTGACTTGAGTTTTCTTGTTTTTTCAAGAATTGACTTTCTCCCAAAAGCTTCTTCATCCATAATCTATATTCTTCGTTCTATGGAATGTTGTTTGCCAACGTGTAAAGGGCCAACTTTTCACCCAAACACTGTACATACTTTAAAGCAAAACGGGGATGATGAGCGTCTTATTGTTATCTTCGTCTGGTGAGAGTGGTTTCTTCTACTTATTGGCCTACTGAGACCAAAGTAACATCAAAGTACTTATCTAAGAGTGATTCTCTGCTTGATCTGCTTGGGGACATCGTTGTGACGGTGCTGCCACGGTTGACGAAAACCTTGAGAAAATTAAAAGTATAGTTTTCAAAATCAATGAAATAAGTCTCAATACCACCAATTCTCTTTATTGAAAGAAAACAAGTACTTTATCCTGCTCTCATTCACAACCAATATCAACAGACTCTGTCAACAGCTCCGCTAATTGCTTGCTTAGTACGACCAATGCTGTCAGTACCATACGCGTAGGCGAGCAACTGTGCATTTTTATAAAAAATAATGCCGCACCGATGTACTGCAGCCTTTTCCAACACTCTCTCAATTGCAAAGTATCGAACAGTTCGAAGAAGTCTTTTCCAATCATGACGGAGCTGCATGCCTTGCTGAACTTGATTCTTTAAGACCGAACCAGTTTTGCGGTGATACTGAGCTCAGGAAATGCGGAACTAGGAAAACTTAATTTGGAACATTTACTGAAGCTTTTAGTAATCCGACAAAACTCATTAGTGGGTCTCCGATTTCTTTGTGTTCTAATGAAACCACAATTAGCCTTAAATTTAACCTAAGAAACTTTTAAGAAACTATATTTGCGGTTTTGACTTTATGTTAGAACTACATTTTCCATGACTCAGCTACAAATGTTTAAAAAAGGATACTGAAAAGTTCACAACTAAGTTACTCAAAATCTGAGAAACTAGTTTTTAGCCCAACTGACGGCTACATCGGCACGACTGAGAGCGAGCGAATCTCCTCTGCTTACTGCAAAAATAATAATAATAATGTTATTGGGGATTACCGCACCGCGACCTGTGAGATTTATTGTGCCCCTTACTGACCCTACAGCGCCCCTGTCAGTCCTATCACTATTATAAACTGAATTATATGGGATGGTTCCAACCAACGTCAGCCTTCGTCTTGCCAGGGCATCACACTCGGCTAGAATGTGCTGGGAGGTTTCCACCTCAAGTTCACAGAACCTGCAGTCGGTGATGACCAGCTTGCTCAGGTGACTTTTAAGTCTACAATGTCCAGAAAGATGACCTGTAAGAATTCTGGTAGATAGCTACGATAGCCGATAGCCTGGAGTATTTATTCAGTTCGTGGCTCATCTTATTCTTTCCTCAAGATTACTGCAACAAACTCTTGGACAAAATGAAAATGCTTATCCATAAAGAGTATCAAAGAAACCCAGCAAGCAAATGTAAATTAAGTTAGCTCAAAGCAAACAGCAATGAGCCAACTAAAAGTCAAGCAATTTAGTTTGGCGCCAACTTTTGCATATAGTGTGTCCTTTTGACACAAGTGCAAGTGTATGAATGTGTGTGTGAATCCTTGTCTGTTTGTGGCTATGTGTGTGTGTATGTGTGTGTGTGTGTATGTATGTGTGTGTATGTGTGTGATTGCAAAACTTTCAACCGCAAATGCCATTTCGGCTTAGGTGACAAGCCACAAGGATGCGGCGGCGGCGTCGTCTGCGTTTGTGGCAACTGTCGCCTGGCTTTAAGTAAGTCATTTGGCCAACGCGGCGTATGAACGTTGTAGCTTTTAATAGACTTTTAATTGCATTGGCTTTATCATTAATGTTGCTTATGGGCACATTATTGCCCTTACTCTTTAACACCTGCAGCCTACTGGATGCCCTCTGCAATGGCAGTGGTGCTCGCCTGGCTCTGGGCACCGCTGTTATTGCTTACTTGATTGTGTACAATGAGACCTCGGCGCCCACCCTGCTCTTTGCCACGCTGCTGGCCACGCTTTACGGCGCCATGGCAGGTAAGTCCTCTCTAAGACGTCAGCCTAGCAACAAAGATGCTTAAGTTTCGACTTTATTAAATTGCTTGTAGCACGCTGTAAGTCGAGTTTGCGCAGCCTACAAATACCCTATGTGCGTGCCACAAATAAATTTGATTTTGGCTGCCTCTTTTTGGCCATGTGGATGGATGCCTTGGCCATAATGTGCGCCTGTGGCGCCTTGGCGCGCACACTTAGCTCTTGCCTAGACGCCATGACCGGCGGCTTGGCTAGAATATTAATACTGGGTAGGTACAATATTTTTAGCCGAAGTGTATGTGAAAATTTAAAAATTCATGTTGCATACTTTTCGGTGCATGTTTCATTTATTAAAGTAGAACTGAAAGCGTAAATGTATTTTTCAGGACGCAATTCGCCAGTGAACGAGCCTTGGCCGGATGTGCTCGGGGTCTCGGTTGTTTTTCTAGTCACGGGCATGTTCATGCTGGGCCTGGAGGTAAGTCAGTTTCAACTTTTCTGCCAGCTACGTTCAGACGGGTAGATTTAATTGCAGAGCGGATTATCGTCACACATCCTAAGGGCTTTGACTTTAAGTTCAAAAGAAACACACACTTTGCAGAGTACTTTTGTTGGGATAAGTTCTGTGAACATGCTTGTAATACACAAAAGCTTTTCTGGTTTCTGGTTTCAAAATTTTTTTATTTTTTTATTATTATTAATGGCAATCAGCCTGCTAAAACTAAGGCTATAATCCAATATGTATGTACATTATTCTTAATCGCTACACACTAAGTGTTTAATTGTGTGATCTATGGCAGATTGTCACATTTAAATTCTATTACTTAATTAATATTATAGCTCTAATATGATACAATATTTAACTATTTTCAAATAAGTTAACAAACTTTTAAAATTCCTTTGAAAAACCGCAATACGGTGCAAATAGTTAACCCAAAAGCTTGTCATGGGCATTCCAAGGGTTTAAATTATTTTTTGTACTTTCTTTTATTATTTTAATTAAAAGTTAAATGAGATATAGTATTTTTTTGGTAGTTTTTGTATAATAATTTCTCAATATAACGACATAAAAATATAGCAGTCATTTTTTTTGGAATTTTCGAGTATACAAATTTCTAAAAAATAAAAAAAAAATAATATAATCATAATAAGCAGCTCGAAAAATGTCGCTTTTTCAGAAAACTACGAGTTTTGTAAAGCTGAAGCTAAATATGATATAGTATTTTTGTGTAATTTTTAAGTATAAGAATTTCTCATAAAAACGATATAAATTCCTTTTTTCTAAATAAAACAATATAAATTATAGCAGCGCAGGGAAGGTATTTGAATTTTAATTTTATCGAGCTACGAAACGACTATTTTTTTCAAGTATAGGGGATAAAATATTTATTGAAAATGTAGCACATTTTTTCACTACTATAATTTTTATAGTAGTAATACGTTTTATATACAAATATGTTAAGCTTCAATTCATAAGAAATTGGCCTCAATAAAACGATAACATATTTTATTTTAACAGCTATTCAAATTAGACTCTAATTTCAATAAATTGATTTCACCCAGTCATTTCAATTAGTTGAAATAGGAATCGAAGCTCGAAACAGGTTTGTTTGGTAGTAATCCAATCGCGAATCCATTATTTTAGTATTTTATTATATATTAAGGATAATAGGACAAATTATAAAATGTTATTTAGGGTTAAATGTAGAAATAAACAAGTTATAGAGCTCATAGAAAATAATAAAATAGAGAAAATAATTTGTTTAGTAATTATTATTTTTGGTATTTTTTACGTTTCTTCAAAGCATAGTCAAAACATTTTGAAAACTAATGTTTTGTCTGCTTAAGCATTTTTTTAAAGAATTTTTTGATACTTTTTGGTATATTAATTTCTAAATACTTTCACATTGTTATTTAGATTGTAGACTTTAATCAAAATAATACCCTTTTACACTTTGTGTAAAAGTTTGCAGCTTTAAGTACCATTCAAACTGAGCTTGGCACAGCATATAGCCCAAATTACAACGTCTGAACGCAGCTTGATAAAACATTCAAGTTCTATTGCATTTCTCACTATATCTCTATTTCTTTCCCTCTATCTCCTGTTCACAGCACTCGAAAGCCTTCAGCCTCATAATGACTCTGAGCATGTTTGGCTTGAATGCAATCCTAAGTGCCGTTGGCTGGTGGCGTGGCGATTTCCTGTCCTGGTCACAAAATTACTTTCAACCAAATGGAATAAGCAGCGTGAGTACCAAATCCAAATGAGTTAGGGTGTTCTCCGTGAGGGTTTGCTCTGGTGTTATTGGGTCAATGCACCGACGCTCCACTTAGACTTAGGCGTTTGTTTATATCGATTTTGTTGCTTTTATGTTGGTGTTGTGCTAGTTTGCATGTTAATGCTAATAAATGGAAGCGCGCTCGGATCACGCGACAAGCGCAAATTGCTTGCTTTTGGCACAGGATATAGACTCTTGATTGTGACACTGAGCCGCAGTCGCTCGGCATGATATACTTAGAAGGGGCATATGAGGTTCGTGCTAATAAAAGCAACAGGCATCCAAAAGGCACAAAAATCATGCCAAATAACTGTGATTCCAAATAATCCGGATATCCGAAAAGATAAGTGAATTGAAACAGACCTATTATTATTATTTTGCAGCTCAAGCCGTACGACGAATCGAAAAACTTAATTATATTCCTTGTTCAAAAGTTTCGGTGCATGAATTGAAATTTGCTTGTCAAAAGTCGGCATATCTATAGCTCATAAAGCTAGTGAAGCTGGAGCGAATAGCGTTTCCGAAAGAAAACAATCATATCAGTTAGAACTTTGAGTTTTGATAGGGCACAGGCAGAAAAAAGGACTATTAGCTTAGCTGATTCACCGGCGGGAGCTCACTAAGAATATGGACGTGTTTTATTATCTTTCTGATAGAATCTCACACGGTAGCAATCGACAAACTTTTTTTATGCCCCTAGAGCTCCCATATAACTTACGAGAAGCAAGTGATCAAGGACTGGTGCTAGAAAATCTAAAACCTTTTCCGGATTCGTAATTTTTGTTTAGGTCTTTGTTGCATAGTGTAATCAATGGGCAAACTTCAATTGTGTGTATCACCGATGGGCTAGTGTCCCAATCCTCCTACTAGAATAGAGCCGTGAACTGTGTATCTTTACTGAGAAATTTTCAATCGAAATTCAATCTATCTTCAATTATCAACAAAATTTCAACACAAAATCTATCTAATATTGCGTCAGAAATGCTGTTTTCGTTGAAAATCTATCATGTAAGATTTTTGCCTGCGGATTTTTCACGAAAATTTAAAGCGAAATTTTCGCAACACCGTCTAGAGGTTTCTGGCACATAGTTATCGTTGGCATTATCGATTACGTATACTAGATAGTAGATTGTGTTAATTTTTTAAAATCGACGTGGAAAACACTAATGATACTATAGAGTACCGAGAATATCCCCGCTCAAGACAGGGGACCACTAATTACACAGTTGTGAGTATTTCGTCAGTGCTAGAAAAATTACATTGGCATTATCGATTATCGTTAATTTTCAAATCCATTTGAGCCATATAAAGTATCTAAAATCGACGTGGAAAACTACCAAGAACTTTCCAATTCAAGACAGGAGATCGCTAATTACCCAATCTTCACGAAGTGTACTCTAAATTCGTGGTTCTAGACCAGATTTGCAATAAAGTGGCTGTCATCCAATCTCTTACCTAGTGTTGTAGAGCATATCACAGTCGTTGTTGCTCACTTTTCCTTCACGACTTATTTGTCTGGGTTTTGATTAATATAAAGTTTTGGAACATGTTGGGAGTTGTTTGTACACCACAAACAAAACAAGAAAACTTTTCTAATAATAATTTTCTTTTGCCAGTTTTTTCTAGCCACCGCGCTGCTTACCTATGCCTTTCCAGCTGATTATCCTGCACAGCAACGCGGCGGATTGCTACGCTTTACGGGTTGTTTAACCATAGGTCTGGTGACCCTGTCCTTGCTGCTGACCACTGTCTGTCTGTCTACAGTAGTACATCATACGTATGTAGCTCAAGTTATCTTATATGGTGTCAAGTATATGAATCTCCCAATTCCGCTTCCAGACCCACTGACGAATATGTGGCCGTGCCGCTCTTCAACATTCTGGACGAAAACGGTTTTCACAAACTCGTACCAGCCTCCGCTTGCATGTTGCTGCTGACCAGCTCTGCCGCCTTTCTGGAGCTATTCCCCGAGCTGTATGGCATTGTGGTGCGCTTTTCCACCTCTGAGTGGCGTATCTTGTCCAAGCAAATTAGCTATGAGAGCTCTGACAGCGGTAATCCAGTGCTGGCTGTCTTCCTAGCTGGCAGCCTATGCGCCATGTTGGCCTTTGCCTGTCCAATGCAACATCTCAGCTATACACTAGCTGCCAGTCATATGGCATCGGTGTTCCTGCGTGCCTTTTACTTGCTCTATACGCCGTATAGACCCAAGTTCATGCAGCCGAGCAGCAGTGAGTCTTCGCTTTCGTATAGTCGTCTTTCCACGGCACCCATTGCCAAAAGCAGCAGCACCATTACAGCCAGTTCCAGTAGACTCAAGCGCAGTCTTTGGAATATAAGTAATTTGTCCAAACAGAGTGGTCTCAAGAAGCCCAAGAGCAAGCCAAAGAATAAACAGGAGGTGGAAAAGGAGTGGTTATTACTGGGTGAACCCACTTCGCCTTGTCCGCAGAGAGAGGCCAGAGATGTGGAGTCTGTGTTGTCTGATGGCGAGCCACCGGTAAGTAGAAAGAGCAGCAGAAAAGCAATAATAACTAGCTTAGGAGTGCAACGATGGGATTATGCTGGGCTTTAACTTTTTAAGACCGCTTGTTTTTGATACCCTATAAACTTATTCTTATTATCCTTTCACCACAATTTCTACGCAAAGAACTTAAAGAGCTTTTATCTTATTTGATGTTCTTTATACAACATTTTTCTAGCCCTCCGACTTTGAGTATCCCAATAAGTTTGACAAATCCGACTCCGACACTTCCACGGATATTGATGCCATAGTCGACGAGTATCGTCAGAAGATTAAGGTAAGTCCCTAAATCAGTTTTATGCCACATTTTACCTAAATTTAACTTGTTTTCAGGTCACCACCGCTGGGCCGCTAGAGCGCAGCGTACGTGTGCCCACCATCGGCTCCTGGCGTGTCACCATTTTCGCTCTCATTGTCATTGGCCTGGGCATTGCACTCTGTGTGGCAGGTCTTGTGCTACGCTGGGCACCAGCCGCGCTTACGGGCGCCATTGGTGTCTTTATTATTGCCATCATGATGGGTTTTATACCCAAGTACACGGGCAGCGTCATCAACGTCAGTCCCGTGCTGTGCAGCATGTTGCTGCTATTGGGCGTGGTGCTTTTCTCCGCCTGTGCTGTGCACTCCTGGCCAGGCGTGGCTGTCTGGCTGCTAGCCGGACTCATTATGCTAATACGTTGTGATAAGTATTGCTGCAATTGCCTTGAACACACCACAACCTTGAATGAGCAACTCATACCCAGTGTCTCGGCCAAAACAACGACAGCGGCGGGTTCGTCCGCTAGCATACGCATGCCCAGACCGCCCAAGGGCGTGGTCAGTTTGCCGCAACGCGTCAGTGGGCTGAGATGACAATCAGAGTCCTCGGAAGGCGAGGACTTGTTTCATGAGGATTTCAATGTACGAGATTTCGATGAAGACGATGAGGATTGTTGGACTGACTAGGCGGAATGTGTTGAAGAGTTTGGAACGTTGACGCCTTTTACCACTAGCTAGGCTTCAAAATAAAATACTATGCCGTAACTTGTCCCTAGGCAGCGCTTTATAAAGCTGCAAACTTTTTTTTAGGCAACTATTTGTAGTTAGATCTATTTTATGTCAAATTCTACATAAATGTCTATAAGCTGACTTTAGCCATTATGAGTCAAATGTCCAATAATTAGCGCTAACAGTATTAAGTTTTAATGCAATAAAGCAAATGCGGCTATTGTAACATATAAAAATTTGGTTTTCTTGAAACATAACCTCACTTCTGAGTTACATATTTGAATGGTCTCTCAATCATATACAACTTTTCAACTCGCTTTTAAGCAATCTTACCTCAATTTTAAGCTATGCTATACTTCATTTCAATAACATAACCTCACTTTTAAGCAATCTAAACTCACTTTTAACCAACTCGCATAAGGACAACTTCAACTCATTTTATACAAAAGCAAACTCTCATTTAAGATAATTCTTCTTTAAAGCCTAAGGTAATAGCAGCCAATGATAGACTCACTTTTAAACAGCGTAAACTCACTTTTAACGAACATAACATTACTTTTAAGCAAACTAAGTAGTCATTTTGGTACCCTAACTTCATATTTGTGAAACCTTACGAGTCTAAACTCACTTTGGATCAAACGAACTACACTTGAAGATAACTAACCCACTTTTTTACACTCTTTTGTCAAATTTTATTGCAAAGTTTTCAAAAGTTACATTCAGACTTCATCAACAGACAGTTTTCGACTTCCTTATCGAATTCCTGTTCATTTTCCAACACATAATCCATTAACTCCACTACAGGATCCATTATAATCTGCTCATATTCCGGAAGCATTTGCACAATTCTTAGATATAACTCATGACGCTCCTCATTCATATAATAGTCAAACTTTTCGGGTTCTTCCGCCCGATATTTGTTTGCCACGCCTTTGGGTATTTTTATCAAAGGTTCACATATAGCCCACATGGTCAGCGCTGCCAGATGTGCCTGTTTGTAGTTTATCAAGAAGTTGTCTTTAGTTAAAACATTCGTTGATATTTTTAACCGGGCGAAGTTTGAATGTAGGCACTCTATATAATAATCCAAACACTCATTGGTTATTTCTCTTCTTAACCCTGGCGGCGCTACTAGAAATAAGACAAAGAGCACATCCATTATTGGTGGGCTATAGGCAGCTGTCTGAAAGTCTACGAAGCGACAGGCGCTGGGCACAGTGGCGTTATGCTCAAACTTATAAAATATGTTACGTTCCCAGGAATCCCGATGACACAGCACATTGCGTTGGCTCTTAGAAATTCCGGAAATTTTGGAACATTGCGCTAGTATGTTTTTATAAAGCTTTTCCGAAATGAACTTTTGAGCTGCTGTTGATTGATATTTTGGATGCCGAGCTGCCAAAAAGACCAGGCACTATAGTAAAAGTTAAGAGATTCATATGTCACATATTAGTTTTAATATATCCACTCCAAACTTACCTTAATGCCAGTCCGAAACCATTGATTGCTGTTCGTAAAATGTTGTTCAAACAACACATTTTTAAAACGTTCTCCTATATTGAACTGCTCGGCTTGCTCCCAGGCTATGCTTGCTGCGTGTAGCTCTGCTTGATGAGATAATACCAATTTAAAGTGATCCAGGGTGTAGCGCTCATTAGGCCTAAGATGACGATACTCTTGAGCGAGATCCTCTAGCACGATTAGATCTTCACGTGCATAAAAACAGGTTGCACATATTTTCTTACTAGCTGGAATTCACACTTGAAGACGACCTTCATACCCTATAAGTTGAAGAACTTACCATATTGTTGCATTTTGGCAAATATTTTCGTATAGAACTGCGCTTCCCTGCCAAAGAAGTTCATGCGCTCACATGCTTTCCTAAGTGCAGCATTTTTTCGCGGCAGAGATTTTATAAAGTATTGAAAGTCGCTTGTTGACTCTTGCTGTACAGTTAAGCGCAGCTTATAGTAATCACCGTTATATCCAAACAGCTCACCGGAACACAGCTCCAGCTGTGAGTCGAGCAGTAAAATGTTGCCATCTTTGTCTGAGCCTAAAGTGCGCTGGGCTATGAGTAGACACTCCTCCTGACTGAGCAGCTCCGCACAGGGCAACCTCATGGTTGAGCTATCTCGAAACGACTGATTAATTCAACAAGGTTGTGGAGACTTGCTGTCAAACAACTTTTCTTATCTCTATCAATTTCTCAAAGTGTTTCATTAATTTTAATTCTAGCTTTTTCAGGTTCTATTGAAACAATCCAAAAATAGACAACTTGTATCGGCCGACGAAGCTTATATACCCTTACCTTTATTGTTCACTTTTACATTAAAACCTTCAAATTCAATATAATATCTTCATATTCTCAAAAACAATTTTCTGATCATAAGGAAGGTTCTTTACCCATACGAGATGGCCAAGCTAACGGATACGCTGGATGTATACATGATTTACTTGGTTAATGTCTTTAAAGAACTCAAACACTCTGCATCAGACTTTGTCATCATCCATGCTTCAGCTCCATAAAGCATAACGAAAAGAATGAGCGTCTTATAGAGTGTTTGGAGTGTTTGAATTCTACGACGACATTAATGTAGTAAATCGATTATACATCCAGAGTGTACATCAAGAGTTGTCTCGACTACTCATTTGCCTACTGAGACAAAAAGATTGGCAAGATTGATCCTCTTGATGTCGATGCCGACATCGTTGTAACGGTGGAAATGATTGACAACATTTAAAGCATAGTTTTCAACATTAATCTCAAATGCCCTGTTTCGGTTCATGCCGATATGAAATCCCCTTCCATGACAGATTTTCGTGATTTAAGACCACTTAGACTTAAGGTCTACATTTATGTTAAAGCCACCAAATTTGGTACGTAGACTCATATTAGGCTTATAAACAAAGCAATGTTTAACTTTTACGAAATCATCCATTCCTAGCCTTTTTTAAAAAATGTATTTTCATGAGAGTCGGGCACTGTCTGCATCAAATTTTTTAGGCGTCTTTCCATCTTCCTCATCTTCCGATAGTAGTTTCGTACAGATCGTGTAGCAGCCTTATCCAAGGTACTTCAGACGACAATCTTCGCTGCAAGTTATTAAACTTTTTCTTGTGTAAAAGTTTATTTGCATGATTTCAAGAGCTACAAATGTATATTACAGTTTTAATACGCTAACAAAATTTCCTCTTCATTCTCCAGCACATATTCCATTAACTCCTTTACAGGATTCATTATTGTCTGCTCAAAGTCCGGATACATTTTCACAATTCTTAGATACATTTCGTCACGCTTCTCATTCATATAATAGTCGAACTTTTCAGGCTCTTCCGCACGCAATTTGTTTGCCACGCCCTTGGGCATTTTTGTCAGCGGTTCGCAAATCGCCCATATGGTCAGCGTTGCCAGACGTGCGCGCTTGTAGTTCTTCAAGAAGTTCTCTTTTGTTAAGACACTCGGTGGTATTTTCAATCTGGCAAAGTGTGCGTGTAGGCATTCTATATAATAATCCAAACACTCATCGGTTATTTGTTCCCTTAACGCTGAGGGCGGTATAATAAATAGCACGAAGAGCACATCCAATATTGGTGGACTGTAGGTAGTTAGCTGAAAGTCCACAAAGCAGCATGAGCTGGGCACCACTTCATTGTTTTCAAATTTATATAATATATTGCGGTCCCAGGAGTCACGATGGCAAAGGACATTGCGTTGGGTTTGGGAAGTTGCGGAAATTTTGGAACATTCGGCTAGAATGTTATAAAGATTATCGGAAATGAATTTTTGAGCTGCAGCTGTTTGGTATTTCGGGTGACGCGCTGCCAGAAAGACAATGGCCTGTGGGCAGTATAAAAAAAAAATTACATATGCTTATCGTTATCGACTCCGATATTACTTACCTTCATGCCTGTCCGAAACCATTCATTAGCTGTAGTAATTTGTAATTCAAAGAGCACTTCTTTAAAACGTTCTCCTATATTGAACTGCTCGGTTTGCTCCCAAGCTATGCTCGCGGCATGTAGCTCTGCTTGTTGAGCTAACACCAATTTAATGTGTTCCAGGGTGTAGGTTTCCGTGGGCTTGAGATGACGATACTCTTGTGTAAGATCCTCGAGCACCATAAGGTCATCACGTGCATATAAACAGCGCGCACTTAACTGTTTGTTGGCTGGAATTCAACATTTTTATAGATTCTCAAAACCTACCAGTTGTCGAACTTACCAAATTTTTGTAATTGTGCCAATAATTGTGTATAGATCTTGGCCTCTTTGCTGAAAAAACCCTTGCGCTCACATTCAGCTCTATGCACGGGATTATGACATGGCAACGATTTAATAAAGTACTGAAACTCATGTCTAGACTCATGCTGTACTGTTAGACGCAGCTTGTAGTATTCACCCATATAGCCAACTAAATCACTGGAACCCAGCTCCAGCCTTGAGTCCAGCAGCAAAATATTAACATCTTGCTGTAAACCTAAATTGCGCTGAGCTATGAGCAGACATTCGTCCGAACTTAGGAGTTTCTCACACGGCAGCCTCATTGTTCAACTATCTCTAAACGACTGACGAAAAAGTTACAAACCAATTAAATAAGTTTGTTTAAATTAACTAATTTTGGAGACTTTTTTTCAAAACATCTGTCTTATCGTTATCTTCTCATTCGGTAGACCAGCCAGGCAGCTGTTGAGTTTAAGGTTCTATATGTATATCTGTTCAGTTGCCATGCCTTCAAATAAAACTTTGTGAAGGTTCGGGGCATTGAAGTTTGCTTACTCTTAAAAGCAGTTTTTTGCCTTTCGAACTCATGATTTATTTTAAATTCTAAACTATTCAGGCAACTTCAGGCTTTTATTCTTACCAAACGGATTTATCTATATCCAGCCGAAAGTTATGAAAAGTATAGATTTAAAGGACTATTTTAGCTCTCTTAATTTCAATAGAAGACCCGTATTGCAGCAAAAGTGATCTTTTTTGCAATCCATTTATTGTGGTGCTGAGAATGATGTACCTTTTCCCAATTCCGAATTCGATTTCGCTCTGTCGAAATGACTGCATTGTTCAAAGTACTAGGACGCAATACGCCAAAATGATATAAGAGTTAATAATAAACTGCATGCTTTATTCGTAATATCGAAATTGGAGTCATAATTTTTCTTTTTATTTCCTTGTGTTACATGTGCTTCAGCCATGTTTATGTACGCCGCAAAGGTTTAAACATGTTAGTGACATGCTTTCTCAAGTAAACAAATTGATAAGATGAAGCTTTTGTATGCCACTTGTTCCCATCACCCATTAAAAATTATCAACTAGTCCTCTCATTCGATTACATTTTTTTACATTTTATTATATGTCAACTCTAATAAATCATCCACACAATCGTAAATATAGCTCTTAAATTGCTCATACTCGGTCATAAGCTTTAGCACGTCGTGGGTGCGATCCACATTACAAAAACGATGAAAGTCTCCGGGTTTTGTCTCTTTCAGATTCTTGAGATAATTGTTTGGTAGACGCAATATAGTTGCGGCTATACAATTGTACGTAGCGCCAAAGAGCGCAAAGTCTTTGAGAGAGCGCTCAAACTGCTCCCGACTGAGTTCCAGTTGTGCATTAAGATCCATGCCTTGTAGCTCTTTTACCAGATTATCATGGTAGTACTCTATGCAACGCGCCTCCAGCTCTCTGCGTTGCTTCGGTTCAATATTCAAATAGCACGCCATAAGAAAATCTATAGCCGGAGGTGCATAACGACATAGTTGAAAGTCTACAAAGACGCAACCTTCGCTATAAGGACGGGTCTTATGATAGAACACATTTCCACCCCAGGCATCGCGATGGCAAAAGACATTACGATGAATTGGAGAAGTATTGACCATATAATAGACGCTGTCCAGACAACGAGGCAGCTCTTCGTTCACATACGTTTGAGCTGAAGGATCAGCAAGCACTTTGGGGTGCGTGGCTATCACCTCAAGAACAGCCTAGATGGATGATATATAAGAGATATATATGTATATAAGTTCTTCTCAATTTCAACAGTCGAATTGAGTAGCGCTTTATCAACCATACCTTCAAACCTGTGGTCCACCACACAATATCGGGATCCACAGACATTTCCTTAAGCTGGTCCCTTAACTGCACGCCAATTGTCAGCTTGTGGCGTTTTTCATATGCCATACTGCTGGCATGCAACGTGGCTAGACCTTTGAGTATGGACAATAGTTCACATTCTTTGAGAAAACGCGTTTGGTCCGGCATCGAAACATAACCCAAATCCTCTATGTTTTGCATCACAAAGAGATCATCGCGGGCATAATAGCACTTGGCGCACCAAATATGTGGAGCTAGAAAGGTAGAATTCTTGTATAAAATTGGTAGATAACGTATGATAGCCTTGAATAAGGCAAAGCGTAAGAGAACGAAGGACTCTAAGAGGAACAGGAGTAAAAGGTTCTGCCTACCTCTTAAGGGCATAAGGGTTGGGGGAACAAAACAAGCCCGTTTATAATTTTTTCAATCATAACCTAGAAAATTGCTTACCTATTGTGAAAAGTTTAATCAAGCCGTTTCCTTATTTCGTATCCGATTTGCATTGGTCAATTTCGCAATACGGTTTATACAATAATTACGATCAGTCAGAATCGGAATCGAAACCGGAATAGCCCTGGTTATATGCTGAACTAGGGTACTTCGCCCCTCCCCACTTGCCCCAACCAACGTGCCCGTCTCGAGGTAGATCATATTCCTCTTCGCGTTACTTTTCCTCTGTCCCTTTCTCTTCCTTTTTTTCTTTCCCCTCCTCTTAACCCTCCTCTTAATCTTTCTTTTCCCCTTCATCGTTCCCCCCTTAACGCTACGTATCATATCATATTCCTCATCATCATACTTAGATCAGATGTGGATTTTGGTACGGCTTTACCACTTCTTGACTCCCACCGAGGAATCGCGATCATATTTCGACTGGTAGATGGGGCCTCACTATGGAAAGACAGGCTAGCCACTAATATATCATCAACCATTTATCTCTCAAACATCGTCTCTTTAACTTTCACTACACTCTTATACTATTGAATTTGAGCTATTTTCAGGCAACAACTTCTAAAGCAACAATAACATCAGCAGATCCGAACTCTCCAGTCGATCCTACCTACGAAATTCGCACAATATTTTATGGTCGTGGGATTATAAATATGATCAGTCCTGTTTCGGATTTGGATGCGATTCCGACTAGTCGAAATGACGGTATTAACTGTATTGTAAAATCGGCCAATCGAAATTGGGAATAGACATGCATACGATTTAAAATAAAATAAGGTATAAATATTCCAATCTCAAGTCTAAAATTTTTTGCATTTGTTTCAAAATTACAAAATTACACAATCTTCTTTAAGGAACTATTTTGCTAGAATTTGAATTATATTAAATTTTCTGATACGTTAATCTTAATATTCTTTTTGACTGGCCATAACAGGCCGTTACCGGGTTGGCCTAATGTAGGGCACTTATCCAGGCGGCTAATACCATCTTCCATTAGGAAGTGTGTTTTACGCGCTGGGTCCCAAAAACCCACGCACAACACCTGGTGCAGCTAACCAGGAGGCACTAAGTGGAGGCAGTGTGAGGGATCAGGGAGCTTCATCCTGTGATATGTATTGCTTTTCCAAATCAGTTTAGAAGAAATATGCTTAAGCTCCCTGTTGCATAGTTATATAATTATAGGTTTTTACTTTTTTCCTTAGTTACTTACAGTAATCCTTAATTTCATTGATCAGCGTTCTATAAAGTGCAGCCTCCTTCTTGAGCATTCCCATTTTTTCCATATAGAAACTCATATCGGCATTCTGATATATCACCGACTTGACAAATAGTCGCGTTGTTTGTTCCAGTTCTTCATTTTCCACTTGATAATTAAGCTGTAAATGATAATACTCGCCCAGAAACCCCGTATTCTCCGTATCAGGCAACACCTTAAAGCTCTTCAAGACCCCGCGAGTCTTTCGATCTGTTAACATGTTGTTTAATATCTCTACACAATCTTGAAAGCTAAATAAATCAAGACGATTTTCGCGCGTAAGCACCGGCTTATAGCTCGTATTAGCCATTATAAATTTAGTTACTTTGTAGATTAAACACGTTTTTGTTTCGTAGTTTTGCCGGGTTACCAAGCCCTCACAGAATAAACAACTCACTGCTTGAGATTCCGCAAGAGACTGATTTATTTTCAGTTTGTTTTGTGATATTTGTATACATGGCTTATCGCGCTCTTTTCAAGTTTCTCAAAAAGTCGCGTGCCCAGTTATTAAATAACAAAAAAAAACTGCCTTATCAGCAAAAAAAATATATACTTAAAGTGATAACGTCAAATCAGTCCCACGCCATTGTGAGGGCTTTTTCCATGATTTCCTCACAGCACTCCTGCATGCAAGCTCGAAAAACAGCATTCTCTTTCATATAATCCAAAATCACAGAACTGCGATCTATATATTTAAAATCATTGGTAACATACTGCTTAGGAACTTTGATAATAGTGACTGCCACAGCTCTATAGATGACACCAAATAGCCGAAACTCCTCATAAGATTGCAAAACTTCGGACTTGGGTAATACCTGGGCCGCTTCCAAGCCAAAGTGCTGCAAGTCCGATGCTAGCCAAGCGTAGTAGACCTCAAGACAGTGTTTTTCCAGACGTTTACGCTCCGTTTTCGTAAGATTCAAATATAGAATAAAACTTAAATCTATAGCAGGTGGACTGTAACAGCATGTTTGAAAATCTATCAAAAGCGCTGCGGTTTTTGGTTTTGGGGAAAAAAATATATTCGCAGCCCAGGTATCTCGATGGCACAGCACATTTCGGTACTTTAGGGAAGTTGCAACCTGTGCATAAATACAGTTAAATATTTTTGGCAGTTTGCATAGAATACCCGCATATTTGGCGCTTTGATATTGGGGCAAACTTTTGATAACCGCCAAGACAGCTGAAAGACCTGTGGTAAACCAGGATATATTTGGTGAAACGGTTATCTCTTGCAAATACTGTCCGAATTCTGTGCCTATGTTTATTCCAGTTTTGTGCTCATAAACCAAACTGGCGGCATGAAAAGCTGCCAAAGAGCGCAGCAATTGCAGCAGTTGGCACTCATCTAGTTCTGTACCGGTTCCAATTCGAAAGTCACATAGTTTGACATTTTCCAGTACCATTAAATCCGAGCGTGTATAGTAGCAATCGACGGACCATTTGAGGGTGGCTGCAAAGCGTAAATAGATGTTAAGGATCCGCATTATATAAGCTAAGTACTCAGGTCAAAAAATGCGTATAAATACGTGATAGCTCCGAAATTCGATATTAAGTTCTATTTTATCATTCATTGTTAACACACTTGATTCTCTATATTTAAATATTCTTGTTAGTTCTGTAATTCTATCCGAGTAGTCGAAATAACTTTATGTACTGAATTCGGAAGCTTACCAACTCGAGGGAGTCAAGCTTCCTCAGTTTGAGGCCTAGTAATCATAAAAGAGAAAAATCGACGCCGTTAAGATTTATTGCCGTTGCAGTTTAGGAAATCTTAGTTAGGCTCGTATTGTATATTCAACTTTGAATGTAAGTTTAGGTCTTGGCTCTCCATGAGCGAAATAAAATATTTAAAAAAAAAACCAAGGGACTATTCGAAGTCAATCCAGCGTCTTCGAGGCTAAGGTTTGTCTCGTTCACCGATGTGCATATCTAAACTAGGACAGGAACTACCAATATATGGCAATAGCTATACTATCAGATAGTCAAGCCAACTCTAAGTTGGCTTCTGGGTGGTTCTGGGAAGAAGAAGCAAACTTTTACTTCGATGGGTAGCTGATCACAGCAATATTAAAAAAAAAATTGACTTGAGAACGAACTTGCATGGTAGCGCCACAGCGATTCTGTGGCAGTTGCAGTCACACGGTCAATCGGGGATAAAAACAGAAAATAATGAGGCGAACCCGTGACTGTACAGATGCTCCAGACCACAGACAGACCCAACAGCTCTTAGTCTCAACATACAACTCGAAAACTCAACTCAACCTTTGAATACTGCCTGGGCTACTTACTGGGCACTGTCGACTGAAGGGACACTTGAGTAAGCTGGACAGCACCAGTTGAACACTTGAAGGTTTTGTAAGCAAGGGGAGGAATCCCGCAACACATCGCTGAATGCAATGCACTAGCGAGAAGAAGAATGAGCCATACCAACGTATGAGGTAGAAACTCACGAGTCCAACTGTTCTACGGGGGTAGGGATAATGATTTGGAAAGAGATTAACATTCTGTGGTTTATATGCCTAACATGAGTCTACGTACCAAATTTGGTGGCCAAACATAAGTCCTAACTTTAACATATTTAGAAAAAGTAAAATTCTGATGCATTTTTTGGGAGGCGGCTTATTGGCTGATTATTACCTATTTCTTTAAAAGTTTCTATCCGATCTTGATAGTTTGTACACAACTTAAAATTCGACTAGCGGACACGCCTTTTCGGCTAGGCTTTCCCCAAAGGCTGCAATATTCTCAACACTTCTGGCGTTTCTTATTCGTACATACGATCACGAAACACAATCTTTAAAATCGCTTTTTGAGTAGCTAGCTCCTAGAATATTCGCAAATAGCATTTCATTCGATTTGACCGTGAGCTGAATGGAGCCTTTAAACCTCTTTCTTTTCATATTTGTGTGTTTGTTTAACGTATTTAAACTAGAATGTCAAGATATTTTTTGCCATACACAAATACTTGAAGGTTAAATAAACTTCACAAGATATTTCTTTCACGAGCATTTTTTTAACAGAGTATTTAGCTTTGGTTAAAACTATATCAAATACTAACAATATTTTCGCATATTAGCCAGCAAATTGTCGTAGAGCCAAACCTCTTTGCGAAAAATTGATTCCTTCTCTGGTTCAGCACTAAGTTGAGGCAATGCCTTGACAAAAAGCTGCCGCTGCAGTGGAATTTGTGGCCCAGCCTAAAAGTATGCAACAGAAAATTTAAAACTTTTCTTCTGTTTTTGCATTCTGTAGTTTTCAACTATATGCGTAATGGATATATATAAATAGTTTATTTAAAATTTTTAGATTAGATTAGCAAAAATTATAAATACATTAAGTACATATGTATATTCAAGTGCAATTGTCGCATTATTTTTTGTATTATCAAGCTTGAACATAAAACGTGCTGTTTTGCCCTTTTGGAAACCATTAAGATCAGTTGATTGATTCACTCACATAGCTCAACGCCAGCGCATAGTAGTCGCCCAGATAGCCAATTACATTAGTTTCTGCCAGAATGCGGTAATCCAACAGCTCAGCTGGCTCTTCGCCATCTGATTTAAGCAAATTTTCCAATATTTTCTCACACTCTGCGCGCGTTAACAACATGTTGCGTATACGTGATATATGAATGCGTTCGCTCGCGCGCTCTCTCTCTCTATTGCCCAAGACTTTTCACTATATTTTCAAAACGCTTTTCTTAGCAAGCAGTGTGCCTGGTGCGCGTTACACTTATAAACTGTGCGCTATTGCATGCAAAATTTAGCTCGATGCGCTCCGATTTGCTCAGAAATTTGTATTGGCCGATTATAATAGGGCCGTGCGATAAGATATATAAGAAACAGTGGGACCACAGCATATTTAAGTGCATTTTTATTGCCTACTGTCGCGACATGTAAATGGCAGCTGCGCCTGCATTTGCTTTTGTAAGCGTCGCTTTTCATATATAAAGGTGGAATATGGACGTATGGTAATGTAATATATAATCTCCACAAAGCTGAGCAAGCTGGCTCCCACAAAGAGTCCAGTGGTGCCGCCAATGGACACTGCAAAGATAAACACTTCAAAATTTTTGAACGATTTAAGTTCTCAGTACAATACGCACCTACCAAATCCAGCATGCCTCTCACCAAATTGCGCTTATAACGCTCAGTTGGCAGCTCTATCAAAGCCACCTCTATTTTAGATACAGGACTCTGATGTCCATATATGTTATCCTTGCTATCATGTACTGTTGTAATATCCACTTCCGTGCAGGAGGGCAAGCAATCGCACACGAGTCCCTTGCGTCCACGTGACCATTTGGCTATAATCACTGATAAGTCCTCATAGTTGCGATTCAGACACTCCAGACCATCCATGTTGCATAGCTGCCAATCGGGTGAATTAGGCGATAGATGACTGGAGCAATTGCATAGGGCCATTTGTCGATCCTTGCGGCATTGTACAGTACAGGCGCTGTAACTGTAATATCGATGCACATCCAATATATTCTCATCGGCGAAACGACAATTACGTTGCTGAACACTGGTCTGTCTTATGGCCTCATCATTCTCAATGTCACGCTTGGATATATAACGACTGTATGGCAGTGGTAAAATATGAGTTTAATTTAATTTTGCCTAAAATTACCTTAACTCACTTACATAAAGGATATATAGGGACCCACCACCAGAAAGTCTGTTTTGGGTGTCACCAAGGTTGGCACCTCTTCAGGACCCAATATAAAGACCTAATGGAAAGAAATGAATATGATCTTCGCCTCACATACGATAGCAAAAAAAGTATTTACCGTGGCTTCAGTATGCAATTCCATTGTCAGCGAACCAGGACCAGTATAACGATTTGAATACATATTTAATTTTGAGCCCAGATTGTTACTGAAAAGAAGGGAAATATTTGAAAGTAAATCAGGAACAACTAACGGGATACTGTATAGTCGAGATTCAGCGGATAGCATATCACTTTTTAAAAGGATAAATCAAAACTTAGCTGTATTTCTACTCTGAATGGCTCCTAATATTAGTCTTAAATAGATGGAACTATAATTGAACTGCATCATCATTGATGCATTGTCATTTAAAATTATTTCAGAGCATTTCAATTCTCTTAAATTCGCCACACGCATCAGGCCACACGAATCATGCCAAACGAATTACACCACCCAAACCGAATTGCAATTCGATGTCAAAGTTTTAAGTCCTTCAAGTTACAAGTTATACTTTCAGTATCTATAGTTTCTCATCACCCCAATTGCTACTCACCCCGCTTGCAAGGAGTTGATGGCATAGCAAATGCCCAGCTCCGTTTCCATGCGATGAAAATACTTGCAACACTCAAAGGGCTTATTATTCCACATGCAATTCTGTATGGAATCCACACAGCTGCTCCGCACTAACTGAGCATAATAGGAGAAATTGGAGTAAAAACAAGCTCCGGCGGGCTCCTCGCCACCGCATTCATGCACAGTATGATAAGATTCGCCGCGAAAGAAAGCAATTTCGCTGAGTACTTCCTCTAAGGTGAAGTCATGATCGGCGCCCCACAATCTGGGATAATAAGTACAAGTTTTGAGAGAATACTTTAACTGTAAGAAAAATCAACCTACTGTTCCGCCACCTCCTGTATGCGATCCATGTTCTTAGACTCACAAACAATAATTGCAGGAAAATTGGTATCCCAATCGCGATAGGAGCTCTCCACCACAAAACTTATGGCATTGTTCTCGAAGGCGGCTATAAGTTAGACATTCAATTAAGGATCAAACACAAAAATTTGTAATACTACCCAGCGACGCTTTGATGAGCCGCCAAGAGGCATACCAGGATACCACCAAGCAGACACCCCAAAAAAGGCGCTCTAACCAACTGGCATCCTTATCCACAATGAAACGAGCGCCATGTAAGGTTGAGTTCTTCAGATATTCTTTCAGGCTATTGCGAAAATGCATTGCCTAACAGTCCGATTAGAGAGTTCGTCAGCTACTAAATGGAATGCTCAATAATAACGCTGTACATGCATGTCCTTAACACTATGCAACAAAATTGAACTATTGTCTGTTTATTGATTTCCATTCTTTTTATCCTTTTTTGTTCGTTTCAACTACTTTTGATGGTGTTCATCAATTTGTGACTCTGTGAAGATGTGGTAGGGGATTGGTGTTCCGAAAACGTCACTAACAAATATTTCTCTTTTCATGCAAAGTTTTCTTTTCATTTTAAATTCAAACATCGATCAAAGATCTTGCATCAAAGTCTAAATTTTTTACTCTGCAAATATCCTCCTTTCGATTTTATAACAGCAGCGTATACTTCGTGTATCCTATCTGCCATGATTCAGTTGATATATTATTCCAAGTGCTGCGCAAAGCTCGATTTGCGACGTCACCTTTTGGGGATTGATGTTGCCTATATGTGACTACATGTGACAAGGGTGAGGGGGGGTTAAAAATCTTCATCTTATCAAATTTCGTTTTCATAAATGACGTCCCTATTTTTCAATTGTAACGATATGCTACTATGGCGAAGAGAGTCACAATTGAAATATGTAGGTTTATCTTCTTTTTGCTTTAGCAATTTGTGAAGTCACATTAAGGGGAATTTTCGTTAGTAGCGTTCCTAAATAAGTTTAAAATTTTTAAAAGTACATTTAAAGATTTCGACTAAATCGTCCAAACTGTATACTCAAACAGTAGCTGCCAAGGGACTATTCAACGTAAATGAGTATTTATTGTTGAAACCATAAACAAAAATTTATCCGCCATCGGGCAATATAAGCTTCTTTGTAGCACAGTGTAATTAACCATCTCGATAAGCTAAACAGCTGTTGCATTTCCCACAACAAAAATCACGAAATCAACACAAATATTTTTGAACAATGGGGTCCATCCGCCGAAATTAAGTTATGTTTGCTTCGTGTCCGCTTTATCGCAAAGGTGTTACGTATTTTACCAAATTTCGCATAGAGAAGGGTGCCACTCGCCTTTAACGTGCCGTTGCGTCAGTCAGCCATATGGTTAGACGTAGTTTTATGGGGTTACCTAGTTTAATGCCCGTCTAAGCCCATGCAAATAATTTAGTATCTTTTGACTTATATTATTTGAAAAAGTCTTACAAATTTTTGCCTCCTCCTTATCTCAGCGCAGTTTCATTACCAAGTAATCTATTTCTCTAAGGCAAACATCAACTCATATATAAAAGTTACCACTAGAGTTAGATCTATTCATTAAGTCTTGATATGGCCACCGCTTTGGAACTCAGCAGCAGCGAGCTACATGGTATGTGCAGGCGTTATCTGCACGCTGAGCAGCCCAATCCGGACTTTGAGGTGATTAACTATGAACTGCAGCGCACCTCGGATTCGCCAGCGGGTTTTCTGGGTAGTCACTTCTATTTACAAGTAACGCTACGACTGCAAACTACGACAGAGGGTTCCGTAATAAAGCAACTGCGTTTCTTTGTCAAGGCGGCGCCTACAGGCAATGGCGCGCATATGGATTATGTGGAGAATTTTGGAGTTTTTAAGAAGGAGATCACCGTATATCAACATGTGCTGCCAGAGCTGCAAAGCTACTGCACAGAGGTGGCACCCAAATGCTACTATGCGGATAAGAATTTGTTGGTCTTTGAGAATTTAGCGGAGCAGGGTTATCGCATGGGTGCTACACGCGATGGTTTGCTGAACTACGAGCAGCTGCACTGTGGCTTAAAGACGTTAGCAGCGCTGCATGCGGGTTCCATAATACAGGAAATACGTACGGGCACGCCTTTAACGCAGACAGAACCCAACGCTGTGGTGGAGAATGCCTATCCAGGGGATAAGCCTCCGGAACATCTGCGCATTGTACACTTTCGCAATACCTGCAAAGTCTTGGAGCAGTTCGTACAAGCGCTGCCCAAATATCAGTCAAATATGCAGCAAGTCTTGGAAAGCTTTACCAAAAAACTGTGCAGCATTTTCGAGCTGGTCAAGCCCTCCGAGCGTTATCAGAATGCCCTACTACACGGTGATCTTTGGGCCAATAACTTAATGTTTCAGTATGGCAAATATGGCGATATTCCGCTGCAGTGCCGCTTTGTGGACTTTCAGCTGGCACGCTATGCGCCGCCAGTTCTGGATGTGCTCACGTTGCTAACCATACCCACCACCAGCGCCTTTCGTAAGGCGCATATGAATGAACTGCTGGCGGACTACTATCGTTTTATGACGGAGTTCTTTAAGAGAGCTGATCTAGACATAGCGCAGTGCATGTCTGAGCAGCAGTTTTATGCCTCTGTGGAGGAGTATCGCATTGTGGGCCTTATAGAGAGCTGTCTTTTCTGTCATCTGGTCATTTTGACGCCGGAGAGCACACAAGCTCTGACCAATACAGCGGATGGCTTTAGTGACTTCTTAAGTCGCAAGCGTATTGATATCTGCATGGCAAACTTTCAAAGCGATGAATTGTATAGAAATCGCATGGTAGACATGCTGGAAGACTTTGTGGACAACTTTGTCTTGGGCGAAGTCAAAAAAGAGAATTGAATCGTAGCTTCTACTAAAACATATTGTAAATAAACTTATCCCAAAAAACATAATTTTTTGCTCTTTTACCCAACACTCTTAACTTGGCTTAGCTTTTTGCGCTTCGTTGAGCTTTAACTTTAAAGCTCTGTCCAAGCTCTGCCACTTCAAGCCTTCAAGCCGAAGCTCAGTCCGGCTTCGATTGCGGCTCACTTCACATTGCTCATTTCAGTTGCCAATTGGCCGCGTTCATTACAACAACTTGGCGGCATTTTACGCATTGCGGCGAATTCAACTAACTGTTAAAGTTTTCAGCTATTTAAACGTGCTTAACGAGTGCATCTAACTGTGAATGCAAAAAAAACAGTGCAAGCAATTAAAAACATTGTGAAATTTTGAATATTCAAAAGTTTTTGAAACTAAAGAATAGAAAGAAGCTAAATAAAGTTTTAAACTATTCCTATAAAATGTGAGTTGTGTTTCGGAATATATATATATAAATAAAGACCAAAATAGTTACTATTTTATATTTTCTAAAAATGCAATTACAGAAAATGGAAGAATTATACAAAAATTTATTGTAATATAATATACAAGTTTTTGATGTTTTTCAAGTTCGTTAGTTGTCTGATATTAAAATATGTGTAATAACTTCATTAGTTTTTGGGTGTTTTTAAAATAAAAGGACAGTCGCACAGTGAAAAAATATGACTTCGCTTGCAACGAATATCATAACTTGTGCAGGACTAAAGATGTTTTCATAATTAAAAATGCATGCAACTGAGAATTCCTGAAGCTTCAAAATATATACTCAAACAATATGCTGTGAACTCTGGATGCTTAAAAAAAACGATCTGATAAAATATACATTCAGATAGATAGATTCAGTTTGAAAGATATCGCATCGTATCGATTTATATTTTGTGATCTGATCAGAGAAATATTTTTTCGGTTACAAAAAATTCTCGGTTGTTTTACAAGATATAAGTAAGAGCTAAATTTGCTTGTATTTCATTGATGTGTGGATATATTTGCTTATACATATAATGACGGTAACTGATTGATCACCTTCACCTGACGCTGGCTGTTCGGCATAGCTTATTTGCAATCTGCGACCCGTCCGTTGGCCTACAGCTTGGCACCCTTGGAACCATCCCACAGATTCCGTAGACCGGACCGGACCATTATCTAGCTGTAGATTTCATTTTCGTCCTGTTTTGTGTTTATATTCGTAACAGTGGGCCATTTTGAAACACTTTTTTTGCATTGAGTTCCCATAAATTGCCAAAATTTCAAGCTTCGTAATGAATATCGCTTTAAGATTACAATTTAAACACTTTTCCTAAGTCCTGGAATAAAAAGCGTAAACCTTTTCATTAATTTAATTAATGCACAACAGTGCAACATTACTACAATTCTGAGCTTTCATTTACCAATTTTTTATTTTTTTTGTTTAAGCTATAACAAAATATGCCTCTTGAAGTTATTGAAACTACTACGGTTTTTACTGGACTTGAGGCCAACTTCCCTGCGTCAATCGTAGTTAAAGTTAAACTCTCTCTGAATTAGGTCACATTGAGTGTTTTTAAATTTTCCCCATGCAATACAAATAATGTCATCAGCACAGTCCTGGTATTCTATTCCTTAATCTTCTCTTCAGAAATTAATTAGAAGGCATAGTAATAAAGATAGCATTCCTCTGGGCTGTTGTAGCAACAGTGACGCAGCTATTTTCTGCTTCCGCTGTGGCGAATCCACTCTGATATCGTTGTGTTCACGCCCAGTTTTGAGAGTGCTTGGTTCACAGCGTCGTACATTGTGTTATCAATGACATCTTCTATATCTAGTAAGGATCAACTCAGGATGTTTCACTTTTACTTGGAGATTTTTGAAGCGCTCTCATTCCTTGTGTAGGGGAGACTGGGGCTAAACCGGACACATTTGTCTTAAGCCAAAAATAGTGCAAAAAACTTATTCTATTCCCGGAATGTGATATACCATTCAAAGCTTGATCTTCCTTCTACAAATCGCATATGGTTTGATGGTATAAGTATCCACTCAGCTTGGGGCAATCTGTAAAAAGATGTAAATGGAGATTGTAGCTCATACTCGGGCGCGTTCAGGCAGTGTTTCGCCGTTCCGATACGATACTTCGTTTCCGAGATATTGCGACTGTCCGGTTTAGCCCCAGTCTCCCATACTCATGAATTCAGCTGCAGCTTTTATCTCGAAATTGCATTAACTTTAGGAGAAATTGCTTAGTAACCCAAAATTTTCTAGCTAAGCAAAGAACTTTAAAAAATAATACCAAAGCTAAAAAAAATATTCAAAATAGCTACGGTTAATCTCAAAGCAACAAAACTAACTCCGATGACAGCTAAAAAAGTCATAAAAAGATTGGCTTATAACTGCTACTCATACAACAACAACATCAAGTGATGAAAACCAAATCGTAAAACATATGACAAACCCACGACGTACATAATTCAATTTAACGGTCACGTTTCTTTAACAAATGGCTCAAAACATAATTTTGAAAAATGTCGCTAAGCAACATATAAATTTCGATTAAATAATATTTATTTTTTTTTTGTTAATATATAATTTACATTTTTACCGAAATACTTTTTCAATTAAATAGCTTTCTTTGAGGCGACACGCTTAATTGCCCAATCGGAAATAATTCAGTGAAATAGACACAATTCGGATTATGAAACGGTGGCTTAAATGCCCAAAAACAAATAAACACAGAGTAAACCGTTTTGTCCATTTCTTGGTGCAGTAGACTTAAAAAAAACAATCAATATTGACCATAAGTGACTACGTGACTGTGACTGTCACTGCGTTTGTGACAAGGGAGCGCGGAGGTGACAGTGAGCCAAACTTGAAGGCTCTGAGAGCTTAACAAAGTCGAGATATATTGTTGTTCAAGGGTATTACTTTGGCACAGTTTAAAGTCAAAACGTGTTTCAAACTGATTAAACGATTCATAAGTATAGATTCACAACGGTATTCTTCCTAGTTGCATTATATGCTAATTCACTTTGAATCAGTGGTAGCTAAAAAAGTCTCCTTATATGTTGGCACTATGAAATTTTGTTGCATATAAACGATTATAGGAGATTTTTTGCATATAACCGATTGGAGCTTACAGTATATTTCGTTTAGATAAAGTATTTTTTATATGAAATTGTTGCCTTTCTAATCGATATAATTGTATAAATACAAATTATCGATACATTTTTGGTTCAAATGTTATAGTTTATATGCATGCTCTGTTCATTTCCAAGAGCCTGAAAGTTATAGAGTGAAATCCTAGTGGAAATATATTTAGGATTTTAACCATTTTTTATATTTATATCATTTTTATACACAGACTGCGAGCTTGTGGTTGATCCTTGTCTTATTCCCAAACATATATGCTGTAATATATGGTCTTTCTTTGCAATGCAGGCCACCATATCTGAATACCATAGGGGAGGATGGGCCTTATCATAGCCGTATAAGGCCATCGAACTGCAATGGGAGACATACCCAATTTTAGTCCAACGGCTCTTCTGCAGGAGTGAAGAGCCATCGCTGCATTTTTGGTGCGTTGTAGTGTATTGAGATTCTAACCATGTATCCTATATCTTCTTATGAACAGAACAAGGTCTGCTTTATCGGGATTAACATTTAAACCGCTCATTACTGCCCTACCCGACAGCTGTTTTATTGTGCCCGTGATAAGGTCTTATAAAGTTTGAGGAAATTTACCACTGAAACTAACCATAACATCATCCGCATACGCAATAACGTGGCAGCACCCTCCTTTTATGTCGCCCAGCAGCTTGTTCATTGTACCGTAAAAGGGGGATCGTACCCCTTGCATGTAAGCTATTGATTGGTAAATCTCATCAGTTCGTCGGATCTTAGGTCCATTAGTGCTCCCGTAATAGCTTGTGGGACAACATTGTTAAAGGCACCTTCAATATCCAGAAAGGCAGCCAGAGTGTATTTTTTAATGGTCAAAGCGATATCAGCGATACTACCAAATGGAGGGCTGTCTCAGTGGAACGCTTACCCTTACGGTAAGCAAGTTGTGATTAAGATAGAAGCTCTGAGCTCAGAGTGGTTCTAAGGTGCAAGCCTATGAGGCGCTCGCATGCCTTAAGGAGAAACAATGCCAGGTTAATGGGCCTAAAGTCCTTTCGGGTAGAGTAAGAGGCTTTACCAGCCTTTGGTATGAAGAATATCTCCGAGTGGAGCCAGCCGTCCGAACTGAGTACTACCTTACAAATGGAACGAAGCCATATAATGGCAACAGGGCCTGCATATTGAAGCTGAAAACGCATTATCTTGTCTGGTCCGGCGAACTTGTCAGATTTGAAGCTATTTATCGCGCAGTTAATATCGCTTTCACTTAAGAGATAGTCTGACGACATAATCTGCATGGCAGAAGTGCAGCTTGGAAAGTGTGTATCTAGTAGATTACCTGTGTATAAAAATGTTTTGTTTCTAACTTAGGAAACACCCAAAACTATGCACGATTTATTATCATACCCAAATATGCCTGTTGCTTTGGTTTTCATGCTCTATTCAAATTTTGTTTAAAATTTAATCAAATGATACTTAAGAGATACAATTAAAAAATTACACGCCTTTTAAAAACGCAAGCTGAAAAACGTTAAACACAACCTTGAGAAAAGCAAAAAACAAAAACTCCGAAATTAACGATCACTTGACACTTGACTCAAGTGTTGCTCCCAGCCAATCATGCTCTTCATGAACCTCATCAAGGGCTGCCAGCTAGTTGTTGCCACCTTTCACCTGAAAGGTTGCCAGCTAGTTGTTGCCACCTTTCACCTGAACAAAACCAAAGTATATCGCGAGCAACTTACTCTAGTTTTTTTTTTTTGTATATTTCCTTGTATGCAAATTTGTTGTGCACAACAACAATTTATGACTTAGAATGGTTAACAATAGACGCGTCAATCTTCGTCAATTAACCAGATGATGACCTAAATTTGGAATGTTGTGCGACGGCGTTGTAAGAAAAGCGAAATTGCAGCGATGACGACCAACAACAACAACAACAACAACGACGACTACAACACATTCGTCGCCAATTGGATTCCATTGACCTAATCAAAAGCAAACAACAGCAACAACTAAAATTACAGTTAAAACAACAACAACAACAACTGCAAGTAGCTGCTCTCACTGCAACAACAATTGGCTGCCATACAAATCAGCTTGAAAACCTGAAAATGCCAACGGTTTCTTTATACTTTTATATTTTGGGTTTGTTAGGGGGGAAAGGTGAGCGGGGAAAGATTGCAGAGCGTCGCTGTGAGCATGCGCAAAAACTGAGAATTGCATAAGCGCTGTTGTTGGGCTCGTCCATTGAAAGCGAAATGCAACCCAGACGTTTTCATAGTACGGCTCTACGACAACAAAAACAACGAAGATACCATTGTAGAAGCCGATAACAGAGAAGATGATAAACAACAACATTGTTTCTTCTGGAGTGTTTTGACAAGTTATCGATTTTGAAACTAACCAGTTATTAGCTAATAACAATTTTCCAGATTCTTCTTGTGGGGGCTTGGATTTATTCAATTTGTGTTCAAAAAATTACCATTGCTACATACACTCTATAATCAATAGGTTATGTTTTTTTATGGAAAATTATTTGCAAACTAGTTGTTTTTTTTTTTACACGGATGTTTTTTCATAATAATTCAAGGGATTTGTCAATTGTGTATAATATGTACAAAGTTTGTAATTGAAGTTAATTTATTAGAAGACAATGCCTTATTTTATTGTCCTTATTTCCCTCTGTCATTTCTTTTTACAGCTATTTAGTGCTTTTGGGCCTTCTTCCCATTCCTTCTATGCATAATATATGTAATAGTCGTATCATAGTAATGTGGATTCTTCTGGACCTCCTAATTCTCATCTTCAGCCTATATATTTGAATATCGATATCTTAGAATCACTCTCTTCTTCATACATGTCCTCTTTAACTTTTTCTTATAGGTTTTTATAGTATATCCTTCTTAATCTCTTCCCCCCTCCGGTTACTTCCGCTCATACGCATAAATACCCATGTCAAATATTTCACTTCCCATCCTTTTCCGCCTTCTTTTCCTCTTATAGTTATTAAGATCTATTCGCATATTCCCCATCGTCAAATTACTCATTCTTAGCATCTTCCTCCTCGATCATATTTGTCATCCTCTACTTACCAATCTTCGTCGTCCTCTGACTCTTCCACCACATTACTCTGTATCTTGATATTCGACATCCTCAGCCTCTTCGCCATCATCATCATTGCGGAGCGGGAGCGGAACCCCACTCTACAAGGCGAGCACGGGGCGGAGCCACCCAAGCTTACTGGAACTTCTTCTGGGAACATAGTGCCCATTCTGCAAATTTACGCCAAAACACCCATAAAATGAGCATAAATATATAGTACTGAGTAGATTCCCTTTAAGCAAAAGTCAATCCTCATAGATAAAATAGAATGAAAGAATAGCCCTAACTATCACAGGAAACCATACGCACGACATAAGACAGATGTTTGAGTGAAAGCACGATAACGATTCATGATCTAACAATCTCTTTATTTCTTAAGTCGCGAAATGTAAATGAATAAAAATATAAGAGCTACTCAAACTAAACAGTTTATTAGTCTAACACTATGCACCAATTGCGAAGTAATTATCCCTGCAAAGCTGGTGCGACTTTGCAGAACTTTGATTTTGAGCTCAACCAACTTTTTCAAGTTAGGAAAGACTTCTCCGAATCTTTTGATGCCGAGCGTGGCTTCATAGAAGGTTATGCCCTCTCAACCTTGTGATAGGGAGTATGTTGCAAACTGCCGAAGTACATGGGAACGTGACTATATTACTAAACAGGGTCCAGTTACTCGACTGCGCAGGTGATATTGGTATCATTGGTAAAAGAAGAGGGAAACTTTTTATGTGGTCAAGGGTTTCATCTTTCATGGCAACACCGTCATGTCAACATGAAGTTCAAGCGGAGAATCAACCTGGCTAATAGATGTTACTTTGCCTCAGTAGGCAAATGAGTAGTAGAGACCACTCTCGACGGACGAAACTAGCACACTTTAAGACGGCTATACTTCCCATTTTGGTTTAGGGCGCTGAAGCATGGATGATGACGCAGTCTGGTGCAAATGACCGTGGAGTGTTTGAACAGAAAATACTCAGCTAGAGCTATGGACCTTTGCGCGTTGACAACGATAAACGCATCCGATGTAACTCGAAATCTATGACCTCTACGACGACATCGAAATAGTCAAGCGAATTGACATCCAAGGGCTTCGTTGGCTTGGTCATGTTGTGCATATTGATCAAGAAACTCTTGCGGGAAACGTCTTCAATGCGGCTGTTGAAGAAAGACGACAGTCAAGAAATAACGGCTTCGACTTTTCATGACTTCGTCATTTTATACCCCGTACACAAATTGTAAAAGAGTATTATGGGTTTGTGATTTGTATTTAACAGGCAGAAAGAGGGGTTGCAGACCATAAGTTGCATGGGCAAACATTATCAGGAGCAATAGTCTGTCCGTGTGATAACCAAGATCTCAGAGACTATTAGATTTAGAGTTGGTTGGCTACTCTGATTTGATTTTCACTCCAATTTTCTCATTTCCTCAAGTGTAGTCTTTATGAGAAGTATCCTAAAATATTTTTAAATCGACAATTGTGAATGCATTTGAATATTTCCCATGTAACCAATTGAAAAGCTCATCATTCGTCTCGTACGATTGAAACATTAATGCCGTAAGTGGCAATATCAAGTCCAAAACTTGCAACATCATAAATCTCATAAACTGACAATCACAAACATTAATACCAATACCAACATCTACATCAATGTTGTTTTTAACCAATTAAAACTTAAGATCAGGGATCTCTTCGCCATAAATGGGCCGCTCAATAGCTGTGGCAAGCTTTACTTTTGTACGCACCAAATGCACTCGGTAGCTCCAGTTACTACGAGGAGCACGCGACATCTAGGAAATGGTGGCAGTAGCCACTTGACAACAGCAGCAGCAGTGCAACAACAATGATAACATGTGGCAACTTGGCTGGCTGACTTAAGTTGGTTGCACCAGTCAGCTGACTTGGTTAACTAGTTGTCAGAGAGTGAAAAGCGGTCGTTTAGGTGCTGGCTATGGATACGCACAAGAAGCAGGTCGGGAGGGGCGTGTTGCACATGCGTGAGTGCGTCTGTATGATGCAGTGCGTCTGTGTGTTGTGTGCGTGACAGGCGGAAACTTGTAATACAATATGCAGCAGCAGCACCATAACAGTAATTATGTAATGTTAATCATTACAATATTTTCAGACAGCAAGTGTTATACACACACTCAAACCCAGACACACAATACCACTCGTTTACGCACTCTTGCGTGCTTAATTTAAAACCCATTTCTTAATCTGAATCTACATGTTGACCCTCTTCTTTCAAGGTGCCTCTGCTATCGTCTTAACCTTTATCTGACCATCGTCATGCTTCTGCTAGTTGCTGCAATGATTGAGGGCAGACCACAGCGTAATTTGCAACACATTGCAGTTTTGGAGAATGCGGCCTGGGAGCAGACCTTGCCACAACACTTTCAGAATCCCTTTTACAAAACGCCACGCGTGCGCGAAGCTTTAGCCAAGTCCAGTTGGTTTGGACCCGGTGAGGAGCTGGTGAGTCGTAGTTAAAGTAAAACTAGCTATATTTCTAACTTTCTGCTATACCTAGGTTTTGGATCGCCAGGCTGAGAAAATACCACGCATGGAAATCTATAATGTGCTGGCTCATGCGGGTCTCATACCACGCCGGCGTTACTTCTAGACTGCACCACCGCTCATCTCATATATCATATCATATTTTTCCAAACTGTTATACAAATTTTAAGTGATATATGCCTTTACTTTGTGAATAAAACTACAAGTCATTAGCTTAAGCTACCAAACAAAAACCACTCATTCATTGTAGAATAAAATCAGATAATTTTTTAATTTTAGCCACTTTTTTAAATTTATGTTCCTAATTTCCTACTTTCGAATAGATTCTTGATAAATAGGCGATTTGCTGATTTCGAAACTCATGAAATATCGAATTTTTTTAAATATCGGCATTTCATATTTCGAAAACTGCTGAAAAGCCAAAACGCATAAGATACGTTTTCACAAAGAGCCTTTCATCGAGGTCAAATTTGTAGCTTAGTGTTATGCTTTGGCATTAAAATTTTATTAACTTCAGCTTTACTGCAGCTGTTCAGAGAGTGGAGGTTTTAGCCTTTGTAAGGAGGGCATAGAGGTTCGAAGAAGCAAGCAGGATTGATGGACCTACTTTCCTGACACGTGTCCTAGTGTGACACCAAATGAGGCCCAAGGTCTGTAGTATCAAGATGAGCTACGCTAATTTGGGAATACGTTATCCATTCTGCTAGGACGAAATCAGCTTGTTCCAAAAACGTCAGTCAGCTCTTGGCGCAGGGAAACGTATTGTTTCAACAAAATTTACTTTGCTTTTCGTCAGTGTCGGCTTGATGGTACATTTTGGCTATATTCTCTATAGAGAACGAGAAGCCTGCATGGTGAAGTGTTCGTTTGATTTGCATAACGGCAACTTAGGTTTTATAGTGATGGGTTGCTGCTGTGACACCGCTAGGGTGATGATTTAGTAGCATATGGTACATGCGAAAGGCATGAGGACCCACTTTTTGTTACTTACCACGAACTTATATATAATTTCTGAATATTTTGAAAGAAAGACCCTAATCTTAAACACTGTGAAATACAACTTTTCGATATCGCTATACTTGTTATTGATTTGGTCGATTTTCCCAAGTAGCCAACAAGTTCTCAAATAAATACTCACAAAGTGCAACTTAAAGATTACTTGAAACTCTATTGATGGCTCTGTCTTCTGCAAATTTTAAACTCTTTGTATATTACGTCCTTTAAAATTTTTCAATTAAAATATGTATTCTTTATAAAAAATAACTGTTTTTTATAGTTCACATAGCGTCGCTAACGCTCTCTTACAAAAGGACAAAATTTTGTAGGTTTTAGGAAAGCAACAACTAGGATTAATTTAACAGGACCATCTTGTCTATATAAGTAGTTGCATGTCTGGTTCTTTCAAAAGTCCAGACTAACACCTAACGCTGCCATGCGCTCTAGCTTCGTATCCAAAGACTCCTGCTCGTGATTAGAGTCGTGTAGCTTAGTTATCGTTGTATTCTTCTCCAGTAAGGTTTTCCGCATAACCAACGTAGTTTTCGTTTTGCTGGTTTCATCTTCCATCTCCTCATCCAGATCGCTGCCGTCATGTGGCAATCCATTGCCATTCACGTTGCCATTGCTCAATTTGGATTGCTTTTCGCTCGCTCTGGCATCACTGTGCCGTGTAGGGGTTTCCGCAGGTGTCAGTAATGATTTGATAAACTCATTGCAGATCAGACTCAACGCGGGCATCGTGTGGGCAGACAAATTGATCAACTGTAATAATAAGTAAGTGTAGCAAGAGATGAAATTAATTAAATGACCTTCACAAAGTTCAAAAAAATGTGTTAATAGTAGTAGTTGCTGTTTTGAAATACTCTTGTATAGAGCATATCAATATTAAATCTGATGACAATTGTTTTGTTGTTATTGCAAAATCGTACTTAGTAACCCCTTGTCCAAAAGAGATTATTTTAGTGTAGACTAAAGTCAGTAATCATTAAGACAAGAAAAGAAAAATATTCCATTCGCAGCTTAAGGTGGACCAGAATTTAGAAAAACACATCACAGACACATACAATTGGGGGTATTCTGAATTAGTAAAGTCTACTATAAAATAAACAAAATTTTACAGATCCGTTTTTTGCTGAAGAAAGTTTTGTACAAGTCCAAATTTAACATATCGAATAATCCCTGCCTATGGATCTTTTTATTAACAAAAGGGTTTTAGAATTCAAACGATAGATAAAGAATATACGCGCTTTGACCGACATTTCGAAAATTTCGATAATTTGCAATATTAATTTATTGCAACTTCTAAAAATCGGACTCAGATACTCTCTCAGACTCTCAGATAGATTCTTCATCGACTGCATCCAAAATCGTTACCGATATCTCTTTTAAACTTGAACTAATTGAATGTGTCAGTAATATCTTTGTGAGCGTAGACAATCTAACAAAAACGCTTTTGATCGACGAATTTTCGAAGGGTTTTAACTTTATTCAAACCCGTTTAGACATTCCTGTAACACCTTGAGTAATAGTTGTATGGAAATAGTTTTCGAGAGTATTAAAACTTTGTCACCAGAAATTAAGCATTTCTTTTCCATGTGATTTTTTTCGTCATCTTGTGCGTTTCTTATTTATTATGATTGTGCTTGTCGCATGTTCACATTGTTTGTTTGGCTGTTTATTTAAGGGTGCTCAGATTGTGGTTCAAGTTCAACACATTGACATGTGACGACATTGTTAATCACATAATTACGCTTCACGCTTGTCATTGTGCAGCCGCTAGGAGCACTGAGTACTTCAAGATACAACTTAACCTTCGGTTGCGCATGCGTCTTGAAGAAAACACTAACTATGACAAATGCAACTTAATTTCGTTTTTCAAGTGAAATGCTAATTAATATAAAAAAATTCAAACGTAAAGAAAAGCTGACGAAATTTTTTGACAAAGACTGCGTAAATGAGCTCTAAAATGAATCACAAAAGATACAAATATGTAGCTTACAAAGAAAACCAAAAATACAGGCTTCAACTAGCAAAAACTGGCTGGCAAATTGTAAGGAAATTAGCGCGAAAAGAAAACCCAATTAAGTCAAGTAGTATAAATGATAAACTAGAGAAAAACCGCAACACGACTACTAAAATAATTACAACAATTGGACAGGAATGGGAAGGCTAGAGTATGAGGAATGTAACGGACGCCCACTGACCCGCTTATGCAAATTACACCATGAAAAAATAATAACAACAACAATAACTGTAAGAAAAGAAGAGGCAGCTGCTGCTGCTGCTCGCTCATAAAGTAACATGACAAATGCTGAACTATTGACCAGCGAACAATCAACGTAAATATGCCAAAAATGTAAGTGACAGCTCACGCATACACTCACGCACTCACGCACGCACGCAACAACATAAACAAAGGCGATGAGCACAATAACAAATAACAAAACAATAATAACAATTGCACAGTAACAGCATAAAAGAGCGGGAGAGAGCTTTGATCAGTGCCGGTTCAAGGGATTCAATAGAACAAGGCGGGCGCCAAAAACACAAACAAATATAGGCACAGATAGCTTGGTCAGAGCCGTAGCGCCTCATTTTGCCTTCAATTTTGTGCTCTTTTCATAGTTTAAAGTTTATTGAGTTGCCTAAGGATTATGCAAATGATAAATATGAACATGATTGTATTTTCTCTATACAAAACGAATTAGACGGTCGTATTTCCTGCAACCTTTATGAAATTGACTAGTTTTTGAATCTACAAGCTTTTACGACATTTCATTTTGTCTGCGAAGAAAAACGTAAAATGTTGCTATTTTTTCAACCTTCGTCACGAAATGTGTAAAAACTAAAAAAATTATACAATTTTGGTATCCACTGTATGCACTTGAAAAAATCTCCCACAAACAACCTATGAATACACATTATCGCGCCGTATTACGTCTTTAGGATTAGAAGTTGAATTTGTCTAAAATTAGATTTCACGCTTTTAACAATAGTCATCATCGAATTGCAAACTGTATTTCCTTATCACTAGCGAGTAATTTTGGAATAGTTTACTAAAACCTGAGGAAATGACTTAGAATATTTTTTACTGTGTACAACGCATATTATTTGAACTCAACTATTCTAATGCAGCTACAGTAGACAGTGAGAAAAATCGTAGTCATTATAAGAACATTTTTTCGTACCACATTTGAAGCCCTCCTTGACACGGATCATAAACATCCTGAGATTTACAAGTAATTTGCATGTCACAGTTTAAATTTAGTGTTAACTAAGCAATTGACAAATTTTTCTCATTATTCGCCGGGTCAACTCAACGGTGGGAAGTTATCTCAAGTCTGGAATGTTAAAACATACATCCAGAACGGTTAAGTACATTAAGTTTCAATGGTCTGGAAAACTAAAAAAATTACAAACAAGAAGCAGCACATGCAGCGATAACTCTTTTATGAACAGTTGAAAATGTATGATTTGAGTGTATCGCTCATTTATTGATGCAATCTACTTTAAGAGATCAATGCGATGTGCACCCATACCTGCGTTTACGTCTGAACGTGATGCTTATATCTGCCCAAGCGTGGACAAACAAAACCATTTAATATGTGTTATAAGTAATTTTTAGTAATTAAACCCCAGCTCTGTTAGAGCCAAAAAGTTGGGGATACATTAAACCATATTTTGATCATGGAAGCCGTGATAGCCTTATTCCTGCCCGAACAGCAATTTGAAACACAGTTTTTGTTATCCCATAATAGACGTCGGCATGACAGTAATTCGCTGGTAATTCCATTAACTCATTACGCTAAAACATGTCATTGATTCACTGTAAATGGAAAATAAACTAAAGGAAAAGGAGAAGTGTCCATAGTTTTGAGCTTCATTTGTAAAAGCAGATTAGAAGATCTTTTCGCCTTTTGCATACCTTTGAAGTTATTATTGACTGCTCCTATATTTTTGATCAAATTTTTTGCGTGCTCAAAGTCCAAAAATAAGAAGTTAAACTTCAATATTTAAATTTTTTTCAATTTTATAATTATCAAAATATATCTTTATAAGAAGATTAGGTCTCTAATTCCATACAGAAAAGAAAAAGATTCGAGATAGTATAAAATCCTTACGCCTAGTTTTCATGAAGTGAGCTATGTAACTTACTTAACTGTTTATCTTATACTTTAAGAGTGAAAAATTAACCTAAGCTAATTTTGTCTCAAAAGTTTCGTCCGATTTTTTGACTAGAGTAGCGACTTGTACAGTTACCATGAAATCTTTAAAAATATGGGTTTTTTAAGAGTTCTGGCGCTTTTCACTGCGCAAAACAAATGAAAACTTTGTTTGAATGGGCCGCCAAATATGATTAAGCCGGCCCTGATAACAATTGGAGAGCATTATCTCTCTAACAAAAGAGAGCGAGAGCGCCAAGTAGCCAAAGCTTTGCGAGCGCCCAATTGGAGTGGGCGTGCTGCCTTCATTCAAGTTGCAGTTGATGCATGCAACTCAATGCAGTCACAATAGACGTCAGCGCCAAATGTGAGTAACAAGAGAGCGAGCAGCGTAAGCTTAAGAAAAAAGCCGCAACAATAACAAACCGTAATTTATGGCTGTGCCGCGGCATATTGTCTAAGTAGAATTATGAGAGCGCCACACGCACCACAGAACGAGAGCCGGAATCAGGCGGCAGGCAGTATAAATTGCAACGAGTTTCAACGACGGGGCAACATTTTCACGTTGTACTTTGCAGAAGCAACAAGCCAGCGTCAAAGCCGCAAGCAAACGGAAGCGCGTGCCGCAAAAGTTTACGGAAATAACAAACACTTGATACGTAAAAAGAAAAGAAAAAAAGAGTATAAATATTAAAAAGGAACGTTTATGCCTTAACAAAAGCATTATACGGTTTATGTGAAATTATTATTTTAAAAAAGAAAACAACATAAATTAGCCGAAATTTCTGGCATTTAAAAAACAATTTCGTTAAGTGCATAAAGAAGACCATTGCAGAGCTCCAAAAGCCCAGAGCGTCAAAATGTGGCCAAACTTTTTTGCAGTTACTTCCTTGCTCTGCATTGCATTGGTCGCCTGGGCTCAAGCTGGACCCGTGCCAATTGTGAATGAGGTGAGTAAAAACTAAAGTTGACAATGCACAAAAGAGAATCAATCCGGGTGTTGGGTGTAGAAGTTTCCGAAAAAAAAGTTGTCAGTGCAAATGCACCTTAATTGGGACAATGACACGAAAGCAGGTTGGCGTGGTAGTGTATGTTTTTAGGAATAAATTTGTTTTTTTTAAACTAGGAATTTAGATCACGCTATGTGGGTGTCAGTCCATAAAAAGTATATAAATAGAATTATAGTAGGCAGTACACCAGAGACAGGGCGTAATCAGTATAGAAAAGTTCCAGAATTTTGTTTGCTTCCAACAGCTTAAATATAATCTATATGTATATGTCAACTTGGGCTTATCAATGTCTGCGAGGAGTTCATGCTTATTTATTTTTTGCAATATAATTAATTAGTAGTTTAATCTATAATTAGTAGGAAGCTAAAAGTTGTGTGCAAGGCTGGGTGGTTGAACTGTTCAAGATCATTTATATAGTAAAAAGCGGATGAAAACTCTAGAAATGACACTGATGAAATTTTCAATGCTAGGAATTAGGAATAATCAGATTTAAGATCCTTGAATACTCAAACACCAAGCTTATGCAATAGATTTCTAGGCCAAAATTAACCAAATCCGAAAATCGATTATATTGTGGTTCAGGAGAAATTAAAGTAAAACCTATCCTATACTTTGGAGAGTAAAGACCTGTACAAAAAACAACGAAAATGAGAAATCTCTAATTGTAGCTTAGTGCTTTCAGGTGGGTATTAGACCAAAGTAACCTGTCCTTTAAGAAAACTACTCGTTTAATTTGCTGTGCGGAGAACTCTATGTCACTGCTTAATGTAATGAGGCCACAAAACGACGTCAATCTGGCAAGTGAGATTCCTGCGACGTTTCGATTTCGTTTCGATTAAATTTGTTATTAGTTCATAAAAATTTACGTGTTATAAAGTCTTAGATATATTGGCCAATATAGAGCTCCGACACGTAATATAACCACTTATACAGAAGATGGAGCAATAGGATAGGATTTAAGGATAACACAATACAAGGATAGTAATCATTGACTTTATATATGAGCCTCCATTTTCGATTTTCAAAACACACCTAACCAAAGTTACATATAAGTTACATTTCACTATAAGCAGTTAGGTTCAATTTAAATAATTCTAGAGAAATGCATCTTAAACAAACAATTGAAAAGCAACTGAAAATAAGTCCATTGTAAACTATTCAACTTTAAGAGAATGGCGTTATCAAAATAAATTGTAAATTATTCAAATTGATTCTATAAATAGCCAGGAATAGGCACACAAAAGGCACAAATGTAGAGTTCAAAGTGCTATTTTGTCATAAACAAAAGTATTGATTGTATCTGTAACTTTCTTTTTCCACCTCTCAACCCACAGCACCAACAGCTGATGCCGAAAGTGCCGCAATGGCATTGCTTGCGCTACTTCAAGCACGATGTTCTGATGATGAGACGTTGCCGGCATTTGCGTGTTCCGACGGCGCCGCGCCTTGGCGATGTTTTGATTCGCAAGAAGAAGTAGATGGCACAGTAACTGCCCCCAAATACAACAACACATCGACTGAACAACCAGAACAACTACAAATACTCCAACTATAACAGGATATATATAAGATTATATAAACAAGACCAAAGCTAACCAAAGCTAACTCGTGACATATATACTCCAATTTAAACTTAAGCCTAACCTCTTGTACTTCATAGTCCATAAGTTTCAAATAAAAATCTATAGAAAAGCCAACTTACCGCATTTACAACAGTATCCTTGCCGCGTCCCACTATTAGTGGGCCACTGGTTTGCTTTGTATCCTGGGATTGCTTCTCTTTACCCGTATAAATACCAAATGTGGCAAACTGCATTTGATCCGTTGCCGCAGGCTGTGTGAATGAAATGAGCGCTGGCGTATCCTCCGTTGCCTCCACACCGGGTGGCGCCAGGTAGACAATCTCTTGATTCTCTGTTAACATTTGCAACGTGGACTGAGCCTGCCAGTCCACATTTATGGAGCTCTGTTTGGGCTGTCGTCTGGGCAGCCAAGTCAATCCATACAGCTTGGGCATATTTTTACGTTGATATATGGGCAGTGGCACATTCGGTTGGAACACGTGTACTGCAAACAGATCAGGTGATAAGTAATTGATAAAATAAGTTGGGAGGAAAATGGTAGCCCAACCGAAAACTGTAAAGTTAAAGTCGATACTGAACAGCTAAGAAGCTATATGTCGATTTCAAGCCGATATTTCTGAGCACGCCGTAAAGATGTAAGGTTACTATCTAATTAGAAACTACACAAACTTGTATAACTTGTGTCTTACGGTGGGAACACGCGATTTGAAATAGAAATTAATGACAACTGAGGGACTCCTGTGTAAACAATCGTTTGGTATGACTCAATCTACTAATTATTTGCTGGATATACGAAGCCACTTTCTGATATATACAAAGGTTTTAAAAATTACTACTCAGTCTTCTACAGTAAAAGAAAACCGCTCTAATTACAAAAAATCCCATTGAAAATTATTTTTAATTTACAAAATTTGGGTTTAAGTGTGTATTGAAACAGGACAAGCGAGCAAAATTTTAAATTATCGCCTAACTTTATATCGTGTCAAGCAAATTATAAGGCTTAGCTAACTGAGCTACATATAAATTTAATCGGACAACTCTATGGACTCCATTTTACGCTCTCATTTTTATAAACTAGTAGTTGAAAAGAATTTTACCCTTTTTTTTGGTATATATAGGACCGTATACGCGAGTTAACTCATTTTAAGTAATCACTTTGAATAATGGGAATATTAAGTCGAATGGACGGAAAGACGTTTTGATTGAATATATACTTTTTAGAAAAAAAAATTGAAAAAAACAAGTACAAGTGGTTTTCCTTCATGATTCTACTTTTCCAGTACTTGCTTGATTATAGCTTTATATTAAACGAATCCTAACCGTTATTTTTCTGTCTCATCAACTACTCACACTCATCATTGTGCGTAATGGCAGCCAGCAGATTCGTCATTGGATCAAAGGTCAAATGTTTTACGGACAGCTTAAGACCCGACTGCAGGCGTAATGTCATCAGGTTCCATATTAAAACACGCGATTCTGTACACACCGTCACGAGATGCGCTTGTGATCCAGCCCCAAATTGCACACGTGAAATCACGGCCAGGGTTTGCAGCGGCTTCACCACCTTTGTGTTTACCTCTACTGCGCTTAAACTTTTTCTCTTGGCAGGCTGTGTCTGTTTATCCAGCTGCAGCATGCTCAACATTGGCATTAGTTCTTCCTTGACCACCTCCTCGTACTGTTGCATGCGTGTACTAAACTGTTCCAGTCGTTGTTTTGCCTTAAAACGATGCCTTAAATGTAAACGTTGTAGTCGCGCTTTCAGAGTATTTCTGTGTTGACTGGCTGCTATGGGCTGGACAGCACTGCGCTTCAAATGCGCCGTCAACTGCTTGACTCCTTGCTCGTGTACCGTGCACTCTATGCCAAAGCGTCGGAGCAGCTGTAGTTTGTGATGCAGGTTCAGCTCGGGCATTTTCATTATGTGCTTATAGACGGAAGATTTAGTGTTGATATCAGGTGAATGCACAGGTTTGATTCGACTGCTAGGTGCGGCGGCTATTAACTGACGAGCTTCCTCAATCAACTTTTTGTCATCACTTATAACCAGTGCCCTGAGCAAAGCAAATAATTTCTGGCGCTGTTCGGAAAGCTCATTGCGTTTTCCATTAAGAGTTGTCTTGGCCAAGCGCAGCTGTGTTTTGCCTACTACGCCATCATAGCCGGGTGGACAGCTCAAGGCACGCAGAAGCCGCAAAGTTTTGGAGTCATAGATACAGAGTGTATTGCCACAGCCAGCAGCCAATGTGGAGCCATCTTGGGAAAAGCATATAGATTCTATTGGAAAGTCTTTGTAGGAAGTTTGTGCCAAACAGCTCCACATGTCGCCTTTTTTATAAATGTTCTCCGAATCGACTATGCCCCATAATTTGATGACATGATCCTTGCCTACAGTGGCGCAAAGTAGATTATCCACTTGAAAGTTATTGGAAAAAGCAATGGATTTGAAACCCTGTTCGTGAGGCAGTTCTACAATTGTGTTTAGTCGGTAACTGTAAGAAGCATTGGTTAAAAGAATATTAAGTAAACAAAAAGCAACGCTTACTTTTGTATGCTTTCATCGAATTGCCAGAACTTCAGACGACACTCTGGATAGTTTTCGTGATCGTTATATTCCTCGCCCGTTGCCATCCAGTCAATATTAAAGGCAGCACGCGTGACATGTGTATTGTATATAATGCGATTCGATTCCATAGATTGTACATTATCATGCACGATACGCACGTTATATAATAAACTCTTTGTATAGGCCGAATAGAACTGCAAATGGCCAATGCGTCCATTAAGCACCAAAGTGTTTGTGCGCGGATTGATGCACAGACCAGTAGGAAACAAACTCCGACCCGTTTTGTCCTCCACGCCATAGGTAAAATGTTGCAGTGAAGACACTAGGTTAGTATCGGTAGCTCCCACAAAATGAACGGCATTATCGTCCGTGCTAACAGCAACATACTCATTGCCATCACTGACCACAATGTGACGTATAATGCTAGACATACGCGGCAAAAACTCCTTATCCGTCGGCCTACCAGTCGTCCATTTCAGCAGCACAGCTTCCTGACCGCTGCTATAGAAGTTGTTACCGATGGGCGTAAACGCCAAGCTGGTCACAGGGGTATGATGCCAATGATAAAGCGTATTCAGCATCTCCTTTTGTTCGTGAAACTGACGCCAGAGAAAAATACAGCCCTTTTCATCACCCGTGGCCACAAGCTCCTCCGAGGGACTGAAGCGCACACAGGTAAAATGCGCACTTCCGGCACTCTTGTAACGCGTAATGATCCAGTTTTTATAGTTAATAAAGTATATATATATGCCTTGAATAACAACAATACACTTGAATTGGCCTTTGCCCACCTCCACTTGTGGTGTGCGTATTCTGTAAATATTAAGAAAGGTATTTACGTGGGAAATGCATGTTTTATTAAACCACTTACTTTAGATGCAAGCCACATGGTACAGTGACCGCAGTACCCGTGCTGCTATTGAACACATACCAGCTTATATTGCAGCCGGACTTGTGCTTGACGGTTATGAAGACACAAGCTGCACCTCCGCCTTTATAATAATCCAAAAAATTGCAAGTCAAAAAAAGACCACCAGCATGCAGTTGTATTTGTGTGTTCTTGTGCAAGACGCCAGTTCGCCAATGCCAGCGTAGCAGCTGCCCATTGTTGGTGCAACCTGTGAGTATATCCGGATCGTTTGGTTCCAGTTCCAGGCTTATCAAGGGCGCTGTAGCTCCGGTCAGCTCACGTGTTATCTCGCCTGTTGCTGTGGCATAAACTTGTACCTTTAGGCCACAGCGCACGAACATAAACCTGTACAGAAATACATGTATTACATACTTTTGATCTTTTTATTTTTGGTTTAAAAGTGTTAGCTAACCTTCCTTTTGTTGAAAACACGGGCGCATGTGTTTTAATGCTACCGCCAGCCAAATGCTGCAGCTCCAGATTGTCTTCCTCGTCAAAATTCATGCTTGTTGCGTTGGGTTTGAGCTTGTCTTGTTGACTTGCAGCACTCAAACCTTTTGGCGTTTAGGTTTCTTTTAAAATTTACGAAAATAAATGTGCTACTTACTTAAAATTCTTAAATTTTTTAGCTAATATATGACAAAAATCGCCATCACACCGCACGTGTTGCGAACGTTGGTAGTGTTGTTAAACGAGCATGCAAAGTACTATGCAGGCAGTATGGTTTTTGGCGCTGCCAACTAATCGAAAAAAAGATGTTTTGCAAAAAGAACGGTTTTGAATAAATAAACAAAATAGATTATTGAAGTTGATTAATGATACGCTTTGTACATAAAGTATTTCAAACTATTAGTTTTGTTGTTGTTTAATTTCCAAATACCATTTGAGGTTTTTTAAATTTACATATTTTTTAGCGCTGCCACTTATCACCATCATGCATGTTTAAGCGTCGCCCAATTAGTTCGTGTGTGACAGCTATCAAATGGAGCAGACAGCATTAAACGTAGCTCTTAAAAATAAATTTAATCAATTATAATGCATTTTTAAAAGCTTTCAAGGAATTTCACTACAACTAAAATATAGAGCCACACAATTTGCCAATAAAGCACAGTTATTTAAAGCACTAATAAGGACTACACCACGGAGCAGAGCTACGCCCGGCAACCTACCCACAAAAATAAAAAGCGCAATGAAGAAGCAAACCAAAACAACAACAACAAACAAGTGCAACGTTGCAAAAAAAAGGACAAATTACTTGCAAGTACGCGGAAACATTTCCATGCCAGTAACAATGCTTCTGCTACTAATTTGTGTGCTGCCTCTTAGTCTAGCAGCGGAACAGCTCAAAGTTATTTATGCTGTTAATGCTGGCGGGGATGAGCACACCGATCGCAATGGCATACACTATGAAGCGGATGATTTGAACGTGGGCATAGCATCGGATTATGGCAAGCATTTACTTATGATTGGTAGAGTACACGAGCATGATGAAGTTTTGTATCGCACGGAACGTTATCATACCGCCAGCTTTGGCTATGAGTTTCCCTCGGACGGCGATGGCGACTATGCGTTGATAATGAAGTTCTGTGAGGTGTACTTTGATGCGCCCAATCGCAAGGTCTTTGATGTATTGCTTAATCGCAAGCATACCGTAGTGCGCCAGCTGGATATCTATAATGAAGCGGGACGTGGCTCGGCGCATGACGAGATTATATACTTTAAGATCGCCAATGGACGTTTACACTATAATCGTGAAGTGTCCGAAGTGCGCAATGGACGTCTACGTTTGGACTTTATCAAAGGTGAACTGGATAATCCCAAAATTAATGCATTTGCCTTGCTTAAAGGCGACATCTCCCAACTGCCGCGCGCCAATGCCAAAGTTAAGCCCAGCGTTGACAACGAAGGCTTTGCCGAGACTGATGACAGTGAATTTGATGCACTGCTGGGCGAAACTAAAACAGCCGAGCAGCCGCAGCAGCATGCAACCCAACAGCAGCAACAACAGCAGGAGCGCATAGTGCGCTACAACGAACCCGATGAGCTGGACGATGACTTTGAAGACGAGCTGCCCGATGAGGACACAGCCCAGCAAAAGCAGCAGCAACAAGCTCAACAAAAAGCACGTCACACCAGTGGGCCACGTCAACCCAATCCCTATACCATGGATGATTCATCTATATTGTTGCCGGTATTCATAGCCATTGGCACCTTTATACCGCTGCTCTTCTGCCTCTGCAAGCTGTGATTCGTTGCGTCATGGTCTACATAGTCTCTAAGCTGGCACAGCTTAGTACATTTAGTTAATTGATTGGTGTTACTTTTTTGTGATTTTTATAAAAGACTTACATTTAGTTGTACATACTAATTTATGGACAGTTAAAGAAATTGATTTATTTGGTTCCGCCACGACGCACAAAGTCTGTCTTAATGTATGAGTTCCTGTTCCTTAGACTCCGCCCATCGAAAGGCACTGTTACTTAACATTTTTGCTTTTTTTTATCAGTTAATGGTAATAATAAACAGTTTATAAGTGTATTTATCAGCAATTATGTCTATATAGCTGCATAGAATATACACTAAATTGTAGTAATTATAATGCCGCGACTTGCAAATATGTTAATTTTAAATATAAATAAACCTTGTTTGTTAAAATTAATTTTCAAGCAACTTTTTATAAGCCAGCACAGAACTCAAATGTATCTAATGAATTTATATACTATTTTTACGCTTATTAAGTTAAACGATTTATGTATCTAATCGTTTTAGATCTTGGTAAGATTGGGAATATGTCTCCCTCATTCATTTCATGTCTAATTAAACGACAGATTATAATTGCTTTTCAATTATACGAGCTTTGAAACTAGTCGCACTTTCTTACCACAAGCTGCTCACAATTTTCTCCTCAATAACAAGCGAATTTCAATGGAAAACAAGTCGATGGCTGTTTACAGATTTGTTTGCCGAGCTTCAACGATTCGTATAAAGTGTACTCTTATTTTTGCAGATCAAATTGGAGCATTATTATTTATTCGAAATATCAGGTCATTATAATATATACTAATATTGCTAGTTAATATCATTCGACAGAAAGTTACTGAAGGAGTAACATCACAAAACTAAAAAAAAACATCGGGTATATGATTTGAAAGAGCTGTTGAGAGCAATTAAAAATTATAATTGTCCATCCCGATATTCTAGAAGATATAACCGATTTCTTCTTAACTAGCCATAACAACCCGTTACCGGATTATGGCCTGATGTAAATACATTCTTTCATTGGAATTGTGGTTTTACGTGGTGGGTCCCAAACCCTACGCACAACCCTTTAGGGCCGGGGGTAGCTCTACTGGTCTCGAAAGAACCATGTGACATTGTTAGTCGCCTCATACGACGAGCTTTGGGAAAAAGTAATAAAACAGTTCAAGTTCCTTAATTTTCCCTTTTTAAAAGCTATTAAACATCAATTATCAAAATGCCTCGTACTGCCGGCCGGGACCGTACGGCACCTTCGCACTTAAAATATTCTGTAAATTTTTCTCTTATGACCAATGGTTTTTCGGCATCTCGGTCTCTAAAGGGCTCTAATCCAACCAAGCTGCTCCGCCACTTGCCTCCATCTATGTCCAAATTTTTAGAGTCTTCGTAGTCTGTTGAATCATCTTCAATGTTGCAAAAATTATGCAATACGCATGCGGCCAGCGTGATACACTCCACCTTCTCGACACCGAGTTCTATGGTTTTTAATAAAACTCGAAATTTGTTGGAAAGCATTTTAAATGCATTATCAACTGCAGATGTGGCGCTATATAGGTGGTCGTTAAAAACCTTTTGTTCGCCGCTGGTCTTGTTTTGGCTGTATGGTTTCATTATCCGTGTCGTTATTTTGAACGCACAGTTAGCTACGATGACGTATGGCAATGGCTCTTCAATGCCTGGCATGGCGGCGTCACAAGGGAAGTTCAGTGAGTTGTCTTCAATTGCCCTGCCCAAAGAGGACTCTTTATAAAACATTGCATCGTTGGTTTTGCCACTGCAACCAACGTCTACATAGAGAAAATTGTAATCCGCATCTACAAGAGCAAGCAAAACAATGCTGTGGAAGCCCTGGTAATTGCAATTGTAATGTAAGCTGTGATTCCGATTCGCATGAAAGGCTATGTGTTTGCCATCTGAAATGTTTGTATATATTTTTAGAGATTGATGTTGGTTTAGCAGCAAAATAAACAATTACCTAAGGCCCCAATGCAGTGTGGGAATTTCGACACTTCTTTGAACCTTTTGGCGACTGCAAGCCATTCCTGTCTCGTTTGTGGTGCCTGCCATACAAACAATATACATATACTGCAAGCCCTTACTCTAAATATTTGACATACCTTTATGTATTTAGGAGCAAGATTTTGAATTACGCTTACTACTTTAGTCACCATACTGGAAACTGCAGCTAGTGAGATACGAAATATAACAGATAAGGACGAAAACGAATCTCCTGTTGCGAGAAATCGCAATGTTACAAATAACCTGTTAAAAATTACTGATATGTAAGTCAATAAACAACCAAGACATACGTTTTCTTTGTCCTACCTGGTTTCCGCCGTAATGGCTTCTCTCATGACTGTGTCTTGTTTTGTTATAAAGGGACCAACTAATGCTAAAAGTTTGTCAAAAGCCGTGCGGCTCATCCGATTAAAATTGTAAAAAGTTTCCGCGTCATCGTAATGCAACTCCCGTATTACGAGCTGCGCCAGCTCACTTCCTTCCTTTCGACGCAATTTCTGATTGAGTCTCCTCCTTCCGGAACGCTTTCCATAGACTTGATTCTTTTTGTCATTATTTATGTTCTTTAACTTCGTCGTCTTTTCATCTTCAATTATTTCGTCGGCCCAGCATGCAATAATTAGTTTTAACGCCGCTATCTTTTTCCTATTCATTTTGTTCCTGGTTTTTAGCGTGTTGTTGTTTACTTTTGCACAAAACTATGTAAACAGTGCAATTGAATTAGTTCATAAGCACCGCAAAAGTGGTTCTGAAACTGGAACCACAAGCGGAACCAGAGTTATATGTATATAAATAAACAAAAAGCTGATTGATCGAGCTGAAATTTGGGAATTGAGTTCAAAGTGTTTTGGCAACGAAATCATACTATACGCGGTTTTCTCTAAGTTTGCATAAAGTAGAGTTTCAGTTTCTAACTTTTGCATATTGACAACTTTGCGTTGTTATCATGCAATAAAACAGCTGTTAGAAAAGGCGCAAAATTTGAAGAAGCTAAATGTAAATTATTTTTGGATTTGTTATGTTGTATATTTCTTATGGCTGTGCATTCATGCAGATGTTTCCATAACAGAAACCCTAAGAAGTGGCTTGCACTTGAGAGTACAACTTTTAAGATATAAACTGGTTTGCTGCAACGTCAATGGCGCAGCATCACTCTCAAATCTCAGTTATGGTAAACAAAAAACATACCCTGTACACAAAGTGTAAGAGATTATTATAGATTTTTGCAATGTATGTAACAGGCAGAAGGAGGCGTGACAGACTCCATGGCAAAAATGGTTGGGAGCAATAGTCCAATCGATATATACATGTCCGCCTGTCCGTGTTGTCGCACCGTTCTCGGAGACTATAAGAGCTAGAACACACCAGAAAAATACGAATTTGTCGAATTATGGCGATATCTCACCCCCTTTCCCTGTGACAGATTTTCGCGGTTTTAACCCACACCATAAAAGCTATCCAATTAAAACTTGGCACAGTTATGCACACTATTACTATGCATGTATAGTGTAAAAATGATTCTAATCGAATAAGAACTTTAGAAGATATAGCTAATAATGTGCCAACTGTCCCGACTGTCTGCATCAAATTTTGGATTCTGCTTCCGATGGTTCTGCGTTTATACCACTATAACTTGCCAAAACTACGCACCCTGATGCCTATCATAATTACAAAAGCAAGAAATGGATTAATTAAGAGCGGGCACACTAGATGCTGTGGTATATTTGAATTGCCCACTGTGCTTCTCCCAGGACACTTCTGCTCTCGACACTAAAGTTTGCCTATTGATGTGCTTTCGCCACTGGAAAAGCTCGCGATCATTGCGACCATTCGGCACCAATGCGCCAAGTGCGCATTATTTTATGATCTTAATGCTGAAAAAGTTCTTAACTCAAGTGTGCTAATAAGTGTTGACGTCACCCAGACCCGGATAGAGTTGATGGAGATGAACCCCTTTTAGAGTCACCACAGGTTTGTTTCAATAATTTATTTTTAATTCTGCCTTCTGATATTTTGAGTTCGCACTGGGCTAGCCCTCACGAGATGCCTGTGGATGTCGCCGCCTGAGAAAAGAGCCATGAAACTGCAACTGGCTCTGAAGTAGAGATTTAGAAGTTGGCAGACGTGTAGGCAAATGTTCAGCAGAGGACGACCGACCACTTGGCAACTCACAAGGAGATGCTCGAAATGTAACTTGCAGAGTTGTATCATAGAAATTTTTATCAAGTCAAAGACAACGATCTCACGCCAAGCTAGCTCCAATTAATATGGATCTGTTGTGCTTTTCAATTAGATAACAAATAAGCGGTTTATCGCATATAAAAAGCATTATCATAACGTAAGCTCTCAACTGTAAAAAATTGTTCCATCCGCCGACCAATGTCAACAGGTTCAAGTTCGCTGCATTTAAAATCAATACATATACGAGATATTATGTACGTTTGCCTTATAGTACTTTGTAGAGGTTTCATTTGTTGTTTTATAAGACAAAGTACTTAAAACGATGTGTATGCAAATATGGTTTAAGTCCAGTGTAACGTCACTTGGAGCGCTACTTCAGATCGTCAGCGAGCAATTCGTATGCAAAGCGCATTAAATCGACGTGTTGCAGTCAATATAATAATGAATCACAATAGTACTATAGAAGCAGCTTATAGATATTGGAAAAAAACAAAACTTTATTTGATATTTCAAGAATTTTGTTAATGACAAAGCCACTTCGGCTTATACATAATCAAATACAAAAGTTTTTAGTAATACATAGTATATACAGTATCAAAATGTGTAAAAAATTGATGCGACTATTAACTAGAAACACACACATACAAATTGCACTTGATGTAATCAATTTTTAGCATTTAAACTAAAAGTTAATCAAATGAACAAGAAATAAAAACAAATGCACAGTTAAAAGCGCTGACATATATAAATATAGCAAACTAACTGTACTATATATAAATGTGCAACTTTAATTATAGCTAATTTTAACATGGAAATGTGTAAATGAAAGCTTTAGACTAAGGATCTACCGCACTTCTTACAAATAAATTAACAGCATATTGGGCAATCATAAACTCAACACCAAAAAAAATCTCACTGCCAATATTTGCCAGAAGATTGCTTCTTAGAAGCGTATTTCATTGCGCTGCACTTGCTCATAAGCCTCTTGACTTAGCAGCTCGTAGCGGCCCTTCGTTGTTTGATAGTAGATTGCATCCTTAATGCTGTTGGGATCGTAGCCCTCCTTTTGTAGATCCACCTTGCGCAACTTGAAGGTGCCAGTTAAATCCACTTTGGTCAATAGTCTTATAAACTGTGGGCGCGCATAGCTAGGCAATACCTTGGCAAGATTTACGGCAAACGCATTCAAATCTAATTCACCCTGTGGGTCATATATGGCCGCCATGCCAGCGCGTCCTTCCGTATGCGGTATAGTCACACCATAGACGACGGTATCCTTATAGCCCGCCACATTGCTGACCTGCGCTTCCACCTCGCTGGTGCTCACATTTTCGCCCTTCCAGCGGAATGTATCACCCGTGCGATCCTTAAAGTACAAATAACCCTTCTCATCGGCTACCAGCAAGTCGCCGGATAGAAAAGCCATATCACCATGCTTAAAAACATCTTTGACAATCTTCTTGGCCGAGGCCTTGGCATCCACATAGCCCAAAAACTCACGCGAGGGATTGCCTTTGACAATTTTGCCAATAAAAACACCAGGTTCATTGGGTGCGCACAGCTGACACAGACCGTGCTCATTGCGTATGGGCTCGCCCGTATCGGGATCGGCTTTTATAATCGATATGGGATAGACCTGTGGCAAAATGCGTGAGACAAAGCCAATGGCACCAACTGTGTTATCATGATTCATTATATTTGCATTTCCCTCGGTGGCGCCATAGAATTCACCCACTTTGGCAACGTTGAACCGCTGCACAAACTGTGGCCAGATCTGTGGACGCAGTCCATTGCCAAAGACCAGACGCACGCGATGGGAACGATCATGTTCAGCCGGCTTGGTGGCCAAAATATAACGCGCCATTTCGCCTATGTACTGGCCAACCTGTAAAAGATATTGGTTTTAGGTTATTTGCTTTGTAGGATTGCAGCTAGAAACTTACTGTGGCATTGTACTTGGTGCAGTCAGCGAAGTAGCTGGATGCGGAAAACTTCTTGCGTATGGCAACGGTGGAACCAAAGAGCACAGCCTGACCCATGCACATAATCCCGCCAGCGGTGTGATAAAGCGGCAGCGGCGTATAGAATATATCGTCCTCCTGGAAGCCCATTGTGTAGTGAATGCCGGCAGCTATGAACAAATAGCTGGCAAAGGCCAAACGAGAATTAATAAGAGTTATTTGAAAGATTGTAGGATAAAAGAGGAAGGCGGAAAGTTTTTTAAAATTTCGCAGTTTTCCGAAAAATTGCGAGCCAAAAAAAAAAAACAAAAAATGATGAGGGTCCGAAAACTGTAGTTAATTTTTAAATATCTGAACTAAAGATGGATGCGGCTTTAGGAGATATGAGGGTTTAGAAATAGTTTTGCGAACTTTAGATTCTAATTCTAAAGATATTTCCGAGTAACTAATAGGTTACTAAAACGAATCCAAAGAAAGTCAGTACCAGACAAATTCAATCAATACCGAAAAAGAAGAAGAAGAAGATATGAAATGTTCGGATTGTTAATGAACAATTTTTGTCCATTTTAAAAAGAGAGAACATATTCCACAAAGTAATTTATATAAACGTCCAATAGGAATTAATGTATTTCTAAAAGTAATTAACAGAAATAACCAAATTAGGAATGGACGAAGGGCCACGAAACCTGAGGGAAATGGCAACACGGCTTCAAACATTGGACTTCGTTCGTTGGGACTTTTTCTAGAAACCCGAAAATTGATCGGAATTAGAGGAATCCACAAAAAGTCTGCTAGAAAATTATAAGCATTTCTAAAAAAATGTAAACCCCGTAAAATCCAAGGTCGCATACGCTTTAGAAAGTTGCCAAATTAGAGATGAACCAAAGATTAGGAGAACTTATCTTGAAAGCCTCTAGGTTTGGCTTTAAAATGTTTTCTTAATTATAAAACTGATAAAAATAATTTAAAAAAAACTATTCAAAGAGTTCTTTTCAATAGTAAATAACCATTACTAACAAAAAAGTCATATGGTATTTATCAGAAAAGTGCAGAAAAAACTTTTCTTGAAATATTTTATACTTTGTATGGGTCATAAGTTGCAAGCCGCCAAGCAAATCGAGTACTTTGAATGGAAAGTTGTGCTTTAATGGAACTAACGTTATAAACTAAACTTCGAGCATGGCTACTCGCGATGAATGCTGAAGCCTAAGATAAGGCGCTGCACAGGGTGGTATGTTTCATGGAAACAACGCTGGCAACCGCTCTCTCTTATCTGATCACTGAACACATCTGAGATGATTAAGATACTGAAGTACAGATTTGGGTTCATAAAATATCTTCTCGATATGGAAACGTTTAAACTTACCGTGAATGTGATATAACCGCCGCCTTGGGCAGGCCTGTCGTGCCCGAGGTGTAGATATAAACCAGCTTATCATGATGCGCCACCTTTGGCCCTTTAGTAGGCTTCTGTGAGCTGGCCTTGGCCAATAGATCATTAAAGTTCTGGGCATGCTTCAACTCGTCCGCTACAGTCTTGGCGTTATTATTCTCATTGTTAAACTGATAGAGCGTTATATTGGCTGGCAAATCTTTGGACACATCACCCACAGCTTCGACAAAGTCCTCGCCATAAATCAGCGCAGTGCAGTGAGCCACAGTAATGCTATGCAGCAGCGAGGGACCACGCAAATTCGTATTAATCAGCGGCGTAATAACGCCAATTTTGGATAAACCCAACCAGGTGGCCACATATTCGGCACGATTTTCCAAGAGCAGCGCCACTACATTGCCTTTCTCGTAACCCCGTGACAACATCACATTGGCCACCTTGTTGGCATGTTCATCCAGCTGTCTGAAAGTCCATTTCTGTGTCTCACTCACAATGGCCAGTTTATCGGGTCTTTCCGCAGCATTTAGCTCAAAGACATCCGCTACGGTGTTATTAAGTTTCTCATGGTTTTTCGTGTAACGCAGCAGCTTGAAGTAGGCCCATAATGCACTGCAAATAGGGTATACGGTTAGTGAAAGTTGAAACAATTAGTTGATTAACTGATAAGACTTTATCGATAACGTGAGCTATGTTTGCGTGTTTTATAGTTAATGTGACTAAAATAGAGCAACTGAACATACCAAAAACATTCCCCGAGCGATTTGCGTGACAAACACAGATAATGCAGCTTAATTGCAAAACCATTGAGTAAAAAGTTGTAAACTTTCAACGTTGTTTAATGTAGTTTTGAACAATTTAAACCAAGCAAATCCAGACGTCCCGAAATAAAATTTGTAGGTTATAAAATCGAACTTTATCATCCCTAAAATAAATGCACACGTAGTTCAAAGTCATCATCAATATATCCTTTTAGGAGTTACGCAGTGTACTCATTTTCGGGTCCAATGTATTGTGTGGCTGCATTTGTCATAAGATCAAATAATAAACTCTTACTCATTAGAATGCAGAGCTCAAATAACTAAAATGCTTGATATAAAAAGCTTCAAGACAGTGGAACTTAATTTTAAGATGCCGAATGTGATCCGAACAAACTAATACTATTTTGTGAAGATTCTCTTTCAGGGTTTTGAACTAGTTCAACTTTTATAACGTTTTTTAGTTATTTATCTTTTTTCATCATCCCTTGATGCATTTTTTCTGAAAAGCGCCTGAATACACTCAAATAACTAATGAAACCCAATTCCACGGAGACTAGTAACTAGAGAGACTGAAAAAAATCTATTTTAACCTTAAACTCCCTATAATAGTTTTTATGTTAGTTCGTAAAAACAAAGCTTGTGGATTTAAATTCGTTTTAATGTAAATATATGTTTCTACATTTAAATTACGAAATTCGCAAAAACAAAAGGGAAATGCCGTCAAAATTTCGTTGCGTCAACTTTGCGAATTCACTGATTCAATGGCTTAGACAATTTAAGGAAAATTCTTTAGTAAATTCAGAAGCGGAATTACGTCAAGCTCGCATGTAAATTCACGTTAAGGGAAGCTTGAAGAAAGGTAAAAATCTATCGTATGCGTAACTACAAGTAATTATTTACGACACAAATATAGGTTTTTATTGTTAGTAAATTTGTAAAAACTGAAACGAAATTCCGTTAAATTCGGGTTAAAAAAGTATGGCGGTGAAAAATAAATTAACGGAAATTCGGTGGGCAATTTGCAAAAACAGCAGGCGAATTTCGTCACAACTCGCGGTAAGCTAAAATGTCGGGTTACGATCGGTTCTCTAAATGCCAAATCGGGGAAAAAAAATTCTAATCAAGAAGTTCTCCTAAAACTAGAAGTGCATGCTGCAAAGGGGATGGGAAATACTTAAAAGTTTTTATCTGCTCGTCGGCATTTTGTTACTTTACTTCATAATTTATACGTTATACGCTCATATGTATTCCTCTTCTTTCGGAAGTTTACCTTATTATTGAAATGAAAGAAGACACAAAAAACGATCAGGCCACAAACCGAACTCGATTTGTTGAGTTTATCTTAATGTTTACAGTAGTATATGGTTCAATGGTAACAAAAATGGGTGACGCGGGGTTTACTACAACGCAAAGTTTACGTAACTGTGAAACAAAACCTATATCAGATTCGCATATTATGATAAGCTCGAGTAGAGACTTGTACCCTATTCAATCATTTTAAATCAGCTTAGCGGAAGAAAAGAACCCCCCTCCCCCCGTTAAAAAACCCTCAAAAAGCGTAAAATATGAACTTGGTACATATTCTACGCACGAGTCAAAGACCTAAGAAACTACTTATCCACAAAATATCACTAGGCTTAGGCCCAAAGCACATAAAAATAGTAAATATAAACATAACCTTTGAGGTCAGCGTAAACAAAAAATTGTTTCTAGCAACAGCCATGTTTAATGACTCTCGTCCCAGTTCCAGATAGACCACAAAACAGATTTGAGTGTATTTGTATTCGCCGCAATCAACAGCATGTTAACACTTGTCAGTCTTATTTTTTCCACCCTAAGCGTACTTTGTACTTTATATTGGTTCATTGATAAGATTTGTGAACTCAAGTAATTGGGATTATAGCTAATACTTGGGCACAACGAGTTATAGTTTTTGCATTTTGCTTGAAGCAATGACGATATATGCACTTTGCACCGACACTCAAAACACTCATTTTCTTAATTTGTGTTTTGGTTCTTAAAACTTTGCTGAAGCTTGCATTGATTGAAGAAAGAAGGTCAACCAGGTACCAGATACATTCGAAATGGCTCGAAAATGCGCTGTTAATTAAATGCCGAGGGCCTTGAAAACAGCTGCATAAAACTTGTTCAGTGAGCAAAGCAATTTTGGAAACAACCATATTGAGAGCGACTCATTGGCTCTTAGTTTTTACAAGTTAAGTAGTCACTTGTGGAATACTATTGGGGGGTTCTGGGAATGCTTCATAGTTTTTACGACGCATTTCTTTATGGTTACTTATACAGCAGCTCAAGGTTTTGATTGGCATTAAATTACATTTTTTAAATTGAGTTTACAATTCGTTGTTTTGCGTTTCGAGCTCTGATTTCTGAATGGTTTTGAGAATTTAGTTGGACAATTTATTGAAACTATCTTTGTTTTTGAAGTTCGAAACCGAGGTTCATTCTTCTTCTTAACTGGCCATAACAACCCGTTATCGGGTTACGGCCTGATGTAAATACATTCTTTCATTGGAATTGTGGTTTTACGTGTTGGGTCCCAAACCCTACGGACAACCCTTTTAAGGCCTACTGGTCACGAAAGAACCCAGTGTCATTGTTAGTCGCCTTATACGACAAGCTTTGACCTGCTGAGGTGGTATTCTGTAACCCGCTCACCACACCGAGGTTCATTAGGAAAGTTTTTATGTTTGGCATTGTTTGAAATATTTGTTTGCAAATTTCTGGTAGAGTTCATAAAAGAAGTTTGTTTAGGGCCAGAAATTTATTTCTGTCAATTAGTTAACGATATTAGGTGTTCCCTTTGATCGTATGTCAGCAGCAAAGAGCATAAAAGTAATGCGGTGGAATAATGGACTGCCGAAATGCGTCCATTCCCAAGTTTCTGTGTGAGGTTGTTTGTGTTGGTCTCTCTCTCTCTCCCTTAGACTGACGCATTCGTATGCAAAATTGTGTAAGTGCTAAACGAACGCACATGTATGCATGGTTCTGAGGTTGAACGCATTTGACCAATGGGACTCAATGTAACGGCCAAGGATTTCTCTCTATTACTTTCATGCTCTTTGGCAGCACAGAAAAATGCCCTCGATTAGCTCGAACTATCTTTGGAAGGAAATCTGGAAATGGATCATAATACCTTTTGACAGCCGGGTTTCTCGAGAGACTTAAAATACAATTTCAGAGAAAATCGTCTACAGTCTTAATGTAAAAAGTTCCTTTAACAGTTCTTGAAGAACCGACTATTAAAAACTTTTATCATCGATTAGCTCGAACTATCTTTGGAAGGAAATCTGGAAATGGATCATAATACCTTTTGACAGCCGGGTTTCTCGAGAAACTTAAAAAAAAATTTCAGAGAAAATCGTCTACAGTCTTAATGTAAAAATTTCCTTTAACAGTTCTTGAAGAACCGACGATTAAAAAGCTTTTATCATCGATTGCTTTTGGGTTAAAGTTTTGTTGAATGAGATTAGTGACAAACGAAGTTCGGTTGAAAAGATTTCTGGAGCAACCCTGGTAACAACATTTTAGACTTAAATGACTAACTACTAGCACTCGTCATAACATTTTTAAAAATTCAAAAATTGTGATTTCTCGAAAACTTGTTGCATTGTAAAACTCACCCAAAAAACATTCCAAGGAGTATTCAAACAGATCACATCTTTTTAATATGGGTCGAATAGTGCACAAAAACATTTCAAACCAGAACTAAAGAACACACACATGGTTTCGTTACTTACATAAAATTTCTTAGTTTAACACTATAATGAATTCTTATGTTACATTGAACTTCAATTATAAGTGTTCAGAAGATTTTAAAGAAGTTTGAAAGTAAAAATGCTTAAGCCACATAAAGAGCTTTGATTTAAAGATGAAATTCTTATTCCCCAGAATAGATTCAAACTATATGAAGAGAATCTAGGTGAGCGCTTGATGTTGATTTGTGAAAGGTGTTTCGATTCGAAGCTGTCGAGAATATTTACAGTTACATTTGAACATAATGCAAAGTTTACACTGTAAACACAGATACTATGAGGCTTGGAATTTATTCCACTATTTTTCTTTAGATAAGGATCATACTATATTAAGAAAATCTAGGTGAATGACAGATGTTGTTTTGCAAAAGGTGTCTCGGATGTGGACAGAGGTCTCTTATCAGAAATAACTGCCCAGATCGGTTTATTGAGACAGCTGCGAATAATCAATAAATCAACTTAAATTAACGTTTCTTAGGTTTGATATGAGGTGTGTACCTTCGTATAATAACCATAAGTTTCAAATAAGCAAAAGTACGAAAGATATAATCTGATTGAAGCGTTATGGTCCCTATCAAAGTCTAATTCCGTGGTCAGACAAGCAAATTTTGTTGCTCCAAAAATGTATAGAAGGGAAGAGTAGAAAGGAAGAAGTGAATAAAATTTAAATGAGTCTCGTCTTAAGTTGGATTGCGAGTAACATAAAAACTTTTTTAGTTAAGCTATTGTGACACGAGCTCTTTAGATGGACAAGTTTGAATTCTATTCAAAAGTTACGCCACTTTAACGCCACTCTTCTCATAAAACTACTTACATATTGAGATGTGGGCATTTCAGATCTTACTGTAACCACCACCACACCTTAGAGCTCGATGCAAGATTTTCGATGAAAAGTGTGGACATCTTCTGGGTTCACTTGAATACAAAGCACAAAATGTAAAGGTGAATTGTTTGAAATTTCTACGAAAGGCAATTTACATGATCTAAAACGAGCTCTAAGATACTGTAGATTCGTCGAGTTGATGTTAAGTAATTAGTTTCGTACTAAGTGAAATCGTCCCTATGCCCTATTAGAGACATTAAGGAAAGCCGTGAAGGGTTCGGCTTATGTCAATTTCTTTCGTGCTTCGTTAACCTCTTAAGCTCATTTAAAGCAAGTATTAAGCTATGAAACTACCGAAAGACAGTAGACACAGTCGTAAAACAATTTCTTTAAACTAAAAATACTTAAATTTTATACTAACAACGCAACGCTCTTTACCACAATGTAATGGAAGTTGTAATAAAAGCAATCTGAGACCTAACTGAAGCCCCAGCTTGAGGCAGCCTCAGCTGCAGCTTTATAGCGCACTACCATAACGACCTTTACGCTATATAGCGCCCCTATTTACACACATAATTTGATGGATCTCGTGTCTAGTCTGTCACACAACTAATTAATTTATAGCTTACACTGTGGAAATTTTTACATGGGACAACAAAAACTTGTCAAACAATACATAAATAACTATATAAGCTGTTCTGTAATTAGATCTTATATGTATGTAAGTGCGCATTGGAGAACTAAGTAATGTGTGCATGCCCATAGATCATAGATCAGTCTTTGCATAAGCTTTAGAGCCAGGCGACAACCCTAGACCACAAAAACTGACGAATACTAGTAGAAAACGAAAACCCCAAAAAAGTGCTACTTCCGCAATTTTAATTGAATGCAAATACAGCTAAATCATATGTCAGAGTCGAAAATTGACTTGTGGCGTACGTTTTCAAGAACAGAGCCCCAGCAAATTTGTGGCTCTTCCGTGAGTAATAAGAGACCCGTCAATGTATTTTAATACCCTGCAAGCGCGGTTTAGGGTTTATATTGTTTATCCAAATAATTTTGTGAGTAATATCGAGAAGAAGGAAATGATATGGTAATAAATTAAATCGCCCGCCTGCCCACGGTGCTTGTTTGTCGAATACCTCAAAATCTAGCAGCATACAATTTGGCTCTAGCTCTCTCTTCACTTTCATGCAGTCCAGAGTTCCGAACTAGGCACTGTCACAATGTCAGTACCAATGAAATAATGAAAATAGGATTTCAAGCAACCCTGAACTTTAATCTCGGGCATGGATTTTCTCTCTACAGGCCTTATAAACATAACTAAAACTAAATGAAGTGAGTTGCCCAAGGTACAGGGTATATTACAGTCGGTCTGATTTGAGCGTAGCAGGTTTACTTCTTACGTACAAAACATTAGTATGCGCTGCAGGGCTTGAATTCGTGGGTTACCATGTCCAATGTTCAGCTGCAGTGGTAAATTGTTTATTGACTTTGTTTTGATTATGTCGTATATGTGTTTGGAGGAACCTACTGGCATTGTTTGGCAGCGCGACCTTGAACCTGAAACAGAGTCAATGACTGGACTGGCTTGGCCCAAAACAAAATTATATATATACACAATATATGTATATATTGAATACCAGTAAAGTGCGATAAAGCTGCGTAATGTGCGCTACAGTCGCGGAGTTGTCTGATAGAGAGATTCACTGTAGCCATCCATGTCAAGTTTTGTAACGCTACATGCAGATGTCCGGGCGTTGTTCAGGGTTGGGTGCTGTTTCGGCAAAAGGATCTTTGTAAGCTACATTGTAGTCTATAATGTGCTGGACCCTAAGGCTGCAGGGTATAATAATTTGTGTAAAAACTCTATCAAAGAGAAAACAGTCTATACGACGACCCACATATAAGACGCAGCACAGCTAAAACAAGTTTCACTACAAATTTTGCTGGCCACACACAGCAGCGCTGATGCGGCAGCGTTTTTTGGAGGGTAGCGGGTAGAGTACAATGAGCAAAGTACTCGACGTTGTGGTCGTCGTCAAAATCGCCTCAATGGATTCACAAAAGAAAAACTAATTGTATTGAAATGCACACCACTTTGCGGTGTATTGTAATCTCATCATGGCTTGGCGACATAGTGGTGCCACCGCCGCCATAAGAGTGTCTTGTCGCACTGGAAACTCACGTTAAATCTCGCTTGGCTGTAGCTCCAGCGATGTAAAACCAGCGCCAACCTGGCCTTGTTAGCAGCAGTGCGAAGAGCGCGACGAGCACCGCAAAAAACCAACCCATTGTGTGCAGCGTGTATGCGACGCAGGCGAGTGCTAGACCGAAAACAACTGTTGCGCAGAAACCGCGTAAAATGACTACAAAACGTTTGCGTCGCTGGCGTTGCCTCTGCTGCTGAGATCGATAACTTATCGATTTTCGATGTGAATCAGCTGTTGTGTTGCTGGCGCGCTAATATATTGATGGTTGCCATATTGTTTGTTGAGGTAGCAATAATTTGAAATTACATGAAATTTTGTTCAATTAGTTGTGGAAAGTTACATTTATATTTTAAAAGCAACTTACATTGGTGCTAAAGTTGTTGTCAATATTGATAATTACGTTGCTGTTTGCATTGTTGTCCAGCAAGCTGTTGTGGTACTATGTGCAAGAAAATAGGACAGTACAATGTAATCACAATTATTCAAAAATTTTAGGCATGAAACATTTTGAATTTTTTTAAAAGCAAAACTATTGTTTATGTAAATTTAAGCACAAAATTCATGCAATTTCACATTGCTGTTGAACGTTAATTGCGTACCTTAATTTAATATTATATTTGCTATGCATTCAAATAGTAGACATAAGCGGATGCACTTGGAAATTATAACTCAAAGTCTTATGGAACTAGCATAGGAAAATGAAAATTCCTGGTCGTTAATTTCGAGAAAAAAAACCAAATCTTCCATATGCTTAGCACAGGGGAACAATTGTTTATTTGAACCGTCAATGATCCAAATAAAATTTATGTAGGAATTACATTTGGTTGTCAACAAAATGTAAAAACAGTAAGGAACTCTTTTTCAGTTATATTTAAATGCAATTATGCGGGTTTTTGTTAAGAGCAGAGCTCACAAATATTGCTGATTCAAAGCCAATTACACAACTGTAGTATGAAAAAATACATAGTATAAAAAAAAAAACAGCGCCACACGGATCGGCCATAATTACTAAAATCTGATGCAGAGTTAATGGAAATTGAAACAGAAATCGCGTGTTGCTATAAAAGAACCAAAAAGCATAACAGTAACAAAAGCTTCAACATATGGTTGTTAGCTTTTGGAGCTTTGGCTTCTTTTGTTTTGTGTGTTTGCCTATTGAATTTTCACAGTTTTTGCAAACAAACAAAATAGTTACTTACTGTTATTTCCGGAATTTGACTGTTATTGTTGTAGTTGTTATACCGCAAGCGTTGATAACGGTACTCCTTGTGTTGTCACAAAAAACCATTAAATACATAAAATGGTAAAAATTGTCGTCGAAAGCGTACAACTTTGCGAAAAAGCATTTTTTTTCGTTTTTTGTGCTGTGTGGGCAACACCGTTACGTTTTACGTAATATTAACAACAATTGTAATAAATTAGAAGCAACTTTTTCGTTGTCACTTGACACACTCAATAACTAGTCAAAGACTGCAATCCTGAGCTTTTTATGTTGCACTCAAGCTTTTGAGTTGGTTCATTGCGTGAGCTAAAAATAAAAGTTCTTTTACTCTTGCTTAATCAGTATATATTCATTTAAACAACTAACGATAATTTTGAATTTGATTTGTACTTGTGCGAGCTGCGGAATAATTTTGTTAAACTAACAAAAGCAATGTGTTTTTCATTGTCTAAATTTTAAGTCCCGGTTTCCAGTTAGCAGGGCACACTTCACCATATTCATCCGAAAATTGAATTGCTTGCACCAAACGCAGCGTCTCATCCACATCCCGTGCAATGGGTAGATCATTAACGGAAATTTGACGTATGATGCCGTAACCATCTATGATAAAGAATGCACGCTGGCTATATCCTGTCATCGTATCAAGCACGCCATAATCGCGCGAAATACTCATGCTCTTATCAGCTATTAGTGGAAAGTCCAAATCACCTAAGCCACCTTGTTTACGTGGAGTTTGCATCCAAGCACAGTGTGAGTATTGACTGTCTGTAGAGCAGCCGAGTATTTCACAGTTCACGTTACGAAATTCCACTGCGCGATCGCTGAATGCATGCAGCTCAGTCGGGCACACACCCGAAAAATCCGCTGCATAAAACAGCAAAAGAAGATATTTACCACGATAATCTTTTAGTTTGAAGGTCTTGAAATCAAGATGTGTAACGCCAGTGGCACTGAAATCCGGTGCAGAATCTTGAACGCTCAGTTGCTTTGCTACTTTGCATTTGTCTTTCTCCATATTATCAAAAAAAACTTTCAAAAATGAACACCAAAATTATTATTTTTATTGCCTATTTATGTTTTGTTCAGCTTTAATTTTGTATAACTAAACTGGTTTGACATTCATTCCAAATATTTGAAAAGGTAACTTAAATTTCTAGTTAAACTTAGTAGCTTGAAGTCGCTCCAGAGTTGTCAGCACTTTTGTTTTACGAACCAACCGTTTGTGAGAGTTGCATTGCAAAAGGAGCACATAAATTTCATGCTGGGTAGCCTACCAGAAAAACTCATGGCGTATTGAAAATATAAAGTTCTTTTACAGTTGCTAATTTAAACAAGTCACGAAAATTTTGAATTGTACTTGTATGGCCGCGTCTATAAAGTGAACAGTTCCCTTTAATGAGCATAAGCAAAATATTCATCCTTGTTGTCTATTTTGATGCCCTTATGACCCGGTCTCCAATTAGCAGGACATACTTCACCAAATTCATCCGAAAATTGACAAGCTTGAATCAGGCGTAGCGCCTCTTCCACACTTCGTCCTATGGTCATGTCATTAATAGTAATTTGACGTAGGATCCCGTTACGATCAATGATAAATAATGCGCGCATTGCAAGGCCTGTGGAATCATCTAGCACGTTATATAGGCGTGAAATATGCATATTCTTATCGGTTAATAATGGAAAATCTATTTCACCTAGGCCACCTTTGTTGCGTGGAGATTGCATCCAAGCGCAATGTGAGTGTTCAGTGTCCGTAGAGCAACCGAGAATTTCGCAGCCCAAATTTCGAAATTCAACTGCACGATCGCTGAATGAATGGAGCTCCGTTGGGCACACTAATGAAAAATCCGCCGGATAAAATATCAAAATAACATATTTCCCGCGATAATCAGATAGTTTGATGGTCTTGAAACGGGTATTTAAAACGCCAGTGGTTTTGAAATCTGGTGCGGGTTTTTTAATCATTTTTACAAGAAATTTATTTAATGTTTTTACTGCTCATTTATGTGCTCTGTAACTTTTTATGTTTTAATCAAATTTATTTGACAGTTATTTCAAATATTTTAGGTAAGTTAATTAAGTAATGACAGACTTTAAAAGGAATGAATACTGCTCTTTAGCTGGAACCTCATATAAACTGTGAGATTTTGTATATGAGCTGTGCCAATGTAATGAATTAATTTTTCTTATCACAAGTAGTATGTAGTAGAAGTTGGTTTCTTCAATAATGTGACCACCAGAAAAGTTATTTTTTGTATTTATTTTGCAATGAAAAGTAGTGTTTACATCAAATGCATTTATTTGCTAGTTCCTAATAAAAGACTAGAGTGGAATCCTCGGCCGTTACATGCGTCCATACATTTTATGCAGTTTTTCAATTTTTAATCCGAGTAAGTCGGTCTAACAGAGACATCAACAGAAACAGCCACACATTTGTGGCTACTCTGTCTTAAAATTGTCGCTTTTTGGCAAATTTTTTTAGTTTTTTAATAGATTCCATTCTATTACTTTACTTTAATGTTATGCCAGATCTGCCAATGTAAAATTTTTACTTTGCCTTGGCGCAGATCGGCACAATCAACATTGTCGGGTGGCATAACTTGGCATACGTAGCTGATTTGTAAGTTAATTTTATATTATAAAAAAAGGTTTTAATTAGTCTAACCCTTATTAAAAATAAATACGCTTGTTAAAAAGTGGTATAAATAATTAAATTTGGCGCCAATAAGATTGACAACAGAAAGCTGTTTGCTACAATAACCACCTCGGCTAGTACAACTATCGATAGCAAATTGTTTTTAAAATATATGGCAACGCCACAAGCAATCAAGCCGCTGACAGCAAATAAACTTTTTGTTTTCGTTTTTTATAAGCTGTTTTTTCGTTGTTTTATTCTAATAATTCAGCAGTATTATGAAAATTATATGTGAAACCCAAGTAGTTAATCGCTTGACACAAGCGAATCGCACGCCACGCGCCGTCAAGTCCACGTTGGCCATTGGCTATAAACATCGCGCCAGCGACTCCAATGGCAATACATACAAGGAGCTGGAAATGGTGCTATTTACGCCTCAACACAAAACCGGCGTGCGTTACAAAGTCAAGGAGAACATAAACAGCGTCCACACAAAGTTTGTGCTAGATGGCAAGGCTACAATTGGTTTCAAGCAGCCGGCCGAGAATCTGCTCATTAAATGTGATCCCATACAACTAAAAGGATTTCTGCAAACCCTTAAGCTGGGCATGGAGGGCAAGGATGCTATCAATTTAAGACTGAACATAGCGGCTGCAACAGCCATACCTCAAAAAGCGCAGCCTCAACAGCGAATGACCATCAACAAACGTAGCGAGTATCCCATTAAAGGTTTTCCGCGCTCCCTCAAATCATTAACCATTAATAATATACAGCTAATGAAGTTAAGCTTTGAGATATGCACTCTGCGCAATCTTACGGTTTTAGATGTTAGCAGCAATAAGCTAACAAAGGTTTGGCACTCAATCAAAATCTCTCTATTTCCCATGCTAATTTTTTGTGATTTTACAGATACCACTAGAGTTGGGCCGGCAGCCGCTTACCAAATTGCAGCTAAATGGCAATCTTTTGGGTGAACACAACGACTGGAGCTGGCTGCGCGGTGCCAAGCTAAGTCAAACGCTGTGCGAGCTGGACTTGTCAGCTAATGGAATCACTTACTTTCCGCCTCCTCTGGTCAAATACGAGCGTCTCATCTCACTCAATCTGAATCACAACAAGCTGCGCCATTTGCCTTTTGCCATACGTCGCCTGAAAAAGCTACGCGCGCTGCACGTTTCCAGTAACAAACTGGAATCACTGCCTGCTGCTATAGAAGATCTACACATCGATCTTTTGGACGTTTGGGGCAATTGCTTCAAAGGTATTAATGAGGATGCAGCGCAGCATTTATTAAAGCGTGTTAGTGGCATTAACACACCTGGACCCTTATGGTTGCAGGCGGCGCGAACTGTCCTCGCACACAAACTAAACTATTCCGCAGCTACTGTGCCTGCTGTGCTGGTTGACCTTATCTCGGAGTTGCCTAAATGCCAGTGCGCTAAGATTTGCTATGCCTTAGGCCCAGAGCATTTGCTGCAGCGCGTCTTGCAGCCTACGTTTACGAATATCAAAAATCTAACTTATAGTCGAGAGCATCAGATCTATGTGGATGTTGTGGTCTGTGGACAGAATTGTTGCGTTTACTCGAAGCTGCTCGGCTTTTCATAAAAGCTTTGGCGGGATTGTTGAAAAAATAAGCTGCCAAATTGTTGATAAATCACAAACAATTTTCCGAGTTTGTGTTTAAAGTGTTAAAAAACACATTTTTTGTTTATTTAGGTTAGCAATTAAATAATATTTATTCCTTACTATTTAAAATATTGTCAAAGATTTTTTCAAATTTATATGGAATGTTTCTGAGCTATGCTCATAGCCAGAAGCTACTTTTACTGTGATCGTTCCTATGAACGTATTATACTGTGCACAGATTTGGACCAAAACTGACAATATACTTGACTACACAACCAAGTTGTCCGAAGTGCAACTCTCTGTACATAATGAATTCTTTCGGAGAATAAGCCTCAATGTTTTTTTAAAGCCTTTTTTGAACGGTAAGGACAGTGCTTAAGTAAAGGTTATACCGTAAATGCTACAATGCGAATTACTACCAATTACGCCTGTAGCTACATATGACGGAGTCAATTAGTTTGTATATAATAAGATTTTATTGAAGTAAACTCGACATACAATAATATTAATTGTAAGTGCCATCAACTCATTAACGTTGAAACCAATAATAATTCATTAAAAGTAAGTTTGGTTGAAAACTATGGGTTTCTGTATTCAGGCACATCTTTAAGATACATATTAATATCAGATTTTTAACAACACAACGCACTTATTTTAAATTGCAGTGTATTAAAATTTATTTCAGTTGAAATAAATGTTCTGAAAATTAGCTTAATTCTGCACCTTATTTAAATGTGGAACTAAAAACCTTATAAGGTTAATTTGATGGCTTTCAATCAAACAAACAAGTTTTTCGTATAAAAAAATACGGGTTACGGCCTGATGTTAAGCTCTCCTCCAAGCGCCGGTGCTTTAAGCGCGACTTCTCTAATTAGTGACGCCAAAGGTAGTTAGTGACTCTATATGATCCTTCCAACGGCGACATGGTCTGCCCCTTTTCGCCTCCTTTTGACATCCGCAAAGCAGCTTCTTCATCCATTTGCCGAACATGACCTAGCCAGCGGAGCGGCTGGATTTTAATGCTCTTAGCGTTAGCTTAGAGTTCGTCGTTAACGCGTAGAGGGCCAAAGATCTTACGGAGTTCTTTCAGCTCAAGCACTCCTATGGCATTTTCATCAAACCGCGCCATCACCCATGAGCGTCTTATAAAGTGTTAGTTTCCTCTGGCGAAAGTGGCCTCTACTACTCAAAAGCAACATCCATTGGCAAAAGTGATTCTTCGCTTTATCTCCATGCTGCCATCGTTCTTCATTGTGCCTGTGGTGCCAAGCACAATATAAAAAGTGCAGTTTTCAACATCAATCTGATAGTCCAACCGCTGTGTATCTCTACTCGAAGAAGGCATATACTTCGTCTTCCTCTCATTTGCCACCAGACCCACCCTGGCAGATTTTCTCTCTCTGGACATCCTTATAGAATACAGTCCCGTTCCGATATACTTCGGCCTTTCGCAACACTTTCTCCATGAAGATTAAAGATTGAAATTGAGAGGGCATCGTCATGTCTGAAGCCTCGCGGACTGCGTGTGTTGCTCAACGTTATTCTGCATAGACGTACCAACATTGCAGGAATTCCAAACCCATGCAGTGCGGCATACACGTGAACCGTCAACGTGATCGACAAAGAGTTAGTGGGTGTCAATTTGGTCCATGGTACACTTACTAGGCCTAAAACCATACAAATAAAGTCCAATCGGTTCTTTCGCAGTTGGCATTAGTGGAAACTATGCTGCCGATACCTGATCTTATGCCATGCTAGCGTCAAATCAAGTGAATGTAAGTCACAAATGCGTGACGTCATATGAGATTAAACAAACATTAAACATTATTTCCAGCGTATTTGAGTAATAAAGTTGAGTTTTGTGGCTTCATTTAAAGTTTGTTTAAGTGTATAGTTTAAAATAAAATTTTCAGATATAAAAAGCAGACTGTCGACGTTAACGTGACTAAAGACCGTTGCTTTCGGCCACATAAATAAAATTAAGAACAACAGGATTTTCAGCCTTAACACACTTTTGTGCTCTTCTCTTATGCATATTCCTCTGCTTGATGCTCCAATTCATACAAAGTCCTTTACACACACAAACAAAACACGCTTAATGTCCCAGCAGACCAAACACTCGTATATGATATCGCATACGAGTGAATTGCGAGACTTAACACGACAAAACGCTCGTTTAATAACCCAAATCGCAAATGAGCTCGCAAACGAGTTTGAAACGAGCTCGCAAACGAGTTTGAAACGAGTGTAAAAACACTCACATGCGAGCCGTCACGCGTCTTTTTCGATATCTTTTGCGAGCCATTTTTCATATTGCTACCGGCTCGTAAAAGATACTATTTTTATTTAAAAACGTATCACATTTAATATTATTTTTGACTCGTAAGAAATATCATAAAAGTCTCTTTTTAAATATTAAAAAAGTCTCCCAAGAAATATTAGAGACGTATCGCAAAAGATTTCTGAAAAGGCTCGCAAATCATACGGTTAGCGAGCCTTTTGCGAGATCTTTTGTGAGACTTTTCTGATATTTCTAACGAGTCAAAAAGATATCGCCAAATGCAAGTTAACAATATTTCTTGCGACACACGTAGCAAATAGCTTTTGCTGCCACAAACCGCTCGTCGCATTTTTATCGCAAAACACTCGTTTCAAAGCTCGTATGCAAGTGTTTTTCGAGGCAACACTGTAACACTCGCTTTTCACTCGTTTGCGAGCTGATTTGCGACCATTTTGCGAGATTTTCGCTAAAGGCCTGTATGTTGGCCCGCTGGGGTCGCATTACACATTTGCCCACACACACACAAACGCATTCTGCTCGTGTTTATTTTGCTTTTTTATATTACACTCGGCTCGTTGTTTTTATTATTAAAAGCTCATGTGTATGTGACTTGCATAAATGTATATCAGTTGTTGTTGCCTTTGTGTGTTATCAGTCCAAAAAAAAAAACGAAACCCAACCCATACCCTCTGCAGACATAAGCAGCAATTCTTGCTATCATATGCTTTGCATTGCCTTTGCTGCCGCCATTGCTTTATCAAATCAAAACTTCGAGGCGTTGCCACTTTTTTAAATAAGCATAAAAGTGACATTGAGAGGGCGCAAAGGACACAGGGCCGGTTTTAGGCAAACCTTCGAGTTTTGAAATTGACATGCTTTCAATCTTAAAAGAAAGCTAGCAACAAGATGGTTTTACATGAACAACAAGGACGAGTCAGCACTAATTTGAAACCTCTTGATGTTTTTCTTTCATTTTTATTTCTTAAAAACATTTCTGTGACATCGAAGCATTGCTTTTGAGTTGGATATTTGGCACACAGATGGATTTACTTTTACCTTTCTCGCTTCGCTCACAACCTCCTTGCCCCTCTGTAGGTAGATCATATTTCTATTCCTCTTCGTATTCGCATTTCCTTCCCCCTCCCGGTTCACCATCCCTTTCCTATTAATAGCTGCCGCCAGACTCTGGCCACAGTTTTGGAAAAAAATAATGGTAAGCTTTGAGATTATGTCATTTTTTTCTTTTATAGTACAACGCTTTTTTGTCCTTTTTAAAAAATTTTTTATTGAAAAAAGATGGAGACGGTTTTAACGATTAGGGTCACACGAGTCTCCACACCAAATTATGTAACTCTAGCTCACATGCATCCCTATTTACATGTGGGGGAATTTTGAAGCAGTTTATAGGCGAGGGAGTGGGGTCAAATAGCATATTTTTGACTATAACTTTTGATGTACAAACATAGATGGAGATTAACACGACGCACATTTTTGAGGAGTTTCGAGTTGATAGATTCAACGGAGCGGTTGTACTCCGTAATAAAGATATAGACTTGATACACCAAACTCCCTCAGGCTTGAGAAAATGCGCATCTTTTTGTAAAATTTTTTTGCTCTTACTCTAATAGTGTCGGAGAAAGCTGGCTCAACACGGACAGACGGACATGGCTATATCGACTCCACTATTGCTTCTGATCATTTTTGCCTATGGATTTTTACATACATTGCACAAATCTATAATACACTTTTACACTTTGTGTACAGCGTATAAAGAGTGCTGGAGCGAAAGAGTCGCCAACGAAGTCGAGAGTGGCTCTTGGATCTTATTTGCCCTCTCACACAAAAATTTTTGAAATTACAACCTTGATTATTAATTAATATATTAATTTAGCTTGCTCGTCACACTTGCAGCACTAAACTACACAACACTGAATTGCACTTTACAACACTTTGTAAATAATCTCGTTCGATATTAGAATGTATTCTTATATGAAGTAAGTCGCATAGGCTTGCAGGCGAGATAAATTACCAGCGATATTACCGTCCCATCAAACGGTGAGAGATGCAACTCACAATCTCGTTTCGTGTAAGCGGCGCCGTTCGCCAGGCTCTAAAACCGGCCCTGCACACGCACGCAGAAGAAACTCTCCCGCTGCCGCTCTCAAAAGTTTAATGTGCAGCTGGGGAATACTGAGCGCACAAAGCGTGCCAAGAAAAAGAATGCCAGGGAAGGACGAAAAGGATGAGCCATGACTTGTGGCAAGTGAGCCTAACTATAAAAATGTTTATCAGCAAGCAAGTATGTAAAAGCGGGAGCAACTCTCTCTCACTCTCACTCCATCTCTCACTCTGTGTGCGTGAGTCTCTCTGCGTGCGTGTGTGTATTTAAGCTTTCCAAATCCAATTTTGAGCAGCATTTAAGTGTCTGTGTTGCTTCCTGTTCCTGTGCCAAAAAGCAAACCAAAAAATTGGTTCGTTTTGTTTGCATGCAGATATGCTATGTGCGACTGAGAGGGGAATAGAGAGCGCGGGTGTCCCTGTGTGTGTGTGTCACTGTGTGCTTATGCATTGTCCTTTTGCTTGTCATACTTGTGACTTTGGCATGTTGGCAAATATTTGACTTGATTTTACGTATTCTGCAACTGATTTGCAGTTGATTTTCAAATGAGCCCCTAAAAGGCTGCAGCAATATTTTGAACAGCGAAAAAATCGTTGGAAATTGAAATGCTTTGAAAATGTTTGCTGTCTGCTGCAAACGACTTTTATAGCTCAAAATTATGAGACTAAATGACCACGCCAAATTTTAAAATATTTCGCTATTAATTTGAATGTTCAGAAAATGGATTACTATTGTAGCTCATATGTACATTGTATATAATGTACCTTATCGAAGCTGACCTTATCACAGCAACTACTTCTTTGAGAGACTTCGCCGGCTCGTAATTACTTTATACGATTTTATTACCAACAGCCGAAACAAATTTGTGCATAGAGGGGAATCCACAAAATCTAACGGCTGGAGGGGATAAGTAGATGCATATGGCCTTGAACCAATATCAAGACCACATAGAAGACGTGCTGTGCTCTCCATCCTGGAGAGGATAAGGAGGAGCACGTGGTTTGGTGCTACTGTACCAGACAAGGCGAAGGCCAAGTGGGAAAGATTAGTGGCAAGTTGGGAAAACTACTGGTGTTAAGTGAGCCTGGACTCTGAAGGAACATGGTGAAAGTTTCTGACCGCTTTTAACCTGGCCAAAAGGTGGTTCTCTACCTTAACCAATTTAACTCACAACCTTCTTCGTGCTTCCACCTGGCTAGCTGCCCTAATCGTCACCAGTTGTTAGGGCAATGAGCTGAAGTGCGCAGGAATGAAAAGAGTTGTGCGTAGCGCTTGGAACACCCATTGCACTGAAAGATGAGAAACCCTTGGGTAAGGATTACCAATCGTCACTCAACATCTTTTATTCGATTATAAAACAGTTTTGGTGCATCTTAAGGTAGCAAACTTTGTGTGTTGCGACAGGGTGAACAATATCGTAACGGGACTATATTCTTATAAAGCATATACCGGAGCATTTGTGTCTATTGAAAGAGAGTGTGCCAGGTCGGGTCTGGTTGTTAATCAGAGCAGGACAAAGTATATGTTTTCTTCGAGAGACTAGGCGGTTGGACTGTCAGATTGATATTGAAAACAACACTTTTGATGTGGTTGAGGATATCGTTTACCTTGGCACCCGAACGATGCATCGCTCTTGCCAATAGACGCTACTTTGGTATTAGTTGGCCAATGAGTAGCAAAGACCACTATCGCCAGGAGAAACTAACAATCTAAAGACGCTTATCCTTCCCGTTTTGATTTATGGTACTGAAGCATGAGGGATGACTCTGACGTAGATGTCGTTGAAGTATTTTGACGGTAATTGTTCCGTAAGATCTTTGCTACTGCATTCGATAGAACGATGACCTCTATTAGTTTTACGAAGACTTTGACATCTAGAAGATGAAAGTAACTTTACGACTAAAAGCACTAAGCATGATATTCGAAAATGCATTCGAACATTGGGTCGAATTCATTTCGGTCATTGGGTCGTGCTTTCGCATCGTGATGTGTTTAAGCGGTATTGTGAAGTAGCGTTAAAAAGTTATCGATAAATCGAACATTCACTTAACCTTTTATAGAAAGACTCTGACGTATTCATTCGAGTGGATTCTTGGTTCCATCATGTGCCCTGTAGATACGACATAATTCAACAAATAATACCATTTTTTGGCAACAACAGCTACAATCTTCGCCAGCAAGCTAACTCAAGAATTGAATGCTATCACGAAAGACGGTTCAAACACTGGGATGGTGTTAGTTCGGTTGGTGTTACGCTCGAATGATATTACTTTTTTACATACATACTATCGCAGAGTTCACAAAGCACTTTTGGCACATTGTAAAGCTCAGTGCATCTAAGATGTTCAAAAGAATGTGAGAATCCCAATGTCCTCCCTTCAATATAGCAGAATGGAGTATAAAACGCTAAAATCACACGTTCTATGCGCAATACCCCAACATTCATGCATAATAATATTATTTTAATGGAATTTACTCAAATGTTAATGTACATACATGCATGCATATTTACCGCAAAATCACTGTTTAAACTACGCAGTTGGTAAACCCATCCCAAATATGATTCCACTTTACTTTACTCTAAAAAATAAACATAATTACTGGATGGGACTCGCAGCCTGGATGAAAAAAAAGAAACTCCAAGCGCATAAGGCCATCAAAACGTTTTTATTAGAGGCGAACACGCGGTTGTCCCCCCTGCACATAAAGACAACCCCCAAAAGTGCTTAAAATGACGACGACTACGACGACAGTTTCGCGTGTGTTTGCACTTTTCCGGTCGTTTTTCTAGCTTTGTGGGACTTACGGCCAAGACGACCTGCAACTGAGCCTTGGAGCCCAACATTGGTGGTGGATTTCTGGCCAAAATGTTTAGCAATTGATAGCAATGACAAATCATATACCTTGGCTGCATTTTGGGGGTGGCTCATAACTCCACCAGGGAGCTCCAACTGTAGCTATTTGTCGTTGTTCTTGCACAATTTGCTGGCCTGCTAATAAAATTTGATAAGCTAAAGTAGAGCATTCGCCGCCCCCAACCCAACCGAAACTCGGGCATAAAATGTAGCACCACTGCACGCAAACTGGGTATAAATTTTATGCTTGGTTTGCGGCAAGGGGAGTGCGCCTGGTAATACGCCGGGTGCGTCTGCATCCCTGTCCCCCACAGTGGAAACACTGTCTCGATTGCAAACTTAATTTGTGCCCTTGGATTGCATAAAAATTTCACCAAAGTCGCTGGGGGAGTCATCTGGTGTAGCTGCGGCTGCCCCTGCTCCTTGATTAGCCATAAAATGCGGCTCCGCACTTCATTTCTTTTTTGGTTGTTCTTGTTGTTGTTGCTGCTGCTGTGTCCTGGCTTTTTGATTTATTCGATGTATTTTGATTTGCGCCATTTCATTCTATTTGATGCTGTCCATTCGCTGCATGCGAAATGCATTTTTGATGACAGTTAATGGAGTTTTTACTGCCTTTGAAGCGCACTTTATGGAAGAGATGTTCCAGCTCCCGCCCCACATCCCGTCCGTTTCCAAGTGCCCGAAACGCGGCTGACACGGCAACTTTTTTTTGTTTTATGTGTAGGGCGCGTTTTGTGTAAGTGTGTGTGAGTGCAAATGATTGTTTGTCGATGGGGAGATATCGAAAGAGATGGAGTTTGAGTGAGGGAGAGCGCGGCAGACATGCCAGCTGATTTATGACCTAGACTATTGGTCATGGAACATATTTTTATGTTTGTTTGTGGAGTTTTAGACATATAAATACATTCCTTTGCACTCCTATAAAACAAAATATAAATTTATGGAATTTTCTAAGTTTATTACTTTATTGATACATCATGTGTTCCTAAAAGCATATTCTTTTTAAATGCAAGTTTAGAAATTTTCTAAGCAAATTTTTGAATCGAATGAACTAGAGGCTTCGTGATTTTGGAGCATGCACACACCAGAACGGAAAACTCAAATACACTTACTCTCTGAATGTGCTCGAGTTTAAGTTCAACCGGTGGCAAAGTTAATCATTTCTAAATCACAGAGAAAATTTTCTTGTTTTATGAAATATAAGATGGAATATCCTTAATTTTAGTGTGTTCTAAAACAGAACGAATGATGATATTCCATATCAGAGCACTAAGATAAATTTTTTCGAATATTCTGTTTAGGATAGTTGTATATTTATTATTAATATAGTTTTTGATTTAAAACAACAATTTAACTCCAAGGTAACATTCGGAAGGCGTCTCGCTATGGTGGTGTTACACTCGGATGGTTTTACACGTGCGTGGGTGTGCTGTAAGTAAGGACAGCGAAAAGAAGAATACAAATCTGAGATAAATGCCGGATCAGAGAGGTCCCATTTTGAACGACTCTGCCGCATACATACGTCTTAATTTGAGCGAACCCAGGAAGGGTTATTTTGACTTTTAGAGCATCAGTTGATTGCGGCTTATTGGCATAGAACTGCGACGCTACAAGAAGAACTCTAGCGGTGTTGAATCACACGATCTACATGGCCAAGTCGTGTCCCCTATGCGAGAGATAACCATACACTCAAATCGTTTAAGCAGAATGTGTATAATGGCGATCTGCTGGAGCTACATGTCGTCTACGTCCATATCGCTCAATTTGGGGTAAAGAAATCGGTTATAATCGTTTTGTAGCGCTTGCCGTTGATGCTGACGACCTCACCAACGTCGTTTCAGAAAATGAACGTATCAATGAAACCGAACCAAACACCAACTTTTTGTGAGTGCATTGTCACCTGGTGCACTTCATGTAGTTTGGCAATTTTGCATAGCCATCCAAAAATGCGCCATGTCGAGCAAAAAGCTAATTTTTGGACTAAAATTTTAAAACTGTTCTAAATGCTCTGAATCGCAAGGCGTTGTTATCAACTTATCAGTTCAAAAGCTTCTGGCTTAATTGGAGCTTGCTCGGGTCTAAACCGAGTTTGGCCACCGAGCGTATAAGTTTTTCTTCACCTAAGAACGGCCTTCAGTGGGTTTTATTAGTATAAGGTAGTACTTTCAACATAAATCGGAATAGTTGCCAAATCATGCACATTACTATAGTAAATGCAATCCCATTATGTTTTGAATTGAAACATTTAATGGTATACCTTAGGGGTAAAACCGACTCGAGTGACGCGTATATGCCGTGATGGCAGTACATCAATGAGATGCCGGTAGCATCAATCCCATTCTTTTTTTAAGTGGAACATTTCATGGTAAACCTCATTGGTAAAACCGATTCGAATGACGCGTATATGCCGTGATGGCTTTACATCAATGAGCTTTACTATTTTTTGAGTGAAACATTTAATGGTATATCTTAGGTGTAAAATCGACTCGAATAACGCGTATATGCCGTGATGGCGGGAGCCAAAATGTGTATACGTAAAAGGTAAATAATAAATGGTTTTGAACGTTTGAAAAAGTGTATTACTTGAAAAATCAAAATTAACAATTTTTTTTTTATTAGTTACTCTAGCATAAAGTCTAAATTGCCGTATAGTCAAAGCGTTGAAACATCATATTAAAATAAGCGCTACAATTTCTCTTCATCACTTTTTAGAAAGTGAAAGTGTTCCTAGAAGTCTTCCTTACTTCTCAAATATCACAAAAATGTGAATTTGTATTATACAATATGTAGTTAAGCTGCCTTCAAGTACTTACGCTCTTTAATCCAATGTTACACTAAAAACGTCATGCGCATCTTTACAAAATCAAAATTTTCCTTGTGTCGTCTTAGCTCATATTCCAAAACTATAATCTCTCTTAGCACGAACCTGCCATATGCCACACATAGGCATCCCACTTCACAGCACATCATCTTAATCGAAACTATTCCGGCAACTTGCTCAAACAAATTCCAAATGTGCCATTTCCAGTTCGTTCAATTCCGAAATACGCCTAGAAGCAGACTACAAACAAAACCAAAAAAAATTTCAAATGCCTTTTACCGCATTTCTGCGCATAAACAAATAAAATTGAAAGTCACTCAGGCGCACTTATTATGACAATCGTTGGGCGGAGGGGCGAGATGCTTCGTTGTTGGGGGTCTTCCGACTTTGCCCGCCAGCAAAATACCAAAAAAAAAAGAAACGACATAAAACTAGAAGAAATATAAAATGGAAATAAATCTGACCAACATTCAAAGCCAATAGACAACGCGTCGAGCTAGCAAGCAAATCAAATGTTAGTCAAACAAAAAACCAGAGAGAACTAAGCAGCAGTGCTTGGAACGGGAGTGTGCGACTATTGAATGCCTTGTAGCCGGAAATCTCTTTCAATCGAATTTCAATCTAAAGCAATCCGTCAGTTTTGGAGCTGAATTTTAGAAACACTTAAAAGCGTTAAAAATCGATTGTGAAAGAATGCAATGAATTTCTTTGGAGATTTCATAATTAATCGTCTTGAGAAATCTAAAAAGAATATGTAAGGAATCATGATGTGAGATGCTCACTAAACTTCCATAATGAATCTTTTTTGTAAAAATGGGGAACTTCCAATCTTTTCTAATGTTCGACATTCGACGACATAAACTACGCTCTCACAATAGCTGCTGACGAAGAGGACAGAACAGAAAACACGAAAAAACAACGTTTGTGTCTACAATGAGTCTTGTTGTTATTTTTTGTCAAACGTATAACGTACATTTTTTACTTTAAATCAATTTTAACCTGACTTAATCACAACGTATCCAGGACAAACTTATATTCGGCGAACCGCAATCATTTTATCAGATTTCACCTGAAAACGTTGCGTTATCGCAAAGCAATCGGTACCACACAGAGATAGATTTAAAAAAATGCCTGTTTCTATGTGGAATCTAAGGCTTATAAAAAAATTAATAATAATTATTAATTAATTAAAAGTGAATACGAGGTCCTTGGACCTTGATCCGGTAAAAAAATATATTATTTAGCAGAAATGGCTTATAATTTTCCATTACGTTTCAAAATATCTTTCTTTTGAATCTCTTGTGAACCGAAAGCGCTACTAATTCTGCGATGTCAGGATCACTAGAATGAAGTTGTTTCAAGCAGCTTCTAAAGGAGTTAGTGGCTAAAGCACCTGCCAAGTGGTTTTGGCGGTTATTCAGGTGGTCATTGTACCGATTATATGACGATTTAACTCCTCGATTACCGTCGGCATTACGAAAATCACGATGAATCGAGGTGTTACGCACATTTAGTACTACTGGAACCCACGGAATATATCTTAGAGCTCAATTCTGCATCAACTTAGTCCGATCGATCTGCGAAGTAGAGGCAACACCCCAAACAGGTTAACCGTAAGACCATGTAGGCACAACTAGAAAATGATAAAGTACCTTATTGTTAAAGCTCAACTGGCTTATATGGGTCGTGGAATGATTGCTACTGCATGCGATTGAATCGTGGACGCTGTTCGCGACATACTGCCAAGGAAGCAAATAGAAGAATGGCAGAGCTTGCTTGCCTATCCAGATGGTACCGATGTTATGGTCCTACTAAGCGAGATAGTAGCAGAACCTTTGTGGCTATTGAAAGAGAATCTGCCAGGTAGATGCTGAAGCATGGGTGCAAATGTCCTTGGAGTGTTTGAGCGAAAAGTACTCTGTAAGATCTCTGGATGGAACAACGAACTTTATTAACTCTAAGGCGACATTGACATAGTTAAGCGAATTAAGATCTAGCTCCTCCGCTGTCTAGGTCAGTTGTACGTTTGGATGAAGAAGCTCCTGCGAGAAAGGTGTTCAATGCGTTTGTCGAAAGAAGGCAACGAAGGGTCAGACCATGCCTCCGAGAGCTTACTAGCTATCTTTGGTATCACCTATTGGAGAAGGCGCGTGCAAAGCAGAGGCTCCGTTTCCAAGTTAAGAAGAAGAAGATTGCCCTTATGCAACCGCCAAGACCGTTCAAAACTTGAAATTAAAAAAAAAAAAGGCAGTAAACTGTCTTTGAAGCTGTTTTGCAACCCTGCCGAAACCTCTTTTCTTCGCCCTATCACGTGACCAAGAAATCCAAATATCGGTAGCACATCTTTTTATAGTGTATCTAAAAAGAAATACATTGGAAAAATCAATTTTCAATCTAAAATTTAGATGGCAACCGCCCAGCTGCCACATCCGGCATAAGGCCGAAACCAAGTGCTTGCTTCCACCCACTTCCACTTCCACTTCCACCAAATGCCACTGACGATAAAGATAAAAAGTGCGTTGAAGCGCAAAATGTAAATACAACTGGCAAAAAGTTTACATAGCTCAAAAGTGAGTGAATCGAACGATGGAACGTTTGACGAAATGAATGCTACAGGTTGTATATTTACATACTCTTATTTTCGATTTTCCTCTTTATTTTTCCAATTTTTGTTGTGGCTTGTAGCAGTTTTTCCCACACTCCACGGCCTTTTAGCCTTAGGCTGGCGCTCTTATGGCTATATAACTGTGTATGATTGCATAAAACTCCGGCGGGGTCAAGAGACCTCTGGTAAAACCTTTGGCTATATGGAAATATGATATTTGAATTGAACTTGGCAAAAATTTTAAATAAATTCCATTGAAAGTGTATTTATTTTTTAAGCGCCTTATTGCCAATAAGCTTAGCAATTTATGCTCTTGCTATAAATCATTAGTTTTTGAGCATAAAACAAACATATTTTTATATATTTCATTTGCAACAATGAAGATACTTCACTTAAAAGCAAATCTAATTTCAATTTGTATGTTTTTTGATTAAAATTTTAAACCCATTTTAAGAGCATGAAATGTTTTTACTTTGATGCTTAAATTGAACAAAGTTTAATAGTATTATGCATAATTCATTTCATGTAGCAATTTAATTTCAGTTCATTAACTTTAATGCAACAAACTTGGCGATAGAGCGACTTGTGCAACAGGATGAAGGCTTTCTCCGTAGCTGCCACGAGATCCCACACCAAACAGTTGGAGCACTTGGCACCTAAGACGGCGGCTGCCTGGGCTTTGTTTACTTTGATGAAATGTTAAATAACAGCAGACCCAGAGCCAAGTCTGGAGTGGGTCTGTAATGATACACATCGTAGTGTATGGCAGAGTGTAGGGTATTTGTGGAGTTATTCGGCTCATACAGACGCACTTTATTGCAAAGTTCTTGCGAAAATGAATTCATTAGCATTTTATTACTTTGGCGTTGTGGCAAAGTGGAGCCTTCGCCTGGTTGATGATGCTGCTGCTCCGGCAGCTCCTGTTGCTGCTGCCTTTGCCGCTTTGATGTGTAATTAAATCAATAATCACTTTTGTGCAGTGTAGTATGTGTCGAGTTTTATAGTAGCTGAAAAGTTTACAAAATCATCTCTAAAACAACAGCAACAATGACACTGAAAATACTTACAGCCAATTCAATATACTTGTAGTTTCAGGTAAGACAATGTATGAAAATGCTTTGCATTGATGACAAGGTATAAAACTGGCTACAAATTGAATTTGCTTAAAATGTATGCCTTTTGAACATATGTAGTTATTAACTTAAAAAGAACTTGGAGCGTAATAAAGATTTGATGGCAGGTCGCGGGGGCCATTCTAATGATAGAAGTTGCTGAAATAAATGACAAGACTTTGACAAGATTTAGATGCAAATTAGCAATAATGTTTTCAGGGGCTGTTCACCTTCGCTTCCGCACTGGTCAAAAGTGTTATGCCGCCATACACAGCTATCGGTTGGCCAAGAAAATCAAAATATTTTGATTTTACACCGCGGGTTGGTCAACCAATTGCTGGGGTGCAATATATTTAGTCTAAACTCCACCTATTAAGCTTTGTAATACGACGTTAATTTTCCCGTCACTCCACATCCCGCAACCCCTTATTGACGACGTCATTTATATATACTAAATCAACCGTTAATCGACACCTAATGCAGTACCCAGAGTCTACACATGTTGGATGATTGATTACTTTTACTGCTTAAAGGCTTGACTCTTGCACTGTGCAGTGAATTGGAATATTTGGGATGACCGAAGAGGACTCGAAGTGTGCACCTTCATGATGAAAATCAAGTTATACATGTACATGCAGTTAAGAGACCGTTTTCCTAAAGGATTTCTTTTGAATTCTAACTGCATCGAGTTATAGAAACCAACAGCGACAGTCAGGCTGTTTCCTTGTAGAATTCTCGCACAACGTTGATAGTAGTCAGTGGTTAAAATATGTTCAAACATACGTGGCCTCACGTATCAACTCCTTTTAAAAGCGATTTCATCAGATCATTTGAAAAATCTGATTGATATTTACATACCTGATGATATCCAACTGGTTGTCCCTCTGTTTTATAACCCACAGAACATTAGCTACTTGCAACAGACATGTTTCTCGACATCCTTGCGAAAGGCAAAGTGAAAGCCAGTGTAGACTCAACCAAGAGCCCAACTGCTGCTCAATCAGCTCAATAGAGGACTGCGTTTCTTTTGGTGCCTGAGATCGTACATATATCCTGGAAATTGGGAGATTTTCCAAATGCTACGAATCCGAAAATGCTACGAATCCGAATATATCCTAGTCGTTCAAATAACTATTCGTTCGCTTTCGAGTTCGTCTCTAAGGCATTGGATAATGTGTACTTATAGAGGTACCGTCGTCGTTGGGCGACCCTTCTTACATTTTTGTGGGAGTCTGAAATAGTGAAAGAGAGAAGAAAGATAATGAAAAATTAAGAAGCAGCGCTGCTGACGTCCGCAAGTTCATTTCAGGGGATGTTCGTGCGACCGTGGACCCATTTTAGGTAAGAGTGTGTTATGTTCTCCCAGAATGTCCAGTTTCAGTTTCCCCAACTAGCTTGGAGTTTATTCGCCCTTATGGTGGCCTGACTGTCTGATAGTATCGCAATTTCCCTATTCTGGTAGTTCCTTTTTAGGTTTATAAAAGATGCTGGTATTAATGCCTAAAGATGAGATGACATGTCAGGTCTCAGTCCCGCGACTCCCTGTTCTGTGCCATCATTTGTCAAAGACCCGTCCGTGTACCAAACTATGGTGTGCCATAATTAGGTAGTCAAAAACTGCAAATCAATATAGGTTTAGTGTTTTTGCTTTAGCGATTTGTGACTTTGAAAATTTTTGAATAGGGGCGAGCGGTGTGCTCAAAATGTCATAAACCATAGTGATGTCATTTAAGAAGAGCCCCTAAACTATACTCCTATTCACGTTTAAGCTAAAATCGTTTATAGTATTTTAAAAAAAGTAAGTTTTCAGCATGATTCCTAATAAATCTTTAAAAAAATGTTACTACTAAGCTTGCATGCCCAAAATCTCAATTTTGAATGTAGTGTCTTTAGAAGGTTTTCAAACCTTCATAAATTAACACATATTAAAACCACATTTAAAATGCAACAGGCAAAACAGTATTTTCTATCTTCGGTTAGTATCTTTAGCAAATGTTTGAAATTACTTGAAAAATTGCCTGGCATTATGCTGATTGGACTGGGAGTTCAGCTGAAGTAGTAACAACAACAACTCAGTGTTGTAATTCGATTTCTTGCTTTTGGCTGCTCAGTTTTGGCAGTTGCCATTGAGAAATTGTGCTCTGTGCTAACTGATGCCTCTCTCCATCTTGGTGTTTTGATTTTATTTAAATTTCAATTGTAAGCAGCAGCATAAACAGAAGATAAATTCTTGTTTTAAGGTTATATTTCAAGCAGCTAACTGCAGCCCCTGCTCTCTCCGACACACACACACAACCTTCTCGTTCAGCAACTTTTCGCACTTCCTTTTCGCGTATCGTATTACCAGATTTGTGTGTGAGTCTTAGGGGTTTTCCCCGGCTACTTAGCTGTTGCCGTGTTTACCCTTATCGGAGGCCGCTTATCATGGTCTGCAACATGAAACAATAAATATTTTATAACATTTTTTGGCTGAGCGCATAAATCTCTGGAAACTGATACTGAGCGCAAGAAAGGGGGACTTAACGGTATAACCGAACTGTTCCCCACATATATTGACACATTGAGCTGAAACTGTGTATACGTGCGCGTATTACACTCCTGTGGGAATCCTTTTTTGGTATATTACGCTCAACCCCTCTGTAGTATTTTTCACCTTGTAAAATTGCCACATTGATTTTTGGGTTTATGTGCTTTAAGTAGGTCGTCAATACATGACTTGAATGTTGTGCAGCAGCCAAACAGGGGTTAAAGTGTCAGTCAACTGTGAATGTCAAGGTAAGCTGGAGTTATGCTGTAAAAATACCACTTAATACCAAAGAAAATACTACCAAACATACGCAAGGCAAACATTAAATGCCCAATTAACGCATTTGCCACTTCAAATGCGCTCAGTCGTAAGATTTTTATACCTTAAATACAGCAAAGCGCTCAAAATGTGGAAAAAATGAACGTGCCACAAAGCGCAAAATGCCACAAAACACACACACACAGACAGACTAAGCAGACTACCCCACAACACACACACACACACACACACACACATAGAGCAACTCCAAATAGGGGGGAAAATCTAAGGAAAACACGCAGCATTTGTCGCTTGGCTGCAGTCGAGCTGAAGAGCTGTAGCTCGAGCTGCACTTCATTAAAATGAAAAATAAAAAAAATAAAAATACAGAAATATGAAAAAGGAAAATAATATAAATGAAAGGCAAGAAACCCAAACCTTGTAGTACACTTAAGGAGAGTATTTTAATATTGTCATTAAGTTCGCCATGCCTTAAGAGAACAACCAACATGACAAGCTACAGTTTCTCTAATTTTCCGAAATACGCATCTTCAGAACGACATCCTTATATATTGTATCTTCTTCGGGCTCTAGTGAAACGGTTTGATCATAAGATCAATGTAATGTAAAGCGAGCTGTTAAGTTTATTTTATGTATTAAGCATTGCCTATAACTGATAAAAATTAGCAGATCTTATTGATTGGTTAGCCATCTCACACTATACAAATGATAATGAATGCCAAAACTATATACCAAAAATTTATTATCATTTGTAGTTTTTTGACTATCTAATTGTGACGTTACTTATCGGAAGCACTCGCGCTACCCTGGTCATAAATCGTCACAATTCGATCAACCCACACCTCCCCTCTCAGTGCTGTCGTCCTTTATGAACTGCGTCTTATTGCATTCATTGGCTTATCCTAAAAGCATTGATTTCAGCAACTCAAAACAACTTTTATTTTCGCTGTATCTTTTCTAGTTTCCAAGATAGGGCTATTTTAAGTTGACAAGAATTAGTCCAATTATCTGCTCTGTAAAGTATAAAGAATACAGATGCCGTGATCTGTGAACTTTCCTTCCTAACCCTAATAAGGATGTCCGCTTATCGCGACTTTCAGAAAACGACTTTGCCATTGATGTTGCAAGACACCAATCAGAACTGGAAGACAATATCTGAAAAGAGCTTGCTGTAAGTGTGTTCAATACTTGGAAACTGCAAAGATTAAATCGATATTTCTAAGCTTATTAGAGTCGTGGCGTGGACAATTTCGAGAAGCAGATTGTGCCTTTTTATTAAATTTGCTGTTCCTACAGCCGAAGACATATACAGATAATACATGAAATTTTTCTTTTGTTTTACGAACGAAAGACATTTACGCACATCTATAACCCATCGTATCAGCCTCAGTCGCTCTCTGTATACATAGTTGTGCACATGTCAACCATGATATACAAATTTTCCAACCTCTTCCGTGTCACTTAATATTTGAGTTTATGCTAATTGCGAAGAAGAGTACACATATCTCGCCGTAATTGTCCCCTAAGTTAGTTAACCCAACTAAGTTGCGCTCTTAATTGGACGACACGAGGCAAGAGTATGCAAATTTCGACACCCTAGATTCCGAACTTGCTCTTCGCTTGCTGTTGTTATTGTTGGTTCATGACTTACAATTACATTCACCGCCAAAGAATGTAGAGAGTGATGTAATGCTTGCTCCTTGACAACTTGGTCCTGCTTTTTTTGGGCTTTTCTTTCCTCCACTCAGATACTCTTTTATATATATCTCAGCGGGTATATAAAGTCACCGTTTCTGTGCCTACTGTGCCCTTTGTTGCATGTTGACATAACGAATGCCTTAACATATTTTTTGTTGGTTTTTGTTGACGCACTCCCATATGTGTGTGTGTGTGAGTGTGTGTATGTGTGTGTGTGTGTGTGTGTGCACTTCCGCTCCACTTACGCGTTGCTCCTGGGCTGCGCCTTTGCTGCGTGTCTGGAGCGCGGTTTTTGAGTTAATGACACCGTCAGCTGCTGTCACTCTAGCGCTGAGGCGTGCAGAAAATCATTTTTCTCTCACTTTTTTTTCCGGGAGTGTTTTTTTGTTAACACCCTTCTTCATGCCATTTACAACACTTTATTTATGTGTGTTTTTCATTTTTCACATTTTCATTTCGCCTGCAAAAATTGCCTATAATTGAGGCAGTTGTGAGCACTGTCGTTGTTGTGATTCCAGGTGTCTAGGCAGACGCGACGACGGCGACGACTGCCGTTGACAGTTAATTATTTGTATAAATTGCTGCAGTTGTTGTTGTGTTGACATTGAGGCCTTAAAGTGTTGGCCTTAGCCAAATGACAGCTGATAAAGCGCTTGTTGTTGGCATTGCTGTTGAATGCCGTTACTTATTTATTCCATCTGGCAACTTTGTGTCACAAACAAGTGGCAAGAACTTTTGCGGCTTGTTGCAATTGAACAAAGTGTCAGCAAGTTATATCACATTGTGGCATTGGGTTTTGTTGGGGTAGTCTCATAACCCCCCTCGCCCCTTTCCAACTCACAGTTTATCACGTCTGTTAGAATGCGCCAATAAAACTTTTCGCTGAGCTAATCAATTCTCTAAGCTGGGTTCGGTACTTTTGCATACCCTTCTGGAGGGGTCTGTTCAAGTTGCTATAAGACTTGCAACTGTGCAGGATTTCAATTTCGACGCTTTAAGCTGTGTCTACAAAAAGTTTTCAATAACAATAGTACTTGTGGGACGATTTGAAATTAATTAATTAATTAGATTTCGAATAGATTTGTGGTAGGTGCGAAGACCCATCCTTAGCACATAGGCAGCCATGCCAATTGTGCCATGCTCGAAAGAGAAAGTTCGGCGAGAAAAAGGACAGTTGAAATGACAAGAAGAGTGCGAAAACAGAGTTGGCTTGCATAGAGGTTCACCCTTAACCCAATCTTTCCCATTTCCGTGAAACAGCGTATGCACCTCGCTTATGTTATATGTAGTGACAGAGAAAACGTTCCGTGGAGTCGGCTTATTCAAGACAGGTCGTCCAAGTTGGTTTATCAATTAGGACTTGAAGATGCTAGTCTTGTAGCCACAAATTGACTAAATCCCGTAAGGCAGGAAAAGCCTCTCACATTGCAGCAAACGGTTTTAGCTCCATCAGTGTAGCATCTTACTTGCTTAAAACATTTGAATCTCTCATTAGTCTTCACCTCACAAATACTCTGAATCCAGAGCTTTTATGTGTATATCAGCAGAAGTAAGGGCAGCTCTACGCAAACCACTCTAATGTATCAACATATCAACGAAAATCGCTGTGTGACATAGAAGGAGGTGGAACGGGCTGCATGGAATAGATTTAGTGCATAATACTGGACAGAAAACTTGACTGAAATCAGTAAATACTAAAACGCACAAAAGACAGCGATTGAATACACCCTATAAATTTCCTTGTACATACATCTCTATTCTCGTTTTCGGAATTCGGGTACGGCGGCCAATGCATTACCGGCGCCTTTCGTATCACGCCTAATTCCGCTGTTGAAGCTATTCAAAAAGTTTGAATCAGAATCTTGCACGTCGGGGAACTGTTTGCTTCTCAGCGATACGCTTGGTTTTGGCCTTGGCGTACCAATGGAGTTTTCCAGTCCACAATTAAAAACTCTTGTTTCAAGTAGGCAAGGATAGTTTCTTGGTCTCCCAGGACTTACCGATGCTACCTTCACTCTTCACGAATGTCTCGAGGCTAGATAAAAGGTCTAACTAGACGAAGGCATAAGTATCTAGGCAGCTTTTCTCTGTTAGCATCTCAGAACCGTCTTTAATGGGCTGGTTTGGCTTTTCTGAAGGAATTTTATAAAAAATTACTAAGACGTTCGTCTTATGTTCCATTTGAACTCGATAAATTGATTCTTGGCGAACATTTAAACACAAATTTGCGAGAAATCGGTAGCGAAATGACGATGTTATTAGGGAATATCGAAAAAATGATACGAAAAACAACCTTGACTAAAACATACCTTGTTGATTTCGAATCCGTAAACATTGCGTTGCATTAAGTATTCGGCTACATAATTTTACATCCTTTAAGCTCTACAAATCTTCTTCATGTTTTTGCAAAACAGATACCTTAACCCTCCGTCAGCGTTTGATGATTGTCATAGTGTAGTTATTGGATACTCTTTCAATCAATTATCGATAATAATATTATAAAGCTATGGCCTCTGCTTCGGCTTTAGAATTCGCATATTGCCATAATTTGCCAAACGAAAAGCATTTCGAAGCACTACAATTTCTGCCTATCTAAACACTCTTTAAAGAGTATCCAAGCGACGCTTCAGCATATAGTACTTTCCTAATTTTTTGCTTCTGCATTATTGTGTGCGTTTTGGCATTCCAATTCAGAGCGAAACTCTTGTGGTCAGTCCCATGAGTGATATTAAAAATGCCGAAAATCGCCCAAAACGCCAATTGTCAATTGTCAACTGGCATTTGACGTTTGGCATCGAGTGTTTTGATTTGGTTTCTGGTTATTTGCATTTAAAGCGATCAGCAGTCAATATAAATAAAGCGTATATTCATTATATTCAGTGCAATGGACATTTAAAATTGTGCCCAAAAAATAGCTTAAAATAGAAATTACATTTTATATTTGACGACAATTCGTTCATGGGAACAAAGCAAATTGCCAACGAACACAGCTCTGCAAATAGATTTGAACTCAATATTTCGTTTGGTTTCCAAAACAATAGATTGAAATATTTGGTCAAATGAGAGCCAGTAAAATGTTTATAAAACATGTTTGCATTTGCATTGTTGTTGTCTCTGTTGGTGTTGTTGTTGTTGTTGGCAAACAAGTTTTCAGTTTTGAGTTTTGAGTTGCTGACATTGCAAATGTTATTATGAGTTGTTGTTGTTGTTGCTGTGCTATCAGCAATACAACAGCGATAACAACATGCATAAATTTATATAGTTCGCTCAGTTAATGAACTACTTATTGGCTCTCCAATGTGTGAGTTAATGCATATAAAAGTACACTGAAAAAAAATTAGTTTAGATCGCTATTCATGCATGCCATCGGTATGCACGACGTGATTTTTTGGATTTATAAGCAAATTGCTTGTATTGAGAGTTGTATCGATAAAGTGTGACGATATTTTTTTACGATGACATAAGTATGTATTCAAATTCTGTTTACATTCAAATGTAGTGAATTCAGTTTCTGTTTCAGTTATAACCAGCCTTCAATGGGTTTTCAAACTATCGACAGTTAGAGGACAAAATTCGTTATATCGATAGTTTGGAGCTCTGTCTGCTAAACTGGTCGTTCCTCTGCTACACAATCGAGAAAATCGCACCACTTCACGCCCTTGCAAAGGCCAGACAGTAACACAGAAAGTGTTACTGTCGAGTCAATGAGTGTTCTTTTTATCTTCGAAGAACAGTCTGGCGGCTACTCATCCAACCAATTCTGTCGCGCTGACAGGGATGTTAGGCTTAGGCCCTATTGGCAGTGAATCCGAGTTCTTTCTTGCCAGTTCATCTGCCTCATGAGAGGTTAAATACACTTACTGACCTTGTAACGTTATTGCGAGCACACAGCTTTCTCCCATTCAGAACCCGGACGACCGTCCGAGCATCATCTCTAAGCATTTCCAATGTGCTCTTCGCTGCTTTGGGACCAGTGTCGGCGACCGAAGCGAGCAGCACATGACGCTCTCTAGTCTTAAATCACTTTCATCTTCCGAACTTTCAGCTATGTTTTCGAATTGCTACTACGAAACACGTAGCTGAAACACGATTTCTTTGAGTGCATCAATATTTATGCATTTACATTTGCATAGCACATACATAAGTATATGTATATGTAGAACTGCGCTTGTGTTTGTTAAATGCAAAATAAGCTACATTTAATAATTGAATAATGCTGCAAATACAATATCAGCAGAGTAAATGCCACCGACTGCCTCTGACTGACCAACTGAGGGACAGTCCCTACACAGTTCAATCCCTCTCACTCACTCCAGCTGTGACTAAACGCTGTCAATTGCGATAAGCTCGTCCGTCCGTCTGCAGATTGGGTCGGAGAGTGGCCACAGTTGAACTTCATCTGCCGGCAACAGTGAATCGTGGTCGTTTGTCGGTCGCTTGGTCGTGGGCAAAGCCGTGCTTTCCAGCAACAACTCCGAAAAGTCTGGTAACTCCGACTGGTATCAAATTTTTAACCGCATATAATTTCATTTGTTTGCCAGTTTTGACAGTTTTGTGCGTTGAGTTGCGTTTGTTTGTTTGTTTGCTGAGTGTTGCTTTAAATAGTTACAGAATTTCTATTTTCGAATTTAATTCAAGTGTATATGAGTGAGTGTGTGTTTGCGGTTTCAGTGCTCTGCGGCTATTATTGTTATTTTCGCTCTTATCACGCCTTATTCAAATTGTCAAGCCATCAATTTGCAATAAATTTAAACAAACAATAATAGCATAAATATTGCGGCGTATTTAATTGCACTTTGAGCAAATTAATCACTTAATTTATTGCTGTTTTTTTTTCCAAAAACTTTTGCTTGTTGGTGAGTAATTTGCCAGTAAAACGCTCGGGAAAAGACACCATCATATGCACACGGCAGGAACTTGGACAATTCTTGCAACGAAAGTTATAGAAAGTAGACGAAAAACGAATAGCTGGTAAAACGAGGACCGCTTAAGGTGTGAATGTATTATATGTATGTATATGCTCTTTGTTCAGCTTTCACACCCAAATGTTGCACGTTTGTGCGTGAAAGCCCAAAATGGTGGTAAATCAACCCGTTACCGGCCCTATGTAAAGCTTTCCTTCAGGCGCCTCCTCTTTTTCGCACGCCTTCTCCAATATCACCGGACATACTAAAGGTAGCTAGTGTGCTCCCTACCTGGTCCTTCCAACGGAGGCATGGCCTGCCCCTTCGTCGCCTTCCTTTCACACCCGCATTGAAGACCTTTCTCGCAGTAGCTTTTTCTTCCATGCGCACAACAACGCCTAGCCAGCGGAGCCGCTGTATGTAAGTTTGCTTGAATATGTCGTAGAACACATAGAGTTCGTCGTTCCTTCGAATACGATAGTCATTGCCCACGCGTGAAGGACCAAAGATCCAAAAATACTGCAGAGGCATTTTCGTTAGACTGCACCAGCACCCATGCGTCAGCGCCACAGAGCAAAACGGGAAGGGTGAGCATCTTCTCAAGTGTTAGTTGGAGAGCGTCTGGTCTCTACTACTCATTTGCCTACTGACACCAAAGGAACATCTATTGGCAAGAGTGATTCTCCGCTTGATCTTCATGCTGACATTTATCTTCATTGCAACGGTGGTACCAAGGTAGACGAAATACTTGCCAACACCAAAAGCATAGTTTTCAACATCAATCTGAGAGTCCAGCCGCTGTGTATCTCTACTCGAAGAAAGCATATACTTCTTCTTGCTCTTATTTACACCCAGACCCACCATGGCTGATTCTCTTTCACTAGTCGCAAAAGCTCCGATAACTGCTCGCTTAGTACAACCGACGATATTGATAACATTTACGTATGCAAGCAACTGGACACCCTTATAGAATACAGTCCATTAGCAATACATACTCCATCACAAGGTGATCAGAGAGGGCATCGCCTTGTGTGAAGCCTTGGTATTAAAAGGTTCGCAGAAGCCCTTTTCTACCTTGACGGAGCTGGGTGTGTTGTTTAACGTCGCATAAACTTCTTCTTTTTAACTGTTCATAACAACCCGTCACCGGGTTACAGCCTGATGTTTTTCTTTCATTGGAATTGGTGCTTTACATGGTGGCTCCCAAACCCTACGCACAACCCTTTCACGACCTGGGTTGGCTCTACTGGTCTCGAAAGAACCCAGTGTCATTATAAGTGGTAGTCTGTAACCCGCTCACCAAGTTAATCATTGTATTAAAAACCATTAATTTAACTAGAGGCTGTAAATATTTTGCATTGAAAACTTAATCTTTTTCAAAACATTTTCTTGAAACTGTTATTATATTTATAATTTTTGTCTTTTAAAACCGCTAGTGTACATGTAAGTTTAATAGTATTAAATGACTTCTCAATGAGTTATATGTAAATCCGCTATTAAAATTCAAATTGAAGGTTTTGGGCCATGCCGAAATTCTTTAAAAATTAACTAACAAATTTGAATTTTTTGTTGTTTTCATTTGAATTTAGCCTTCGAAGTCTCTTAGTTCTCACATCAAATTGCAGGGTCAAACCTTTCAGGCAGCCAAAACAAAATTTTCATATTTTGTAAAGGCTATAAAATAATACAAGCTGTTTTAAGAAGTTTTACTTTACCTATTTGCATCTACTATGTATATGTACTACAAATTGCAAGGTACATTTTGAGGTCCTTGTAGAAATTCCGCACAACGTCGATAATGGTCCGTGAGTTCATGATTAGACTATGATAAAATATACGTCCTCCCTCACTCATTTTGAAAGCGATTTCATGCATACCTGTTGATATCCAACTGGCAGACCCTTTGTTTTATAACCCACAGAACGTTGAGCTACTTGCAAAAGACATGTTTCTCGACATCCTTACGAAAGGCAAGTGAAAGACAGTGTAGACTCAACCAAAAGCTCAACTGTTGATCAATCAACGTCGCATGTGAGCACAAGAGAGGACTTCCTTTCTTTTGGTGCCTACGCGTCAAAACTAAAGGCGGAGATGTGCTGATTCCACGAGTTCCGATGATCTGCCATTCAATTTAAAGTGACTTTAACTACGGTGCGACAGGCTTTTGCAATAACAATCGCAATCTCCAATGAACTTGAAGAATCCATGCTTCTCATAATATTGCAATGATATCCGTCGTCTCCTTGCCAGAGAAGAATTGGCTATTAAATATATTGGGTATCGAATTCCGTACCGATCAGGAGAATTCCGACATCGTTGGTTGTCGGAGCATTAATGCGTGTTTCATGTTCGCCAGCTCTGACATGAGTCTACACACCAAATTTTGTGGGTCTAGCTTTAATATTAACTTTTATATAAAAAGGGAAATTTTGTAGCATTTTGTTGAAGAAGGGGTCTAAAATTAGAACTTTATTACCTTTATCTCTTAAAGTTTATATACGATCTTGATAATTTGTACACAACATATGCAAAATAACAGTTTGCATAACTGTGCCAAACTTCAATTGGATAGGTTTTATGGTGTGGGTGTAAGCATATTACTACAAATGGATCTGAATCATTAGTTTTTAAAAATCGTTGGGGGCACTCTTTGGTACCTTAACCAGCAATACCCTTTACAGGAAATGGTATTTTTCAGCCATATGCCTTTCATTAAGCTCAATCTTGTTGAAAATCAGTTTCTGAATCTATTTTTTAACTTCTTAATAACGATATCTTGACTTTTTTTAAATTTAAAGCGCATTAACTAGTCGTTCTAATAGCAAAAAATTTCGTTTTTATGTAATTGAACAAGCAACAAATTGAACATTTAATTGGCTATTTTTTTTATACACATTTTAATTCAATTTGGACTTTGTTTTAACAAATATATTTATAGGAACAACAAAAGCTTATCGTATCGGAAATAGCGGAACAACCAGTTTAAGTTGTATATAGTATATACCTATATACCGACAAATAGGTGTTGTTATATAGAAGGTATACCTATGATTAATAGGTCAACCGGCAGACTATTTTTTTTTTTTACTACTAACTCGACAAGTCACGCTTTATAGCATGTGTTTAGAGAGTTGCTTTTGACGTCATAGTTGTAAATGAATTTGTTTGGTTTTATAGAAAGAGAGAGAGAGAGCGGCAAATAGCAGTTAAACTGCATTAAGTGAGAGAGTTTGTGGCGCTCAATAAAAAACAAGCTAAGATGGTTGAAGATAAAGATGTTTTTTGGCCCTGAATTTATGTTAAATAAATAAATAAAAAAATAAACAAAATTAAACACTAAAAGTTTGTGTTTTTGTTAAAGTCAGAGCAAAGAGTAGCTTCAAATTTGATGTTTGTAAGTTAAGCTTTTTTTATTGGGGAGAACTTTGTTATAACAAGTCATTAACGTTTTCTGGTAGCTGGGAAAAACTTTCAGCTGAGATTAGTCTCATTTCAAGCGTGGCAGTTGCTACAACAACTTGGCTAAGCAGCAACAACAAAAACAGTAACAGTGATTATAAAAACAAAACATTGTAATAGTAAAAAAATAAAGTAGTAAATAATAACTAAATTGGCTTGGCAACATGTTGACAATTGTGTTTTGTTAATGAATGTTGCTAGGGTGCAAAGTTTGATGTCAGAACCTATTGAAGGGGTTTTCAGTAGCTATTTATTTCGCAATACAGAAAGGTCAGATTGTAAACTAACGTGCGTCACGAGATTTTCAAAAAAAAAGAGAACCGCTGATAATACTGATAATACGATGCGTAAACGCTCTAAAACTAAGTCAAAGTCAAGATTAGCTAGCTAAGCAGTGTTGCTCCTAAAATACTAAGCCGGAGCCAAGTATTTCCCAGAGTTTCGGTTTATTATTCGGGGTTATCGCCGGCAATTGACCAATATTTGTTTTGGTGTTATGTACAACAGTTTTGCCCCTCGGTGATTAATTGAATTACACACACACACATACGCACACACACGCTCGCACACATGTTTATAAAAATTTAACTGAAAAGTCTTCTTTATTGCAGCGAAATCATAAAAACGATCAGTCAACATTTGTGCTTCATAGCGAGTGGAAGTAAAACCTATCAAAAAGTTACAAAAATATGTCAAATTTTAAGTTTGCGCTTTGCAGCACATTGTTTTTGTGCTTAAGCGTCGCTTACAGCGAAGCTTCACTGTCATTTCGTCTGGGCAATATAGACTTATTTAACATATTCGGCGGCGGCGGCGGCGTGGATTTATTCAGTCAACGTTCTAATGGCTTGACAGCAACGGATTGTCCACAAGTTGGGAATGATGTGGATCCCAATATTATAGAGGATTCTTTTCTGGATACGGTAAGTGATGAACTTAAGAACGATTAACTGCGACGCACTAAAGTTTACACTACAGCCATGCGGGACAGTTTTAGTATTTTATTTCTTCTGCTTTACTTTTTTAACGATTATATCAACTGTTTTTAATGTTTGACTATCGAAATCGAATTTTAGAAAAAATTTCAATTAATTTAAGAACAATCACATAGTAAAAGTGTAGTAAAAGATAGTGGAAAAAGTTTTCACAATAAAAACGCTGCCTACTACAGTAAAACTACCCAAGACACTTCGGCAATATCGATTTATTTTGATGATTTTTGATGTAAAATAACTTTTGACGCAGCTTAGGGTTAAGACAGACTCATATGCCGTCACGAAATTCTGTTTTTACGCTCGGATAGTGTTACGCTCTTGTGAGATAGTGAAGGTTGCACGTTTTTGTGTACTGTGTTTGCAGTGAGAGTGAAAAGAAGAGCATGCAAGCTTGTGTTGTTCAGCATATGCGTACGTTAGATGGCGCCACAATATGCTGAATGGGAAAGAACTCACAGTTGAATGTTCCACATCGGCCGGGCATCCCGTGAAAGGTCAAGTTCTTTCACTATGTAATATGTGTCGATACAGATAAGAAGTAAATAACGTACAAACATAATAGCTGTCCCGCTTTTAAAATGCTTTTATCGACAGCAGAAAACTTGAATGGGTCGAGTATTGAGTTTCTTACTGTTGTAACTTTAGATTCCACATAGCTATACGATAAAGTTTTCCGTTTTTTGACTAATTTTTTCAAAAACCTATACAATTTACATTATAGAATCGGTCTCTCCTACATTTCTTCTTCTTTTTAACTGAGCATTATAAATCGTTGCCGGGCTACAGCCTGATAACTTCTTCTTCTTGACTGGCCAAAGCAACCCGTTACCGGTTGGGAGGGTGTTTTTACGCGGTGGGTCCCAAACCCTACGCAAAACCCTGTTTGATTCATGGGCAGCCTTCGCTACGCACATTAGCTTACAGCCCTAACACCAAGTACTGATTACACCAGCTAACCATAGCGCACCCCGTGCAGGTTGTGCGTTAATTTGGTAAAGAGATAGGGATCAGGAGCTTCACTCTTCACTTTATTTTTTAAAATTGCAAATTGTTTTGCTTAGCATACATTTTATAATCCATCGGTGATGTTATAGTGCATTCATCTCGATATGTAACCTCAGCTGAATTCGATTTACATGAGATGTCTATTCAAATTCAAAGCTTTCTTAATTAAAAGACCCATTTCATCCATTGCTGACGATATAAATCTATCATCTCTTCATATAGTACTTTCATCTCGAATATACCATCCATTTTACACAATATGGAGCTATCATAGCGGTCTAGCACACCAACCAAATTCTTTTACGATGAGGTCTCTTCAAATTACACATTTTTATTATAAATGGTTATCATCCATCTTTGTTGTAATAGTGCGATCATCTTATGCGCTAATCTCGACTAAAATTGATATAGGGAATTGAAAATTTACAATTTTTGTTGCTAAGACACATTTATGTGTCATATGTTACTGTAATCTCGAGGTCCAACCTCAAACGACTTCAAGCATGTCATCTCCTAAAATTTATTTATTTAATTTATTTAATTTACCCGATGGCAAGTTCCGATAATTCTAGTTACGGTAAATAAATAGAGGAAAAGTCATCATTATATCATAATTATTTAAATAAAAAAAAAGTGAGACACTTAGATCATCAGAGGGCTAGAAGGTCAGATAGTACATGATTATTTGAGACGGCTATTAGTGGTTATCATCTTGCTATAAACAACTAATTATAAGAGCAACAACGATTTGTGGAGAATATCAGAAGAAAATAAATGCCTATTCTCTACAAGACTTAAAGAACCGCAAACTTATAAAAATTTTATTTTACAGTACGGTCTTGTGAAAAAATACGGCTACCCTGCTGAAAGACACACAGTAGTCACTGACGATGATTACATTCTAACGTTGCATCGCATAGCCCGCCCAGGTGCCACGCCCGTGCTGCTAGTGCACGGCTTGCTGGATAGCTCTGCCACCTGGGTCATTATGGGACCTAATAAAGGCTTAGGTAAGTCTTGCAAGAAAACTGTTAATCAATATCGATCTAATGGATGTCTCGCTTCTAGGCTACGAGCTTTATGATCAAGGCTACGATGTTTGGATGGCCAATGTGCGCGGCAATACATACTCTCGGAAACATAAGAAGTACACGACGTCTCATTCAAAATACTGGGATTTTACCTTCCATGAAATGGGCAAATACGATATACCCGCAACCATAGACTATGTGCTGCAGAATACCACCAGAAGCAAATTACATTACATAGGACACTCACAAGGCACGGTAGTCTTCTGGATTATGGGCAGCGAAAGACCGCAGTATATGGATAAAATTATATTGATGCAAGCTCTAGCGCCGGTGGCCTTTTTGAAGCACTGCGAAAGTCCAGTGGTTAATTTTCTCTCCACCTTTCAAGATCCCATGAGCGTAAGTTGCTCCTAAGCGTTGCAAAGAACGGTTACTTATGTCGACTCACCTCTTCACCCACAGATTCTGCTGAAACTCATAGGCGTTCATGAATTTCTGCCCAAGAACGAGTTTATCACCATGTTCAATCAGATCATTTGCGATGAGACCACCATCACCAAGGAGATTTGCTCCAATGTCATCTTTCTCACCACGGGCTTTGACAAATATCAGCTAAATGAGACCATGTTACCCGTAATTGTGGGCCATGAGCCCGCTGGCGCTTCCACCAAACAGATGCAGCATTTCGGTCAACTCAAGCGCTCCGGCACTTTCCGTCAGTTCGACTACGGTTGGTTACGTAATCAATGGCATTACAACTCAATAACTCCACCTTCCTATAAGTTGGAGAATGTCAATGCCAAGGTTGCCTTGTATTACTCTAAAAACGATTGGCTGGCGCAGCCACAAGATGTCGAGACCCTGCGACATAAGCTGCCCAATGTGGTGTCCAAATATCTGGTCACCTATGACAGATTTAATCACTTGGACTTTATTTGGGCCGTGGATGCCAATGATCTGCTTTGGGAGCGCGTTTTTGCGCTTATGAAGAAGTATGACCAGGAAGAACGGACTTAGGAAGAGTTCGATATTATTGGTATTATTATTTAGTGCTAAGAGCTATGTCTAATACTTACAGTATACGCTAAATATGTATGACAAAGTAGTTAAGTATTTATTATGAAAACCGTAGAATAAGTTTTTGTAAAATATGTCTTCGAACTAATTACATTTATATACTATATATAAGTCATGGTACTAAATTAGTTACGCTCTAGATGGAACCTGTTTGTCAACTATTTCCTACTGCAATAATAACACTATGCAACACAATTTTTAACTTTATGTTGTTTTCTAATGAATTGGAATAATGCAAGATTTTAAAAACTGTAGAGAATTTTGGGCGTTTAAGACAATTTTGCTGCTTATTAACATTTTAATTTTTCTAAGAATTTGTAACACTACATTTCAAGAAGAAAGAAGAATTTTATCTAAAAAAAAAAACCAAACAGCGGTTTTAACTTTTTAAAATCACATATAATAAGCTTAGCTTTTTTTTTTAAGTAACATGCAAGTAATTAAAAAAAAAAAATATTTTTTTTTATTTTTTGTTGTTTTCTTAAAAATTTTAATTGTTACAGAAAAGATACGTCCTACCAAATGATGTGTAGCGTATGCAAAGCTCACACGAAACAAAACATAAAATATAGTGATAATGGAAAAATATGTCACGATCGAGGTATACTTCTTCTTAACTCGCCATAACAACCCGTTACCGCGTTACGGCCTGATGTATTTCTTTGATAGCAATTGGGGTTTTACATGGTGGGTTCCAAACACTACGCACAACCATTTTAAGGCCTGGGGTGGCTCTACTGGTTTCGAGGTATACTACAATTCATAAAAAAACAAGATTTTCAATCTAAATTATTAAATAATTATTATAGATTTTGCGTTTTTATAAATGGCAATTTTTTAGCACTATTTATATTACTACCAAAGTGGTACTATTTAAAGTAACAAAAAATAAAAGGTTTTACTTTAACTTTAATACTTGTTGATGGTCACGTTCGACACCATGAAAAGACTCATATTAAAAACTTTATAGCACAAACTTGTTCAAAAAGTACAGCATACAAAAAATTGCAAGCCAAGATGCATGCAAAATATACATTTTGTTGGATAGTGTAATTTATGCATGCAATTGTCTAGAGAATGTTCACCCCTTAGCTTATAAATAAGCATTTGCGTGTGCGATCCACGTTAGATCCAGAAAGTAGCTATCAAATATTCCACTTATATGGAATTATTGCTTAGTAATTTAAGATCGCGCACCGTGTACAGTTCGAATCGCGAATAGAATGCAGTTAAATTTCTTGTTTTGCGGTTAAACAGCATAGAAATTAAGGAAATATATTTTTATTAAATTATTATTCTATGAATCGTTATCCGCAATGAAAATAAAGTTTTTCTTAATGGAAATTTAAACAAAATTTTTACTAAACTGTAAAATTCCAAGCAAGTAAGTTTCTTTCAATCGAAAACTTTTTAAGGCTTTAAAATAAGAAAAGTCAACAAAGAAAAAGATATGTTTGCCGAGGTCAGCTGCTTGTCTAAGTGCACACCCAAGTAATTGTAACAGTATTGCCAGACATTCGGACAAAGAATTATAAAGTTTTTTAAAAAGTTTCTTAAAATGGCAATACAAACATTTTTGTGGTTGCAAAGGTTGCATCCCATTATCTTTTCATTCCGAGGTTTTAGCACAAAAACATTCATAACTTCTTCCTTAGTTATATTTGCACGTGATTTATAAATTCTATAGTTTTCTGCGTCATTCAAAAAAAAAAAATATATCGATAGCTTGAAAAATTATCGAAATAGTGCAATAACTTTTTTACGTTAAGAAATCGATTATGTGAAAATTTGCAAAACCTAGAGATAAAAATATTTATAATTTTAGTCTGTTTCGATAATTATGTCTCCAACCAAAGTACATCATAATTTCTTGATTTCCATATTAAAAGTTTAAAAATTGATAGCGAGGGGGGAACGAAAGGGGAACGGAAATGCGAAGCAGAATATCATCTACCTAGAGACTGACAAGCGGAGCAAGCAGGGGACGGACCCGCCTACGACCTGATCTTCTTGTTTTATAGATTTTTACTCCGGCTTAAAGTTTAACCAATAAACTAAACAATTTCATTTTTTTTCTTTTTCCCGTTTCCCTTTCTTTTTTTCTTCTTCTTCCTATTCCTTTTCCTCTTTCCCATCGTCTTCTGCCACCTCTTCCACTCAATTTGCCTCATCCTCATTTCAAGAGCTTTAAAACGAAACAGCCCGTTTTAGGTTTCACTCCGCCCACTTCTCGCTTCGCTTACAATCCCCTTGCATCTCTCTAGATAGATCATATTTCTCTTCTTAATCCTCTTCATCTTAATTTTTCCGTTCTCCAGCCCGCAAATAATAATAGTAGGTTTTGCGATTTTGTGTCATTTTTGTAGTTTAACGAATTTTTTGTCCACCAAAATAAAGAAGAATTCAAAATTTAAAAATCTTAATTTCCCAAAAGTTTTTAAATTTTTTGGGGCTCGGCTAAAATAAATCAGTAGATCACTAAAAGCACAGTTAGTTCTGTTTTGATTGCAATATGTATAAAACCCGTAAACTATGCTCGTTTCATCACCAAGGTATTCCAATTCTGCATAACCATCTATAGATAGAGATTGGAGTAGATGTAATGCTTTGGTATGATGACCGTTTGAGTGAATTCTTCGGATTTGGTAATATCCAAATAAAAGAAGAATAGTCGCATTATAAATTTGGCAGAGTAACTTAGATTTTTTGCTGTTACTAAATGCTTGTTTTCGCTATACATAAGTTTCCATAAAAAAAAATTAGAATTTGCGGAAGCTTTTTCCACAAAAAGTTCTATTAGAACAAATCCAGCCGAGTTAATTGCTTACTTACGACTTAGATTTGTCGAATATCTCAAGTTTCTACGCCTTCTTCCGATTATGTTGTCAGGCATTTCAATTCGTCAATTGCGAAATCGGGAATGGAAAACTGGCTGATAAATTCGATTCAAGTATGAGTATGAGGTTATTTTACTTCCGTATTAGAAGTTGAGCACATTCCATTTGCTTGCTCAATAGATTTTACAGTTCAATTGCTCAAAGATTTACAAGTATTGAAATGCATTTATAGCGTTTACAGTTGGATCAGTCACGGACTGGAACTGTGTGCATGTTAAAGCTGAGAGTCTGACGTATTGAAAGGCAGAAAAAGCTGGCCGAGCAGAGATCGCGATAAAGATGCTTACGAAAGTCGTGACATACAGTTGCGTGATCTGGCTATATTTGCATGTACATAGCGTGGAAACACATTTGCTGACCTATGACAAATCTGTGATCGAAGATGCGGGTCTACAGACGGTAAGTATGCTCAATGACTCATAGCAAGTCTCTTATGTGCTGCATTTTCAGCCGGCACTTATACGCAAATATGGCTATGAGGTAGAGACGCATAAGGTAACTACCAAGGATGGCTTTATATTGATACTACATCGCATACCCCGTAAAGGAGCTACACCTGTACTGCTAACCCACGGATTAGTCGATAGTTCCGCCACTTGGGTGCTCATGGGCACAGCTAGTGGCTTGGGTTATCTGTTGCATGATCAGGGCTATGATGTCTGGATGCTGAATGTGCGCGGCAATACCTACTCCAAGCAACATATTAAGTACCTGCCAAATAACAGCAAATTCTGGGACTTTTCTTTCCATGAACTGGGCAAATATGATCTGCCAGCGGCCATAGATTACGTCTTGAAGAAAACGCACCACAGGCAGCTGCACTATATAGGACATTCGCAGGGTACTACTGCTTTCTGGGTGCTGGGCAGCGAGTTACCAACGTATATGAAAAAAATCAAGCTAATGCAGGCTTTGGCTCCGGTGGCCTACTTCGAGCATAATGATGGATTCGTGGCCAAAGTGTTGGCGCCCATTGCGCAAACCATTTATGTAAGTCATTTAAAGAGTTTGACAACTTAAATTTCTTCGTTTGTTTCATAATCTATATGCTTACAGTCCTGGGCCAAGTTATTGGGCGTATATGAGTATCCGCCAGAGAGTCAAACTTTTCGCGAAATTGTGTATAAAATATGCAGCTCTGTTTTGAACAATACCTGCACCTATTTACTATTTCAAACCGCGGGCTTTGATGAGGCCCAACTAAACCAGACCATGATGCCGGTTATATGGGGTCATGTGCCCGCCGGTAGTTCTTTAAAGGCTCCTCTACACTATGCGCAACAGGTGCTGAATGGCGGTTTTCGTAAGTTCGACTATGACAGTCTCGCCGAGAATCGCTTGCGTCACAAATCCGTCCTGCCACCGTCCTATAATCTAACCAATGTAAACTGCAAAGTGGCCTTGTATTATGGTCAGAATGATTGGCTGTCTGCGGTAAAAGATGTTCAACATTTGCGTAATGAGCTGCCCAATGTGGTGCACGATCATTTATTGGACTATAAGAAGTTTAATCATCTGGATTTTGTTTGGGCCATAGACGTCAAAGAGTTGCTATATGAGACCATGTTTAAAATAATGCGGCAGGTGGAGGAGGGCTTACTTTAACCGAAGCGATTGTAGAAAAATATGTTTTTCAGAAGCTCAAAATCTTTACACGTACATATAACGGTACTTTTGCTGAAATTGTTGTTCTGTGCTTTATAACAAAAAATTGTAAATTGTTTATTGTTGTATGGTAAAAAAAACGTAAGCCGTCATGGCATACACGACAGATGTAAAACATTCACTTTTGCGCACGCTCCAACCTTGTATAGTATGGCGCCATCTAGCGTGCGCATATGAAAGCGCATGTTAACATGGCCAGTTCCAATCGGCAATAATGGATTAAATCATTAGGTGTCATCGGGATTCACGGTGCTTCGTCCGCGAATACATATTCATATAAGGCAGTTTCGGACTCAAATGCATAGAGCCAAGATTCGTCGCTGTTAGGCGTGTAATCCCGTCTAAAATGAAGTTTTCTGAATTTATTTTTATATTTGCGCCCTTTTTGGCCCAGCAGAACTTCACGGTGTATAACCTCGACTTTGAATCTATTAATTTCAAAGAGGTGCATATCACCACTAACAATGACTGCCCGTGTTACCAGAAATTCAGCCTACCGTCAGGGCCGTACTATAAGCGAGTTACTGGAGCCTTTGCGGCTTTTGAAAGAGGATCTGCCAGGGTGGGTCTGGTGGTAAATGAGAGGCGGACTAAGTATATGCTTTCTTTGGGTAGAGATACACAGCGGTTGGACTATCAGATTGATGTTGAAAACTATACTTTTGGTGTTGGCAAGGAATTCGTCTGCCATGGATGAAGATCACGCGGAGAATCACTCTTGCCAATAGATTTTACTTTGGTCTCAGTAGGCAAATGAGTAGTAGAGACCACTCTTGCCAGACGAAAGTAGCACTCTATGCTCAGTCTTCCCGTTTTGCTTTATGGCGCTGAAGCAAGGGTGGTGACGAAGTCTGATAAAAATTCTCTGGGAGTGTTTGAGCTGAAAGTACTCCGTAAGATCTTTGGCCTTCTACGCGTTGGCAGCGACTACTGCGCCCAATGGAACGACGAACTCTATGAGCTTTACAACGACATTGACATAGTCAACCGAATTAAAATCCAGCGGCTATCCTGGCTAGATAATGTTGTGCGTATGGATGAAGAAGCTCGTGCGAGAAAGGTGAGAGATTCAGAGGATGCGACCCCTCTGCTATAAGTAAGATAAGCGGCCCTTTGTACTCGGAAGAAACCAACTATGTTATTGTACGACTACTATCTGACGCATCTGAGTTTAAAGAAAATATGATGTAATTCTGACGATGCCTCAAAGCGTGAAAATTCGTAATTATTTTATTTTTCTTTGATTTTTCATAATCTGATATATTGCAGTTTCATTCAGTAATCGACTGTTAATCTTAATTTACACGTTAAATTAAATAAATAAATATCCTATGGTTGGAATATGACTTGGCATAATGTGTTGCTATCTATCGTACGCGTACGCTAGCGTCATTTCCACTGATCTGTTGCCATGACGGCATATACACGGCGTACGAATCAGTGCGCCTTTGCATATTTCACTTAATTTCGTTTATTCAAAAGCAGAACTTATTCTCTTAGCGTAACTTTAAAACTAATGCACAACATTTTAGTAAATCTAAAATATAAGATGATAACGATTTTCGGCTTTAAAGTTAAAGCAAGTTTTGTTAAGCAATTAAGTCAGCTGCAACATACATACAAAAAGTACACACACACAAGATTAAATCAACTTAAGTATTTAAATCAAAGCAGTTAGTTTCCAAAAATTGCGGCTTGCCAAAAAAACTTGACTGAAATTTATGTTCAGCAAAAATTCTGTTTCAATATTGCCAAAATGACAATGGCAGCTGTCTCTATGTGTGTGTGTGTTGAGTGCCAAAAAATTGCAAGTGACAGTTAAGTGTGTGAAAAGTGTGTCTATAGAGTGTGCGTGTGTGTGTGTTAGAAAAACCACAAGAAAATAAGAGTGTCATTTTATAAATGCAAACTTAATCACTTGCATTCAATTGTTCCAGTTGCAAGAAAACCAAACAAAGCAAAAATAACTTAAGAAAGAAAGCTAGGGTCAAGTAGTTCTTGGAATACTCTGTATAAGCTTTATACTCTTTGTTACAAATGATAAATTATACAAAATCTGACGATTTAAGGCGTACTGGATGGAACAGTCAATTGTCTTTGTTTTACTAGGTTTTTTACTAGTATTTTGAAGGACTAGCAACCATTTCATATACGATGGTATGAAACCAAAGGGTAACTAGAAATCATTTCATCTTCCATATTAAACAAGCAAGCCAGCACTGAACTAGTTGCCTTTTCATACTCGAGAAAACCCGTAATCAAAGCGTTTTCAAAACCAAAAGTAAGGCAAAGACAAAGAATATTCGAAAAAGAATTATTTTGGTCACGGGGAACTAGTAAAGTAATAAGTTCTCGACTATTACTGAGGATTTCTGTAAAATTATTCACTTTTTAAAAGAACTAAGTTATGTTCAATTCCACAGTCGACGATTTAATATGCGATCTTATCACAGCTGATTACGAAAAGTAGAAAATAAAATACGAAATAACAATGTTTGTACAATGTATGTACAGTACATTTTTTAAATCAATGCAAGTTTTCTCTCACTAGAATGTAAAACTTATACTCTGCAAACCGCAAATACTTTATCTTTCAAATGGTGTGGGTTTTACCTGAAAACGTTGCGTTATTGCGAAGTAATCGGTACCACAATGAATTTTTACTTTCCTTATTTATATAAAAAGTCTGGCAAATATCTTTAGATCATCTTTTTTATATCAAATTAACATAGATATCTAATGATAACAGCTTTGTTGTAACTATCAAATATACTAATTTTTCTTACGACGTAAATTTGTTATTTTTTTGAGTTCGTAGGCGTTATAACATATAGTATATTAGAATGACCACAACAGTAGTGTGATTCGGTAGTAATTTAAGATAAGTTAGTAAATATTGATAACTGAGTAATCATAGCTTAAGAGATGTATCTATATGTTTAAAATTCTGTTAAAGTTATCTGTTAATGTTGGTCTTGAAATGCCTAACGAGAACATTCGAACTTGAATTTAACCTTTAAATATGGCTTTTTTACTGACTAATAATTCAATCGCTGATGTTGTAAAATTCCTTCTAGTGTTTTCGTTCTCTTCTATACTCCTTCTCAAGACGTATTCCAAGTTTATTTTAATGAAAATCTCTGATCTTTTTCCTGAGATTTTTGGAAACATTTTTAATGTGAAATAAAGATTTAGTAATCTGAGAAGTAATTATCTATGAAAGAGTTGTATTCAACATCAATCTGAGTCAATATTGTCCTGTTCCGATATACTTTGGCCTTTCGCAACACACTCTACAATACAAACTTGAAGACGTCGCAGGAGAGGGCATCGGCTTGTCTGAAGCCTCGCTCGGTGTCAAAGGTTCGGACAGGTTATTTTCTACCTTGATGGAGTCTTTTGAACAATACGCTCTATAGGGCCTTATATGCGATAGAAAGAAGACTGTAACCACGGTAATTAGCACCGTGGGCTCACCTTTCTTGAGGACAAATTCTACATACGTAATTTTTAAAACCAAAGTGTGATTACACCTTAATGAAAGGCCCTTAGCATCAACATACCTTTTTCGGCCGTTTATTTCGAAGCCGGCATCCGTTTTGGGTGTTCTAGCATGGGTTTTGAAGTATCGCTATTCCAAAACTGTCGGTATTTCGCTAGATGGGATATCAGCAACTTTCATATTACTTCTGAAGGTTTTTAAATATCTGTTCAATGTCAGCTAGAATCTTTTTCTCTGTCTTAGCTCGATTGTGTCTTGCAAAGCTTTTCACAAAACCAATACACCCGATTACCATGTAATCTTTAAACATACAAATAAAATAAATATTTTTGACGCTCTAATTGTATAAAAAATAGAAACAAATACTAGCCAAAAATCGTGACAACACACAAATGAAGCCATGGACAACGACACTTTTAGACCAAATAGCCAGTGGGGTTGACCCAAACTCTTCGAACTGTGTGGTTTTTGTTGTCTGAGTATCAATCATGTCACTTGACCAAGCGGAAATCAAATTCTCCTCAATGTCTGTTGTGTCTGCTGCAATCCAACAACAACAACAATGGCAATCACAACTGCAAATTAAATTCAGCAAAATTCGTTTAAACGCTGCCACGCCCTAGGACCTATTGTGTTGGGGCATTACTTGAGGCAGTAGGCCCCCGAAAATGTTTTATGCATTTACATGAAGTTGAAGCTGATTAGTAAACCGAAAGACAAAGGAGAACAGAGTTTTCCGGTTTGAAGGCGTTTTGTGTGTGTGCAGTGCAAGTGATAAAAGACTTTCATTCAATGGCTTATGGTATGCTGCCAAAAACACAAATACCTCCCTAGGCTCCACCATTCGAAAAACCCAATCGAAGTCATTTTAAGATTTTGAGTTGGATTTGCATTTGAATGGGCGAGCTGAAAGTTTGCGCTTAGTTTTTAGTCGTTCGGTTCAAGGGTTCTTTTGGGGGCATTGTTGGATGCCTATGTGAGGGTATCGGATGGTTGATAGTGTGAGTGAGTGTGTGTATGTGTTTGTGTCATGCTGCTATGCAATTGTTTTGTTTGTAGGCACAACAACAACGACAACAACAGCAACACTGAAGCATATCACTTGCGTCTGACACTGTCAAATGCCAATGATAAATTTTGTGTTGCATACTTTTGGGGAGAAGTGTGCCAGTTCTGCTAAAAAATGCACAAATTGGAAAAGAGACTTTAAGAAAATGGTTACAGTAACTTGCTAACAAGCTGTCGGCTACATAAGATGATAACGGTATCATGCAAACTTATACCTTCCAGTTTTTGGCCAAAAAAACTGTATTCTACACTTCAGGTTGCGTCGTATTGCAGATGCGCTCTGGCAGATCAGGAAACTAAGGCTGATAAATAACATGCTGACAGTAATAAAAGACCTAAAAAGTGATGAGTTCACCGCACAGAGCGGGCCCATAACCAAGAAATGCGATTGCATTAAAAGCCACTCTTTAGAATAAGAATCTCTCAATCACTTTTTCTATCCAGAATATCTAAATCAAGAATCCCTAAAACAAGGAATTAAATTGTAAGTCTTGCTTTATAGAAACTCCTTTGACTTGTAGATATCTATCAGTTTCTCTCGACGAAATGTGTAGTATCAACATTTTACCGCCCGTTTTATCATGTTTTTAAATGAAAGATGACGATTAAGGTAAAGACTTTACCGTAAAGTCGATATTTCAGTGATTTGGACTATTAACGATTTAGATGGGATGCTACACCTGATGATGACGAAAATACAATAACGTAATATATGGATGGCTGCCTGCCTAGAATTTAGGACCTCTCTTTTTGATCAAGTACCCCAGAAACTACATCAATAATCCTCACTGTCATGGCTCATAACAACTTCATTGCTTTTGGGGCTTAGAATTCCATAGTTAACTTGTTTGCCAAAGCCGAAAGACTTTGGTGCATCTTGTGTGGCAACTCCTTTCAATAAAATCTTTGGAACTCTTCGCAACTAAGTTAAGGGAAGAAGACACAACGTCAGAAAAACCTTCGGGTTCCCCATAGACACAAGCAAACAGACGTTGAGACAGCAAGACATGAAAACACATTGTAAAGTTTTAAACGGAACTCAAGTGAAAAAAGCTGCGATACGAGGTAATATTAGTAATAAGCAAGCAAGTAGCAGGTATTTAGGAGAGCTTTTTTAAAAGTGGACAACCTGCGAACATACGCAAGAATATTCCAGTAACCTTTGTGGTGTACCAGCATAGTCTGTGACTTCTTATATAGTTTAACTTTCATTTACTGTCTTCTTCTTCAGAACGCAGGCTATTACCGGTTTAACGAAGTTATCGCCTTGATAGATGACCATAACATTCTTCTTCTCATGTCATAAGCAGTATGTGGTATACGCCTTCATGGGTGTTTCTTCTACACCACGAATCGTGTACGAATCGGTGAAGATAGCAGGCCACTTAGAACCTGCATGGAGTGCATCTTGACTTTCCCTTCTGACTACGCTCTGTCCCGGGTTGCTGTGAGGACACCGAACCTTAAAGAATACCCAAGGACTTGCCATTGCGTAAATCTTTTCGCATTCCCCTTACGCTGTTTTTACTTTCGTAAGACTTCTAGTTTCGTTGCTTCGTGACGCCGAGAAATATTTCGGTGAAGACGAGAACTATAATGGCAGTACACAACCGAAAGGCAGCAAAGCGCGTTCTATCTACGACGCACCAATGTATCTAGAAGCCTGATCACAAGGGCTTTACCTAGTTGTATATGATTCTTTGTTGCGCGTTGCTATTTCAAATACTACAGACTCAGCTATAAACTGACTTAGCAGCTCCTTGACATTCACTCTCAAAACCCACTTCAAATGGTCTGACACATATCGTGAGGTTACTCAAAAAGTTAACCCGATGTTCTTACGTCATAAATGAGTTGTCATTTCAAAATCTGGGCGTGTCCAGGGCCGGATTAACAAATTTGGCGCCACTCGGCAGTTTCAGAAAAGAGAATTAAAATAAATCCATGAGAGAATACATGATATTTATCAGTTTTCAGATATGCAACTTTCTTTTTCATACCAATAATGCTCGAAGAACTTTGCACGCCTTTGGTATTTTTTGTAAATCAAGGTAATTCCATTACTAACAAAATGGGGAAAAAATTTACAGACCGAGTGTTTCAATATTGATGCTACTGGCAAGTAACAGTTTTCGATACCCTCAATTCGTGTCGCCCTAGACACCTGCCTGCACTGCCTGTATGGTAAATTCGGGCCTAGGCGCATATTTTATGAAGTATGTACTTACTTTAGCAATTTTTTGATCCATAAAATCTACTATGAGTTATTACCAATCCCATAGTTAAGTAGCTGACCAACGCGCTTCTTTTTCCCTCACCAGAAGGTTCAGGTGCGTCTTTCCAAAAGACATAATCTACCGGTAACTTCAATTATAACATGAGAAGAGATAGTTTGTTATTGTAAATAAAAATGTACAAATAAGCAACTTATAGCTTAGATCTAGTCTTAGGTAACGTCTAGAGTAGTTTAGACTCTTCTCGATCTAAGTCGAAATCAACGTGATTTAACGATTTGTGGAATGGGGACTTCAACAGTTTCTTGGGGGGTTCGCAGATTCGCTTGCAGACATCTGGACATCTTTCAACTTCAACGACCTATTCTTTTAAGTCAACCCATAAAGTTTGGTTTTGAAAACGTTCTAGATATACATGTTGTTTAGATGCCTTGTTTTTAAAGTGAATGGTGTTACGCTCTTTTATATTTTGATAGCAAATAAAGCTTGATTTGGTTCCATTCCTTTTGGTTTGGGAAATAAAGCCACTTTTAATTTTGGCTTGAAGATCTACCAGATGTACGTAGATCCTGCTGTAAACAAAGCTTCTTGTTTATAGATCCCAAAGTCTGCAGCTTTAAATCAAAGGTCTCCAATTGATTGTATCACGAGTTCGTTGTACTTATCTCTATGCCTTAAAGCGTTAAGGAAGTAAATATAGAACTCAACTTTGTGTTAATTGTTAAAGTACAAAATGATTATACGAATTTTGTGTGCTCTAAATTGATTGAGGTTCTATCAATTTAACATATGCAAACTTTAAAGCCTCTTGCTAAACCCCAAATGCAAGCCACTGGGTATTAAAAGAGTATCTAATTTCCACAGCAAAAGCGCAATTTAATTAAAATGAGTCAACCCCCAAGTCGAAACCCAAGGAGCATCTAACCCCACCCTGTACCATCCGAGCAATATTTTGATGCTTGTAAGCATTTATACATGTTTTCCCCATATCATAGCTGCCGCACACATCTCATGTTTTGTGGTAAAACCATTTTTTGGCGTAATTTGAACAAAAGGCGAGTCGCACGGACAATGTTGCAGCATGGATTGTACAAGATCAGGGGACAGGAGCAGGGGATGCACAGCAGCTGCAAAGAGTTTTGCCGTTGTTCCTGGAAATATTTTACATGCGGCTTGAGTACATCAAAATGTCTAAAATTTCATAATTGCAGTTGGCTTAGCTTTTGGTTCGAGGCTTTGTCCAAGTTTGGGGAGGCGAACACCCCCAAGTGCGTGCCATGTTTGTTGTCTGTTGAATCTCTGTGGCAATAGTAGTTGCAACCAAATACGAGTTGCTGCGGACCGCAAACATTTAATTTAATGTTTTTGGAAGAACTTTTTCGCAGCTGTTGTTTCATATATGGTTGCATTTTATGCGTAACTTTTCAGCTGGAAAGACAAACTCAAATAGTGTTGAAAATGCTAAAAAAGAAAACTTGTCTTAAATTGATTTTAAGCTGCAAAACTTTTGCCTCAGAATAAATGAAACCGTTATGTGGCACAGTTAAAGCATTGGCGGAAAATGAAAAGCAAAGCAATGCGAAGAAAAGCTTGGGAAAATTGTTTACCCTTGCTTCAACATGTTTCATATATCAGGTTTGTTGCAGTTGCAGCCACGATTTCTTGTTGGCTGCTAATTGAAAATAATTTTTACTAACGCTATGAAAAAGGAAACGGAAAGCACAAAAAATGAAAAAAATAATGGCTGGTACACTGAGAGGAAATGTAGCGAATAGCTGTAAATCTTTTAAATACCAGTAAATTTGGTAGAAGGAGAGAACCAAAGACGCTAATCTTAGTTGGGCAAAAAAAAAGTCAGGAGGAAAGCGTGAGTTAGAGGAGATTGAGATTTGTAGCTGCAAGAATTTCCTAAAAGGGCAAGCGCAGATTATAGTGCGGCGTCGGGGAAAAGTATATAAGGATGAAGATAAGAATAAGAGAATAACATATAGAACAAAATAAAGATAAAAATAAACATGAAGATAAAGATGTAGATGTAGATAAAATGAAAATGGAGAAGAAGATGGAGATGGAGATAAAGATGAAGATAATGAATAATATGTATATGAAGTAAAAGATGAAGAAGAAGGTATGGATATAGATAAAGATGAATGCAGATGAGAATAAAGTTAAAGTTGAAGATGAAGAGGAAGACAAAGTCAAACACGAAGAGAATTAATAAGAAGCAGAACCAGAAGGTCAAAGGCAGAAGAAGATGAACGGTAGAATTGATAGATATATAGTCACAAGTAAAGATAAAGAAAATATAGATAAAAAGAAGATGAGAAGAAAAGGGGGAAAGGACGAGAAAGAAAGGAATTCTATATAAGAACATAATACCCATAAGACGAAGAGAAAGGAGACAAGTACAGTCAACAATTCTCTCTAGCGTGGAGGCTGAAATGGAGGATGGTTAGAAGGATCAATATACGTGTAAGAGGAAGATAGAAGAAACCGGAGGAGGTGAAAATGGATCTAAAGACCTATAGCCGGAGGCGTACGAGGAGTAGAGGGCTATATGTACAGCGTATGAGAGTAAAACAATGATGAAGAAGAAGATGAAAAGGAATATGATTTATTTCGAGATGGGATCAGGGGTGCTGGAAGCGGAGATCCCTCGTAAAAGATAAAAAAGTTCAACAAATCGTTTTTTTTGATCATTTTGATCAATCGATTCTTGGAATTGAAATCCGAAAAATTATATGTTTTGGAATCAAACGCTTCTCTGCGCTTTAGATTCGGAGAAGGTTCGTTGCATTGTCAAATTGAGAGAAAGTTGGATATATGGATTTGAACTGGTCAAGACTGATGTGCAGCCCTGTATACAACACTCTAACTGCTTTCTAGCACATCACCCATTTTGACTCTCATTTTAAAAACTTTTTAGTTCGTTTAACTGTGCTTAATATAAGACTCTGGTTTTTTGCAGTGTAGCTGCTTCACGTGAAAACTTAATGAAAAATCAAATACAAGTTTTGCTTCACTTTTGTTGTTGTTGTGTGTGTGTGTATTTGTGTCGTCCATTGTGCGAAAGCTGTCAGAAGCCAAAAGGTGCATTGAAGCCACAGCTACTCTTAACTGGAACAGGATCTACATCAGTTGCGGGGAGGCCAGAAGCAGGAAGCTTGGCAGCAACGCATGTCAGCCATGCTGCCAACCGGAAGTGCTTAACACTAACACGCACGCATTCACACACACACACACCCACCCACACACACACACTCACACACACACTCACACACACCCACACACACACACACACATACTCACATCATCTTGCCAAATGGAAACAAGAGACTGTTCAAGTTTCGCAAAGAAAATGTAGTAAAAGTAGAGTATATGGAAACTTGTTCCGTAGCTGAGTAAACAAAAATCATTTGGTAAAAGCTAGCATGCAACACATACTCTATAGGGCCATGTGTGTTTGTTTGTGTGTGTGTGTGTGTGTGTGTGTGTGCTACGTGCTGCAATTCTTAACAGTTAGTTTTCAGGTGCAGCGTTGTTGCACTTGCCGCTTTTTCTGTTGATGTGCCCGAAATCCAACTTAATACTTTCAAATAATTTATGGAGTGCATTTATAATTGATGTTGTTGTGGTATTGTTGCACATGTTGTAGCTGTTGTTGTTATTATTGTTGTTGGTTGTATGCACTACAGTTTATAACGGTCAAGTCGGTGTTACTTTAATTGAATAACACTGCAATCACGTTTGAGAAGTGAATTGTCAACGCATTTTTTTTTTTTCAAATAATTGTCTTTTGACATATTGTATTAGTTAAGATATAAATTGGAAAATATTTGTTTAGGTGCGGATACTTCTTAAGAAACAAATTTTAAAATAAAGTGAACTATTCTGGTTTTAACATAGAAGCCTTTATGTGTTAGTAAAGTTCAAATCACTTGCAAAGCCTCGATAATTTTTTCTATAATTTTCGAATTGGAAGATAAATTAAAATGTATTGGAATTTCAGCGAAATTAGAGAAACAATATTAATAATATTTATTTATTATATAATATTGTAAGTTTAAAACAAAGATTAAACATGTAAGGTCAAAATTTAAAATAGTTTTTAAATGTTACTTTCGGACTTGGAGGAAAAAGAATACTTCCTTGACCAACATCAAGTTGACGCAAAAAGTATAATTGGTTCTCCGACTATAGTACTTTACTTAGCAAGTACTTCTTGAACTTTTCAGCAGTAAGTAATTACTTATCTGTTTCTAGTACTTCCCGGAGTACTTCCCAAATTAGTTTTCGTGGTACATCCCAAACTACTTTCACGAGATCTTCCCGAAATACTAACTAAGATACTTCTCCAAGGTTTTCCGGGAGTATTTTAATTATTACTTTCCAGAGTACATCCCGAGCGACACTCCGTAACTCTTCTCAGAGTACATTCCGGAGTTTTAATCGGAGTACTTCGCAAAGCACTTTCCGGAGTACTTCACGAAGTACTTCTCCAAGTCCCTCCCGTAGCTCAATCTGGAGTAATTCCCGAAGATTCTCTTTGAGTACTTCTTAAACTACTTTATTGTTTACTTCCTAAGATACTTATCAGAGCACTGCGCAAAGGAATTTCCTGAGTGCTTCACCCAATACTTCCGAATACCGGAGCGATTCTCGAAGGCGATGCTAAGTAAACTTACTATATGTTTATCATTGCAGAAGACATTCTGTAGGACATCTCTAAGTACTACTCAAAAACTTCTCAGAGTAATTCACGGTGTTCTTATGGGAAATACTTCCCGGAGTATTTCACGAAATTTACTACCAAAGTACTTCTAGGAGTCCCCTCCGTACTTTATGGAATGCTGTACTTCCCGAATTATGTCTTTGAGTACTTCCCAAAGTACTTTCCGGAACATTTCACAAAATAGTTAAAAGAGTAACGAAGCACTTTTCGGTGTACTTCCTGAAGTACTTCCCGGAGTTTTTTTTCGAAGTATTTGCCGCAGTTCTTCTCGCAGTACTTCTGGGTGTATTTTTTGGCGTACCTCTCAGACGACTTTCCGTAGTACGTTTTGAAATCCACGGGAGTTTCTTTATATTTTTTTAAACAAACTTATGCCAAGAGTTTGCTAGCGCTAGAAGTAGAATTGACAGACGAGCTTTTTATTTAGAGGTATTTATTTTGAGATGAGTTTTAGATGAAAAGTTGTTAATCATCCATCTAAGGAAACATCAGCTTCAGCTTTTTACTAAAGGGACCAAGGATAAAAGTGGATAGTTTAGGTTATCCAAACCTGAAACCATTTTAAAACGAGAAAATTTTCCCCCATTTAAAGAAAAAGTTCATAAAATGGCTAAATGATAAAACAAGCGTCTGTTTGCGTAAGTGTCTTCATTCAACACTAGATGGCGCTTTTCGCGCTTACTCGTTAGGGGGTTATCCTTAAAAACTTTGTTTAACTGTTTTTCTTGAGATTGTTCCGCCTCAAAATGCATCAAATGTGTCATAGACCACTGCCTGAGCTTAATGCGCGACTTAACTCGTTAAAAACAAACAATCGTCGGACAGGCAGCCTTACCCCACACTCGCTGCGTCTCCCTCACTTAAAACCCAATTTGGCGCAAGTGTCATTTGCTGGAACACATACAAAAATAAACCTCAGGCGACGAAAAAAAACCAACAAAAACAAAAGAAACGAGAGCGGGAAGTGATGAAGTAGAAAAGCATCAACATAAAATTACAAAAAAAAAAAAAAAAATCAAAAATCTAATTAAAAATTTGCTGCAACATCAAGTGCGGGGCGCTGTTAGATGTAGTCACACTCCACGTTGTCCAACCCATGCCAGAGGCCTGCTCTTTGGGAGCAACAAAAAAGCAATTACAGCGCCTCAAACTGTTGCAACTTCCTGCAATGGCAATGACAACAGCGCTAAACTTGGGGCTCAATATTAGCAGCCAGCAGACAACAACAATAAAAGCCGTCTGCCGACCACTGCTGCTCAGAGGCAGCATTCCAACTCCAGCTCCACCTCCATCTCCAGCTGCAGAGTCCTGCGTGTCCAACACAACCAATTGGACCGCCTGTGGTTGTACTCGACATAACAGGGAGCAGGATATCCTACTGGTAACCAACAGCTGGGCATTCAGCCTAGCCAACTTTTATCTAAGCGCGAGTCTGTGTGTGTCGCTGTATGTGTTAAATACGCGAATGTCCTTCCTAATCTCATTTTCGATGTTATCTAGTCGGCCAGCAGAAGAGCAACAAATATTGTACACGAAACTTCGCGCTGGTTGCGCCTGCGGCCCAAATAAAATCATAAAAAAGAAAACCAACAAAATGGAGTTGGAGTTTTTATTATGTGCTCCTTACTCTGCAATGACACACACACACACACACACACACACACACACACACACACACACACACACACACACACACACACACACACACACACACACTCTCAAAACAAGGCAAGTACATTTCGCATTTACGTTTTTTTTCGGGAAAACTTTTTACATATTGTTACTGGACGCAAAAAACCCTCTTTAGCCCTTAACTGGATCAGCCTGGTTATTATAGTTTGAGCGGTTTTTTTGATACTCTACATAGCATAAAGACTTGCTGAGCCAGTTTGTAACGCTTTTGAAAAGTTTACACAGGTTCGATGTGAAGTCTATTCGGCTTAGAAGATAGTTTGGTTTGTTTCTGTTTATACATAAATTATCATAGTGATTTCCACTTAGCGATTTTCTCATAGACTCCATCTCTTATCGGATATTTAACTTACCTTTAAGCATTCTTAACTAACTTCTTAATAAAGTGATGCTGTCTTTTCGACCAATCTTCTGTCCTATGTCAGACATGATCCTTCATATCGTAGTAGTCCCTGTTTATTTCTTATGCTCCATATGCATTCTTAAGCCTCAACATCTTTTATAACAGCTATTTTCTTGCTCCCGTTTAAAATTTGAAGATATGCTAGTTATCTATAAAACTAGTAAAATCTTTGAGAGCTTGGGAAATTACGGATTTTTCAATTCAATTCCTATAAGACTTTAGACTAAACACCCAAAAGACATTTGGTACATACTTGAATATCAAGTAGGAATGCTGTTTTATTTCGCGACCATTCTACTTTTGACATATTCAAACATTTTTTGCTCATCATCTAAGCGGTTCCAATTATCTATGTCGCGTTCCAAACAATATAATATAACTCACGAACAGTTCCGTCTAAATCTTTAATATTTTCAAAGAAATCTGTTAAATTATTGAAAGACGTTTCTCTTCTCAGGAAGATTCAACGATCTGCTGAACTTTGCATCACAGGTGCGGTTCGCACCATACCAAATGCTGCCCTTGATGCTATTTTAAACATTTCAAACCTGAACTTCGCAGTAGAGGAAACTGCCTTACTATCAGCATACTTCTTCTACTTAACTTGCCATAAGAACACGTTACCGGGCCAAGGCCTGATGTAAAGCTCTACTCCAGGGATCTCTGCTTTGTGCGGGACTTCTCAAATCGGTGATACCAAAGATGAAAGGTAGTGTATTCTCTACCTGGTTCTTCCAATGAAGACCAAAGTAAGATATATTAGTGATTCTCCTCTTGATCCCCATGCTGACATCGTTCTTCATTGTGACGGCGGTGCCAAGGTAGACGAAATCCTTGAAAACATCAAAAGTATAGTATTCATTATCAATCTGAGAGTCCAACCGTCTCTACGCGAAGAAAGCATATATGAAATAGTAAATGAAGTTACCATCAGACCCACCTGCTCGCTTAATACGTCCGTCGATATCATCTGAGTATGCAAGCAATTGGACACCCTTATAGAATACAGTCCCGTTTCGATGTACTTTGCCTTTGCTCAACAAATTCTCCATTAAAAGGTTGAAGAGTTCGCAGTAGAAGGCATCGCCCTCAATAGCAGCAAAACGCTTTGACAAAATCTAGCTTTGGACCCTCCTCAATCGTAACGAAGAATGATTTCGTTCCACTTAACACAGACTACTGTGTACATGTGGAGTTCTCCAGTACACTCTTTAATATCCTTATTCTACGTAGATAAGGATGGTCTACAGTGGTTCCGGTAACGCATAGCAAAACAAATTTAGCCTAAAGTAAACACAAAACCCGCTCTGCGGAGCTCTGTTCTGGTTTTGTATCAATCAAGTAACAAAAAAGGAGAGAAATCTAGATACTATGCTAGCAATACGGCAGAAGGTCTGGAATCCGTTCTAATCTAACCTACATAACGGTCCAAAAAAGAGCATCCCCGTTTTGACACCTTATAGCTAGACCTCTTTGTTTTTTTTTTGCTTCACTCGCCGAGGCTTTGTTTGTTTGCTTGCTGCCAACAATGCACTGACGGCTGCGGCTGCGGCGGTTGCAGCAACCACACAACCACATGGCATACGACAAAATGGCGGGTGGTGATTTTTGGAAGCGTGGCCGAAGGTGGAGACACGGCTCCATGTCACATACACAAAGCCGATGCAAAGCGCCGCCAGTTAAATTGTGCTCGGTTACATACTTTTTTATCGTTTTTTGAATGCAAAGAAAAAAAACCCAGAGAAAGAGATACCAAAAAATGTTTCGCACCCACGGTGACCAAAGTATTTCTGCTATTTTGCCTTTTTGGGTGTGTGTGAGTGAGTGTGTGTGTGTGTGAGTGTGAATGTGTGTGAGTGTGTGTGAGTGCAAGCTTTTTGGCTGCTATTATTGTGTTTTTATGCATGCGCGCATATGTTGAATGTCCTTGGCCAATATGATATATGGAACTTTAACTATGTTAAGGGAGAGGCATGAGATTTCACACAAGCGAACGAATTTTTCGGAGCAACATTTTGGCGAATAACAAATAGTTGAAAAATGTAAACTTTAAATATTTTAAGTAAATTATAGTAATCAGGGATTGTTGCGGAAAATGTTCAAACTAGAATGAAAGTTTGCAATGAGTGATGCAACTTGGGCATAAGCGTTTTGAAGAAAAACTTTAGTAAGCAAGAGTTGGTTCGAAAGCAATTAGTTCATTTTGAATTTTATCAAAATCAAGAGTTTAAATATTTATTAGTTCGAAGATCAACTCAATAAATTCCAACTAGTGATGCTAATCCAGATCTAAACATCATTGTTTACCAACGCATGGATGTAGCTCGATGGTTCCTATTTCAAAATGAATTGTTTCTAAGACAAACGCCATTATTGTGATACTATGTAATTTTTAAGTAAACTAGCTCGAACTTTTCAAGTTTGAAACAAACTATTTGAAAATCATCGAATTTAACTAATCGAAGACAAATAAGAGGTTCAAATCGAACTAGTTCCAAATCAGTTACATTAAAACTCAGCACTTTTTCAAGGCGACTTGATTAAAACTAACTAGTTCAAAATGCAAAAATTAATTAATGCACACTTAATTAAATAAAAGCAACTAATCCCGAAGTAGCTGGTCCAATCTAGCAAAAAGTTCAAATCAAGTAGTTCAAATAGAGCAGTTTTCAAACAAATTAGTGTGAAATATTCGAGCAATTCGAAATTTTTTAGTTAAAGACAGACTAGTTGAAAGATCAACTAATCTGTTTATAGAAAAAAAATTCACAATGTTTCCAAGTTTCCACAAGTTTTCCAACGAACTAGTTTGCAAATTTCAATTATAAAACAAATTAAGAAGTACAACAACTCTAGGTGAAGATATAGAATCAATTATATCGAAATCAATTAGTTTAAAATCAACTAGCTTAAGGTAAACTATAACAAGTGCTTCGCATCGAAAAGCAAGTAGCTAAAAAGCACTAACAAGTTGAAGAACTAGTTTATTATAAACTAATTCAAACCTTTTTTATGTTTAAAAACAATTAATGAACAATTAAGTACTTTAAGTAATCCAGTGGAACTATTCAACTAGTTGAATGACAACCAATCTAAAAGTGTTTATTATTTATTAGTTGGAAACTAGTGCAAATTAAACTACTTCGAACCGAAGCTCAATTAAAGTAGTTTTTAAGCTATAAGTTTAAGTATAAAAGCTCAAAAGTAACTAGTTCACTATCATTAAGCATCAAGCCTTACAAGTTGCTTAATTCTAAATCAAATGGCTTTAATTAAACTAGTTTTTGTAAGAAAAACTATTCAAAAAGCAACTATGCCTTAGTACAAAAGCAACCAGATCTTCACCAGTCTAAGCGCAAATATTGTGGGTGTGAAATTTGTGCATTTTCTGCATATACATACTGCAAAGAAGACCGATTCGAGCGCGGATGATTGGATTGTGAACCACAAATCTTAACTTTTCTTAGGTTTACACTTCGAAAGTAATCCTAGTCTATATAGTAAAAAAGGTTCTAAAACTTTAAAAGATGAATGCATATAAAAGCTAATCCATAATTGATTCAGAGCTCCCCCGCATCAGATTTCAAACCAGAGCTCAAGCTAGTTATAGGATACGAACCAAACTACACAAGAAATTTATGAGCTTTGCCGTAACAAGAGGTTCTATATCCAATAGTTGGTAAGTCAAAGTTTTTAAAAGTGGCTTTTCCGCTGGCCAAAGTAGAAGATATGAAAAGAGTGTGTAAAAAACTACACAAAATGCTTAAAAAGAAAATGCGACAGAAAAGCAAGTACTTAAGTGCATAGAAAAGTAGCAACAACGAAGTAACAAAGGCAGAAAACAGTTATGGAAACTGATAGTAAAAATAAGTGCATAATTAAGTGCCTAAGGATTATGAACAGCAGTTCCGATCGATAAGTACTAATAATACAATAATTCTGAGTAAAACGAAGAAAACAACATTATTTATGGAAATAGTTTTTCCAGCTAAATGAATGAAACAAAATGCGCCCAAACAAACCAAAAACGCAACAAGTACTAAAATTGGGAGTAGCTGTCCACTTGTTACTACAAGAATAACGAAAAAGTTATTAAATTTTCTCAGCAAATAGTCAAACACTTTGTCCAAGTAACCAATTGAGGCATATTACGTATACGCAACATGGCATGACAAATATTTGCATAAGGTAAACAAACCGAAATATCTCCACACATACGAATATTCCTATTACTTGCTGATAGGCAAATAGGTACAGTTCTGCCACTTGACTTTTGCTCACTTTGTTTGACACTCTCCGCGAGAAGTGAGTAAGGGAAAGAGGTTTAGGAACGCGGCTTATTAAGTCAAATGGATTACGGGTCGCTAAGACTTGTTTGAGTTTACGCTTTTGTTGTTATGCTGCTATTTTGATAAACATTTAGAGCAGGTCACTTACACACACACTTACACACCCTGACTTATAGATATGTTTGTGTTAGTATTTACTTTGCATTGGCTTTATATAGGTATACCTCGATATCAGGTCTTGGGGCATTGGCCATTGGCCGGCGTTGTTTGTCTGATTTGATGTCTAAATAAACTGAACATAGCGGCCAGTGTAAACATAGCATGTGTTGTTGTAGTTGCTGCTGTTGTTGTTGTCGCTGTCGCCTTCTAACATTTGTTGTTGGATTTGCTGCCTCTGACACCTTTGAGTTGGACACAGTTTATGGCTTTAGCGGTGGAATGTGCAGCATTTGCGCTCTGGCGCTTATCAGCGGTACCTTGCACTAGCAGTACAGTAAACACTTGAGAGTGAGAACTTTCTAGGAATTAATAACTTTTCTTTTTGAACGCTTGGAATTTAATTTCTTGTTTTCTAATACACGCAACTATGTGCAAAAGCGAATTATATCAAATATCACATTCACAGCTTTTGAGTAATTTTTTTGTATTCAATATCTTGTGGTACTTATATCATTATACACTTTCACATATGTACTTGAATAGGTACAAAGCGCGATCGAATTATGCGTTTGGTGGTTAGTTTAGAGACTTAGGATGCCATATTTGGCAGCAAGTCGAAATATACTGAGTTTAAATAAAGTTAAATAAAGAGTTTATATTTGCTTTTTAAAGACTAGAATTCAAAGTTATGCCACTAGGTGGGGTTGTAGACACAGTTTTTGAAAATTTCCGTACCATATGGAGCGAAATGGCCTTATCATCAAATATGTTGGCTTAGTGGCAATAACGAATATCGCAAAACTTGGACCCCATATGTGGCGTGGTTAGACTGTGGTCTAACCACAGTCAGCATATGTGGATGATATGAAGCAACCGACTGACCTGATTTTCTGACTTAGTTTATTTGGCTACTTTTTGTTTCAGAAAAGTGCATGCATAATCATATTTTGCAATTTTAGCCAATGTTTCATTCAAACGTTTTCGGTCAGAACTCAAAATATTTCTCACCCTACAATTTATCGTCTCTTTTGGAGCTGCAAAACTATCAATAGTACCATCTAGCTACCGAGCTTTATTCTTTGTGTCTCATTATCTTTCTTTTTCCACTATCGATAGTTTTAACACTATGGCCAAAGAGCATAAAATACGGTAGAATCTTTGGCTGTTACATTGAGTCGGCTTGCTGAAAAGCGAGCACAGTGCACAATATAATGCCTACGATATAGTCGTTCGTTCTAAATTTCATGGTCTTTGGGCTAAGGTTTGAAAGGTTGGAAGGAAAAACGACCGATATTACTGTCGGTAGTATCGAATCTTTTCGGACATATGGTACTATCGATAGTATGGAAACTTTTTCCTGAAACGATGAAAAATATCGATTGTCGACACTATCTCTATGTCGCCCTATTATATAGTAAAAGAAAAGTTGTCTCAACAAGAAATTCTGAATATGAAATACTCTTTCTCGTTTTAACTTAAGCCATTGATTGTTTTTTAGTGGGTTATTTTAGGAGCATCCGGATTAATATTTTATATGTGTACTATATTTCATATTTCCGGCCGATAACTCTTCTAGAACTATTATCGACCGCAATAGTCATGCAACCGGAAAATGTACTCGAATGAATAAAATCTAAAATCTTCACATAATCGTTTAATTCCATTTGTTTACCTATAAGATTTCGGCCACACTTAAACTAATACGAAGGACTAAGGACACTAAGGTATACATATCGCTCATTTAATAAAAGCTTGACATAGCTCAAAAAATTAGATATTGCACAAAACGCGTTTATAGTTTTGAATTTGTTCCCACCTAGTAGAAAAAAGTATGACATATTCCCTTCTCACGCAGAGAGTATGCGAGATATACAACATGAAACCGGGATATAACCAGCAACTCTGCATCATTAACTAAGAAATCGTGTTTTTTCATTTAGATTTAGCAACATCGAGTAAGTCCTTGCAAACAGTTCTAGCGTAGGAGTGCCTACTGTACCTGTGAATGCTGCTACTACCTACCTAAAGTCATTATTAACAACAACAACAAATCTAACCGATTGATGATAATGTTTGTTGGCTAGTTGGCATTGTTTGTTATCAGCTGTTATCGGCGATAAGTGCCAAGCATGAGGGAAATTTTATATGTCAATTGCGCAGCGACACACAAACACACACACACACACACACACACACACACACACACACATTGACATATAAAAAATGCATGTAAATACACCAAACAAGTGTCATTATTATCTGTTCAAAACCAAAAAAAAAACGGCCCAAAAATAGCAAAAACAAACGCTTCAAATGAAGACCAAGCACAAACCACCAACAAAAATTCACAAAACGCTTTGATTGCTATCAAACATGTTGCAGCTGTTGTTTTTGTTGTTGCGCCGGTACAAGCCAACATAAACGCAACACACAAAGTCACAACAAACGCGCGCAAACATGTTCGATGCGACAACAGTCGGCGCTCGTGTGCGAGTGCGAGCAGCTCAGCAATAACAGGCTGTTAACAGCGTGCATAGCGAACTCATGTGCAAACACTGTTTTAACAGAGGCATGTTACTTCGTAGCATTCGTAACAACACGATTGCAGCGAAGGTTTTTGTTTGGCGGGAAGTTTAGCGGAATTCGGACGTGTTGAGCGCATGCTGAGAAAAACGACGCGGAAAGAAATGCGAGTGTAAACATTTTGTGAATTTTAACGTTTCGTATGTGAAATGCAGCGGAAAAGTTTTTGTGACTAAAGCAGTAAAATACACTGAAACAAAATAAATTGTTGCTTGTAGTAAAATCACTCGCAATTCAAAGAATTATTTGTTTAAACGTATAAAACAAAGTCGCCCAACTGCGGCACTCGATATTAGAAGCCAATTTGTGTTGCTGATAAAAAGAAAGGCAAACAATAATAATAACAAATAGTAAACGCAATTATTAAACGGAAATTGGCAAGTTATGCGCAAAGCAAAACCGCAAATATTTTCAGGCGAAAATTGCAATTAAAGAAAATTGCAACTAAATTGCAAATAAATACCTTAAGTGAATGTGTTTAGAGTGTGTGCAAATCTAAAGCTTAAAAGATGTGCGCTCAAAATTTAAATTGAGTTAAGCACAAAAAAACCAAAAAAATACTTAAGAAGTTCTCAAAGCAACAGTTTCACCAAATCCAAACTAGCATGGAGGACGAACTACGTTGTCCCACCTGCAAGCAGCTTTACGCTAATCCCGTGTTGCTGCCCTGCTTTCACGCGCTCTGCCTGGGCTGCGCTTTGGACATACAGACTCCCTACACACCCGGCGCCAACTTAGCAGGCGTTGCTGCTGGCGCTGCCGCCAATAATGCAGCCGGACACAACGGCTTACATGCCAATACAAACGGCGCTGTCGGCTCCTCTGCAGCTACAGCTGCTGGCAACAATCCCACCGCCAACGGGGGTCCTGGCACACGTCACTCCTCACACAGCTCCGCGGCCAGCACAGCCAGCTCTGCCACTGGCAGCGAGAGTGTTACCTCCGATCAGGATCAATCGGATAAGGTTAGCATTTTTAGTGAGGCCGATTCCGGCGTAGTCTGCTGCTCCAACACATCTCGTCCGGTTTCCTACGCCGGCACTGCACAATTGCAGGGCTTGTTACAGGGCGCTGTGGTGGCACCACCTGGTGCTGCTTACTGCCTCACTTGTCCACTCTGCCGCAAGCTGGTCTTCTTTGACGAGGGCGGCGTGCGTAATCTGCCCACGTATCGCGCCATGGAGGCCATAGTAGATCGTTTCTGTGCACGTGAAGCACTGCGTTGCCAGATGTGCGAAACAGATCCCAAGGTGGCTTCGCTTATATGCGAGCAGTGTGAAATACGCTATTGCGATGCTTGTCGTGAGTTGTGTCATCCGGCCAGAGGTCCTTTGGCCAAGCATACGCTGGTCAAGCCGCGTGGCGCCGCACAGGCTAGGGAGTCGGTATGCGGAGAGCATGAGGATACTTTGTCGCAGTATTGTCTCAACTGTAAGATGCCCGCTTGTGTGCAGTGTATTGGAGAGCAGCGTCATCAGGCACACGAAGTGCAGTCCATCAATGTGACTTGCAAGGCTCAAAAGGTAGGTGGAACGATTTTAGTTGTGGAACTAGTAGTTTTAAGTGCGTTACAACTTGCCTTTTGTAATGCTTTCAAAGATACATAAAAGAGGAAAGCTCTAGGACTATTTTTAATCGATTTTGATGAAAGCATTTTTGTTCTATTCTATAAAAAATTGCAAATTTGAAAAAAGGTCGAGAACATTATTATACTCATGACAACTCCTTAATATTGTGCGAAATCTGAAAGTTTTTACTATACACTGAAAACAAAAAATATAATTTATAATAATAATAATAACTTTTTCCAAGTGTTCTTAGTTGAAGAATGAAAGTTGAGAACACTTGTTTTGAATTAAGACCGTCATATTTTTCTGTGTGTTCGTTTTTGAGTTTCAGCGTAGTTTTTCCAAATCCGTTTAGTTTTGCGATTATCGGAAGAAGTTGTTGATGTCTGAAGTAACCCAAAATGGAACTATTGGAACTAAAATAGCGATTTTGGAGACGTATGGTCCTTTTTTACATAGTTTTTAGGTGTACTTAAACTGACCTACAACATCCGCTATGTTCTTTTTTTTATTGTTGCACAGTGTTACTCTCCTTTGCCACGTTTTGCTTCTCCATCGTAAAAGTGAAATCGTTTTTGATGTTTTTGTGCATACTTTTGAAAATACTATGCAAATTTTTCGGAATTTTGGTTTTGAACTCTTGAATTTGATTGTTTTTGTATAGTTGTTTTTTAAACGCCTATCTTGTTTGGAAGGAGTAAGTTCTGCATAAGTACTCAATTCGTCAGTTCTTCGGTTGTACAACCTCTAAATCATTTCTACAAAAGACTCCCTTTTTAAGTAGTGGTTCCACTTTTAGGACGATTCTTTAGGCAAAGTGGAGTTTACAGAATGCGTGTACATTACTTCCACGATGTTTTAGCTATTGATAAGAGTTTAAGCGGTATTTTTCTTAAACAAAACACAAATTTTTCTACATTTTTAAGAGTTTGCACACGTTATGCAAAAGTTAGATAGGAATTATGAGGAATAAATTTTTCATGAAATAAGCACAGCTATAAAGAAGTTTTTAAGACTCAGGACATAAATTTCAATAAGCAAACTCGTTAAAAATTGTACAATACTTTGATAGTTAATGCAAAGTTTTTATGACACTTTTTAGAGCCATAACTCTATAAACGCACGCTTTAACAGTCATAAATTTCGCGCAAAATTCAAATATGTGGTAGAATAATGAAAATCTGAAAATGTGCGAGGAGAACTAAAGAAGCACTTAAGTTGCTTTATGAAAACAGCTATGAATAAAAAAAGATTTATTTTCAATAAAGCAAATAATTTTTTTAAGGCTGAGCGCCAATGAAAGATGTTCAAAAAATTTATAAAAATATTCGTATAAAAAACTAGAATACTATGAATACTCTAGTATGCTTTATAACGATGTTTAGATTATTACGATTTTCGAGTTAGTAGTAAAAAACGCATATCTAGATAACACTATTAGTTAGTGCCACAAATCTTATTCAAGCGAATTTCAAAACAAAAGAAAAACGCTAATTTTATAAATATAGAAATATTCTTGATATCTTCAGATATTTGGCACAGGCAGATTCTCTGAAGATTTCAAATGAAAAATAAGAAAGTTTTCTGGAAACAGTTACGTCTAGAGATTTCTAGAAAGTGATTTTTGTAGCAAAGTGTTTTTATTTTCTATAAAAGCTTAGGAGGTGTAGCCCTTTGTTTAAAATAACTAATAAAAACATCCAAGTGACATTTTCGAAATATTTCACACTAGAGAACTCACCGAAACAAAATAAATATTTTCCAAATTGTATTATATCTTCAACAAAAATCACCGTTTGTTACTCACAATACCAATTTATCTATGAAACCACTTGATGTTATTATTGAGGCGCTGCTCTTCTACGGTGGTACCGGTCATGAGCAGCAGCTGATATGCAAGTTGGCGGAACGCGGTAAGCTCAAATGCCAGGACATGATCCAGTCGGTTACTGCGATGCGTAAGGATTTGCATATGTTGGCACAGTATGGTTATATACAAGAAGTAGAACCAGGTTGGTACACATTGCTACCGCTCGATTTCGATAACATGAGAAGCAGAAATCCGAACCTAGAGTATAATAAATTGTGTGCGGCCTATAAAGTGACCACCATGTATGGACCCGAAGTGGCATCCCTGATGGCGGATGGAGCTTTTGGACCTAGTTATATACGCGACTTTGAACTACTTTTGCCACTGCAGCAGAATTCCACAAAATCTATCAAAACCAAACCTAAGACGAAGCAGGTTAAAAAGGTGTCCAGGCCGGTTTCAATGAAGAAAACTCTCAAAAAGCAGGGAGGAGCCAAAAAGATGATTCAGCCGAAGAAAACATGTAAAAAGGCAAAAGCAAAGACAAAGCCAAAGAAAACTGCGGCTAAGAAGTTAGTGCCAATGGAGCATTTTTAGCAAAAAGAGCAGTTGTCAAAGGAGTCAGTATAAACCAACTAATTAGTGCATTTATTTAACTTCTTAAAGTAAAATCCAGCAATAAAGTTATCTACCAAAAATTGAAATAACCAACACAGACACGTTCGTGTAGTGGTCACGCATTGGGCCTGAACTTCCTTTGTTGTTTCCTTTAAGCTGCTTCCTTTCATTGGGGAAAATTTATGGCCCAGGCCTTGTACCTCTGTGCACGCCACACATTTCTCATATTCAAAATTGTTTTTCCTGAAGCATTTTTCATGTACAAGTATTTGCTGTCTGCTTTGCAACCCGCTACACTATCCTCTCTCTGCTGCCACTTCTTTCACTCGTTTTGGCCTTGTTTATTTATGTTTTCGGTTTAAGGTGTCACAATTTAGCAAGAAAGTTCTGTGCGCTAATTTAGCGATAACTTTTGAGTTGGGTTTGCATAAATTCAGGGTCTTAAAGTATTTACTGTCAGTTTGCTTTCTACTCTGTTGGAATTTAATTTTGTCTGGCAAAACACCTTGGCTGAAAGACTTGCAGGTGTGTCTGTGTGCTTATTACAATTCGAAATTCCTTTGTCCTGGCAATTCACCAAAATGTCACAGACAAACAATTTTAATATACCAAAAGCTTCAAGTGTTGCGCTTGCTGACAGTTAAATAGACAGCCAAGTGCAAATTCTGACAAATTGCAATGGCAAATTTCAGGGTTTCAAGGTTTGACAAAACTGTAAAAAAGAGAAGCTGTAAATCTGAAGATGAAATTTAACTTGGTATTAACAGATAAAAGAGAGTTGCGGCAAAAGACTTGCTTCTTAAGTGTAATTTAAGATGAATTCATCCCCGGTTTTATTACTATAAAACAGGCATCGGCAGCAGGAAGAATTCGCAAATGGTCGTTTACTTGCGTGTTAATATGCTCAACACACTAACATCAATAGCAAATACAATTGCAGCTACTTTAATACATCTAAAGTCTCATCTGCCGTTGCCGAACCCTGCTGTAAGCCGCTGGTAAACTCTCAAATGCTGGTTTCACATAGACCAAGTTGTTAGCAAGTGTTGCCGTGTATAAAAATTCAAGAAATTTAGCAGAATCTACAAGCGAAAAGGTTTCTGGTCGCCTCTTCTTGTGCCGAGAGCTAGTATGTGCTTGAGAGCTCTCATTCTGGGACAATGAGTTGTACCATAGTCTCCGTTACACGTTTTGGTCAGTTTTTAGCATGAGCGATCGCTAATCAGTTCTATCAAAATTCAAAAGTTCTTTGCAATTCCATACGGAATTGCTGCACCTTTCTTTCTACGTGTCCTGCGTACGCACAGATAGAACAGATGGTTGTGAACTGCAATCCTTATTGGTCTTATATGATTATTATTCGCGATTTTCGACGGGCAGATTTCTCGCTGCTGGGAATATCTGAATTAGTGGCAAGTATAAGTAAATGTAAGAACACTAAAGTATCGAAAGTGTTGAAAAATATACAACAGCAATCGTAAAATAAGGTCAGTAAACTCTTCTTAACAATGAATTGTTGCATACAATCGTTGTGTTATCGAAACTGTTGCAAAACATGCAGCCACAATCATAAAATAAGAACAGATCAATGAATTGGTGCATATAAGCGAGATGTTATCGAAATGGTTAAAAAACATACAACAACAATCGTAACCGTACTCTTCTTTCCAGTGAATTGCTGCATAGAATCAATGAATTATCGAAATTTTTGAAAACTTAGATGCAGGATGTGAAAATAATCTATTATGGGAGTGTTCTACATAGAGCTACTCAAGTCTTTATATGAAACATATATCATTGATTTTACATATCTTCCGTTGCAAATTATTATGGGTAAATCTGTTAAAAGATGTTTAGATTGGTTCGTCTTTAATCTTCAATTGCAATTCTGAAGACCGACTCCGTAAAAGAAATAAAGATTGAAAACAAAATACTTCGAAGTTTTAACTTCTTGGTTGGACCTTGAGCCAGAGTAAACGTCTATATAAGAAAATTTGTTCTACCAAACATTGTCGTTTTCTGTTTTTACGATAATTCTTTTTGTTTCGTTACCGTAAAATTAAGAGTATGCTCCAAGCTTCAAGCAAATTATCATTTAAAGGCAAATTTTGCCGCTCACTGATGTTAAAATTGGTAATGAAAATGGGGAAAAGCATACACATGTACAAGAATACTTTTGATGGTTGCGAACATTTTTTAATTTTGGCATAAATTGGGTTGGCGGGCTTAGCGAAACTGTTCCAAATCACGACTCATAGCCCAACTATATCCGGCAACATGTTTTCTTCTGCTTTTTGTTTTATCATAATAAAAGAATCACGTATTTAGTTGACTTTAGCGAATTTCACCTTTTTGCTGACAAACACTTATCTCTGACTCATTTGGTGCAGTCATAACTATATGTCGGTGCCGCACTTTGAGCATCTTTATAGCCAATTCGGCTGCAGCGAATCTCAGCAGCTGACTTTGAGACGGCAGCTGCACACATTAATGAGTCCCCTGACCATATGCTCCGATGACACACTCAATGTATTCAATCAGTCAGTTCCGTCATTTCACTGCTGGCCGGGCCCAAACACGTCAGTGGCAAAAACAAAAAAAGTCATAACAAATACACTATAGTGAAACATACACGCAAAGTGTTGATAAGATAAGCTGTCAAACTCATTAAGCCGACGCGCATTTGTGTGCACACTTTTGCATTTTACCCCTATACAGTCGTAGATACATTTGTATCTACACATAGAGATTGTGCCATTTTTCACACCCGACGGTGGGAGAGAGACAGCCTTAGTCAGATTGTTGTGCTACCTGTCACAGGTAGCCGGAATTTTCAGCACGTAAATTCCCAAATCTCACTTGTTCGCGTTTCTGCTGAAAGAAATCATTAATTTTAGTTTATTATGCAGCTCTGAACTTTTACTCCTCATTTTTGCTACATAATTTTCACATATTTTTGCTGTTTTTTCTAGCGCTATGAAATAGATTTATGACGCCATCAAGTTGCATTTCTGTAGCACAGTGTAGTTCATTTTGCAACATATTATATTTTGCCAGCTTTGTTGCTATTTTCTACCCCGTAACTACCCCTAGACCCAGACCCAGACCCAGCCACAGACACTGTATCCATTCCTGCCCCTGCTGCCGCATGATTGCATTGAATTTATTTCCTTTAATATGGTCGCATTTTCTTGTTTTCCTTTTTTTTTAGGTTGTTGCTATTTCCACCACCTTTGTGTAGTGTTGTTGCTGTTTTTGTAGCGAGCATTTCATCTGTTGGAAAAAAGTGTAATTTCTATGTAATGATTGTGCATGTGTGTGGTATCTGTGTTGTAGCCATGTTACGGGTATAGGTTTGGATGCGTTACCTCTAATGTAATGAACTGTGCCATAGGGCAGTAAAGTGAAATCAAGAGAAAAACTAATATATGGCATTTTCATATTTCAAAGAAATCAAAACCATTGATATAACACTATCTGCTAAAGCAATATAGGTTTAACGGAAATGTCAATGGTATAGTTATAGATTTCGAGATTGAGTAACACTGCCAAATAGGAAAATAAGCTTAAAAATTCACGTTACGAAATTCGGATTGATAGAAACCTAATGACTACTACTACTTCAAACCGAATATTGTAATGTGAATGTGAAAATCAGAACTGAACTATTTTTAGTTAAATTTCTTTGAAGTATAGTGTAACGCAAATCAAATTGAAACACTTTCTCCACAATCTTTGTTCGAGACAAGTTCAAAGCAAATTTTGCATGATAGCACAGAGTCTGGAAAGACATACTTATAGGAGCGGGAAGGGAAAACGGAATGGGAACGGAAAGGTAAAAAGAAATTGGAAAAGCAAGAGGAATCTGATGTACCTAGAGAGGGGCAAGGAGGGTTTAAGCGTGGCGAGTAGGGAGCGGAGTAGCATGTAAATCGGCTTAATTCATTTTATATCTTTTGCAATGAAAAACTCTAAAGTTTTTATAAAAAATACAAATTTTTTTAAAAAAGATTAATAATAATTTGCAGGTGCTATGTATTAATTTAAACCCACTGCTCGCTCCGATTGCCACGCCCACTCCTCATACACTCTATGTCACTACTCAATTCCGCTTAAATTCTGCCAACATCTCTGCTGGCGCAGCCGACCTTGCTCTACGCTCAGGAAAAAAGGACCCTTACCTCTCTTTGCCTAATTACAGCTAAATTAAATTACCTTTCATATATACACATACATTTATTTTTATACGTATATGAGCCAATAGCTATAACAAGGCTATACAGTCAGCTCCCAATACAATTAGGCTAAGAAATGAATTACATAATTAATAAATAAATTCAGCACAGCGTTAATTAAGCGACCGGAATGCGGGGTACGCGAAGCTCCTGGGGGGCTTCATAGGCCAAAAACTTGCCGAAAAAATGTATACACAGCAGAGACAAGAGCTTCAAAACAGAAGCAGGAAGTATGCATGTGTGTTCGTATGTGTGAGGCATAAAACACACCCGTACTTACACTCACTCACACACAATTGACAGGATAACGCATGTAAGCAATGGCATTGCCAGGCATATCGACTTAATTGCTGACAGCACGGCATTAAGCACAAGAGATGTGGCCAACGCAGGCAGAGAGTGTGAGTGTGAGTGTGTGAATGACAAAAGAGGAAGAGGAAGATTGCGATGGCAATGCCATAAAAAAGGCGCGTTTTCTTTTTTGCGCTTTGCAGCAATAAAACTGAAACTCAACAAAAGAGGCCTGAAATTGCGTCACAATGAAAATCCTTTTTCCACTTTTGTCAGCTTGCACATAAAAAACAACAACAACAACTTTCAGTGTTTGGCGCCTTGAGCGAACCCAATGAAATATTTGGCCGCCCTGCGTTGGGGGCATAATTATTTTTACTAGTAGTTAGGGTAACTTTTTTTTTTATGGTTTACGTATTTTTCTCTATGCCTTAATTCATATAAAATTACAGGCTGACTTTTGCACAAAAATTATTTTGTCATGAGCATTTCAACAGTCTGAGCGACTGAGTTCTGTCCGAAACGCGTCCAACTCCGGGTATAGCTGCCGCACCAAACCCAAACTCGCGACTTGCCTTACCTTTTTTCTCGCTCTTTGTTTGTTGTGTTTCCCTGGTGTATAATTTTGGGCCTCGTTTTTCAGGCTTTTCTAGAGGGTGTGTTTTGTCCGCTGGGTGGCGCCAGCTTTGTTTTTTCCAACGCAAAGTGAAAATTAAGGCATTCAAGTGTATAGTTTGTTTGGTTTAAGCAAAGTACCAGCCATTACTTACTACGTCACGTGTGGCCAGCCACCATTTCCACTGCTGATTAGCCTACCGAAAAAGCTCACTTGATGTCTGTCCGTAGAGTATTCCCCAGGGTCAAGTTGTCTACTCTCTAAACTCTATGCATATGGTTTCCCGCACAAATACTATAATTGGCATGTGTTTGTCGTTTAGTTGTAGATGCATAAATAGATAAGACAGTCAATGAAATGAAATTTGACTAACTGTAGTTTTCCAAAAAACTTTATATAATCAACATGAATTTCAAATCAAGTGTGGCGTTTGACTGAAAGATAGTTAGAAAGGGGCTTATCTGCAAATTACTTAGTGTCCTTCCGGCTTTTCAGCGCTAAATGTAAATTAACATTTTCGCTCAGCACGAAAAATGTTTTCACTTATTTCATTTTTGCCTTTTTATACCCTACTTGGGGTAATGTTTACTACAGTCATAAAGCTTATAAGGCACAACCCTATAAGGCAGTGAAAGGGGGTATGAGCACGATGAGTCTAATTGAAGTCTATCTGTATATTCATCTGGTATTTTAAGTACCAGTTGCTCAGTTTTGAAGCTTTAAACGTTAAAGTGTGTATACTTGCATAATTAAAACGGTTTTCGGAATCCGGTTCGGAACCAACAAATACGCTTAACCGATGATTTCGCTATCTAAAAAGTCAGCTGAGTTTAGTCCCGGCAATTATAGCAAACTTTGCCTTACCCAAAAAGTGGTTTAACTTTTGAATTATATTATATCGTTTTATCTCGGAACTAGAAGAGATAAAGCGAAACTCAGTATGTTTTGAGCAACTCGCAGCATATTTTGTGATTAGTAATAAGTCATGTGAAGACAGTTCTTGTCACGATATCTAGATTACATGAACAGCTTTTTCGGACAGTTACCTCATTATGCTGCCGTAGAAACCAATGACTCGAATTTTCACTTCGAAAACAAAAAGGTTCCTAGATTGCAGTAAAGTACAAAATTGTATAGAAGAATTAGTTTCAGAGACTTACTTTCACTTCACAACCAATTCTCTTGCTCTTCTCAAATTGCTAATCAAAGTAATGAATGGCTTACAAAGATCTCTGTAGTCCAAAACTAGCGCTAAGTTTCACTAAAAGTACTTCTGAAGTAGCCAGATTTTGAATAGCATTTGCTTTCGCATATTTTTGAGGCTATTTCAAAGATTACTGGTCTGAGAAGTGTGCTCGTCCTCTGCATAAAACGAATCTTAACATTAAATGTATCGACAAAAAAACATGTTTTTACCGAAAGTAATGGGTTGAAGGAATATGAAGTCAAAGCCACCCTTTAGAGCTTCACACAAAATGGCCATGTTATACTTTGCAAAACAAGAAATGAGGAGATGATCCTAACATTGATAATCCTGAGGTTTTCAGTCTCAACCGACATGACTCAAAGTAATATGACTGTTTTTACGCTAATCGAAAACAATCATATTATCTGTAGGCTATAAAATAGGTCTATTTCTATGTTGCTGGACCAAAGAAAATTTCCACGTGAGTTCTCACTTTACGGTTTTTTTGTGACTTTACGTTTTCTTAACAAGTGGGCAGTTTCTCCATACACACATAACTTCCGAAATAATAAACAAAACAAAAAATTAAAAATTTTAACCTAATGTGCAAAAGCTAGTAAGCAGCGGCACTGCATAGTTGCGCCTTTATCGTCAACGACAGGAATGCCGCCCTGAGTGTTAACAACAGTCCAGTCTTTTTTTAATGTGCTCTAGATGCTAAATTTCTACTTTGTATAAGAATAAGTAGAATAAGCTTCAACAATTTTTTATCAAAATCGTGCTTATTTAAATTCCACTTGCGAGTTCAACATTCCATAGAGAACTGCACATTATCATATGGAACATAAAAAGCTCTGTAACTCTGCAAGGGTATCAAAACTTTGTAGCAACATAGCTGTTTTTCCTTTTTGCCTTTTTTTATTTTGTATATCGCCGTTGATTTTCATATTTGCCACAATTTTCCACACTTTCCCACAGAGAGCGTTGTAACCCGCAGTGAGTGCTGTAATTTATGCGCGTTTTGCATGTTGCCACGCAATTGTCAGGGTTATTTCATATCTCTTTTTTTGTTTTCCGTCTCTGATAAGTTGAGCCGGCCAATCCTCTTGTATACACTGGCGCTGCTTCTTCTTCGGCCCACTCCCGCACACTAACAAGTAATGCGCCATTGCGCCAAAAATTTTTGTAAATGTTTTACGATGTAATTACTTTTGTTTGCGCGAACAACTCAACAACAAGAACAACGAGAAGTGTAACAACTCAAACAACGCAATGACAACACTGACCGCAAAAGAGTGCACAACTTTCATCTCATTTCTTTTGTAAAAACGCGCGCTTTTTTCAGCGCATTTATCAGCGCTGAAAAGTAGGCTAAGCAAATTATACGCACAAATTCCATGAAGCTCATTAAAACTTTCAGTTGTCTTTTGCCAAGCGTTTTGTGTTTGTTAAATTTGTTTCAACTTTTAATTGTCAGCGCGTAACCCTAACGCCCAGCTATGATTGCGGCGACAACCCTACGCCTATTGATATTGATTTAATTTAATTAGTTTTTGCAGCAACGCCTACAAAATGTTTGATGTTTTTGTTGTAGTTTTTGTTCTGATTCTTTTTCCACTTGGTTTTTATGTGGAGTTGGCGACCCTGCCCAAAACCTCGACCACAAAAGTTATTAAAATTTTATTGCTTTTGTTTGTTGAAAGTAGTTTTCGTTGTGGTTGTTTTCATTCGAATATCTCGTAAATGCATTTAAGTTGTTGCCTTAAAAGACAAATGAAATCATATTTTGTATTTTTAAAGCGCATTTTAAAATAAATTCTGGCATTTTATTGAAATAAATGGAATTTTGCTAAACGAAAATGTATGTTGTATAATTTGGTGCATTTCAAGCATTTAATTGGGCATAAATTTGGTTGTTTTTGGGTTTGAAATATGTTGTATGTCTTGTAGCAGATTTTGATTTTAGTTGTTGTTTTACTTGGGCTTGAATTTGAATTATTTGTTAATTATTTCTTAACATATTTATTGAGTTGCAAATGTTTAAGGTTTTACTTTAGCGTGCAATTTAAAGCATCAAATTCGACTCTGCAACAATTTATGATTGCCAAAGAGACAAGAAAGCTTTGACCTTCAACTCCAAAATTTTAAGTTTTTTTTTCGGAGTAAAATTCATAAACGTGCATAATCGTTGATAAACAAAATAGTGACAATTATGTAAACACAAAACAGCTTTGACCTTCAACTCCGAAAATTTAAGTATTTTGGAGTAAAATTGATTTGCATAGAATAATCCTTAATAATCAAATATTCTAGAATTTTCGAATTTTTATACCTTAGAAATGTAGATTTCCAGATACTATAAGTGCAATGAGAGGGTAGTGGCTTAGATAACTTTATGGTCCAAGACACGAGCTCTTAAAAAGCTTCAAAATCCACTAGAGACTTCAGCATAACAATGAAAGGCAATAATTACCTAATGGGATAGTGGCAGCGGGCGATTAAATTATACCACGGCTCCGATTTTTATCTCTACGGTTTCGACCATACGATGTATTAAGCGCAAATTCAACCAACATAATATATTGAAAAACATAAAAGAAAAGTTTGGTCTTACGCTTTGAACGTCTCCTTTATACCAGACAATTACTCCGAAATTGTTGCGTTACTAAGTTAAAATACAAGCTTTTGCTACTTTTTGTAGCATATTGAGCATAGATTTAAGAGTGCACTTTGTTTTGCTTAAAGATATTCTTATTCAAAAAATTTCGGTTAAAAGCAAAGTGAGTTTTTTTTTGCTTGCGGCTCTTTGACGGCTCCAGTGTGAGAATAAGCACATAAGAAGAAACTTTCTGTCAAAAGAGTTCGATTTTCGTAGTCTTCACTGTTACAACATATATATAAGAGAATCAAAAACTAAGCATTGCTGTACGACGATCGTTCGACTTATCAGCAAGCCTCTTACATATAGATAAGGCCCTGGGTCTATGCCTAGAACCAGATTGAAATAGACACATGAAGCGCAGCGACTAATTGTTCCCGATAACATTTTGACTTGCGGCTCTTTCAAAAGCCGTTTGACACTTGACACTTACGTCACAGCGTTGCCAGCTGTTTATGCTTGAAATAATAATTATTTTTTATGGCTAAAATTTATTGCCAACATTAATTATGCAAATATTTGTGCAAAACATTCCGTTTTCGACTTCAATATGGATGCTGCAACAAAGTGGCAACATATTGCCATTGTCAGGGCCATAAATAAAGTTTATAAAAGTGGAATTAACACAGGCATAAAATAATAATAATAAAAACAACAACTTCAACGTTTAATTTATGCAAATTGCATTAGTGCACAAAAATAAACAAAGTGTTAAAAAAAATGCACAAATAAAACTAAAATAAATAGTAGCAAAAACATTGAAATCGTTTGCCTGCATTTGTTTTATTTATTTATTTATTTTTTTTAATTTTGCTACTATTTATTTAGTACTATTTAAAGTAATAAATAAATAAATAGTTGCGCTGGTTTTGCGGTTTTTGTGTGAGTCTTTTTTCAACACTGATGATGTTTAGTGTATTAACTGTCTGAAAGTGCTAAATAAATTATTGTCCGGCGAATTTGGTAGTTTGTTTGTGGTTTGCGAATTAGAAAGCGAGCAAAACATTTCATTTAAATGGCAGTAAATCGCGCTTGAAATTGTTATATATAATTTCCTTATTGCTAGGGGGCTCCGCCACCCGTTAACTAAAGCCTTGTCTAGGGCGAAAACTACAAAAAATTATAAGCATATTGCATAAACGTATGGAATTTTATAATTTGTCACCCAATGTCACATACCAGCACACCGCATTAAAAAAAAACAACAACATACATATAATAGCACAAAGATAAATAAGCTCTCTCTTCTCCACTTTTTCCTTACACTTTTAAAAATTCACTCAAAGTCACATAGCAATATGTTGAACTGTTTTTGTCCTATCTCTACACGCTATTTGTCTTACTCAGCGAGAAACATAACAGAATACGAATTTTTTTGATTCATATTTTTAGCGATCTGTTCAGCTTCTAAAATTTCCGGCTTAAGATCTAACTTGGGTCCGCGGAACCTTGAGCCAGAAAAAAACCGCTAATCTACGAATTTTTGACAAGTTGAACCAAAATCGTTGCTCTGTACCAAAAAACTCTCCTACAAAATCACTGAATCACCGTCGTATAGTGGTTTCATATGAAAAATTCATAACTTTTAAAGGATTAAAAATATTTTCAATATTTAAAAGGCATGTTATACCGTAAGATTCTGCGATACACAACGTTAAATGTGCTGTGAATAGCGGGAGCTTCAAAAAACGTTCGTAAAGTTCGATTTTATAAACGGCAACCGCATGGCGTGACCTGTTAAAATTGGTTTATTGCCATAATGTAGCGCCATCTAACGGGCGCATAAAATAAAGTCATCTCAAGATTATTGATTTTCCTAATCCCATGGGGAACAAGTGCGAATGTAATCTCTGTCAGAACTGAGCGTACAAGGAGGCTCTATCCGCAAGTCGCCGCATCAGACGTTTTAGCTACAAATTTATGTGCTAACCTGAAAAGAAAAGACAGCTCTGAATTAGTTTGAAATAACTATATTTTACATTGAACCCTTCAAATATACCTACGATTCTCGTTTGCTTAGTTTGATTAGATGAGAGCTGTTTGGCCCAACTCAAGCTCATATGCTAGCGCGAGCGTCACACCGTACGAGCATAGCACCATACAAGCGCGACTGTATAAAAGTGGTACCTAAGATACGCAGTAAGTGTATAAAGAACCACAAATCATCGGGCCAGTTTCAATACATATATGTGTAGTTCATTGTTGTTCACTTTTAGCGACTATCCACTGTACTGCTGGTTGCATTTCGCTCTTTTTGTTTCATGTTGTGCAACATTCACATGTTTTTCTTCCGTTTGATTGATTGGTGTTCATGAAACTATTCCGTATCAATCCTATGTTCAATTTTTTGACCCAAATGTGCGATACGTACTAATTACGGCTCTAATTAGAGCAGCATTTTCATATCAATAAAAGTGATTGGAATTACCTAATTACTCGAATTGATACTGCTTTTTATTACCAACTGTGAGAATAGCTGCAGTTTTATGATATCTCTCGCTCAGTGCTTAGTGAAATTGGCCCTATAAATCTTTGCCATTAACACTTGGCTATCAGCAGCGATATGCATCTTTAACATGGTCGGAACTAGCTCGCAACCGTACTTACCGCCCGCCCTCCCGCATGGCAAGAAATTTAAAACTTTAACGGGCAACTAAAGCGACAACAATCTTGTTGACAGTTGGCTCAGTGTGTGTTGCAGGACATAAAAACTTGCTGCATGTCCGTAGTACATGATGTGTAAGTACACTGAGAGAAAAAGGTTCATTTATGAAAGTAACAAACTTTTTCACTTTGTGTACGAACCCGCCTTCAAAAGCGAAAATCTCTTCCTACGTGTAACATCGCAAACTAAATTATTGAAAATAATTGAAATGCTTGATTTTAGAAAGCATGGCTTTAAGTAAAATATGTACCTAAAACTTGCATTTTAAAGCTTAGAAAAGCTTTTTAACAAAAGAAAAGTATGAACTTTACAAATTCAATTACTTAATTTGAATGCATCAAATTTTGCCAATATTATGCGTATAATTCACAAGCTGTTTAAGCATAAGCTTGACATACCACGAGATTTCTTCATAGCAAGCTGTTAGAATTCACAAGCTGTTTAAGCATCAGCTTGATATAGCACGATATTTATTCATAGCCAGCTAGACATTTTATTATTTGTAAATCTTAACTTGTAAAATATTTTTCTCTGAAATGGACTTTCAGATGGAGTTCTGAAATTAAGCTGAAATTTCCGACAAACTCAATTTCATCGGAAAGTAGAGCTGCAAAACCATCGATATTGGTGCCACTCGATAGATTCGATATAGATAGTTGAAAATATCGATACAGCCACAATAGACCCCGCAAAATAATAACCCAAATAAAACAATTTGATATGATAGTATTTTCTATTAAACAAATCTTATTATAATTTTATAATTATGTCATATTAAACAAACCATACAAATCTAAATTAATCAAATATTAAAACAAATAAACAAAAATTCAGATATAAATTATTAAGTTTTTGTTTTAATGTATATTAAAAAATATAAATAAATTTAAAAATAAAAAGTCTGAAACGGCTTTATTAACACATGTTTTAGTCTTAATATTGATCAAAAGCTTATCGACATTTGTATATTTTAATGAAGTTCGTCGGTCAAAATTGATTAAACCCGCTTTGCTAAAATTTCTGGAATTTTGCCGGAATACATAAAAACCGCATAGCAGAGGACTTGATATTAATCATATCTAAATCGTAGCTTGGTCGGCATTTCCCCCCTGTAGATACTGGTGTAATGACACGATGGCATATGCTCTATGCGACTTGACTTTACTGGCAACTCTATTTTTCACAAATTTTTAGAGGGATCTTGAAGTTGCTTCACTTTGGTTTGGCGTTGGCTGTTCGACTGTGTTTGGTTGCAAATTCAATGTTTTTTGTATACTCGCCACTTCGTTTTCCAATAGTATTGCAGCTTAATCTGCATTGAATTCTGATCGAAACCCTGCTTTTTTTAACCGGCGATTGTTAAATTAAATACTATACGCTTTACACTTTGCCATCACTTGTTTTATGTCATCATGTCAAGAGCGACCAATTTGTTTCACACCCTTTCGAGAGATAACACGATCTGGAAGCTGTATAGTTGGTACACCGGTTTCCTCCATGTTGTAAATATTTTGCGGTGGAACACGGTACTAGCTGTACACCTTTTTTAACCAACTCATTTGCCATATTTTGGGAATATTGGGGTGAATGTTAGTAGTAAAAGGAACCCTCTTTGTGTACCTCCCAAAATCAAGGAATAATGAATATTGCGACGTGAAATTTGGCACATATTTCACTAACAGTTTTGCCAACTTGAAGAAAAAACAAAAATTTATCGATTCGAAAATGCCAAATTTTTATTTTTCAAATTTAAATTTGATCACTGTAGTCTACATATTTTTACAACTTACGCAGGTCGCTGTGTTAATGCACTATTTTACACTTTTTATTTTTCTGCTCACTTCGATATGTAAAAACTACAACAGTTTTCGTGCTAATGAGGTCTTCTAACAAGACAAGTATTTGGACAGCATACAGTGGGGCACATCATTGGGGCTGAATGGGTTGATTTTCCAAAGAACGCACCAACATTGTGACTTTTCAGTGTTTATACATTAAAAGTTCATGCTATCTTTATAAATTAAGCCTAAAAAAGTGATGTGCTCGCTAAACTCGAAAACGCGTGGACCGATTTCAACCAAATTTTCACACATTGTAGACAGTATTAGGGAGAAGGTTTTTGTTAAGTTTGGACGAATTCCAATAGATGACGCCAAAGAAATAGTTATATAGTAGGCAAGGAATAAATATGACTAGGTAAAGAATTCTTTTGAATTGAGGTAGAGGTAGATGTAGAGATAGAGGTAGAGGATGTAAAGATATTGGTAACAATATCCGCAGCTTGACTTAGTATGAAGATGAGAGAGAGAAAGAGAAGGAAGAGGAATGGGAACGGGAAGAATTAATTTATATAATGAATTTATTGACGGCTTTATAAATGCGCATCGGAGCGGGTTTACATAGTATACATATATATAATTTCTCTCAGTGTACATATATGTGTGACCATAGTTTAACGACACCTTAAAACTGCGCTGCCAGCTGTGCCAGCTGTTTGGCTGGCTGCTTCCTCCATTCCCTCGCTCACTCTCTCTCTTTCCCTCACTCTCTTTGACTCTGCTACTGGCCGCGTGACGGCTTCAAAAAGTCAACGTCGCGGCGTATTCCTGCCACATATGTGACATGCTGGCCACCGCGGGGCGTGGCATGCGGGGGTTGCTTGACTTTTTATGTGCTGGCTAATTAAAAAATGAAAAAAAGGGCAACAGCAACAACAACAACACATTGCACATTAAAAGCGCGAGCAGAACGCGTCAAACGTTTAACAGTGCGTCGTAAAAATCTTCTGACCGCCCGCGCCCCTTCAATCAGACGCATGAATTAAATGCCAAGAGTCATTTAAAAAGGCGTCATAAGTACATTATGTAATGTGTATGTCCATGTGTGTGAGTTCCATTTAAGATATTTTTATTTTCACTTTGAATTTTCATTAAAAATATTGCGGGTTTTTCAAATTAATTTTCTGCGGGCTGTGTACAATTTTGATACGCTTCATTTGGCCACGAAACATTGAACAATTGGTTCAAGCAGCTTATTTGGCTGGAAAATTTGCGAATTCATGTAAATTAAAAACTTCCGCTTTTCACGCCCTTTTTACATGTAACACTTTGCTACTCACACAGAGATTATGTGATTTTTTTTTGTTAAACATTTTTGTCGCTGTTGTTACTATTTCAATTTTATTTTAAACGCATAATTGAAAACAATTTGATTTTTAATACAAAAGGGGTTTCCATTAATTTTCACACGCACACAGACAAACACAGACACACACTTACACATGTACATAATATAAACTGCATTTTTATAATATACAACAATTTTATTGTTAAATCAGTTGTAAATTTGTTAATGCTTTTTTATGTTTTTTTTTTTAATGTGCAAGTGAGTTGAGTATTAAATTACTTATTTCGTTATTGAATTGCAAATATCTCGAATTATTGTGGCAGGCCAAATGTTTATCAATTGAAAAAATAAGCTTATAATAACAATTTTTTGGCCTCTGTGCGATTTAGCGCTACTTTTTTTTTTAGGGAAAGAACATTTTCAAGTGAACGTTCATCTCCCTGGAACCCAAATTTGCCTTATTTCCATTAAAAAACTCTTAGAAATGAGAACATTTATGATAGATTTTCAACGCTACCAAAGATATTTCTGGTACATTGACTCATTGTTAACTTGAACTGTAATTGAGAGAGATGTCTGTCAATAGCGAGAAAAAGCTGTTGCGTTGAAATTACGTTGTACGAGAAAAGAAAAGTTTAAAAATTGTTTGTGATAAATGAAACTGAAAGGAGAAATTTGTGCTGATAATTTTAACCTTTTTTTCGAATCTGCAATCGGTTTTACTTTTCTTTTTCCGTCTGATTGTGGAGGGACTTGCAAAAACTTGTATAATTTACTGTTACTATTATTTGGCTGTTTACCTGTAAACGATTTTAGTTAATGAGAATATTTTTATGTTTCATGGTATGAGTCCTCTGGCACCACAAGGTACTACATTTTTTGAGTATCTAACATAGAGAGTAAGACGGGCGCAAATAACATGCATCGACATAACCTCCCTCCTTAGAGTTTGGAACAAATGAAAAATATTGCTTTAAAAATGAGCGATCGTCGGCACACGGCTCGACCTTGTAATATGCCTTGCTTATATCCTCATTTCTATCATACTAAGGTGCATCGCCGCCTGCACGCTCCGCTCGCCAACCCCACTCGAGGAAGATCATATTTTTCATCCCGTTCCCAATTCCTTTACCGTTACCCTTCCGCTTAGTCTTCCACAAACTAAGTCTAGCTTCGGATATTGATTTCAATATTTTCCTATACGCTTCTATTTCCTGCTGCTCCTCCTTTTCTTCCTTCTCTTCCTCATACTCTTCCCCTTCCTCATCCCAATTCTTATCCTCTTCCTCCTCCTTTTCTTCATACTAAGTCCAGCTGTGGTTATTGGTACCAATTGTGAAAGGTGTCTCATCTATTGGCAGGTTTGGCAGTGGTAGAGGCTATATTCAACATATACTTAAAAAAAACAACTCTTAACGCTTAATTAATGCTTAAATTCAAGGTATTCGAGAAAATGATTTGGTTACTAAAGCTTAGTATTCATATCTTAAAGTGCAAGAAATATAAAGTGCTCGAATGGTATTTGCTTTATGTACATACAAAGTATTTATATGTACATAGTCAAAGAATGTCAGATGTTTATCGGTAACTATCAGTAACAAACGTTTTATTGCATTTCACGAGAATAACACTACTATAAAATTGATAAAGCTGCAATCAGTCAGTTAGTCAATAAGAGAGTTCCTCAATCAAACAGTCGATGTAAAGCGAGCCCGAAGACATAAACTTGTTTCAGTACACTGCACTTAAGGGCAATTGAATATGGAATATGAAATCAAAATCGAAATCTTGTCATGTCACACCAGGCCAATGCAACCATGACACCAGCTCGTAAAAAAAGAATCTATAATACAAACATAGAATAATGTGTATACTCTGCGACTGATAGAAAACACTCACATACACTCATATAAGGCACATTAACTTTTATGACAAATAAAAAATTGTGCTTTTTTTTGTTGAATTTTTCCGCTGCGATTTATTTATTTTATTTTACGCACGATTTGAACGCCATAAAACTAATGAGCCTAACCTCAATTATACAGGCTCATACACACACTTATACATATAAATTGTGCGCCCATATATCAAGTTATCGGCTGAAATCTAAATTGTATCGACTGCCCGTTCATTAATTTTACGCACGTAGACAAAAAGTTTAACCTTTTAGTTCAGGGATTTTTTGTTGTTGCTATTGTGCCCACTATTACTACGCCTCTTGCGGAGGGGCGTGTCTAAACGTCAATCAAGGTGTCAATCGATGTGTCAGGCGACAGCTATCCTGCCGGTGAATATGCCAAACCAAACCGTTGTGCTTGGTCAGCCTTATACATATACAATACCCCAAGTACATACATGGAATTGCCTGTCTCCAAAGCCTGCATAACAAAACTTGTAGTGTTATTTGTCGCTGCACAGCAAGCAAAACAACAAAACAGGGATTCGATATAACGGTGTGACTCTGCTAGCAGAAGTTCAAATACTCTTTTCCAAGTTGCGATGAAATCGGACTGTAGTACCTCTATGGGCAGTCAATGAACGTAAAATGAGTCTTAAACCTAGACAATTTTCAATAATCATATATACAATAGTATGAACTATCGATAGTCTAAGAAAAAAATCGATGTTATCGATTGTGTCATCTATCTTTAGGGTCTTAAGATTGAATTCTCTTCGCCCACTGGGGCACACACTGACAATTGTCAGCCGATAACAACGAATTTTGTTTGGTGTAGTAATCGATTGATAGCATTGTTGTTTTTGTTTTCAAGGCAATTTTGGCTAGTAATTATTATAGCTTATGACCCTATCGATAGAAGAAAGAATCGATATTGTCGATTAAGAATTGTGGTATCAATTTATTTAATCGATAATTTAGCTGAACTTCGACTAAGTCGATAAGCTTAAGATATTCAAGAAAACATGCTTTGCCTGAAAATAAATGTAAGCCATATCGATGTTTCTCCAGCTCCTTCGACCCACTCATCTATCACCAAGTTGATGAAATGGTAAATTTTCGATACCGTAATTTTGGAAAAAATATACTTTAACAATATAAAATTGATCGAAATCGTTGTTTATATCGATTTCCATACTTTTTCAGCTCCATTGCTCGCACTATCAACCGATATCAATGTTCAAAGAGATATTGAGATAAAATATTAAAAATAAACTATTAAAAAGACTTTTCGTTTTGCAATATTCCGGCTCTCTTCCGAACTCCCAACAAAGCATCGAACACGAGGTTGTCACAATCCTTTCTTTTCACTTTCGTTGAGCCTGCAAAAGTCTGAAGAGTTGGTGCTATGATAACACTGGTTTACAGTTAAAAAACACAATATTGTAGTGAAACTTCTGCGAAGAAATTGAAATTTTCACTAAGTTGTTGAGTTTGCGATGCGCGATTTGTACCATTTAAAAGTTTCACTTGATTTCCGTTTCAGGCTTTTAATATAAATTTTTTTTTAAATATTGAATTTAGGCAAAAGCATTGAAGTCATAGAAAATGTCAGTTAAAATACAATGGCTCTTTATAAAAGTTTTATAGAAATACCTTTATGTGCTGATTAGTTCAGATGAGATGAAGTTATCATCCCAAAAATTGTTTCGTTTGTCGCTCGTTATTTCCTTGTTCGCTTTGTATTTCATGCTCTACTAGTTCGTTGGGACTCCCAGCATTTTAGCGTTTCGCTTTGATTACCGTTTCATTTATTTTGGAACTCAACTCAATGCTGAGGAAGTTTAATGCGCATAATTTGTACACTAAAAGCTATCATCGTCCCATGTTTGTGCTAAGTACTCCGATTTGTAATTAAGGCTTAAATATCTTTTCTTAGTTATTAAAAGAAACATATGTGTTTCTGCAGTCCGAAATGATAGCAGTACTTCGCAACGCAATTGGGACCTGAATGGACTGCACTTATTTTTTAAACGAAACAATCGTTTTTATCTCGCCTGTTCTTAATTCCGATGTTTCATCTGATTTCTTGAAATGACTGCAGTACTCCGATCCACAAAGACTTGAATGGACTGTACTTATTTCTTAAGTAATAGTCATGCCTGTTTCTAATTCCGATTTAGCTTCTAATTTCGTGACTTGACTCCGAATCGCAATTAAGGCTTGAACGGACATTCGTTTTTATGCCGTCCGAACATCTCATCATCTCAATTCCAATTTAGATTCGGATTTGTTGAAATGACTGACTGTTCTGACTACAATATCAAGAGTAGTTTTAAAAAAGAATAATATAAGAGGAAAGCTATCACGTTAAACTGCACAAAAATATCGAATTATAATCAGAATTGAAATCGGGTATTGGGAACAGAAATTGTAAACCAAAACCATAGTGTATGGAGGTACACCAGAAGTATTTTAATCGTCACATGTGAATGATACCGAGGAACATAAAATCGATCATAAGTCGATGCGGCTTTAAGCAGCTTTTTCTTAGCTCTTCAAAACTCCAGTCAGCTTTCAAGCGGTTCAACCGCTTATCCACTATCTTTTATCTTTTGTTTACCTTCCAGTCTTAACAATAAGCATAGCAAGTCGAGTATATCCAACCTCCGTAAGGGTGTAACACTGAAGACAACGACCAAGTGACAACTTCATGAACTATTCAAAGTGCTTGTCCCACAGGTGTATCCCACTGACTGCTCGTGGTAGAGCTTTAGCGAGCGAGTTTCAGTTTAGGGCTTCTGTACGTGGCATGTGGCATGCAGACTGCGGTCAGCTTGCACTCTAACCCACTTGGCTGGAGTGAAACAGCCTAACACTCTCTCTGTTCCTCTCTCTTGTCACCCTCTTCTGGTTAAACTGTAAAGCTGTCGCTATAGCGGCTTGTCAGCTGTCAGCATTGCGGCAGTCGCAAGTTCAGGAGCCGCACAGCTCGGTAGTAGCTTCCATTGTGGCAGTAGTTAAACTCATATCATTTGCTATTCAGTCTGTTGAAAGGTTGGCATAAACAATTCACTTGACTATTTTATATTGTTATTATTATATAATTGTCTGGCAATTTGATTTATTTAATGATAAATAAATGTCGCTTTGAAGGCGTCTGTTTAGAAGTTAATGCTTGCGTTTTGATTGAAGTTCGGATAAGCCAAATGCACGAATGAACTTGTTTAGCATTAGACCTTTAAAAGGCATAATGAATGACTACAAATTTGAATACTAACTAACTAAATTAGCAAGTAACTACTTAGCTAAGTGAGCAACTTATTTGCATAAACAAAATTTGCATTTTACGATTTTTAATTACTCGAATGTTGAAACAAGTTGCTAATGTGCTTTCTTTCTCTTTCTCTCTTTACAGGTATGTAGCAGGCTTTGGTCTCTTTCCACAAAAATAAAATATGCATAAATTTTAAATGTGTTTTTCGGGCCAAGCTGCAGGAGTGTTGAAATCAAAGCAAAAATAGTCAGGGCTGCCAAGAGGTTCTGAATCCAACCGAGTTTGGCACGAATATACCTAGTTTTTTCGGAATCAAAGTGAAGAACAAATGAACATATGCATTTTTTTTATCATTTCATATCCAAAACTAATCCGAATCACATTTTTGTGGTTCAGCTCAGGTGTGAATTTTAGTATTTTGCATTGAAATGTATAAAGAAAACAGAGCTTGAAAGTAATATGAAAATTTCAACCAATAAATATTTAAATTGAAACGGTTGGAATCGAAACGTACTACTTACTCTGTTTTTGTGCCAAGCAAATTTTAGACTCGAACACTTTTCTCATTAAAAACTCTTCGGAAAAATTTTTAGAAAGAATGTTAATTGAATTTCAAAAATAATAATGAATCAACGAAACCAATTCGATCTGGGATGTATTGAAACGAACTAGCAAAGAAACATTCTTCTAGATTTCTTATATGAAAACAACGCATAACTTAAGCTACTTTTACGTTTACAATGTTTATAAGTTCATATATAAATTCCTATAAAAAAGTGATTTTAATGGAATTCGAATTTGAAATTTCGCTGGAAAATTCATAATAAATAAGATCATCAAAGATTTCGTTAGTACATGGAACATAATTTAAAATGAACCCATAGGCTATAACCTGTAAGCCCTCGACAATAATTTCTGCGTTTTGCAGCCCTGCAAAAAAACACAACATTTTTAATATTATAATCTGATTTTGGCGAAACAGAAAAACAACAACATATAATCCACTAAAAAAGTAAAATAAATTTTATTAATTAAATTCTGCTCACACACACAAACACAAACACACTCGAAAGCAGCTTAAAATCACATTTTCACTAAGTTCACAGAAAGGCCAACAAAATGGCGTCCGCTATCAGCGTGGCCGTAAAGTTTCTGCCGTTTATTTGAACGGTTTTTGAATGCTTTTTACTGAAATTGTAGCCCGCAGCAGTTCAAACTTGTCAACAAGTGCAGAGAAACCCGCTTCCGCCGAAATTTAAAAGCAACTGAGAGTTTTTAATCAATACGTAACCGCGGGGCTTTTGTTAATAAATATTGTGATTCGCCCGAAAACAGCCCTCAAACACGCACAAATAGCCCCAAACGCCCCTCAAAGTGCCGTCAAAGCTGCTTTCAAACAGGAGAGATATGAATTAATATCATTTCATTGATGCTCGTCCTGTCAACGGCTCCAAAACTCAGCAATTTGTAGGGTTTGGCTTGCTGTCCTTTGCTGCCTTTTGACTTTTGAAGCCGTAAAGTGGTAGTACTCCCTTTTGACACCTGTCGAAGTGACCTTTTTTTTTAGGTAGGCAATTTATTTATTTTTTTAATTTGTTGACATTGCTGCCTCATCTTGATCCTTGAGCTAATATTTATTTTAATTTGTTTGCTTGACCAACAAAATAACTCATATTAATAGGCGAACTCACTACCGCACTCACTCCCGCACTCACGCCCACACTCACTCCCTTTAACCTTTTTGGCTTATTAAAAAATTAAGCCCCTTGTAAGAAACTAATTAAAGTACATATCTGGCTGGGTTCCATTTTGCTCTTTTGGTCTTTAAAAAAATTACAAGCCATAAACGGCTGTAGATAGATTACTGACCCATTTTCATGCGGCTTTGAAAATTGCCACAAATTTTCACAGCTTTTTGCAATTTTTCACCCATGTTTTTTTTTCTTTTGAGTAAGTATTTTCTCTATCAACAATTTTTGTTGTTTTTGCTACTCTTTCTCTGCTTTCTCTGCGACTTTTTCATTTACTTTATGTAATGTGCTAGTAACAGTTTTTTGTGTGTGTTGTTAGCCAACAAAAAAGAAGAGGAAGAAGCAGAAAAGGTCGCTTTTTACCCTATTAAATGTGTTTTTTTAGAGCAAAATTTAAAGTCGGAGAATAGTCGAAGATTGTAACAGTTGTGCACTTTAAGGCAGTTCCTTTTATGGCTTTTGACAGTTATTCCTAAGGATTCGCTAGTTAAAGTGCTTTATTACTATAATATTGTTTGCAGTGCTGAAAGTAGCTCTTTAAGAGAGTGAATGTTTGCAGAGGAGTCGCTCCTTTTGCTTTTGGAACCCTTATGTGAAGGCTTTTCCTTGTATTTATTTAGCAATTTATATTCCTATTTATCATGCTATCTTATAAGTGACAAATATTTGAAGACAACTCTTATTAATTTATTGCTGACTGTAACAGTTAAAAAAAAAAAGTTACAAATTCATATACAAAAATGTTTTTAAAATTGATTAGTTTCGAAAATTACTGCTTCAGAATAATGTTTAACCCTCAAAAGCCCAGTCCCACCTTTAGACCGACTTCACTAAAATAGTCACAAAAAATACACAAAAATTTCCAAAAATTCGACATTCCGAGAGCTGCGAAGTCAACAAATCTGATATTACTCTGCAGATAAAATGTCAGTCGAATTAAAGCTAATTAAGTATCACTTCAATGTCTTCGAGATTCGAGAGCCAGAGGAACATAGAACTGACATTTAATTACTCTAAACTCGAGTTACAGATTCGAAAAGAATCTTGTGTGAGCAGATGTTTAAGAGTTCACTTTGTCGTGATAAATATGAACCGTTTTTGACCGCTAACCCTAATCTTGGGCCTAAAACCGACACGTACGCAGTCACGATCGGTTGGAAAGACTGGCAACGAAAGATAGGATTTCGCATGCATGTTTATTGAAGGATTTCGGTAGAACCACTCGTAAATCGTCACCTGTGGTGTGATAGAGAGGTAGACGAAGAGAATTCAGGCTTATATTAGGTTGTTGTGTTAAACCAAGTTTTTAGAGATATCTCAGCTGAATGCTTTACATTTGCTGGGATTCCCAAGACGAGTCAAATATTTGCTTTATTAACTCTATTTATCAATTCAATTAATCTATGATTGATTTGCAGTATTTTTATGCATATTTTTGTTATATTTAACAAGTCAGCTTACATAATTCAATAGTTATTCTCAACCTTGTGAAACCCGACACATATTAATTGCAGCTTCTCAAATTGGAAGTTATATAAATCGCTCATTTCAATCAAGTTTGATTGATTTCAGGGTGGTTTACAAATTAAACGTGTACACGTAACTCAGACAATACCTACAGCCATTAGTTTTACGTACTGTGTGACCGCAAAACGCAGAGCAAGAAAATGGCCGACAGAGAAAATTAGGTCAAGTAAACAATGAAAATCATCAGACAACGGGCAGAGTTGAGTAGCCGGATGAGGCTGTGAACAGGAAGAAGAAGAAGCACAGTAAGAATAGGCTTGTGGCCAGAAGTCGCAGCCGGAAAAGCTACCCCTAATGGCATAATCTTCACTAATTTAGCGCTCATTAATTTCTAGCGCCAATGACGACGTTGCCGGTTTTGTTGTTGTCCTGGTTGTAGTCCTTGTTGTTGTTGTTGTTGTTGCTGATAACACACAAAACGTAATTGAATTAAAAGTGGACCAAGCAAAAGAATAGAACTAAGAACAAAAAGCCTTGCCTGGCGGCCATCAACAAAACAATCATAAACATCAACATCCTGCGTGTGTCCTTTAGCTGTTTTTTTTACGTTTCCCTTTTTCTTGACGTCTTTTGTTGACTGAATTGCTTTGGCTTTAATTAAAATTGCATAATCAGTTGTGTTTTGGGGCGAAGTGAAGTGGAATGCAAGCAAATCGAATGTGTATTTTGTCCGCCATTTTGTATATGCTGTCTGCTGTAACAAAATGGCTGCCTAGCTAACTACAGCTAATCAGCTCAAAGTGCCCATTTTAGGTGCCTGCTCAAGCAATTGCCATTTGCGCTGATCCTGCGCTCAAACACAAAAAGCTTTTTGCCACATTTTATTGTAATTAGATGGAACTTGTCTGCCGCACTTGAAGCCAGCCGCCATTTTGACTTGCGTCTGGCCTTAATGGCAGTCATATCATCAACACTCTATACGAAAAAATGCTTTTGCTGCTGCTAGACAAATGTTAACTCTGCGCTTTTGTGTTTTCTCAAACTTTCTGTCGAACATTGGCAACTCTTGCCTAATTTTTTTTCTTTTCCGGTTGCTCAGCAGTTTTTAATTGAATTTGATGGCGCGGTTTGTTTTAGCTGAAGTCAAGTCAAGTCGCAAGTTAAACGATGTTAGCTCTATGCGCATTCATTTGCATTTTCACAATTTCCCAGGCTTTGTGTCTTCCGTCGACGCCATTTTGTTGGCATTTGAATTTGAGTTTTCGCCGGCAATTGTTAAATGCAATTTGCCTTGTTTGTCTTGTTAGTTGATTGAGTGTGGATCTAAGCTGAAAAGTTGCGTCAGCAGTTGGCTTAAAAGTTTGTGGCCAATATGAGATATTATGGCCACACAAAGTTTTAGTTAAAAACTTTACGCAACTTTATCAGCTATTGGCAATATGGTTGATATTGAGCATGAGAAATAGTTGACCACAAATATTTGCTATTTACGAGTTTAAAGATAAATAGCAATATATATGTGGTAAAATTTGTAAACGTACAAAGGAAAAGTTTTTATTAAAATATGAATATGTTCAAAGCAGTTACATCTTATTGCACATACAGGACAACAAACTGGAACACATTTTGAGTAAGTTACAAGCCAATCAACTACTACTGTCTAAAACAATGTTGGGTGTAACTCGAAAAATATTTGTTGTGGAAGTGATAGGTACTTCAATGTAGTCAAATTTCCTTATCAATTCACGGAGTAGAATAGATCGATGTCAGGTGGGCCAACATCATGGCAATTTTTTGATAAGTTCGATCACGGATCAACTCACGACATTGAAAAATTAGAATTCTTTGACATTCAAAAAAAAGATTTTGGAACAGACACTAGCAACTGGCGAAGTTCGATCCTTATCGTTTACAGATCTCAATTGTCAGTTTTGGAACTTTGTCGAAGACTTCACGAAATGGTCTCCGAAGAAAGATTTTGGAACACTCTTTAGCGACACTATCAACCGTCAAAGCTCGTTCCTTGGCGTTTTGAGATCTCATTTCTCAGGTTTGGAACTTTGTCGAAGACTTCACGAAAAGGTCTCAGAAGAAAGATTTTGGATTTTGATTTAGAGACACTTGCAACTGACGAAGCTCGATCCTTATCGTTTACAGATCTCATTTATCAGTTTTGGAACTTTTTCGAAGACTTCACTAAAATCTTTCGAACACTCTTTAGCGACACTAGAAACCTTCGATCATCGATCATTGACGTTTACAGATCTCATTTGTCAGTTTTGGAACTTTGTCGAACACTTCACGAAAAGGTCTAAGAAGAAAGATTTTGGAACACTGTTTACAGACACTAGCAACCGTCGAAGCTCGATCCTTGACGAAACAGAACCCATTCAGTTAGTTTTTGACTTTTTTTGAGGACTTCAAGAAAATTTGTCTCAAAAAGAAAAAAACAAGCCCAAACTATTAAGCTTTCTGTCAATCCTAAATCGAAAAAACTGAAAATCTGCAGCAATTTTTGTTTGTCATATGACAAAAAAGCCAAAGGAAATAGTAAAAAGAAGTACAAGTAAAATAACGTGCTGGGACGAAATCATTTAAAGTTTTCTGTTTGATACTTAAAATCTAAATGAGACTAAAGTAACATTCGTTCTCTGAAGTTTAACTCAATTTCTTATCGTACTTCTAATTTTTAAGTTGTTTTGCGAGGTTAGAGTTGAATCGAGAGCCTTTGGGTCAATTCTGATGGCGGAATACATTGTCTTTTGAGTTTTTAATTAATGCTTAGAAAATAATGCATTTCTATAAATACCGTTATTTTGTTGTTATGTCCTTAGTTTTTAACCAAAATTGAAGTAGCTTGTTGCTGTGATCAATTTACATTCACAATTAGTATTTTTCTGGTATTTTTGGTGATTTTGACAAAATATTCAATCTACCAGGTGTGGGCATATGAAACCGGTAATGACATCTAGCGGGTGATAGCCGAATATTTATAAGTTTCCAAACTGAAGCAAATGTCATAATTACTTCATTTGGTATCTGTAAACAATTATCAGTTGTCAGTTTGTCAAGTTTCATACAACAACGAATTTTTTTCCGTGCTTAAAAATGTCGAATTACGTACCTACAAATCACGATATGCGGACACAATAGATTTTGTTGTTTCATTTGAAGAAATCGGCGTTAGAATCGCCGGTATTAAAAACTAAAAATTTCTGGCATATTACCTAATTAAATTGACCCCTTTGGCCAACTTTCAAATGACATTTGCAATGTATGGTATTTTTCTAGTATTTTATCTAAAATAAGTTTTACTTTTCGCACTAGTTGCGCATATTCCTCTCTTGTATGCATAATCTGGTATTTTTCTGCTTTTTCAACTAATTGAATTAGCTTATCTATTCCTTTCGCTCATTTTGTGTGGTCGCCTTTGGCATGTCACTGTCGTACTCCCGCTCCGCTACTGTCTTTCCCTTTTATAACTACACGTCCGCTCCCTCACTCTCTATGTGAATGAGACCACAGCAATTTATATGAAAATAGTTGAGAGCATGAAAATGTTAAAAATATTGCAGGTAAATTGCAATTTCTGTCGTTATTTTAATATAAATTCTTGAGCTGATTGTTATGTAACTACTGAAAATTGCAATTGCAAACACTTTAGAGAAAAAAAAGGGGTTTTACCAGCAACTGCTTTTGCCCTAAGTTCATTGACAAGGTTTATGTTAGTACAAGCAAATCTCAATGGGTTGTCACATGCATTTCCGTCGCATAGACACAGGCGTAACCCCAACCATGTCTATGCCCATCTCTGACAGCATTTAACCCTCTGTGGCCGTGCACATTGTATTGTTTTCAAAGTCACATTTAGCATTTAACCTTTCATTTTCAAAACAATTGCGTCTGCTTATAAAAAATGAATTCGTACATGAAATGCATGAAACACAAATGAAACGAATGCGAGGACACCGAGTACCAAGGGTTGTACCGCAGTCATTCAGTCATTCAGTCAGTCAGTCAGTCAGTCTGGCAACAGGCAACCTGCGGTGACTGTCAGCATACAATGGCTAAAGTAAACATTTCAATGTGAGGAGCGAAGGGAGAGGTCGAGCGACAGTGCCCGGGGGGAGTGGAGCTGAGGTTCGTCAGGCCATTCAAATTAAAATGTATAAAACAGAGGCATGCGGCGTGGCAAATGTTAAAAAATATCTATGTTGGCATGCCGGGCATATTCCCAAAAGCAATAACGATGACAGCCGCCTTGATGAGCAGCCAGTGGGAATCGCAGTGTATGAGGGGGAGTAAGACATTGGGAGGGAGCGAGGGAACACGAGCTGCAGCGTGTCATTCCTTCACATACATGTAGGTAAACACGTATATCAAGGCTGCAAGCCATGTAATTTATGCAAGGAGCTCCGGTTCAGGGTTTTGCATATGTGTCAAAGCTATGGCTTTGGTTCCGTAAGTATTTCATGGGAACCTTTGATTCAAGGTTCAGGCGCGAAAAGGTTGTTTGAAGAGATTTGAGAATGCAAAAAGAGCGATGTTAGATCAAAGTATGTAAAGTTACTGGCCTTTAAAATTTATGAATCCCTAACAACAGTTTCCGGAGAATGTAGTATCTTTCTATATAGCGCTGACCACTGCTCGCTCACTGAGAAGTTCGATTGAGGACCGGGACTCCCGCAGCTAAGATAGTTATAGTGCAATCTGACCCGAGGAATATCTCCGAAGGCAAAGGAGGACTCGCTATGGTGGGTATGAGAAAAAGTAGAAGAGTGAAGAAAATCGAAAAAGTTGACGAATAGGAAGATAGAAAGGATGACGACAATAAGGAGGTATATTCTCTAAGACGATAAATATGTCGAACAGGAATAGTAACCGGAAGAGGAATATGAATGCAGACGAATAAGTTAAGGTAAATAATCGATGAGGAAGCGGCTGGAAAAGGCGAAGCGCATGAAGAACAAGAAAAGTTAGAGGAATCAGAATATAACCAAAAACGAAGAGGTTGAATCATCTTACGAAAAAGAAGGGGCTGAAGAAGACGAAGATGATGACGAATAAAAAGATAGGGAAAAATGACCAGAAGAGATTTTACTGAGACACCTTCACCAGGGCAAAGAAATATTCTTGCTGCTTGTTCAGTTGACTGAAAGGACATTCAAATAAGGTAGATTTTGAGCGGTTCTTACACAAAAGAAAGGTTTCCATGACATTCGGATATGTATGAAAATATTTTTTACTTAATGCATTTTATGCCTTACAATCTCTCCTAATACCAATCTAAAAAATAGAAGTTTCGACAAGCTTAGGCTTCGCAATCACCTTCAATTTCAATGCAAAGCTTGATTTTAGTGCATTTCTCCCAAAAATATGACTTGTATCAAAACTTCTGAGCTCTGAAAAATTGGCTTTCACCTGCATTTCGCCAAAATGTATGTTTCGTCGAAAGCTGTTTACTCAAAGATAGCTCTTGTCACCATTAAATTTACTTGTAATTGACTCGAAATACTGATTTCAAAACCTCTGTAATACCTATACATCTTCAATATATTGTGCAAAAGAGTTACCTTTACTTTCCCCCCAATTATCCCTTAAATGCTTTAATTGAATAAAATTCATTATATTTTTATATAGTTATAAAACTTATGCGCACTAAATTTGCTACGAAGAGCTTTAACAAGCATTTTGTCAAAATTTTTGACATAAGCTATTTTGCTGCTTTGACATTTTAATTTGCTTGGATTTGTAGTTATTGCACCAATTTTTATTCAAATTTTTTTGGAATTGGCTTTGGTTTCTATATGTAACGAAAAGAGCGATGGATCTACGTACGAACCGCTTTGTTTCAGCTCTGTTTGCAGCCCTGATGTATGCACTTTATTTGTAAAGAAAAAGTTGTCATGTTTTGCTTTCAATGTTGGCATGTCATTTGCGCTACTCACACAGATACACGCGCACACACTCGTAGTGAGATATTAAGAGTCACTCTCAATGCATGCCACATAACATAACTCTATGGCTAACATTTCAATACAGTTCAGTTCAGTTGAGTTTGATGTGCAAATTTGATTTGAGTTGCATGGCAGATATTACGCATACGCCGAGTGCGCTCAGTTGACATATTTCTAGCAAATGCACACAGATACCCACATATATGTATATGCCACAGTGAGCTGAGTCATGGCATGCCTTTGTGGACGGTCTCAGTGTTTATAACTTTGTCTGTTACAAAGACAAATGCAGGCACATACCTGTGCACGGGAGAGAGGCAGTGGGAGAGAGGCAGTGGGAGAGAGTGCAGTCTCTGTAGGGTTTTTATACCCTGTATAAAAAGTGTAAAGGGGTATTATAGATTTGTCCAATGTATGTAACAGGCAGAAGGAGACGTGGCAGACTATATGTTCCATGGGCAAAAATGGTCAGGAGCAATAGTCGAGTCGATATAGACATGTCCGTCTGTCCGTGTTGTCGCACCGTTCTCGGAGACTGTAAGAGCTGGAGCAAAAATTTTTTCACCAAAAGATGCACATATGCCGGGAAAAATATGAGCTTGTCGATTTTGTCGATATCTTACCCCCTTCTCCCGTGACAGATTTGCGCGGTTTACAACCGCTCCGTTCAATCTATCGTTTCGAAACTCGACAGAGGTGTGCGTCGTGTTTATGTGCATCTATGTTGGATAAATCGGATGAATGCATCAAAAGTTATAGACAAAAATATGCTAATTTCACCCCCCCCCCCCCCAACGCCTGTAAACTATGCCAAAAATCCACTACGTGCAGATATGGATACATGTGAGCTAGAGTTACAAAATTGGGTGTGGAGACTCGTGTGACCCTAATCGTTAAAACTGCATTCACCTTTTTTCAATGGAACCGATTTACCTTAAAACCTTACCTTACCTTACCTTAAAATTGTTACAGACATGCATATATGTATTTTTGATCTTTGTTACAAAATTCAACGACATTGGCCCAAGAATACTGGAGTTATGTGTATAAAAGTTATTTTTGCCTTCATAATAGCCAACGTCCCAATAGGAAAACTTGTCAATTGGAACTTCCAAGCAGAAAAATGTTTACAGGCATATCGATCTTATGAAAATAGATATAGTTCCGTTACCATTTTACCGTATTTGGGGTTTATAAAGAAAAAGGGTACAGGGTATTCCACTGTCGGGCACCGTCATGACTGTTTGCATCAAAATTTTGTAACTATGTATGTGTGTGTGTGTATGTATGTGTGTGTGTGTGTGTGTGTGTGTGTGTGTGTGTGTGTGTGTGTGCATGATGTTTGTTGTTGTTTGCTGTTTTCATTTGCGCTGGCATAAAACTTTTGCATACTTTATGGCGTCACATATGCAAGCTCTTACTTTGTCTGTCTGTGTGTGTGTTTGTGTGTGTGTGTGTGTGTGTGTGTGTGTGTGTGTGTGTGTGTGTGTGTGTGTGTATTGCACGACAAGTGCAATAATATCATAAGCACAACAATAACAACAAGCAGTACGTGCGCTTACCACAGAGCTACGTAGCTTTGGTTGGGCCTGAAGTTGGTTTTGCCTCTCGGGTTTGTAAGTTCACAAAACCCATAAGTGTGGCAGTCCCAGCACAACTGCACCACACCGTCCCCTACACTCTACGACCCTCTGCCACTTGAGCTGCTGCGTTATGTGATTAAGGATTTAATTTTTGCGGCTAAAGCAAACATATGGTTGTCCTTGCTCAGTTACACAGGAACTCAACTCGGCTTTTGTTATGCCCTGAAAAAGTCATTAGGCTCTGGCATTTCACTTAAGTGCAAGCACATCCTGTCCAGAGCTTTGCAGTTACACACTGTCTCATAGTTGGTTTAAATTGATTTAAGCGCAAAATAATGTGGTTACGCATACGCACAGTGGGCCACAAACAACTATAGGCGCTGCTGCCTGCCACTCAAGCACTGCAGCGCATTTTAATTGAATTTTCTGCTAGTGTCAAAGCAAATTTGAATGTCATCATCAAAGTGAATTGCCTTTGCCACAGCACGCAGCAGACATTGAAAATGTTGCAAGTCATCTGGCGCCCATTTTTAAGCGCTTTTAAATTTATTTACTGCAAGGCAACAATAACAACAACAACAACTACTATAGGCAACAAAAAGTGAGTGCTAGACGACAAGGACAACGACAAGCAGCAGCAACACACATACATAAATTTACGGGCGTTACGTGTGTATGATGACAGCGCAGACAGACAAACGGACGGAGGGACAACGAGTCGGACAGCTAGACGGAAAAAGCGGCGACACATGTGGCTGTAACGGTTGTTACAACAACTACTCTAACAATAACAGCAACAAGAACGACAACCGAACAGGAGACGTTGACAAATTGATTGCATTCTTTATTTCTCTGTTGGCGCACAACACATGGCGTATGCGTTATATTTTTTATGTGCAAGTGTCTGGGCGGGATTACCCTTGATTGAGAGCCTATTCATTTTGGTCTAATGTTAACAACACATGGTTGGAGCTGTAGTACAGCACACAAAGTAAGTTTTTAAATAAAAATGTAACGGAAATCAAGTGAAACACTAGCAGAGATCGAATGCTTGATATAACACAGCTTAAGACGTAAATTAAAGAGAATTAAATAGTAGCATTTTGTGTTATACATGTTACTCGTTACAACAGTAGCGGAAATCTAAGTGCAACGCTTTGCCTATGAGAAAACATGCAAATAACGAATATGTGTGTCCTTGTCAGTTTGTATTATTATATTATTATTATTGGTAGTAAAAAATTTGATAAAATGTAACGGAAATCAAAGTGAAATACTCAGTTGTTATATGCGGCTATCAAATTAATAGGCAGGCTAAAAATAAAGAACACATTAGTCCTACGAAGTTTGTCAATTGTGAAGTCTTGGCAGAAACTTTCTTAGACAACACAAAGTATGAAAAGAACTGTAACGGAAATCAATGTGAAACGCCTTGATTATAGTGATACAGATATAGAGCGAATATGAGAAATAACCAGGGCTAAAGAAGATTGCTCGTTAGCGTAGTAGAAAATTTTAAAAATTTAAACGGAAATCAATGTGAAATGTGGAAATTTTTGAGACGACACAGCCTTGGCCAGGAAAGTAGCTCAGTAGAAATGTGCAGCCAGCAAAGGGTGTCTTGTAAATGGAAAGGAATGGTTTTATTTTTAAATCGAACGTTTTGAGTCAAGGTAAATTTTTTTTTCACTATCTCAGAAGGATGACGTTTACCAGTTTAAGAGTATACTAGTTTAACAGTATACTAGTTTAAGAGTATAACAGTGACAAAATTAAACTGTATAACAATATTAGTTTATAACAGTATAACAGTTAAACATCATAAAAATGTAAATTTATAACAGAATAAAAGTATAACATTTTAATAGTAGCATAGTTTATAAGCGGAACAGTTTAATAGTAGAATAGTTTAACAGAAAAACTGTTTGTTTAAATGTATAACAGTTTCATCCATAACTTCTGCCTTATCTACAGAAGTAACTATGCATTTATCTATCTAACTTATTGAAGTGTATGCGTACTTCATCAAACTCCATTTTATCTTCTCTTACTGTTTTTTACACATTGTTAGACGCAGTTGATTGAGTTTTAAGTGTACTTTTATGCCAGTATTATGTTTTCTGTTGGTGTTGCTGTTGTTCTTGCGACATTTTCAATTAAAATGCAAAGCTAAAGTGGGAAAAGGCAAGTACAAGTGATAGATTGCCTATATGAGCATGAAATTCACATTTTTAAAAACAAAATGAAGATGACACAAAGGTAGTGCAGGCTACAACAGTTTGTTAAGAAATTAAACCATTTTCTAGCTGAATAAAGACAAAAAGTCCATCAATAAAAGCAATTTCGGCTTTAAGTTAAAGGTAAAGCTAAAAATGTTTTGCTCAATCTGATTATTTACAATTTTTTTTCTTTAGAGAGTCGCATAAACTTGGTCAAAATTGTAAAGAATCGCAAATTTTTGGTCATTTTGAATTAAATTGAATAAAAAAAGTTAATCTTCTTCTACTTACTAACTGGCCATTACTACCCGTTACTAGGTTACTGCCAATTTTAGGTTATTTGGAGCGCTTTTCCACACCGTAATACTAAAGGTAGTTAGTTCGCCCTCTTAGTTAAATTTCCTATGGAGACATGGCCTACCCGCTTGTCACCTGCATTGAAGTCCTTCCTCATATTTTTTCCGCCAATACGCCTTCGGTACAGCTGTATGTTCGTCTTTCTATCAGACGTTGGAAAATTAGATCGTTCCCGCATCCAAGAGTTGAGAGGAGAAGGATGGATACGTTCTCCTCCAACTTTGCCATTAAATTTACCCGGGACGATTCAAATTTCATGTGTTGTCCAGTAAACATATACGGTCTCGAATTTAGCGTAGCATCTTTAGTTGCATGGTCCGTATACTCTTTTGAAGGTTACTTGTAAATCAGGCTGATTAAGAATTTAGCCTTTCTACAGATTGTTACGAGTCTTTTATTTACTAGTGTGAGCCTAGAGACACGGTGGCGTAGTGTTCTTCTAACAACAGAACCGAATCCGAATTCACGGCTCTGCATATGGTAGCTATAGTAGATCTTACAGTCTTCTAACTCCACTGAATGAGTTGAATTTTCAATTTCAATTCGGTTGGAATTGAGAAAATGATATGCTTTTGCTTATTTCTATTGAATAAAAATATCTATTTTAGGTAACAAAAGGCACCAAGATAATGTTTTGAGGACCTCAAATGTCGCTTGTTAGTAATGAATTTTCAAAAGTTTGCAGATTTCTTTAAATATGGAAAATGTGTTACACTTCTTCAAACATAAAATCCCCTCGACGCAGTTTTTACGCCCTCTTACACTTGCAATCAAAAGCCATTTAGTATAAAGAAATATATAAATAAAATCATATGCCAAATGCCTTGAAAATTTCATTTAATTACTTTGCCATCAGCTGTCAGTGCATTTCATATTATAAGACCAACTGTTTTTGACAGTAGAAGATGTGAAAAAAAGAAAATCCATTTTCCATATTTTCTATGCCCTCGCATTTATAATTCATCATTAATAATTCATAAATGAATGCACTCTAAAAGCAGAAGGCAAAAAATACTTATATAAAGTATACGCATTTTTCAGTTCATTGCACAAAGCAAAAAAAAAAAACTTGACAGAAACTCTTATACAACAAAAACGATAATGATTAATTCATTATTTATTTACAATCAAAAATCAGCAAAGAAAAACATGTTGAGAGTAATGCCGGGCTTACACTGGGGCACACAGCGTCACACTTAGCTGTCATACGGGCATACCTCAGTGTCAACAGCCAACCCGTTGGCACAGTTACTAAATGTCACACGAACGAATATATTCTCAGTGTGAACACAAGTAATCGTTTGGTGTCATGGTGTCCTTGTGACAGTAGATGGCGCATTTTGGAGAAGAAAATGTGTCAACGCAGTGTAAACAACAGTGTCATAAAAGTGGTTCAAACAATTTTCTGCATATCGAACATGCTGGTTCTTTTTTACACTGTGACAATAAAAACGTTTGTTTGTGCGTTGAATTAAAAAAAAAATATAGCTTATTAAAATACAAATTTAAAAAAAAAGTGTATTCAAAGAATAATAATGTTCGTGTGCGCCGTATGGTAATAATAGTGACATGTACATTAAATGTTCGCTCTCGTATGACTCTTTTCGTAGTTCTTGTTCACGAATTTGTTCATTGTTTACTTTTTGCGAACTTCTGGCCACAGCGTCATACAGTCATACTGTACATATCAATTTGCTCTGTCCCAGCCATGTGACTCATAATTTGTGTGCCCCCAATGTAAACACTTGCCACATGTGACAGCCATTGGCACACACAGGCACACGTCACACTGTCATAGTGTCATAAAGTGACATCACCCGGCATCACTCTCACACAGCATATAGACAACGCCTGCAGGTAGGCAATACTTATGCTCACAAACAGCTGTGTGACGCCGAGAGCTTTTGCACAAGAAACTGTAAATTAAGACGCAGCTCTCATTCCGCTCTTGCTGTGCTTTATTGGCAGCGCGTGGACGTGTAAAAAATTGGCTTGTTTCTTTCTATTTTTTTGTTGCTTCTCTTTTAGCTCTCACGCATCATCTGTCAGTTGTTGTTGTTGTTGTTATTCTGCCGCCGCACAGTGGATCCAACTGACCTTTTTTTCGGCAAAAATCATAACTTTTGAGGGAGCAAAGATATTTTCAAAGTTAAAAATGCATGTAACAGAGAATTCCTTAAGCTTCTGCGATAGACTGCGATAAATAAGCTGTGTATAGAGGGTACTTCAAAAAACGGCAGTAAAGTTCGATATTAATATATAATATAACTTCCTCAAAAGTTATGATTTTCACCGAAAAAGAAGTAATTTAGATCCACTGTGCGTCACTGTTAATATTATGCAAGCAGCCGTCAACCCTCCCACATAAATATGCATAGGAAATGCCTAAAAGTTAATTACCGTCAATGGCTGAGTGGCTGGATGACTGCCTCTCTCGCTCTCTTTGCCATTCTCTGGTTGGGGGGACGGATGGGGGAGGGTGGCTTTGCCTATGTAGGCGTTATGTGTTTTTTGAAGGGGGCGTTGATTTTAATTTATGGCAGACAAACTTTTGCTCACCCAAACAAAGCAAATACATGGCCAAGAACTTATATGAGTGAGTGTAGCTGGGTGAGTGAGTGTTGGTAATTTAATATTCATGACTGTGTTAAAATCAATGTGAGTAGCTGGAATTTAATGGCTCCGTCTCTTATAGGTAAAACTTCATACTTGCTGTAATCTAATTAGCAATATTTTATATTTAATGGCAAGGGCCAATTTTAATTGAATGTCTATTTACTGCTCGTACAGTAGAGCCTGTTAAATTGGCAGCAGTGACAAATCGTTGGGAGAGATTGTACAGCAATTGAATATTTTTGAGTATATAAAAATCTTCGATTGCCAACATTTTGAAAAAGCATGACAGCTTTCTCTTCAGTTAGAGACTCATAAGATTGATGTTGTGGCTGAGAGAATTCTATCAATTTAAGCTAAATTCGCAACATATTGTTTTCAATTTTTTGTATAATGTATTGAACTTCTTATATAATTTACATATGTACAAAGAATTTTGTGATAGAACTAGCATTTAACAAATTGTTTTCATGTTTATTTATTATTTCTTGAACTTCCGAAAACATTTATATAGTAACAAAGAATTTCATTGAATTTGGTTCAAAACATAAACTTTACTTCTTAGCAAAATTCCTTTAATTTTCCTTAAAATGCACATCGCGCCTCACAGATTTTCAACACCTAAGATATAACAGCTATTTTTTAAAACTCGAAGTAATGGCAAGCTCAAAGGTTATATTTTCTGGTTTTCGTCAATTCGTTACAAAGAAAACAAAATAGTTGCGAATTTCAAGTTTCTCACAAATTCTCCCCGAATTCATCAAAATTAGAAGTGCAAATTACGCTTTCCCTCATTTGTACGCACACACTGTAGCTTAGACTTTGTTTGTACTCTTCTAAATCTTGCTTCGGTTTGGCAACCCTTTTCCCATATTACTCACTCCCTCTTCATAATTACCCACATAAAATTAAAGGTTTTGCACATAACTTTAAAGCATAAATTTAGGAGCTGCTTAATGTGCGGGCGCCTTGTTAGCACTTTTTTTTTTTTGATTTGGGTTAGATTTGAATTTGAAGTTGCTCTTTTGACACACTCACACACACACTCTTTTGCACACACACATGAATGAGTGCTTGCCCATTTGGAATTTGAATTACAAATGAATTCGGTTTTTTTTTTGTATGTTTGTTATTGTTGTTGACTTTAATTAGCTGAGATTTGTTTTTGTTTCGCATTGCAATAGCAACAAAAACAACAAAGTTGTTTGTTCCGTACATTATTGCAGTCAAAGCAAATGCAAAAGTACGCTTTGTAATTTGCCAAAGACTAAGCCAGAGAGCGGAAAACTCTAATGGCACTAAGGCTAAATGAAAAGTCAAGCTTTGTGAGTTTTCCCTTGCCAAAAGAGCTAGCTTATGGATAGAGTCATTTGCCATTTTCCACGCACAAAAGTGGAAAATTGTGTTGCTACCAAGCAGTAGTAGGCGAACGCTGTGGGCGTGGCACGTTACAACCCACTCATTATGTGACTCAAGCGACAAAACCGCAACGAATCGATTTACCCTGCTGCGGTTTTTCTTTTTCACTTGTTTGTTAGGGGAGCTCAACTCATACAGGTGGAAAATGCGCAAAAATTCATTGTGCAGAAAAGTTTTTTAGAATTTTAAACATGGGTACAAATACCTGAACAACAACAAACAAACAGTGGAAACTTTGGAGCCAAAAGCCGTTACAGCTGCCGCAGCTGTTGCGCTTTGCTGGCGGCAAGAAGCGGAAGCAGCGGCAACTACAACAGCTACAAAAAAGTGTATTAAAATGTAAGGCGCTGCTTTGCGAATACACTGTACCTTAAGGATAAGGACTATGTGATTAAAATAAGTTGGATTTAGAGAAAGTACTAAGATGATCAGCTAAATTTGGCATAGCTTGAAACTACATCGGATTCGATTGTAAATTCCGAATTCGAAATTAGTTAGCAAACTCGAAGGTTACTTAAAACTTGAATCAGATTCGATTGGTTCAAAATTGGTTTTTACTTGCTAAAAACTAGCAAACAGCTTTGGCGCACAGCGTTTAGCTGCGAGGGACTTTAGTATGTTGGCTTGTCCGTCTTAGGACTTTAGGATACTTCGTGTAGCTGCGATAGTCTTTAGTATGTCTGCTTGTCCGTTTTTGTTTGTTCGACTAAAGTCTTGCATACAGCCTTAGGGCAACGTTTTTATAGATTTCTGGAATGCAGACTAATAACTATCAGACAGCTTGAAAACATTGCTTGTAGCTGTAAGAGTCTTTAGTATGTCTACTTCTCCTTTCTTGAAAATTTACGGACTTTCACCTAAAATCTTTTAAACGGTCTTTAGTATGTCTGCCTGTCCGTCTTCGTTGTTTTTCTGACTGTTGATAAGGACGCCTTTCCTTGTAGCTATTTTTCTATAATATGTCTCTTTTTAGTCGATCTTGTTTCTTGACCATCTCTTTCATTCTCTCTCAGCCTCGTCTGTTTATTTGTCTCTCTTAATGCACGAATACCGCTTTCTCTTCCTCCTCCTTTCGGTCGGAATATTCCGAATTTTCCTATAGGTTACTTTTTATGCTAATCGTTTTTCAGCGCATCTTACATTCGGTATATCCCGAATTTAAGAATCTGTACACTTTTTTGTTGCACCCCAAGCTGTGCTCAGCTGCTTGGAAAGCCAAAGCAACAACAAGAGTCGAAACAAGAAAAACAACAAAGCCAACCTCAAAGCGACGTCACAAAACCGCAACAAAAAAACTCCGAAAAAGAAAGAAATAAAACCACAAATTTTATGAGCATGTCCTAAGTGCGCTTGCTTGTCGTTGTGCCTGTTTTATGCACTTTTTGAAAATTCAACCAAAAATTAGGCATAAAATATTTAAATTCAAATTTGGCATAAAAGTCTTTTGCCTACTTTAAGGCGCCTTTCATTTAAATTTGCATTTTTGCGCAATTTGTTTGATATTTGTTGCCTGTCTTTACATAACTTCTTGTTTTATGTTATTTTATGCATTTGCTTTTATTACCAATTTGACTTTAGAGCTCCACTCTCAACCCCCAAAGTACAGTCGCCCCAAACCGTTGCGTCGTTAGCCGAATTCGCTTTCAGTGTTTGTTTTGGCTTGCAATTTGGCTTTTGCTGCGCGAAACACTTGAGAAATCTCATCTTTTCTTTTTTTTTTGGGTTTCTTTTATACGGTTTTTGGGCGGTTTGTTGGCATTGAATGCGTTTCCGGGTGAAGCGAGGGCGCTGTACGCCGTATCTATGGGCTAGCCCCGCTTGTTAAACAAATGATAATTTATGCAAATGTCTCTAGTTGGCAGGAGAGTCTTGGCCAAAAACTGTAGACCAAAAAAAAGAAGAGGAGAAAGCAGAAATTCTGCTGAGTACTGCAAAAAGCCAAAAGCCTTTCTCTTCATTTGTTTTCGCTTTGGCCATTTTCTTTGCATACACTTTTGACTGTTGTCGCTTTCATTTTATTTCGTTTCGTTTCGTTTGCTGCTTGTTGTTTTTTCCTTTTCCTTACTCCCACTCTTCGTCTCTGTCTCTTCTGCTGACATGCTTTTGTCATTTATTTTGTTTATCTTTGCGTTTGCTTTTTATAACAAATTATTATTATGTTTTATGTAGTATAAAGGGCATTTGCTGAGCCAAGCGGTTTGTGTTATGTGATAAGGCGCAAACCTTAGTGCTTCGGGGCACTAAATCACACACACACCAAGCGCACACTCACGCACACTCACGAACACTCACGCACACTCACGAACACGCACACACACACACAGCCAAACCAAACTTAAATATAAGCAGCAGCTTATGCCATTTTACTTTTGAGTAATGAGCTGTTTTTATCATGCCAAAAGGTATTTTTTCGACAGTTAATGATACGTTTTTGAGAGATTCTTTCATGTTGCTTTCGTTAAGGACTCTGCTCATTGTTGTTCTTGCTGCTCATAATGAACACAAACTGCTGAGTTAGTTGATGCCACATAAAGGTTTTTGTGTAAAAAAGGTCAACTCTATATATAAATGTGTGTGTGTATAGGTGTCGGTATTGTATATGAAGAGTTAAGCAAGCCGAAAGGTGTTCAATACACTTTGTCAAATTTTGGGCCTACAATTTTGAGATTTGATTGAATTATATTGGCTTTATTGGGAATAGCAACTTGGTTTGAAGTTTTTGTTACACGAATGAGTTAACAGCAGATACTGTAATAAATGGCTGAGAGATAATAATATAGTTTTTAAAATTTTAGGTTATTTAATGAGATGAAGTGAGTAGAAGCTGAAAAAAAGTAGAGTCCGTTAAACATTCAGTCATATGAAATTACTCCTAGAAATCCCCGATTAAAAAGCTTATTCAGCCAAAAATGAGTTGAAAGATGGTTGCAAAAAGAGATATGACAAAAATAATACTAAAGCAGTAACGAGTTTGTAGTTGAGTTAAGATTCGTCCACTTCTGCAGTATGCCCTGGAACCTTTCTGGCAAATCCACCTAAACCTCATCAGGTGAATATAGGCAAAACATATCTCCACAAGCATCAGTGGCAACTGCCAGTTCACAGTTGACTTGGATGCCATCTGTGAGACCTAAACTGATAGAAGACGCTGTCGATATAGCGACGAGTAAAACGCTCACATGCCCATCCAATTTCACACGCCTGAAGTCAAGCCAGTATTTGAAATAAAGAAGTCCAGAAAGTTGGCTTAATACTTCGATTTTATAATCAAAAAAACATGGGAGTTAAGGGACACAAGATAAATACTGTTCTATACGATACTACTGAACCATATTGACAGTCTTTTGCTGCAAGGGCTTAGAGCAGGTGTCGGAAGCGGCAGCAGAGACGGTGCGCCAGCAGCGAAAAGTTGTCAATGTATTGAGCGCATTCAACCAACGGCAAGAGTTGGCACCGTGTGGGCTTTGTGTGCACATGCCTGTTTTAAAGCTATCTCTATCTCTCTTATAAGGGCTTGGCTCTGGCCGCTCTCTAACTAACAGGTGCATGCAGACAAAGATGCCATTGGCAACATCGCTATTGCCGCTATTGACTGTCTTAGAGGGCACAAATGTTAACCAAAGTACTTACTTTGACTTTTTAAGGGTCGTAAGCTATAAACCTATTCTTCTAATCTATATAATAATAATTTGGTATTCAGATTTGAAAGCTGGATTTGGGGTATATAGGTTCGAAATGGCGCCTTAGTGTGTGTGTATATTCGAAAAGAAAAGAAGGATACCAAACGAGATGGAAAAGGCAGATAACTGTAAGCTTGATATCTTTAGAATCTCCTCAGAAAATGCATATATTCAAAATCTATAATAAATTTCTTCTTAAGTCTTCCAATTGTTTTTGTAAATGATTGAATGATATAAATGAGTTTTCAAAGCTGTACTCTGAGTGCGGAAATGAAAAAGCGCATATACACTGTACACTGTGCAAGATTGTGGGCCACGCACGCTTATATCATTCAGTCGACACTCACAAAGCAGTAAATGAGTGAGCACTAGGCTATTAGAGTTAGACAACGTAGAAGTATACTCAATGTATACTTAACGAGGTAACGTCGTCGTTGAGCGAACATTCTTAAAACTTTGTGAGAGGCTGAAATAGCGAAAAAGAAGAGGCGCAATTTTCTCTCGTTGCTGAAAAATTTACATATGCACACATACAGTTGTAAACACAAAGCAATGGATACACATATACATATAACATAAACTGCAATAACATGCACGACACACAACATCTCTCATTGAAATACGCAAGAGAATGAAAAACTAAGAAACTGCGCTGCTGACGTCGCAACGACGAAGTTACCTTGTTAAGTATGCATTGAGTATACTTAGTGAGAAGCATCGACTTGATAGCTGTACAGTTTACTGTTCCATATCGTTGACTCTCATACAGCGAATCAAAGCATGTGAGCCTAAACTATACAAGACTACCAAAACAATCTTGGGAACTCGATACATCTTGTTCCTTATAGAGAATCTCTCAATCTCTGTGCAAGCTACATTGTATACAAAATTTTGCTGTTCAATATATAATTATGTTGTTAAGTATGCATTGAGTATACTTAGTGAGAAGCATCGACTTGATAGCTATACAGTTTACGGTTCCATATCGTTGACTCTCATACAGCGAATCAAAGCATGTGAGCCTAAACTATACAAGACTACCAAAACAATCTTGGGAACTCGATACATCTTGTTCCTTATAGAGAATCTCTCAATCTCTATGTAAGCTACATTGTATATAAAATTTCGCTGTTCAACGCCTGAAAGTAAGCCCTTAATTGTACGAGCAATCATATCAATATTTACAAAGTCTGCACTTCACTTTCATTAAGTTCAAAAACTTGTTGGTCCGCATGGCCAAAGGCATATATGAAGAGGGCTTGCGTATGTGTGTGTGTGTGTGTGTGTGTGTGTGTGTGTGCGTGTGTGGGTGTGTGTGTGTGTGTGGGGATAGACCATTTGTTAGGCATCAAAAAATGTATGTTTAATAATCTAAACGCATTACCAAAAGCGACAGCCGGTGCGGCAGAGGTCAAAAGCAGCGCAGCAGCAGAGATAGAGCCACTGTGCATATAAAATGGTCACGTGCAGCGCTGAAAGCTTTTCCAAGGCAGCGGAAAACTACAGCAACAACAGCGATAAGCAGAAGGACTACAACAACAATAACAATAATGAAAACAACAACGAGAACAGGCAAACACATGTAGAGCAGACAGACAGAAGGACGAACAGACAGACAGACGGAGAGACTCAAAGCAAAGGCATAAGGACAGACAACACAAACAGCAAAGCCACTCAAGACAAGAGCAGCAGACATGTTACCCTGAGTGAAGAGAGAGAGAGAGAGAGCGGGGAGAGAGCTGGGAGAGCGGAATCGAGCAAGGTGTTCGGGGTAGAGTGTAGCGAGGTAGGCACAAAAGCCTATTAAATAACAAGGCCTTACACATGAGTCGCTGGCAGGCAGCAAAAGTTTTACACACAATTGCCAGGATAAGGCAGCAGCAGCCAGCAACCAGCAGACACAGTGGAAGGACCCCAAGCAGTAGCAGCTGGCACAGACAGAAGCCAGCCAGGAAATATGAAAATTTCATGGCAAAAATAAAAAATAAAAAAAAATAAGTATACGTATAGTATAGAAAATTGCGACATGCCAAAAAAAAGTCAAAGAAAATAAAGGACTTGCAGCCAAATGGCAAAAAGTAAACAAATAAACACAAACACAACAAACACACACACACACACACACACACACACACAGCACACACACACACACACACACACACACACACACACACACACACACACACACACACACACACACACACACACACACACACACACACACACACACACACACACACACACACACACACACACACACACACACACACACACACACACACACAAACACAGTGTAGCTGTAGTTAAGAGAAGACGAAGACATCGTATGCATGAACTGTAGCTTGTCAGATGGCTCTGCTTTCTCCTCACACTTGCTTACTATTAAGGCAACTAAAGCCGTTAGAGACTTGAAAGCTCTCTATGCTGAAACGTAGCAACTGTACAAGTAACAAGAAATTTGATGCAGACAGTCGGGACGGTGCCCGACAGTGGAATACCCTGTAGCCATTTTATCCATGAAAATCAAATTTCTGTATCGACGCGTTGAGGGGTATGTGCTTAAAAACGGTAACTGTTCTACGGGGGGAGGGGTATGATTAGAAAATAGATCAACATTGTTGCACAACGTATCTTCTTCTTCTTAACTGGCCATAACAACCCGTTATCGGGCAACGGCCTGATGTAAATACATTCTTTCATTGGAATTGTGGTTTTACGTGGTGGGTCCCAATCCCAACGCACAACCCTTTTAAGGCGTACCGGTCTTGAAAGAATCCAGTGTCATTGTTAGTCGACTCATACGACAAGCTTTGACCTGCTGAGGTGGTATTCTCTTACCCGCTCACCACACGGGGGATCACATTTGATTAACATAAATGTTAACTTTAACACTTCTGTAAAATGTAAAATTCTCTTGCAGTTCATAGGAGTGGGGGCCTAAAATTGGCACATTTTTAGCTATACTTTTAAAGCTCTTATGACGTGATGTGAATCATTTTTACACTACACATGCATAGTAATAGTGTGCATAACCCTGCCAAGTTTCAATTGGCTAGCTTTTATGGTGTGGGTTAAAATCGAGAAAATCTGTCACGGGGGAAGAGGGTGAAATATCGACATAATTTGACAAACTTGTATTTTTCCCGATATATGCGCATCTTTTGAAAAAAAAAATGTTTGCTCTAGCTCTTATAGTCTCCGAGAACGGTGCGAGAACACGGACAGACGGACATGTCTTTATATACGCGACTATTGCTCTTGATCACTTTTGCCCTTGGAACATATAGTCTGCCACGCCTCCTTCTGCCTGTTACATACATTGCACAAATCTGTAATACCCTTTTACACTTTGTGTACAGGGTATAAAAAACAGCCAAAGAAACTACAGTACATTTGCATTTCTACAAAATGTAGTCGTAGCGTGTACTATGTCTTCCTATCTCGCTCTCGCTCGATGTTGTTGTTTGTTGGTCAGCTTTTGAGCAAATTTAGAGGAAAATTGTATTATTTTTAGCTAAAAATAAACTTGCAGCAAAACTGCTACCAAGAAAACTAATACAATCAAGATGTGCCCCAAACATACATAGTCCAGATTTGCATACATATATCTAGTTTTCTATGCATTTACTCAGTACTGCTCTAGTTGTGCACTTGTCTGCTTTTGATGACTAGCCACTTGAAGGGTCTCAAGTGTTTACTTATGTAAAACATTTTACCATTCAGTCGAACAAATGTCAAATTTTGTATGTATTTCTCGACAGAGTGAGCAGCTTTAAGTGGATGAGTTTATCAATGGGCAACTTAATTTTTATGTGCTTTACCCTTAAAACCATAAAAGGACTTTTACATTAGTAAAACTGGCCATCTTCAACTTAGAACAAGGATTAAAATCATCTTTTCTATAACACTGAAGCTGGTAGATGCTCAAACATGATGCTTATATGTTTATTGGGGGCCTGAGTGATATCACTCAAAACTGCGTTTGACATATTGACTCAAAACTTAGTTATGAATGATGCACAGTCAATTTGATAAAAGTGTCCGGCAGAAGACGAATAGAGCCTGGAAGCTGCATGAGTTATACAATTTTCGATGTGATTCTGCTGAGCACAATCGAGTACTTTACTGTACTACTATTGTTAATGCAAAACTTCTTCTTTGGTTCTGTTGATATTGTCTTTCGGCTAAGAACACAGAAGGGACCCTCTCTTGCAGATATTTGGATAGTAGGTACGCTGGCTCGTTAGTGAAGGTTGACAAATTCCTAGCACTCAGGCAGACGTGCCCATATTGCCATACCCTATATAGAAAGTTAGGGGAGGAAAAAACATGCATGCGGATGAGGACACAGAGATATAAATATGTTAGACACAGAATAGACATTAAGGGTTAGATAGTCCAGGGCAAGGAAGCGAACTACCTCGATTAGATCTGTCTGGAATGACAAAGGTGTAAGATCAGTGTGTTTCAGGGGGCAACAGGTGAGTTGTATTATGGGGAGTCTGACCACAGAGTTGGCAGACACACTGTACGGAAGGATTCACTCTATGATTTTGAAATATCCTGAACGTAGCTGGTTTAAGGCGAAACTCATGTATCTGGGGAGCTGTTTCTCTAAGGGGTCTAATAAGGGAAGACTAGTTTCTTCGATGTGGATCATTGATTGATTCGGTATGTTGTATTTTTAGCTTGTCTCTCAAAGGTAGAGGAAGAGGGTTCACATGTGCGATGAATGCAAACGACGAATGAGAACAGGAACTATTGACGTTGAGACATCTCATGGAGAGATTTGTTACTTTCGTTGTACGCAAGTCTCTACAAACTCTTAAAGATGCATTATTATAAAAAATATAATATCGTAACAATAAATACACTTTTTTTCATGCTCATAAAAAACTATAATCTCCTCAACTTTATAAGCTACTTAGCGAATATGTTGCGCCGTAACTAACGAATTCGCCATAGGCAAGTTTTACTCTATTTGAAGAACTTACATATCTATATATAACAATTTCTATGGGATTTTTATGCACATTCATCTGAAGTCATAAAACTAAGTTATGCGCTTTAAGTGTTCAATAAAAATATGCGACAAACGCAAGTAGGTCAGGCCAAAGCCACAAAAACAAACCCCAAAATACACTAACCCCCAAACTCCACACTTTGTGTGTGTTTATGAGTGTGTTTGTGTTTTGCGGCTAAAACACAGCTGCTTGAGCTGCATATGTGTGTGCAGAGTAACCATGTGTGTGTGTGTGTGTGTGTGTATGTGTGTGTGTTTGGTTAGGGGTTTGGGTAGTCGTTGTTTAATCGTTAAAGAAATTTACGCTGCTCGTTTCTTGCTTTTGTTTTTTCGCTCTATGCCTTTAGTTAAGATTGTTGGCACGCATTGACATTGCCGAGGGGAAGACACCAACACACACATACTCTCTCACACACCCACCCACATATGTATGCTACCACACAACCCTAGTACAACAGCCACCTGCTCAGCGGGGCTTGTACGTCTTTAACATGTTGCTACAAGTAAACTCACTTTTGTTGCAAGCTTAACCCACAACAGACCCAAATGGCTCGTATACACCCCCACACCACGTTCCGGCTAAATGCTTTCTGATTGTTATTTTTCGTGTAGCTTTGCGTTGTTTAACTTTTGCTTGCTGCAAAATTCTAGCCAAATTACAATTATTACATGGTACTCGTTACTTCTTCTTTCTCCCGTACTCCCCCCCGGGTTGTTCCAGCTGCCAGCTGGCCGCTGTTGTCGTAAAAGTTTTACGCGTTTATTTGTTGCTAACCATAGAGCTGAGTTGAGTTTCGGTTCGGTTCGGTTTGGTTTCTTGCTTGGTTTCGGTTTCTGTATGTAGCAAATGCAAAATCTTGTATTATGGGCGTGTTTAACACAAACTTAAGTTGTTGCGTAATGACTTTGTAGCGCATTTTGGCCAAGTTGTTGCCAAGGGGAAGGCGTTGCCACCTTTTAAAATAGAGTTTTAGCCACTGCTTGCCTTGTAGCACAAAGCAGATTTAATGAAAAAAGTTTGCTTTTTTCTTCGGCTAGACTTGAAATCACAATTTAGAGTTGGCAAGAAATGGCACTGCATGAAAATGCCATAGATAATGTGATAATAAAAATAGATTAGGAGCAATGGGCTGGAAAATATTTAAGGAAAGTTGGTATTAAAGCAGAGGTTAAGCAGACTTTTTATTTTTAAACTTTTTATAACTTGTTAAAAGTTTAAACTGATGCCTTTGGAAGTTTTTATTGCAGTTTTTTAAGTATTAGCTAGAAACACTACACAAACTTCTAAAAGAGCTTTAATAGATTTGTGAATAATATATAATGATAAGGCTTAAGCCTGCTGATCGGTTCATCATGCAATTAACCATCTTTTTATATATGAAAACTCGATTTTGTTTAAGCAACTATTATCTAATAAAGTGAAATAGCTGAATATAGTAGTAGATTTCGGAAAAGAAGACAGAAACAAAGTATTTCTACATATAAAGGTATAGGTAAGAACGCGTCATTTAATCTAAAACGTCAGAAATAGAAGACAATAACACATTTTGAACGGGCACAAAATGTTTGCATTACTAACTTGTTAAAAATGCACTACTAAGAGGACTTTGTAGACTATTCGATTCGAAATCAACTCCTATGGCGCAAATAACCCCAAAATGTATGAAAATAGCCGATTTGATGCGATTCACCTTTTTACTTTTGCATTTTAAATTTAATTTATGTACATAAAAAGATTTCTTTAAGCTGATTTAAGCAAATAAAACATAACAACTGCAAAGATTATTTCTTTTTATGCAAATATCCTTTTTAAAGGAAAAACTATTTTTTTCTTATGGAATTTTTCAGATTACGAATTTGTAACGAAAATTTTTTTTTTCTTATAAGTTAGCTGCGAATATCAATTGAATCGAGGGTAAAACTTTCTATGGTGGTTAAGTTGTTGTGGAAAAGTTATTTTTTTAAGCAAAACACCTCTTTTGTTACGCAACTTATGCAGATGAGGCAATTTTCATGCAGCTAAACATTGCTTTTATAAGTAAAAAAAAACAAAGTAACATTTTTTTATGAAAATTTAGATAGAAACTATTTTTCTATGAAGCAAATTATAAAAAAATGCATTACAGCCGCAGAAAACTGAACCTTTTTTAGTGGTAACCAATTTTTTATGCAAAAAGTTTTAATTTTGACTATGCTCATATGCAGATATATGAAAATCTAAGCAAATAGCTATTTTCAATGCAAAATAGTTGTTTTTAATATAAAAATTAAGACTCAAACTCTTCTTTTTTGAAGTAAATAATACAAATTAAATTATGGGAGCGCAAAATTAGAACTTTTATAGTGGAGACCTATATTTTTTGCAAATGGTATTGGAGCACTAAAACTGAGTTAAAAATGTTGTATAAATGTTCACACAAAGCAAACTTTTCTTTCAATGTACATAGATAAATTAAAAATTTTCTCACATTCCCCATTTGTATGTATTTCTTTGGCAAAATCGTAAAAACAAAATTGTAGGCCATGGATGAGATGAAAGAGGATGTGGATTACGTAATCGATGCACTGTCCGTGCCCAGCTCGCCATTAACCCAAACTTACAGAGCGGAAGAAATAAGGGAAATGTACGAATCTTTTGTGTCGCTGAAAAAACTTTTGCAACATAATCCCCGGGTATGTTTGAGTAAGGACCTAGTAAGATCGGAGGCTACTCCGGTTTTACAACAGTTGCTCCAAAGCTTGGTAAAAGATTTGCCATCCGCGTGTGCCTTAATTGATTCGCAATTTCAAAAAGTGGGACAGACAGTGCCACGTTCTAATGCAACGCTGTCTCGAGCCACTGGCAGGGTACGAGCGCTGTGCTACCACGGCAGTAAAGCGCATATAATCCAAAAAGAGAATCCAACTTGCGTCGAGGATGAGGATGGTGACATATTCTATGATACCAAGGATGTATTGCATATGTCTGAGGCTGAAACCAATCTGATGCGCTATGAGCCGAATAAGCTGCAGCTTTCCGTAACTTCGATGTCCATAACCGTACCGCTCCAAGTGGAGTCTGTTTACCAAAATATTCAAAGTTTCAATACGCACTACGCAGATAGCGATGTCACACTCAAGGCAGATGGTTACAATTATACCGTAGCTCCCAGCTCGCTCTACTGAGCGTTTCTCAATACTCCAAAAGACCTCTTAAAGTGTAGTGATTATATAAAATAAATACAATTATTTTTTGAAAATTTACGTTATTTACCTTATGCCACACACTTTTAATGAGCTTTGCGGCGGCGGCGGCTTTTTGCTGACCCGTTTAACCCTTGTGTGCCGGCAAAGTGAGCACAGTACTTGTAAAAGTGATTAAAACGGAAATTTAATTGAAATGCGCACATTTGCGTAGGCATTTCCGTTTTCCGCTACGGTGCACCACACAACAGTCTCACAAATACACACACAGATACAGTGCCTGCAAATGTTTGCTTACACATGCCAGCGGTCATTTGGCACATGTCTGCTCGGCACTTTGCTAGTTCTGTTATAAACTTTTCAGTTCTACGCCGTAATTTCAATATTTTTTCCAGTCTGTGCAGTTTGTCTCGCTCTTTCGTGCTCTATCTCACTCTTGCCCGGAGTGTGCGTGTCCGTGCGTGCAGCAATTTCCTTTTTGCGCTCTGTCAAAACGCACAAACAGACAAACAAACATTGCTAACAAAAATCTAATTTAATTTTGTAGAAAAATGTTTGCTGCCTATTATGGCCGTGGGGCTGGGCTCCAACGCCATTTTGTATTTGTATTGTCTGTTATGTTCGGGTGGCGGAGTCCTATAGTTGTCCTGTATCTGTCGGCTAGGGGTTTTGGGGCACAGGTGGCTGAGCTGGCTACAATTTGCCTTTGACTATTGTTGTCTTTGATTTTCATTCTTTTATGGCATGCGTCGAAGGTTAAATGCCATTAATGGCCCCCTTGACATTAAGTTGGCAGTAAAGGGTTAACTGGCATGCGTGCTTAAGTACTTCTGAGCATAGTTCTATTTGGTATTGGTATTTCGAGACTGTTTTGGAATAGCAATAAACTTCTTGATATATGCTAACTGCTTATTTTTCTTCTAACTAAATGGGTTAAATAGTAACATTAAATAATAACTTTTGTTGGCTCAAAGTTGCTTGTTTTTTGTTGTGCGGCAAAATGATCCGAGAAGCCAGCTGTGTATTGTCTCTGTTTCTGACTATATGCAGCAATGGTTTCTTAGGCAGCATTACGAACGGGTAACAGCTACAAAAAGCTGTTTCTTTAATCTAGATATAGTCAATGAGCCCCTTAGAGGAAATATCATATGTCACCTTCTTTTCTTAGTTAACCTATTGGGATATATTTTGTAAACAAATTTGTATGACTAAGTCAAAGTTACTAGACAAGATGATGAGTCAAAACTTTACTGTTACAAGAAATTTTTGAGAGATCTTAACGTGGTTACTAAATTTTCAACTAGTGCTTGCAAAAGGGTTATGTTAGGAACGCTATGCAAATTGTCATAGAAGGAATGTAAAAGCATCTTAAAACTTTAAATATCTATTACAGTGATTTTCCAACTTTTAACGATAAGGAAGCCAAGTAAATTCCACCCAATGTATAAGTGTCCTTTACGCTTTTAATGGCTCATTGCTTCGCTCACCAGCTCACGTGTTGCTAACAGTTACGTGGTTTCTCCCTTTACATCAACTGAAAATTCAAGCTCAATATCTTCACATCTGCTCTCGGCTTTGCGTCAGCCTTCTTCTCTCTTTTCTCTTCTCTCTTTTTTCTTCTCTTTTCTCCCTTCCTCTTCTCTCTTCTCTCCTCTCTCTTCTCTCTTCTATCTCCTCTCTTCTCTCTTATCTCTCTCTTCTCTCTTCTCTCTTCTCCCTTCTCCCTTCTCTCTTCTCTCTTCCGTCTTCTCTCTTCTCTCTTCTCTTATCTCTCTCTTCTCCCTTCTCTCTTCTCTCTTCTTCGCAACATAGCTTGATCTCGGAACGTATGTATTTCGAACAAACGCTAAACTCGAATTGCCCATTAGAATCGGCCCAACGGTTCTCGGCTCAACCCTAACCTCAAAAAATCTCACTGTCGTGTCACGTAGCAAAGCACAAAAGTAACGCTTCTCTAGTTGTCAGCTCTGGAACATTACCCTTCCCACGGAGCATATTGCTATTCATTCATTGTGCGGCTTGTAATTGCAAATCCAATTAATTTACAAAATAGTCGCTGCAAATGTGCTACTAAGTGAGACATAAATAGTACTAGACTAGACTAAACACAACTGACGATAGACAACAACACAACTAACAACATAAGCTGCAACAATAGCTACATGCTTGCCACTAACTAACAGATACTTTTGTATCTACACATGTTAGCTACGTGATGGTCTAGTCTCTAGTCCAATGTTGTCGCCAGCATTACAGCATTTCATTATAAAATTCCTTATATAGTTGAGTCTTTGTGAGACATGCAACAAGAATTCAAAGTTTGTGTTAGAGTGTGTGGCATCAACAGAGTGGCTCTTATGCTTAGCCTGACAAATGTGCAACTATTAACTAAAGAGTTCCCAAGAAATGCTGGGCTGTGTTTGCAACAACGCCTGCCAGCTAGCAAGTGGCAACACTTATGCGAACCACCCTTTGGGCTGGCGCTGCTCTGCCCTAATCCACCCTTCCGTAAACTAAACTACATCAATTTTACTTTAATATTTCCGTGCACATCATAAAAAATATGTAGATATACATATTTTGAAATATAAACTTGAAGAAAAATTATGCTAATAAATCGCAGCGACACGTGTCGTGGCAAGGCAACTCTAAAGAAGGAAAAACTCTATGAAACCTGCAACATTTTTCAGTATGTCACAAAATGTGCTTAATAAACATGCGCCACAAAATATGCATTCCATTTATGTGTTTTCTTTTTTTTTTGGTTTTTTGCTTTTGCCACTGAGCTGCATAAAGCGGGCTTAATAACACCAGGCAACCCTGGCGGGACGTGTGGCGCGTTCCCTGGCCTATATGCAATGTTTACACATCATTTACATAAAACGAACGTGCGACGGCCATGTGTTGCAAGCATGTTGCTCTGGTTTTTTGCAATTTTCTTGACAAAAAAAGTTGTCCAACAAAGTTGTTAATTATACTTGACTGGACGTAGCGGCGGGCGACACCCCCAAAAAAAACAACAACAACAATAAGCTCAAGGCAGTCAAGCAACGCTTTGCCTAGTCAAGCGCTGATAATGAAAGGAAAGGGAAGGTCTGCCAACTAGGAGGACCGGCAGGTATTATACGTTTATGACATGCAAACTCTAATAAGAACAACAAGAAAAACAACAGGCCGGTTCTATAAGAAACCATTAATCAGCTTGTTCCTTAGGCCTGTGCCAGTTCGGTTTGGACTACTCTTCTTTGCTACCTTCCAGACACGCTTAACGACTTAGCTTTAACAATTCTTAGCTTGTTTTTGTTGTTGTAGCTGTTTGCTGGTCGCGTGCGTAACATTTTACGGCATAGAACAATACCCGTAGTCCAGATAAGACATTTGTAGGTAAATGTTAGAAATAAATATTACCTAATTGCACTAATTAATGAGTTTAGCTTAGTGTTTTGATGAGCCAAAACTGTGAAAAGCGTACGAGAGCTGTTGAGTATAAATGCGATGATGACAGTTGTTGAAACGGTATGTCGAGTTGATTTGATTGATTAACAGTTGAGCACTGGAATTAGATGGGAATTGAAGAAATTGATAAAACAGTGAAAGTCAATTTGAGCGTTCAAGCTTATATCGTTATGCTTTAAACTCGCAAAAGGAATTCATATTTGGGAAACATGCTTTACAGAGAGCTCTTCAGTAAAAGTGTAATACCCATCTCCCACTAATAGTTGCACGGCAATTGCTTCTTGCGTCTTGTAGGGTGTTAGTACAGTTGAGTGCGGTAGAGTAGGGGCGAAAAATACTTCCCATTTGGTGATAGCGTAGTGGACAGATCCTCTATGCACTATTGTAACATATATCTGCTCCTCTTCTTCGGCTTCAAAAGTGTTTGTAATTTGCTTAAAGTCTGGGGGCTTTGGTGATCCGGTGACCGGTAAGAACCCCTTGGTGCCTTTCGGCCACTTTCAAATTCCAAGAAATTCCAAACATAACAAAACAAAGTTTATGGATGTCATTTGTTTTACCAACGTGCTTCTATCCATCTGAGATCAAAGTAGGACCGATTGGCAAGGTCGATTTTCTTCTTGATCTTCATATTGACATAGTTCTTTTTTGTACCATTCGTCTATAAGGTAAACGATCGTAATATCATATTGAGTGCCTAACCGCCACGTCTGTCTGCAGATTCCCTTTCAATAGCCGCAAAGATTTCGTTAACATCTCGCTGGGTACCAATGATGTCAAAAGCATCTGCTTAATATAATAAAGTTTCGATGCACTCCGGCCTTTCGCAACAGTGTTGAAGAGGTCGTAGGAGAGGGCATTACCTTCTTTGAAGCCTCCTACCGTTGTATCAGAAGGTTCTTACTTATCGTTCTCAGTTTCATCAACGTTGTCAGCGTCCACATTGTCCTTCGCTAGAAAAAACGTACCTTTCATTTTCCACATAGGCTGCAGCTCATCCTCATAGACACAAATTGCATACTCATCGTCAGCTTCATATTTGAAATCAGCGTCTGCGTCTCACTGCCCTGACTGTAATCGGCTTTTGTGAAAGTTTGTCAAATCAAATAATCTGCATTTATTTGGTTGAGATTAATTAAAATTCATTGTATTGAATTGCATTGTATCAACTTAGGGTTCGGAGAGGTTCTACACCATGGTGACGTAGACAGCTGATTGCACATATTGCCTAAAAAGTTAACTTTACAGGGATACGAACTCAGACTCAACAAGCTGTCAAATGTTACTTCGTAGTCGCAACAGCGTTGGTAGGTGTCGCTTTGGTATTCGTCCTAAGTTTTGATCACTGCTCTGGCTTTGGTCACTTATGTACGTTAGAACATGATGTGCCTTGCATTAGTCACTGTTTTTGGGATCTTTGGTAGAACGTGAAATATGGAAATGGACGAATATATGAGGGAAACGTTCTTAATTGATTCGTAGTCCCATTGTGGCACCCAACTCTTAACGATTTACGAAACAATGTTATATGACAACTTCCTAGCCTATAGAACACTCTACAACAAAACAGCGCAATTTCGCATTGACATGTGCGTATGTGTGTTTTTAATGTGCAGCTTAAAACTCCTGTTTGTAGTATTTCAAAATTTAATTACATGCCCGAATGAATCGTAAATAAATACACGAATCGCAAACCATAAAGACAACACAATGCGCTCTGTGACTATTTTTGTTTGTTGTATTCTCATATAATAGTACTTCCAGTAGAAAAAATATTTTTAATAAGCGTCTGAGTCTGGCAAGCTGCCTGGTAACCCTAACCCCCCTCAGGTCCTCATAGCACTGCCCTGCAACAGTTTTATGGCACACGTGCGACGCAGTAGCCCTGCCAACGCGTCGCATTTTTGAAATTGCAATAAAACGTATGACTGAGCATTGAGCATTGAGTAATTTATAAATACGCTGCCTTTAAACAGAAAATCCTTTTTTTTTGCTCCTGGCTTTGTATTTGTTGGATTGTGCAGTCCTAATTTTCCATCATACGAACATAAAAGGCTGCCGCGTCGCAGTTTAACCGAAAAACACCGCACAACCCCCTCTCAGCAAATGCAGCACTGCAGCATCCCCCTCTCATCCAACCCTCGTGCCTCTTACCATACTCCCTGTGCAAGGTGTGCCTCTGACGCATTTCGCTTTGCGTTTTTAATTCCACTGCCGTTTCGCTACTTCTGCCTTGAATTACGCGCGATTTTGGTGGTGGTTCCTGCTGTTGCCATGACGTCTGGCCGTGTTTTTCCCATTAACGGACTGACTCTTGCCCAGCTTTCCGCGCGTTGTGTTTTCCATTTGCCAATGCGGCAAACTTTTTGTGTCCTTGCTTCGCGTAGTTTAGTTAATTTTGACTGCAATGAAAGTGAAGCATTGCATTTAAAATTAAATCCTTGGCGGGCTATTTGTCATTTTTGACAGTTAAACTGTTTTGCTTGGACTCTGGGCGAAAAAAAGGGAGGCTAAGCTCAGTTTTTGTTATGCAACACTCGCTGAAATTGCGACTTATGTTTGCTGTTATTCCCTAAGCGACGACAGAGTTGCCTTTGTTGTTGTTGTTGTTCGAGGCACTTTGTAATTGGAGTTATAAATATTGTTTTTTTAGTGGCAACTCTAATGAAAGTCTCGTACATAGTTGCTTAGCAACTTAAAGCTGAAAGATGATCGCAGAAAGACTTCATCATAAATTGCTCGTATTTTGTGTAGTACAAAAGTTTTTGCATAACAAAATGGTAGCCACAAAGTAACTGTAGCTCTCACGGGTCTAATAAGCAGATTAAAATCAAATCAACGCATAAATTGCCAAAGCAGTGAAAAGGATATTAACGCGTTTTTGAAAAAGGGTTAAGGTACATAGCATATAAATCATAACACATAATAAACCACAGCAGGACAACAGAAAGAATAAGCAAAAATAAAGTAAAATGCAGATTAAGCAAAAAGCTTATGCTTGTGTGTCAAAGTTTAGATACTCTTTAGCAGCTACCAAGGGTTTCTAAGCTGGTTTAGCGTAAGGATTGAGAAGTTGCCAGGACTACTGCCTTCTGGTACTGCAGCGAACAAACCGCCTATGATTGACCGTTCGGTGAAGCTCTCTCCGTACTGAGTTTTAGATAACTTTTCGTAGGCGCTTTTCGAAGTGATGGGATATGTCAGAAAGGAAGTAGTGTCCGAAGAATCGGTCAGATACAGAAAAACTAATTAAAAACTGTTTTCTTCTTCGCTGCATCACGACAGAACTATTCATGTAGTTTGAATCAGTAACAATCTTCTCCTTTTACGTCATTCCTTATAATAATCCAAATAAGATCTGGTAATGTTATGAAAGGTATAAAAACCATATATGTCTGTTGTCGATATGAAGACGAACGAACGGCTAAGTGAAACGAGTTGCTCCACTTTATAGATCTATAAAAGAGAACATTTTTAAAAAAACAAATTTTTGATAAATTATTCATTTTGTTCGAGAGAAACTAAGCAGGGAACGTAGTGATATCAGAATAGTATTCTTTATTATCGAAAAGCATATCCGATTTGGTAGAAGCATAGGAGGGAATATACTGTTATGATGATATTTTCTGCTCAGTCATTGAAAATGTATGGTATGAATGACGCAAACTTCTCAAAGCACCTTGCCAATTTACTCAGCTGTTTCTAGTATGAGTATGAGGAAAGTGAAGGAGAGAAAGAAAATTAATATATTTTCGATAGAGTTTTCTTGTATTTTTACTCATGCAATGTGATGCAATCATAGTAGCATGGGAATTAGGAAAAACTGCAAAAAATTTAAGTTTAACGGCTTGCAATAACTTTACAAACACAACTATTATATGAGTCCTTTTACCTTAGCTTAGAACTTTTTCATAGGTTTCTTACTAAAAATGGCTAAAATATTGGGAAGAAGTTAGTTTTCTTCACTTACTTTAAACCAAATTTCTGCGAAAATCATCACCATTAAAGTGCTGAGTAACTCAAAAACAAAGAAATAAACACATTTCAGTATAACAAACCAGTGTCGTATTTGCATACCCAAAAGGAAAGTTTTCTTCAAGGACAACCAGTTTCAATCTGCAATATCATTAAGGCGCACCTGAGCAACTTTTCGAGTATATTTTTCATAGTAAACATTAAATTGCTACTATTCATTGCAAACGGCAATATGTCCTTCGTCGAAAAACCCCAAAAACCACTCATGTGCCTACAGAAAAATCTGTCAAGCTCAACAAACTGACAACTTAATGCCACACGCCAAGCAAGCAGTCAACCAAACGACACACCAGCCGACCTAGAGATCCATGGACACACCAACACACATATCCCATGACTTTGCAAAAAGCCGCCCAGAGTAAGCCATAGTCTCTGGTCTCTGTGGTAAAATTTAATTTAACATACAATTCAAATGCTAAAGCAAATGCGTTAGAGAGCGAGAGAGAGATCGAGGGAGTGAGTTCGCTAGAGACAAAAACCCCAAGCCACAAAATACACAAAAATGTTGCTTGGACACAAAGTGTTCAAACACACACACACACACACACTCACATTAGCGACAGGGGAGTCCTGTTACACCCAACAAAACTTGGGGCTAAACTCGAGCCCTTAATTATATTGAGTGTATGAAATCCTTTAGCCACACAATGTTTAAGCCTCCTTCCCGCATTTACTCAACCAAAAACAGGAAGTGAAAGTGACCAGACATCGGGCGCAACATGTCCTTCATGTCCTTCGAGTGTGACCATGCTCGTTGCGTATAATCCAAGCAATTTGCAATTTTTGGTAATTTAACTTTACAAAACTTTTTAATGGCCAATGGCAGCCGTCTACATTGTACATAACCTCACAAACTCACAGGCGTCAGCTCGGGTCAACTGCTATTCAAGACCGACAATGACAGTCGACAAATACAACACATAAAAAGAAGAAGCAGCAGCAGAAATATAATAACAATAACGGGTGTATATCAATGGTTGAGAGTCTGTCTTCCATTTGGGGCAAGGAAGGACGCAGTGCCCTTCCGCCATTTGTGGTCGATTTCAATGTGTGTTGCGCACAACTGTTGCAAATGTTTCACATTCGATTTGGTTATCCTTTCTTTTGTCCATAAAACCATAATTTCCAATTGTTCGGCTTAAGCACTCAAAGCCGATTTTGGGACTGAATACTTATGGATGTATTCATATATATATGGATTTATCAGTACATACAAAATGTGTTGGAAAACATAAATAATTCCCCCCAAGCTTTTTACAAGCCTTTTGCGGCTGAAGTGCAGTTTTGTTTTTGAAAACGTTTGCGGCGAGAATGTTTGTCTTCCCAAGAGTTGCAGATTCAGGAATAGTCGATTTTATGCTAGTGTAGTGCTAATTTAGAGAATTAGTTGATTAGGGATTTAAAATTATGTATGGTGTACCTTTTCACAGAATGTATATCCTTTAGGGTTGTCCAGGTCCTCTTTTGTTGCTTATAGTGGTTCTGAAGCTCCGCTTGCAATGGTATTCAGTAGCAATATTGTCTCTGGCTTGTGAAAGCTTCTTAAGTGTCTCCTCCAGTTCATCAGCGTCTTTATGTGATCTCTTTCACTGATATTATTAGAAGCGTTGCTTTCATTTGGAGCTCGATGACTTTATGGGATGGTGTTAATATCATTAGAATTTTCATTGCCGTTGTAGTACAAGTTCTCATTGCTGCTGTCACATATACACAGGCAACACTTTGTTTTTCATGACGTTCTTTTTGAACAATCATAAAAACCGGAGATAAGAGTTCTTAACTAGTTTTGAACAAGTTGCGAACTAGTTTCATCTATATTTTCATTGAACTGTTAAACTATACCTTCGATGCTCTGGATTTGAGAGTTCTGAACTATTTCCGAACTAGTTCCATCCATCTTTTCATTGAACTGTTGATCTGTATATTCGACGATTTTCCTCTTCGATTCGCCATCTAATGAACTGATATTCGTATTGGAAATTCAACTCAAACTTTTTGAATTTCGGTAGTTCTAAGCTTGTATTCACATATTGTGCAGCTCTCATGTTTAAACTGCCAACTTCATAGATAGAAATATAACACATCTCATAAAATTTCATCATAATAAACAACAAATCTAATGATCTCAATTTTCTTGCTCATTTCAGGTAAATATCATGAATGTACCCTTTATCTCCATATAATTATCTGCCCTTGTAAGTACAATTTGCCTATATCATTTTAAGTGGCTAAGTGTGCACAAACACAGCATGAAATAAGAGCAATCTGGCAACCCCAGCCATACATTGCAATCAAGTTGGCAGCCAAGTTGCTGCTGCTGCTGCCTATAAATCAATAAAAAAGATTCCCGGAGCAAGTCACAAGTTAAAGCCAAAAGTGGAGGACCATTATGAGTATGACGGAGATGTTTCACTGGGTATATGCTATATATGTATGTATGGCTATTTGCTGATTGTCATCACTTAAATGGCGGCTCTGTATTTTATTTAACTGCGTGTGTGAGAGTTGTGCTTGTTGGGGCCTAGAAGGCGCAACGTTTTAATTTAATAGGCGCACATGAGACCTCGTACATAAAAACCAATTTCGCGTAAGTGATAAAAATGCAATGAGCATTCGCATTCATACACTGGCGACAACGACGTCGATGTCTTCTGCGTCACAGACAGCCCACGTTTTGGCTCATCATCATCGACCTCAACATTATCATCATTATCATCGTAATAACAGTCATCATGATGAGCACAATAATAGTAGTTCCGCAGCAAGGCGCAGACGAGACGCGCATGAATTAAATTTACGATGGCGCAAAAGTAGTTTTGACACACATCCAGAATATGCCCTATCTCCCGGGTCAGCTGACAACGCTGAGCACACTGCTTGGGTCATAAAACACCCACATAGTAGCTGCTGAAAGTGTGAGCCATAAAAGTTGTACCATAAAATTGACAGACACTGTATTTTTGGTTAAGCAGCCAGAAATTCGACTTAAAATACGTTTTCATCTGTCATGATTACAAAATTAATTGTTTAATTTTTAAGATGACGTAAGCTTAAGGTTATATAAAGGAAAACATATGAGCATAAACTTCCGCATGTGTCGTACACTTCCAGAACCATTCCTAGCAGCTGCACTTTCAATCATCATCAATTTCACATCAAAGTGTCGTTTATTTTTGCAGCCAAGAACTGCAATCAGCTGGCTGAAAGTGCTCTGTGTGTGTGTGTGGGTGTGTATCTGTGTGTTCATCTTGTTTGCTTGTCGTGCTAATGACGAGATCATATCGACAGCAACAACTTGCTCGCTGTCGTTCCACGCGCAGACAAGACATTTTTTTACGCTTTTGCCAGTCTGGCAACGTTGACTTGCCTTTGTAATTGCAGCAGTGTTGTGTTTGTGTGTGCATTTCAAGTTCAATTTCAAGTGCTCAGTTGCAAATCAATCAAGCCAGCCAGTCTAAGTGTCAGTCAGTTAGTCATGCAGTCAGCCTGTCTGTCTTTCAGACACTGACCAGACCATATAATTTAACGTTCATTGCTAAACATCATGCATTTTGTATGAGTATTTGTATTTCCTGTGCATTGATGAAAGGAAATGGCTTAAAATGCCCTTTGGTCATAAAATGGGTTAAAGGCTGTTTTGAGTCAGAAGATTTTTATGTAATTTGCAAAAGGCAGCAGTGTACATAAAAATCACATGAAAAGACACTCCTACAATGCGGACTCATTGTTATGTTGTTCATATATATATTGATTTTGGGAAACACGACAGCAAACTTGAGTTAATTTTGGAGGTTTTTAAAAGTTTACTTGTTCTTATGATAACAAAGCAGTCCACTAATATGCGTAATACCCGTTATTGCCGATTTGAAGAAGCAGACATAAAGATTTCTTATAGTTTTCAAACGTTAACATCGAAACTTTCAATAAGCTAATGCAGATTTAATACATACAAGTAGCTGTGAGCCATCACGGGAAGCCCAGATGTTGAGATTCACACAATTCGAGCGTAACACCACCCGAGAGTAACACCACGCCAATATCACGCCTCACGAGCGTAATAACAAGCTCTCACGAAATTAATAACAGATTTTCGCTACCTCCAATAAGCTTACGCAGCGATGACCTTTAAAAGAATAACATGCTTTGAGAAATCTGCGGAATTGAATCTAAACTGACGTTGAACGTCTGCATACTATTTTCACCTACTTTAAATATTTAAAGAGGTAAGCTAAAAATTACACTAAGTATTTCTTATATTTCAATGTACGAATTTACCACAAGCGTTTTTTCATACCTTTTTTTTATACAGTTACACTCTGTCATTTTAACCCACATCAAGTAAGTGCACCTAAGTGTAAGTCCGAACACACTTTGACATTTGTTGCACTCTCGCTCTTACTCTCAACATCTCCCTCTCGCTGCCTGTCGCAAACTGAAGCTAAATTGGCCAACAATTTAATTTATTATGCGCATTTTTATGCTGACCCAGAGCCTGAGTATAAGAGCGCACTTCAATGCGCTACCGTTTTTTGTTACATTAAGGTTTAAGTAAAAAATGGTAACGACTGAACCGTTTCTCTCATTAATATTAAAAAATGCTTGTCAAGTGCAGTACACTTTCGTTTTAATGAAATACAATGCAAAATTGTCAAAGAAAAAACGAGCAGAATAACATAGCATAAAACCAATTGCAATGTCTGTGCAACAAAAATGTATGCAACAGTTTTTGGCCAGTGTTGCTACCCCACAAAACAATGCAAATTTTTGCCACTTTTGCTTTGCAAATCGTAAAACAAAAGGCCAAGAAATAAGAGAAAAACCCAAAAGATAAAAAAAAAAATGTTGAACAAGCGCCAAATTGACCCAAATATCTGTTGTTCTGAATATATTGCATTGTTTGGGATCATAATTTATGGCAGTTTGTGCACCGAAATGTGCAAAAATTCCACTTGTTCTTCATTTCTTTTATCAATTTATTGTTATTTTATTACCTGAACGCGAAATTTCCATGCCAAGTTTTATGCATATTTTAAAGCAGCTTACTTAAACTTGTGGGCAAAGTTTTTCTGCAGCAAGTCTGGCAACCATGGCAAAACTGCCGCTAAGCCTGTTAAAGCTGCCACACACATACAATACCAGTTCAATGGCAAGGCTCAAAGTGCTGAATGACCAAAAAAAAACAGAAAAGCAGAGCGTAAAAGCTTGTGGAGGGGGCACACAAACTGTAACAGCCAAAAAAAAGGGCGTCAATGGCTGCCACGCCCTCGACACAAGTGAAAAGCGCTTAACACGCCGCTGGCAACAACAACTAGAACAAGCACTAAGCTGCGCTGCGCCGCACTGTGGATCCAACTGACTTCTTTTTCGGCGAATATCATAACTTTTGAGGAAGTAAAGGTATGTTCAAAATTTAAAATGCATATAACAGAGAATGCCTTAAGCTTCTGTGATAAATATGCTGTGAAGAGAGGGAGCTTCAAAAAACGATAGCAAAGTTTGATATTATATACACCAAAAGTCTTATCCTTGCACCTACAAAATGTGCTTATTGCTTAATAAATCGTTAAAATTTTGGAAATCTGTTGGCAACATGTTTGCAGTCTATTTTGATCTTAGTGTACGCACGTTCGCCAGATAGACGAACTTTCGACAAGGACGATTTGTCGAAAAATAAGCACAAATTAGAACATGGAATTTTTCCATGACATGCAAGGATAAGACATTTGCAGTATATAACATGAAACTTTGCTACCGTTTTTTGAAGCTCCCTCTATACACAGCTTATTTATCGCAGTGTATCGCAGAAGCTTAAGAAATTCTCCGTTATATGCATTTTAAATTTTGAAAATATCTTTTCTTCCTCAAAAGCTATGATTTTGCCGAAAAAGATGTCAGTTCGACCCACTGTGCGCCGCATTACAACAAAAGGCAGCAGCGGCAGAGCGACAAAGAAAGAGCGCGCATAAAGAAAAAGGTAAATAAGAGCAAGCACAAAAGGCACAGCTGGTGGCCAAAGCCAAAGCCCGCAAAGCCAATGCGTATTAAAATCAAAGCAAATCAATGACAGTCGCTCTCTCTCAGCTCTGCCTCTCTCTCTCTCTCTCTCTGCCTCTCTCTCTGCCGCTCTTATGTTGAAATTGAAAAATTTACTTTGGTAATTTTGCAAGGAAATCTGTCAATTTCAATTAGAGTTCATCGTTCAGCTTCAGGCCTTGATAATTGAGCTGCCAGCGACTTTGATATGGACTGCAGGGGTACGGGGCCTCACCCTAGGCAAATTGCGACTAGACAAATGTGTCAATTTTATGCTAAACTTTACATTGATTGCAGTGTATAGTGTAACGGTTTCTTGTTGTATCAATTTTGAGTAACGGCAACTTGGGGCACTTAAGACTTGACTCAGCATATTGTAAACCAATCAAGTGCAAATTGTTGACAGTTGTGAGACCTCAGGCGCAGTTTGATATAAACAAGTGAGTAAGTGAGTATTCGAAGGACGTTGCGTAATCATAGGGTTGTCATATGTGTACAATGGGACACCAATAAAAAAGCTATAAAAAAGCGAATGTCGTGAAAACTAAAGTTAATATTGTGTAAGTTTTTGCGCTCTTAAAAAGTACTTCCTAAGCCAAATACATAACAAATTTGAAATTTTTGTTAAATGCAGTGCATTCGATAGTTAGAAGGTGGTTCTATCTGTGGATATTAAAAAACTTCTGAAGAACATACTTCACGCCTTAAAACATCAACATATAAGCAAATCGACATGAAATAAGAAACAGGATTAGACAGTGAAAACTGTCGAATCTGGACACTGTTTACATTGAACAATCAGTCTCAATTGGACATTTGACAAAAACGAAATGAAGTTTATGCAAAAATACATTTGTGTCACTTTCTAACTTATAAATTGTACACTTTTTCCATCTCAAAAAGTTAAAAAAGCCCCACCAGTTTGAAAGCAGCTACAAATTAATCATTTTTCCGCAGGTAATTCATAGTCATCGATCTTGAATCAATCAAAGAACACTGAAAATCTTTCAATCTATACATTGGACACGCTGTCTACATTGCACAAAAGTTTTCGGAAAAATTGTTTACGTATTTAGAAGTTTTAAGCAAATATTTGCTTGAATTGAAGGACCGATTTACTCTGGCAAGGCTTTCTTGATGTGAAACATCTATTGGCACGCCTTGACCATAAAACTGACTCGTATGCTGTCTCAAAAAACCATTGCGCTCATATGGTGTTGCGTTTAGATGGTATTACGCTCAGATCTATTGTATTCAGCCACATCAGCGTTCTCAAGAGAGCTAAAACTGGTTTGCAACTGCTTTGCTACCTTAACGTAAATACGCTTAATGGCTAAATCAATATATATAGCATATTCAATTTGTTTTAAGGTCTAAGTGAAACATTTAGCTTGAAACAATTTTTTTTAAATTTCAAATACTTGGCTATAATGGACAGACGTGCCTCAAATGAATTGACAAATTTTACGAGATTTTAATTCCCACTAAAACGGAACTTTAGCTTCTGCGCCATTGCTCTAATTAGGTGTGAATATAATTTTATTTGAAACGTGTTTGGCATTTATCTAAATAACATTTAACCCACACAAATTGCTTATTGACCTTTTCGCCTTCGCTACAACCAAAAGTGCCTAAAGCGTACCAGAAAAGGTCCAAAAGCTACCCAAAAGCAAAGTTATACCTTAAATTAGATACAATAACTAAAATTCAAGGCATGTGCATTGATGCGAATGGCATTTGGGCTTGGTGCCACGCCCCCCCGTAACAGGCCTTATCTAAGCTGACTTCAAAGACGACAAAGTTGAGCGCACGCCTTGAGCATTTAGGCGGCATTGGTAACAAATCAAAGCACGCCGCATAACTTGAAAAGTATGCCACTAACAAGTTTATGCCACAAAAGTTTTGTACTGCCGCATACCGGGGCACAACATTTGCGCCTAAAGGTATGCAAGAAAACAATACACAATAACAAATGCTTATCAAGTTTTTGCATTTTATTTATTTAGTATGCAAAGATTTGGCTTTAACAAGCGCTAAAACTTTCAAATTGCATGTGGCCGTAGCTTAAACACGAAAATGTCATTAACGCAGCTGTGAGCCGGGGTAGATGTAAGGGGTTGCAACGCTAATCAGATGCGACATTCATCAAATTGGCACGCAAACTGCAACATGCAACAAGCGAGTTAGTGAGTGAGTGAGTGTGTGAGTGTGTGTGTGTGTGTGTGTAGTTATGTGGGCGTGTCCTTGCCTCTTGTTGCATGCGTGTCAAATTAGCGCGTGTGTTTGCTGCAAGTCACTCACTCCCTAAGCAACAAAATTGTGGCGAAATTGCAGAGAAATTGCGTTGAAATTGAGTTGCGGTTATAAAATTTAATAAATATCAAACAGCTGCTGGCATTTGGCTTTGTTGCATGCAAAATAGTTGCCAAATTTGTGTGTTGCCCAGCACTGAAAATGCCATATTTTGGGGTTTTACATAAAAGAAATGACTTGCTGTCTAGACGTTAGTCTATGTATTTTTTATATCTGTGTATGTGAGTGTCTGTGCGTGTGTGTTTAAGGGCGCATTTGTTTTATGTTGCATGTGTGTGTGTGTGTGTGCTTGCAGCCTGAGATTTAGTCGATGTCTGTAGTAGTCACGCTTAGTCGTGCCTCGCATACGTAATGCACTCACATACGCGCTGCCAACTTCTCTCTAAAGGTATTTTTTTACGGTCTGCTAACTGTTGTAGTATTAGCCAATAATCAATACAAATCAATGGCCAACATTAAGCATTGACACGAGCAACGACCTTTTTATCAGCCCGACTAATCAGCGACATCAATAGTGCAGCCAACATGTCGAATGCGCAACATTTTCAACATGCCAACTCGATTTAACTGGAACACAAACACAACCACACCACACACACACACACACACACTGCTATACACGCAACTTACCCAAGTTTAAATATGCAGGCTTAGCAGCGCTTTGCCACGCCCACTCGGCTACCAACTAATGTGCAGCTAATCCGCTTGTTGTTGCTGCCCCCAATAGCTGCACTTTTAGTTACCCAAACACGTATTAACGTAGCAGAACTATAACTTATGTACACTCAGAGAAATTGACGGTAACTCTTAACTATATTGTCAATTAGTAAAGCGTGAATTCAAGAAATCGGCAAAACTAAACGATAGCAACTAGTTTACTTTCATTTAGTAGCTACTTTAGTGTAGCTAGCTACTGTGTATACCGCATTATTTACTATTGCTCACAGTAACTTGCTCTGCTTACACTGTAGCAATCACTTACCGTGCTTAGTTTAAATTAACCGAAAATAAGATTCGGGAATGTACCAACCCACAAAAATAAGTAAAATTTACAAAAAAGTCATAGTTTATAATACACTTCGCGAAATTCAATGAAAGGCAGTGATATGTAGGCTCCTGCTGGCATAGCGATACCTTGTATTCCTTGTGTTGTTACTTCGTATTCTATTTATAGTTTAAGGAATACGAGTACCGTTAGTTTTATCTGCACATTTTCAAAAATTTCGTTTTAGAATAACTTTTAGCGCAAAATTCTATTAAATATATAGCTATTCTTACTATATACAGTGTAAGAATTACAGTTGCTTATAGTATGTTTTCAGAATATACTTAGTTTAACGTAACCTTCACCTTCAACCTTAATCGTAAACCTGCTCCATGTTTAATTGCAACATATTATTCTTACTGTGCACACAGTGCATTTACTGTAGCTTGTCTTTTGGCACAATTGATCACTTAAACAATCATTTAGTAAAATTTACTAAAGCTTATAGTAGCTTGCTATGCTTATTGTGTTATCTAGTATTTACTGTAGCTTGCTTGCTTTTTGTATTCACTGAAACTTGTTGCGTAGTCCAAAAAAACTAACTTTTTACTGTTTAGATATGCACTATGTGTAGCTTATAGTGGGATATACCAATTGACCAATGGTATGAGAATATACAAATACAAATGATAACTTCTTCGGTTAGGTTTACTGAGGAGATAGCAATACAATAAAATTCCTGTAAATTAGGTAACATTTTGTCAGTTAGATTTACTGTGGACGCAGTCGATGCAGCAAATTACATGTCAAAGTAGTTACAATGTTCTCAATTGCAAAAAAGTTACAGTTTTGCAGTTGAGCTTACTGTACACACAGTTAATCAAAAATAGCCTTAGTTAATAAACAAAATAAGCCCTGCAAATACAACGTTCTTCATAGACTGGACCCTGGTTCTTTTTACAAAAGCTAAGCATAAGTAATATTACCCATATTAGCAGTAAAACTTACTGTGAGGGCAGTTTTTAATTGCAAGAAAAATATCAAATTATATATCTTATATTGAAATATATTGCCAATTGGCACAGTTAAATGAACTTAAAGTACATGATATAGAATTCTACTGTAAAGTTACTGTTGAAATTGGTGAGCTTAATCGACAAGATTTTTTTGTGTGTAGTGTCACACACACAAAAACAAACATATGCATCCATGCACTTATTTGCGTTTTTATGCATATTTAAGCGCACGCTCGAATATATGTATTGAAAATCGTGAACGGAAACGGATTGATTATCGCCATGTGCTTGTCGGTGGGTCTGGCATCTCTATGCTTTAAAATACGTTATTTGTTGTTGTTCGCTGTTTGGAATTGGAAAAGTGTAATGAGTTTATATTATTTGTTATTTATACGAAATGAAATTTAACAGGCATATTTGCATTCGATATCCGAAGCACGTAATCAGGTCAAATAAATATGGCCTGATTAAGCGTGGATTTCGAGAAGGAGGTAAGGGTAAGCAATGATATTGTTTTCGTTTTTGAATTAAATTGCAGTTGGAAACGGTTTTGAGAATAACAGTATAAGCACAGTGGTTGCAGTTCACCCATTTTATCAGTTTCGTATGTTTTTCAAAAATCTGGTTAAGGTTGCATTACTGAATCGTAACCGAAAAAGGTGTTGCTTAGGTATAATAAGCTTTTCTTCACATTTTTTTACTCAAATGTCTACAAAATGCAATCATGAAATGAGTTCACTCTATATTTACCTTTTGTGTATTGAAGCTCTGAATCCTACCAGCGGTTTTGAAAGGGCACTTGGGATCACGTGCAGAATATTCTTGCAACCACAGCTTTGACGTACTCTACGCTACCGGTTTACCCAACTCAAAAATGGCCCTGACTGGCATTATGAGAACGCTTTAAAGGGGAGCTGCCGCTACCAGAGCCAGTCCTTCCAGTCATAATCTTACAAAAGTACCAATAATACAAGCCTAAAGCATAAGCTATCCCTATCTTCCCATCTCTCTTTCTTAAATAAACTATCTAATGTCTATTATTTACAATCTTCCATTTCTATATAGAGATATATTACATATAGCATATAGTTCAGCTTCTTTCTGCAAAGATGCATTGTTTCCAAACTCAAAAAATTTGACATATACGCTTTCATTCAAAGAGCTTTCAAAAGGGACAAAGAAGCTATCTATCTATCTGTATCTATTTGAGAAGTCGTTATGCACAGCAGGGTTCGGCAAATCCATCACAAGAGTTTAAAATGGTAACAGAAAAAATAATATTCAGAACAGGCATGTTCTTCCATAGCCCGAACGGACCGACACATATATGGCCGAAGTACTAGCTGGAGTCTTGACTCACTGTTTGTAAGAGACAGAAAACACTTTTGAAGCAGTTCATGTCGTACACTACACTAACACATTCACGGTGTGCTCTCTTATAATATAATAAGAACTTTTCTTCCGCTGCCGATTCCTACTGTACAGCCTAAGCAACATCTATGAACTTTCATCAAGCAGCCTTTGACTATGTCTTCAACTGTAAAACTCAGTCATAATCAAAATTTTAAACGGAACACTTTGAACTTCAAAAAACAAAAAATGTCACAAACAAACTTGAGATCGACAATGCCAGTAAAAAAAACGTAAGTCCACAGTTTTGCGTCACAACCATCATTATGTAAATTTGGCTTAACTTTAGAGAGAAGCGAAAACTTTATAATGACGGCATGAAATTTAGAACGCCGATAAATACGCCGGAAACGAGAAACAAAATGTTGCTCTATAAACAGCTGTTGGTACAAGAGAATCGTAATGATGAGTTGGGACCTCGAAAAACAATCAATGATAGAATGAAGTGGGCTGAATAGAAGGAGAATTATGGCAATTACTCTGAAAGTTGCCACTTCACGATGTCATATGCGGCAAATGAGGAGTTTTAAGCGTTTCGATTGTTTCGGCTACAACTTAATTACAATAAAATGCCTATAAAAATTAAGTTCAAATTGGCTTATGGTCATATTTTTGGCGTAATTGACATGCAAAGTAAATACTGCTACTACAGAGTGGCTAAAAAAATAAATCAACTCTGCAGTCAATGTGCAAATATGTGCGACTGTCTGGCAACGCCAACGGCAACTGCAGTTACAGCCAATTTTGCGGTTTTAACAGTTTATAATAAAGTGTTTGCTAGGCGGCAGCTATAACAACAACAATGAACACAAAAAACAACAACAATAGCCACTGTTTGCCGCCATGAAGTTACACATACACAGCGACAAAAATAAAAAATAAAAATAAAAGAGCAAGTGCTCAAAATGGCCGCCATGTCAGCCTGGACTTTTAATTGCCATCAAGTGCCAACAACTGTTACGTTTCGAACTTTTATTTATTTATGTAAATTTGTTGTTGTTTTTTTTTCCAGTGTTGTTTATTTGTGACTGTTTTCGACAATATTTGTCAGCAAATTGGCAAAAGTGGCGCAAAACTTTTGGCTATTTTTAGAGTTGCCGCCGCATAAAAATAATATTATGCCTAGAAAAATATGTTGTAAATAAATTGAAATTGTTTTCAGTATTCCATCAAATTTAGAGCCAAACTAAAACAAATATGTATTTAATAGCTTAAAGTGTTAGCGCTAATTGTGAGTTTTAGTTATTGGTTATATTGTAGGCAAATTTAATTTGACAAGCTCAAATCAACTGGGAGCTATTGCGTACATAAGCAAGTTGTCACATCATGGAGCCGCTACAAAGCACGTGCCGGGTCCGGCAATACTGGCCAAAGTGCAGCCCGAACGTGAAACAGTTGACAACGAGCGCAATTCCCAGGCGCATTGCGAAAAACTTTGGCTCTAACTTTGGCCATTTGTGGCCAGCAAAATGGCGGCATATTATGACAATGGCCAATGCTGGCTGACAAAAACAAAAGGAATAGAACGTTGTTGAAAAATAAAAGAAAACTAAGAAAATGTTTGCTTCTTGTTACAATGGCCGTGTGAGGAACGTGCGAAAGCGGCAGCTCACGTACATAACGCATACGCCATGTGGTCTACGACTAAGAGCAAAAACGTAGCAAAAGTCGAAAAAAAAGTCCAAATCGTTTGGGTTAAGGCTTATTATTAAACAGAATAATTTGGATTGTTAACTGTTGGAAATTCTTTATGTAATAATGAACAGCTTTATTTGGGCTCTGAAAGGAGCCTTTAGAAGATTTTTTTCTAGGCCAAGGAGAAGGTCTCGTAGTTATGTATGAGCAGCTTTTCATTGGGAGAGAATACGGCTTTCTCAATTAGGCAGCGCGGACTGCCAGTAAAACGTAGCCATTGGCGCCTGTTATCAAAGAGCTATTAGTTTAAGGCTTTGTTTGTAAAGTTGGCTTACATTTTAGTGAGTTCCGGTAGCGGTGCCTCGATTACTCCTTTTATTGTGCCATTAGATGTTATGGCACACCAGCCCTTTACGCCCAGTTTCATAGCCTCACGTTGGGTGTGCTGCGTGAAGATAGATGGTTATAAGTTTGGTGGAAAGATCCAGACTCGTTCGCTCTTGAAGTAAAACTTTAAGAGCGTGGTTTTGGTGCTTGAAAATTTAAACCTAATTCAAAAGTGTAACTTCTGCAAATACCATGCAAACATAAAAATTGGCAGCTAAACCAATGTGAACCTTATTCAAAACTGAAGGCTTTGCAAATGCCACGCATTGTTAATAAGTGCAGCTCTAACAATTCTAGATGCTGTACCTGTTCTTGTGATTTACTCATTCTCAGCACGGGACTAAGTGGTTTTTGTTTCTTACTCATCCTTAGCATTGGACTAAATGGAAAGCTTAGAAAAATGTTAGCTTTTCGCAGAGAGTGCATTGTAGATAGGTGCATCCTTAAACAATCTACATGTTGTTCCTGTTCTTGTGATTTACTCATTCTCAGCACTGGTCTAAATGGATAGCGAAGCATAACTGTTAAGCGTTTGTTGAGAGCGCAGCTTAAAATATTCTCTGTGTGAGCATTGTTTGTGCACGAGAATGTTGTTTTTCAGATTTACACATTCTCAGCACTGCACTTAATGGATAGTGCAGCTGAGTTTAGGCTTAGAGCACGATGTGGCTATTAATATTACGCACCATAAATTTTTTTTGACTGAAATTGAAGTGTGTGTGCTTTCTAAGCTTAAAAGTCGTAAGCTAAAACTCCTTAAACTTTACTTACCGCACGAAAGAACACACCTGTAATAAATATGTTTTAAATGAAACATTTGTTTCTGAATGCTTTGTGGGCAGTTCTTCAACTTACCTTTTACCCTACCAAAAATCTCAAATGTGGCGCTATAAATCGGTTTGGGCTTCTCTGACCTCAGAAATAGTACATGACCTCTCAACTTTGTTTTGATCATTCTTTTATTGAGTATTGTAAAAATTTAGAATTTTGATTTACTCCAAAAATGTTTGTGACCAAAGCAAAATCTAAGCCAGAGTGTATTTAATGTCTCATATAATGAAGGATGAAGCAAAGCTATGGAAATTCAATTTTGAAAGCATAAAACTTAACAATTTCTGCAAGATGTTGTCGATTTAGGGTTAAACAAGGACTGCGTGTTGCGTCATTTTTAGCGTTTCCGGTTCGTTAAGTTTAACGGTAACACTCGCTCCCACACACAGCTGTAAAATGAAAAACTGAGCAAAAGGTAAACGCACGTATAAGAATGTTAAGATGCCTCATTCAAAAGCGATAGAAAGAGATAGAGACATATAGCAGCTGGGGTGTATGAGCGAGAAGGTAGTTTGTATAGCTGAAAATACGCTGCTGTCAGTGGAAACTTCAATAAAATGTTCCGAGTTATGGCCGCTGGCAAAACTGACATTTTCCATTAAGTGCAGACAGCTCAAAGAGCCAAAGTCTGTTGGCCATTTGGAGTGAGTGCGTCTGTTCCATTCCGGAGACCATTTTGGCCAAGTTTTATGTCTAAGTGGATCGTGAGTACGTTGATGTTCATGTTGATGCCGCTATGCTCAGTTGGCTGCCTGTTTTGCTTGTTGATTATAATGTGAGTTTTTCATGTTATTTTCTTTTATTTTCCTTAGTTTTTCCCTTTTGGTTTTTTTCTTTTTTGCTCTCAGAGCTGCACGCACACGTTTTGGTCATGCCAGCTGCACATTATGGCCACTTTTGATGGCCAGCTTTTAGGCGTTGCACACGTGTTATATATGTGTATGAATGGCAGCGCCCAATTATGGCCACACAATATTAATTAAAGCGTTGCCACTAAATCATTTAATAAAACTCTTTGTTCAAGTTTACTTCAACTTATGCTTTAACTGTTATCTTTCCTTAATTCACTTTTTTTTCGGCTGTTCGCTTGAACATCAAAGTGTCATCAACAGGCGACCGCCATGTTGACAATGTCAGCTTCTTCTTCTTTAGCATTGCTGCCAAGTTGCACTTCCGCTGCACAATGACAACGTGCTGCCTTGCCAGGCCAAGCCAATGAGCATTCTTCCTACGTACCGAAGGCAGGACAGAGAAAAGATAATATTGGCGCACCGAAGTTGAGATGCCGTTAAAATGCAAAAATGACCGAAATACACAGCAATTGTTCTTAAAGCTCCCAAAGATACAGAGTAACTCAATGGACTCATGGGCTTGGGTTCTGCTGAAAAGCATTGCTGTTTTTCACTTTTTCGAATGTATGTCTGCGATAGGTAGAAAGGCATCATTAAAGATCCAAAAATGCATGCATGACATTTAATCGAAAAACGCTTGAATTGCGAATGAAGCAGAGAATAGTGCTCATCAAAACTTAAAGAAAGTAATTACGGTTGCTTTACAAAAATTTTCTGTGGATTATAGTAAAAAGTGACGCAATTTAGGTATCTAATAAGTTATACGTCTGTTTATGCACTTGGCTTTGAAAATAGTGCTGCCAGAATTGCAAGCTGAGTGCCAGTGATTAGCTACTCAATTTTTATAATGCGGATATTATAGCTATTTTAAGTAGACCTCCGGAATTGAAGCCTTCGTGCATTGTCAATGCTTTAAGTCTGAGAAGTCATTGCTTTTGTTAGCCGATCCTTTTCGTTTCGAGAAAATTTGTCGCTATTGAAAGATGACGAGTCGTTGACGGAAGATGATGAGTCGTTGATAGAAGACGGCTTCATATTGGGAGATGAATAGTCGTTGGTGAAAAATGATTAGTTGTTTATGTGAGATGATTATGCGTTGATGGAAGATAACTTCTGATAACTAAAAGTTAACTAAACTTTGTTGGAAGATGGCTAGTCGTTTATTGAAAATAATTAGACATTGATGGAAGTTAACTAGTCGTTGATGAAAGACGACTAGATTTCAATGAAAAACAGTAGTAAAGGAACACGACTACTTGTTATTGAAAGTTCACCAGTCGTTGGTGGAAGATGACGAGTAGTTGGTGGAAGATTACTAGTAGAAATGGAAGATGACTACTTGTTATAGAAAATTCACTTGAAATATCTTAACGTTTAATGATAAGCGGTGGCGAACACAGCTTGCATCAAAAAATCTATGTGTAGTTTTTAACAACAAACCACTATTAACGGTTATTTTTCAGGAAAATTGAAACGTAAATCAAGTGAAACGCTTTGGAGTAAGGAATAACTGACTATCTACGAAGCTAGACTAGAAGAAAATTTTCAGACTACGAACGCCTTACACTTGCACTCTTAAAGTTGATTTTATGAGAGTGAAAAGAATGATATGTAATACTCTTTTTTGTCGATCGATTTCACAGTGACCGTTCAAGAGTCAATTGCTAACATTAGAAGATGCATAGACTTTATTCACTTGTGACTGCCATAAGCAGCGTAGAAGTGTAAGCAAGAAAGTAGACGGCCTGTCTACAAAACTCTAAATTAAGTATCTAAATTAGCACCTCCTAGGCTGGACACAAAAGTGGCACCAAATGGAATGTACGCTGACTTTCTGCCAGTGTATCCTACAAGTTGCTGGCCCGTTGGTTTTCTCTCTTATCATTTGCGACAAATTTGCCGACAACTTTACTACAATAATATTTATTTTGAAAATATGCTACAGCGTCTGCCACAAGTTGGAGAGAAGTGGCAAGAAGCAGCTGAGTTTTGCTCTGCTGTGTGCCGTTAGGTACACTCTCAATTTCTCTCTCTCAGTGTTGCTCTTGAAGCACTTTGAAGTGTTGCCAATGTGCAAAAGTAATCAAAATATTTTGTCAGCTTCAGTTGCAGTTTAAGTGAAGCTCTAGATCTGCTAACTTTGTTGTTGCCACATTGAAATACATAGTGTAGAGCGTAGAGGCAACTCTGGCAGCGTTTAAACTTTAAAGTGTGCGCTAGGCAAAAGTTTGCGGAAATTTGGGCGGTAAATTGACTTGAACGTTTAGCACTTGAACTTGTGCATACCAAATTGTTAGCCAACACTTTAAGCATATTTTGATGTGGCCAACTGATAATTTTTTTTAGACTACTTTTTTTGACATTTATGCAATTTGAGTTTGTCGCACAGCAAATTAAATTTGCGCAATTTCCGCAGTGTGACAGCTACCACCAAAAAAGTATGCTATACTTTATATGCTGCTTTACCCCAAAGCGGAAACGCCGCTGTATATGTGTGTATGTGTGTGAATGTGCGTGTGTGTGTGTGTGTGTGTGTGAATGTGTGTGTGTGTGCTAACTTAATGGAGCGCACTGGGGTAAAGGTTTTCAAACAATTTCACGTAAAAATTTGTTACAAATTGCAACAACATTGCAAAATTTGCATAAAATTTCCATATGCGCTATTGTATTCTTTTTTTTTTTTGTATTTTTTTGTTGCTTTCGGTTAAGCAGCTAAAAAATTTGCATAAAAATGTCGAGCTGTCTAGCGTTGACAAATTTGAATCCAACTTGCAATAAATTTATGAACTTGGCTTTATAATTTCAACTTCATATTTGGACGCGAAAGTCCCTAGTGCAACATAAATTGCTGCGCCTTTTACATTATTAATAAAAGGCAGTTTCAACGCGGTGTCCAGTTATGGGTTTGGGTCCGGTTCTAGTTAAGTTTAAGCCAAACCCCCAACAAAAGCAAGTCTAAGTCTGTTAATTTATGTTTGGCGTTAGGAGTCTCGACCAATTTTCATTAAAGCATATAAATTGTTGTTTATGACGCTCAAACCATACGAAATTTCTGGGTGTGAATGGTTTTTTGCTGTCTGTCTGGCAACGTCAGCGTTAGAGCTGGAGACGTAGAGAGAAACTTCATTTCATATTCATAGGACCGCACAATTTGCAACTCCTTTTTTACGTGGGCAACCCCCAAAAACCAAAAGGGCTTCTCTAGTCCCTTTCGCTTTTCTGGTGTTAATAAACTTTGGCAATTATCTTTGCTGCCTGTTGCTGCTGCTGCCAGGGATTTACAGCTACGGCTAATGCAGCTTTATGTGTAATAGAGTGTGTGTGTGTATCTGTGTGTGTGTGTGTGTGTGTGTGTGTGTGTGTGTGTGTGTGTATCTGTGTGTGTCGCTTGGGTCTGTCTTTGTTTTAAGCCGCGAGGCATTTGGAGCCGTCTGCCTTGATTTAAAATAGATTATAGCAATTTGTGTGAGGAGCATAACGATTTCGACTTGGAAAGAGTGTCAATTGTAACTCGAGAATTAAAGTTGCTTAAGCGTGGATGACACTCTTCTCTAAAATGAAAACATTTCTAAGTGAATTTCACACTTCTGTACGCTGATATTGATGTAAGCGTCATGTTAATAGCATTAAAATTGACTAGAAATTGTTGGTCTGATACAAATTAGATTATAAATGCTTAAGGAATGAGGATGATGAAATATTATACCAGGCCGCTCGTACGACTATGCATTTATGCAATCTGATGTAAGTAACGTTGTGGAGTGACTGTTTCATTTTTCTGTGTAGTAAAATCATAAAAGTAGGCAGACAGTCTACAATAGTAACACATGTGCGCTAACTTGTAGGCAGCCAATAAAGATAGAAGTGTTCCAAAACCCAAAATTGACCCTTTTTAACAAACAATGTAATAAATGTTTAAGAGAACCAGAAAACTTCCTATATAATAGTTATCTGAGATATCATGATGTTGAACCCCTTTCTTGCAAACAGAAACTTTGTTTTCACTGCTGATGCCACGTTTTCGGAGTGAAAGCAAATACGAAGACATCCTGTCCACAAAAGCAGCACATGTAAGCTGCTTTGTAGGCAGCTATAAATATAAATAAAAGCGTATTTTACCAGAAAAAAAATAAAACTTTAAGGAAAACCCGAAAACTTGGTGGATTAGTTAAAGAATAATATAAGTCTAAGATATAAAAATTTCAAACACTTTCCTTGAAAACAGAAACTTTTTTTTGCTGCCTTTGCGGTATTTTTGGAATGGTAGCAAAAAAGTAGATGCCCTGTCCACAAAAGCAGTTCATGTAAGCGGGCTTGTAGGCTGTCATTATCAAAAATGTTTTCCAAAAAGCTAATTGAATAATACGCGTACGTTTAAAAAAGGAAACTAGCAAAAGAGAAACATTAGAATTGTTGGACATTATATAGATGCGGCTAGAAGTGGGCTCTTACGGCTATAGCATAGAATGGCTTTGGAGTGACTTTACCCATGTTTTTTATGTACTTTGCCTGACATACCGATATAAGAAATTGAATCCAAATTGTCGTTGTAACTACAACTACAAATTTACGAAATGAAAAAAATTGATCTTTTTATTTTTTTGTAACGTCTGCTTTAAGGTGACTATGAAAAAGAAGGCAGTTTGTCTACAATAGCACACACACGTAAGCAGTATTGTAGGCAGTAATGACGAATGTCATGAATATTTGAAAATATGGGGAACGAATCTTAAACTTAGTCTGATTAAGCCAATTACGCCAAGAAATGAAGCTCAGGTACAGAAAGGACGGAAGGATAATTTGAATTGTGAACATATTGAAATAAACAAAATTCAACAAATTACATAACACACACAATCACATGCTAATGTAAGCAACGTTCAGGCGTGCCTGCATTATTGGGTAATTGATAATGTTGTCAGGATATCTACAATAGCTTCAAATGTACTCTATATTGTAGGCAATCATAAAAAAGTATCGAGTCAACAAAAATTGGCGCAAATAACAAGTCAAGGAGCCAAGAACTAAGAGATACAGAAGGATAAATAGAATTATTCATACAAACTTTAGCGTCTCATACGACAAAAGTCTGTACTTGCGGAAAAACTGCTCGGCACAACTTTTGCGAAATGTCTGCATTACAGCGTAAGCGACGATGTGGACAAGCTGTCTACAATTGCAAAAAAACTCAAAGAAGATCTGTATTGGAAGTGGTCATAAGCAAACTGAGCTTTGCGGACTATATAGATTACATTTCACTTAAATGCTGACTGTTTTCAAATCGCTTTACCTTTAACTGCGGTAACCCCTTGTCTAACCTCAATCCAAGACTGCTGCTTTTAACCCTTTACGCCTTGCCGTACCTTAATCAATCAGCCAACTTTAAGTTTTCCGGCCCTTTCCATTAATTTAATAGAACTCAAAAACCCTGCTTCATGTGGCTTACCACATTGGCAATGCGCTGTCAATTCTATAAATAACAACGAAATGTGAAAAATATGTTAAGGCAGAAAAGTTGCGAGAAAACCTGCCTCAATATAATTGCATTACACGTAGCTGTCACAAGTGAAAGCCGCAAGGAAACCGCTAGAAACAAATACGACATATAAAAAATAATGCTCAGCCCACAAGCCACAAAACCACACACTCACACACACACTCATTCAAGTATTTACAGCACAGTCAAGACAAAATGTGAAAATGTGAAAATGCCTTTAGAGGCAACTTTTCATATTTCTCATAGAGCTGGGGGGCAGCTTCTTGAGCTCGTCAAGGCGTAAAGTGTAGACCGTACAATGAATTCCGGCTCTGTTTAGCCAACAGAACTTTCTTTTTGGCCACACTGTCGTTGACAGCCTGACTACAGCTGTGTGTGTGTGTGTGTGTGTGTGTGTGTGTGTGTGTGTGTGAAGTGTATGTGTACACACTCATAGCGTAAATCCTTTTTCTTAAACCAAGCGTGCACATACTTCAGGCTTAACCCCATGCTAGTACCTCCGACTTTTACTGTCTAAGCATGTTTGATGTGGTCTGAACGCCGCAACTCACCAAGGCAATGGCGACGGATATTGTGTGAAGCAAGCAGCAGAGGTAGAAGAAGAGTTGATGGCAGCAGCAGCAGAAGAAGAAGACGTTGAGTGAGTGTCTGGAATTTATGCGCCTTCTTCAATGCCGCCGCCCAAATGTCGCTGAGTGTGTGTGTGTGTGTGTGTGTGTGCGACTGTGATTTGGCAAGACTAAAGCTGACATTGATGTACGCCATTTTGTGATATATGTTTGTATGTGTATATATATTTTTCCTCATATTTTAGCCAAAAGAGAGAAACCCAATGAAGCGCACAACAAGTCAAAGCTGCCCAGCCCATTAGCCGCTTACATTTTTCACTTTCGTATAAATATTTTTCTACAAATCATTTACCGCTTGAGTGCCTCCGAAAGCGGAAAACATTTATGACATTTAATCTATTGATTTTATGGGTCTATGCCTATATAAGGTTACACAAGTTTGGCTACAGCTCTTAAAGGGCGTGATGATACTGTCTTGGCCAGTTTTTAGAAAATGGCCTGAGTAAACCCCTCAGAGGTAATTAGCTTTAGCAGCAGTGAAATGACTTTAAGGCTGCTAGATTGCCCAACGGCTGCGAAGTTGTGAGTTGTGTCATTCTACAAATGGTCGACAAAGTGATGTCAATTTGGTATTCGTGGGTCGATTTCAGGGTTTGGCGTAGTGGCAATATCTACTCGATGGTGGTCACAATGGACACAATACGCTCTATAGGGCCCTATATGTTACCGTTGGGTTACTATTCTTGAAAACAGAGCGGAGAACACCAAGGCTCCAATCGGAACATGCTATCATTTGACTATATTTTGCAAAACAGCTGGTGCACCAGTCTTGAACAACTCTGCAAGCGGAAAAACAGTTTTGTGTTCTTGAGCCGCTGTATTGTAACCTTGACTTAGCTAGGCGGCAGTATATCCACGACATCATCTATGATTGGGGAGTTAATTTCTGTAGCGGCATTAAAACCATTATCGTCCGATAATAAGCCGTGCAGTTAAATTGATGCCACGCTAGGAAGCCCACATCTTGGGGTAACCCTTTTTCTTTTTAGCTGGCCATAACAGCCCATTTCTGGGCGTCGCCCTGATGTAGGGCACTTTTTCCACTACCTAATACCAAAAGTAGTCAGTGCTCGCTCGAGTTGTGTTACATGTCATGTTTGGGTATATGGAAACCTAAACATCTTGAAATTGATATGAAACGTTTCCATAGTTTTTTTTTGCTATTTAGCTTATGTCATATGTATTACCATAAAGCATTGCTCTCATTATACTCAGATTATCTCCTATGGCCAACTATATGGCAGTATTTGATAAATTATGAGCCAATTATACTATATGCAATAGTTTCCACTATGAATGCCTAAATATCCTAGTCAAATATTAACTAGACGCTTTTCTTGACTGTTCATTGAATTGTAAGTCAAATCTTGAGCTTATGCCAAAACAAATCTTGCTCTGCTAATAATGCATGCTTCACTTGCCTCAAAGTCTGTCTATTAACAGAGTTAGCTTCAGGTAACACAAGTTAGCTTCAGGTATAACAATAAACACAAGGACAAGAGGAGCAGCAAATATGAGCCTGGTTGTAAGTACAAAGTCCGCCCAGGGCTATCATCTAGCAATTATTTGGAATGTAACATGTGTAACTCGAACTGAACTACATTGTACAATAAACTGATTGCAAGTGCAATCAGTTAGGAGTCAGAGCGACAGACAGATAGACGGAAGGACGGATGGACCGACAGACAACTGCTCTCAACTCCTTTTAGTTGCTCTTAACTTGGTTGCTACAAAGGCGCCGACTGTTTGCCAAGTTGTAATAAAGTTTTGTAAACAACTTGGGCATACGATACAATAAGCCAGCTCCTAGCTGCAAAATGGGTGGAAATGGAAAACGTAATGCATACGCCATTTTAGTATACGGCACACTTTTGCAGACGGTACTCTAGTTTCTTAGCCGAACTTATCTTAAATTCTAATGCAATTGTGAGCAGTGCAAAGCAAGGTGTGCTTAGAGATTTTCATGCACTTAGAAAAAAAAGTGTGCAGAGAAAGGAAAATTTCTAAAAAAAAAAAAAATTGCAAAGGAAATTTGTATATTTTGCTTATGGTTGTCTTTTTTTTTTTAAATTGCTAGAAAACATCGAACTCAGAACTTTCTTAATATGAAAGGAAATATATCATTATCGTATAATAATAATAATAATATTTCAGGCTTGTTATCGATTTCATTTCCGATTTCAAACAGCGGCTTGAAATGCATTGTTCAATCTACCAATCGAAATCGAAATACGGAATGCGTCTGTATATTTATTTTACAGTGTAAAACTAAGTTTAACAAATCGAAGATGATCTTTATAGAGAAGGAAAACTTCAAGAAAAGTTAAATTAAATCTGTTTCTAAAGAGACAGGCCATTTTCTATCGATAAATAAGTTATATTTAAAAATTGGATAGCACATTTTTTCATACTTTCGAAAATTTAAAAAATTTTAAAATTCAAAGTAGTAGCACATAAAATGTGACAAAATCCGGACTTTCGAATAAATAAATATAATTTATATAATACAATTTTTGTCTTTTAAATATACATAATTGAGTTAAAAATAATTATACACAAAAATAAATTACTTTTTAACTTGAAATTTTTTGCAATATATAAACAACTTTTAAAAAATTCAATTAAAAAAATTTAAAAAAAATGCGCATTGATTTCTTAATTTTTACGAATTAAATTTTAAAGTGCAAATTTATAGCTTTTTCTATAGACTGCAAAAAAATTAATAGTAAAAAATTAAACTGAATTTTTTTTTTAAAAAATAATTTTGCCTAGTGTACTAATGTTCTTTTTCTTCCATTTTCTCTGTCTCGTTGCAGGTATGTACGAACAAGCGCCATTTTGTTTTGATTTTCTTGCTGTGCAAGTTGCTAACAAATAAATGCAGCTGGTGCACACACACACACACACACACATACACCCATATGAGGTAAACACAGTACGTATACGTAATGTAGAGATAATAAAGTAGTTGAATCACTTGTGCTTGCGTTTGGCTAAACGAAAATTGTATAGCATACATTTTGGCGTGTGCGCTACGTGCTGCTTATCAAATGCATCAGACTTGATGCAACACACGCCACCACAGGCAACAGCAACAACTGCAACAACAGCAACAACTGCAACATCAACAACAAAACAACAACGAAACAATGAAGAAACATAACAACAATGAACTTGCCTCGCTTTGCCGCATTGCTTTTGCCTTTGGGGCTTTTGCTACTACTTTTGCTACTACTCTTTTTCTGCTACTATTTTTGCTGCTGCTGCGTTTTTCCCTTTCGGCGCCGCACTGCATCAGTTTTGCGGCTTCTTCTACACTTTTGTATGTTTAATGTTACTCACTTTATACTCACTGAAGTTGCAACGTGACTGAGTCCCGCACAGCACCCGGATTTTGGCTGCTCCGGTTTTCATGCTCATTTGGCTTTTGCATTCATTAGCCAATTTAACGCCCTTAATTAAATGCCTCAAGAATTGATACAGCACTTGGCTGCCTCATACACACACACACCCACACACACATACAATTACAACAATTGGCATTCATAATTATGCCCAGCCCTTAAACTATTTGCAAATGCAATTATTGTGCATAATTATGCGTTTATTGAACAAATGAAATCAGACACACATATTGCCGCCGCAACCCTTTGCAACACACACAATGCCAGGCTCTTAAATCGCAATCAGTTAGTTAAGTTGGCCCACTGTCTGTTAGGGTATAGTACACCCTCAGCTCCCACTTATGTAAATATGTATTTGTGTTATGTTTGGGCCAAAACTGCATTCATTATTGGCCAAATATTTTGTTACATGTTTCCATTGGCAGCTGCAGCATCAATTTTGTTGCGGCCCATTCAGTTTTATGCGCGGTTATTTAGGCCAAAATCGTTGGCGTTTTGCTAATGAAATCAAGCGGGCAATGTTTGGATTTTGCCAAAACGGTAGAAATTGGTTTGTGTGCGAGATTATGTTATAATTCTGATGCATAATTCTGCGTTAAGCGTAGTTTTAGAAGCAGAATTACTAATGTTCAAATCAATTATCAATCAGTTACAGGCTTACTTTGACTTTGAGGGGCCTTTTGATAAGTCATTGACTTTTTGCATGAAAGTTATTAAGTTAATCCCAAAATGTAATTATCGCTTCATTTGACTCAAATCTCCTACAATCGATACAAACATTTCATCAGGCCTAGAATGAGAAAACATTTAAGGAAACAAGCTGCTTAAGCTGGCGATTATGCTGGATGAGCTAGTCCTTCGATTTGTGGACTATACTCGTGTGCATCAATGCATTATTTTCGACAGGTCCGGCGTGACATTTATACGTTCGTGTTGACAATTATTCAGGACGCCTCATTATTTCTTCTGGCCTTCATTTAGTATTGTAATTGTCAAAGTCTTCAAAAGGTACAGGCCCGGTGTCCACCTTATTCTGCCCTGCTTCCCATGACGATCCTGGTCTTGCTTGAAGATCACTGTCTTTCAGCGGGAAATTTAAAAAGTCACTGATTCATCAAACAGCCCTTGACCAAGTGTTATGTTTAAGAACTCTTTTTATCCGTTGTCGCTATAAGCCCTTGTGCAGCAGAGCAACAATTTTACATCGTCCACCATTTTCGTATATCCAAAATGTGTACTTTTTCTCTCCTTTCTTTTGTGTTTACACACGTTTTCAGCTTTTTTTTCGAGGTTTTCATCACAAGTAAAACAGAAAAGAAACGCACGATGGCTTTGTGGCTCTTTAAAGCTTTAGGTCGCACATTTTAAGTCGCAGGGGAGAAAGATGAAACCGAGGACTCTTGTTGTTCGAATGGAAACATTTTCTTTTCTTTACTCACCTTTCTCGCCTGGCTCGCGAATACCGTACTCTTAAGAGGTAGGCAGGTCATTTTGCTCCTACTCATCTTCCGCCTTCTCTACCTCTTCGATTTCCGCCACAGCTTTCACTTCGCCTTCCATCACTCCCTTCCTTTGTGCAACTTTACCAAAAACAGTTTTGTTTTGAAACGAACTATACAAAAAAAGAATCATTCAAATAGGTCGAGCCCTTCTCAAGTTTTTGTTAGACTAACGCACGGCATTGATTGGTGTTTGTTTCCACTGACGATGAATATTGCGATTGAGCTGCTGTCTCTTTCCTTCAGCAGCTCTGTGAGCATCTCGTTCCTGCTCAGTTAATACTGCACGAATTTGCAACACTTTTGTTCATCCGTTTCGAAGTGTTACCAATCTTCGTGGATCTGATTCGCAAATGCTCTGCAAACATTAGAAACGTTGTAAAAACTCCCTCGATAATCTCACCGCAATAGCTAAAACTGCTACTTCAATCCACGGCAAAACACCACAAAACATGAGCTGAAGTTTGAACAATAATCAATTTTTTCGAACTTTTTGATTTTCCGCCAAACTCTTCGCAATTTTCAACTTAGACATTAAAAAAATATATATAAAATATACATGGAAAATCGATTTATTCTCTGCACCCCTGTGCAGAAGCTTACAACAGGTTGACTAGCAAAGCAAGCAGGGTGCGTAGCCCGCCACTGGCTCTAAAGTTTTTATCTATCTATCCAAACTTTCGTTCCTAACTCATCTTGTTTGAAATTGTTATGATCTCTAAACAGAACTTAAAGATTGTTCTTTCAAACCATATACCAAAACTTTAACAAAAAACAACTTATTTACTGTTCCGTAGGCAAAACCCTAATTAAATGCTGAATCAGGGAAACTACTTCGCCTTTTGGAACTACATCGCACATAGTCCATCAGTGGGCTCCGCCTGCAAATCAACTACAATTTGTCTACTCCATTTACATTTCAATAGCGTAATTCACATTTTGTTGTCGCCTCTCTTTTTAATAACAAAGTTCAATGTAGCAATGTTGCAGAGTCGCAGATTCAATGGCAAAGTCACAGCTGCTGCTGTTGCAGCCATTGGGTTGCCCAGCAAATCCGCCACAACTCAAAGATTTATATGTGCCATTTCCTGCCACAAGCCATCATCAGACGGATGCATAGACTGACGGACACAGGGACAAATAGGGAGAGACACATGTAAGTCAGTCAGTTTGTTGGGCGACACACACAAAAAGAGCAACTAGGCGACAATAAAAACAACACACACACATTAACCCCCAACTAAATGAAGGTCTTGTCGCAAAACTCTCTCCAGTTTGTTATAGTTGTTGTCGCTCTGCTGCCGTTTGATTTGTTGCTGATGTTTTCTTTCAGTAAATTCACTTAAATTCGTGTTATTTCCGCATGTTTCACACTGCTGCAAATCTAAGAGCTCGATATAGCAGCAGCAGATACTGTACTCCCAGCAGCAAAGTCAACTCTGGCCACATCTTTTTTGCTTCATTTTCTACTTGGCATCGTCTTACTTAGGTTTTTGCCAATTTGCACTTCATGAATACCAAAGAGCCAAGCAGTTTAGAAGCTGCAACAGAGGAGGCGCTGCGGAGTGGCGGGGCATGTGGCAAACGAAGTAGCTGCTGCTGCACCATTAGACAATTTCTACATATGCCATTTGGCCAACTCAGCGACGTTCTATATGTAGATTGGGAGTATCTGCTCCAAATGTTTGCTTTTGGCCCCGGCCAATTCAAGTGTAGAAGTTGTAAAAGATTAATAAAAAAAGAAAACTGCAGCTCGTTAATATGCCAGTGTTTTACATGCTGCAATTTCGAGCATATAAACATCCGTTCCGGGTTGATCCTTTAAAGTTCTTAAACGTGACACACATTATTCAGTCTTAAATTCGGCAAGCGCAAGTTTTCCGAATTGCGAAGAAAAAAGAAAATACGAAAATGCAAGCGGTGCATTTAAAATAAAATGACGCACATATGGGAATAAGAATATAAGTGGATGAAGTAGTTTGCCAGCAAAAGTGGCTAGAAGCAAACCAGGGAAGCTTTTGATAGTTTTGAGAGAGTATGTGCAGTTTGTAAGGAAACTGGAATATCTATAAAGTTATGACATGAAAGGGCATAATATAGATGGATTTTATGAAAATAGAGCATGTTTAAAAATAGAATAATCAGTATTTTTTGTTATTTCCAGTATTTTTAAAAATGTTTTGCAGACCTTTGCGTGCTTCTAATAATATTAAACTACATTTTCCAAAAGTTTGATAACGACGTGTTTTGAAGAGCATTCCTAACTTTCAAAAAGATTTTCATATGCTATTTTCTCATATTTTTGAAGAAAGTTTGCGCAGTTTTTTATGAAGTTTTCAAGATACTGTTATATATAACAACAATTAAGAAAGTTTTAGTATTTTATGGTATTTTTTGAATTTGTATTATTATTTTTATATTTCCTAAACGAATTTTCTTGTTTTTTTGTGGTCTCGCTAACTCTGATATCTGTAACGCCGCTTAGCTCTTTCGGGACGAAGTTTTATCTTTAAAACCTAGATCTTGCAAAAACTTTTAGCCTGTTTTGTCAGATTCGTTGTTGTTGTTGGCAAATATAGAGACAGACAATATTGCTAAAGGCTAAATTATGAATATTTTGAAAATAAAGTATCTAATGTGTAAATAACTCGTATGTTGTTTTGTTAGACTCTGTTGCCTGGGATGCCTGAAATGTCCTAAAGACATTTCGTTTTACTCAAGTTCGAATGCTATTAAGTTTCAGTACAATAGTTTGACTTTTAGCGCTCTTTTCGTAACTTATTTCAGTCAAAAAACAATCTTTCAACGAAAGAAATAAGGATATCCACACTTCGCCTAAAAAGGAATCCTTTGTTTAACGCCTCTTAAAAATTTATTTTTTGGCAGCTCGTGAGACTCTAGCGAAGGTTGCACATATGTCAGTTGGTGCAAGTCTCATGTGGCTTGGTTAGCATGTTGAGTGGCTTCCTTTTCCAAGAAAATAAAACCAAGAATTTTAAAGTGCGAAGAGCTCGAATATAGCTGGCTTTGACTGCGCCTTTTTCACGTAACTCTATGCCATTTTTTTAAAGCTTATCGACTTGGCTAGTGACATGTACTTACTACTGCCCAACCCAGCCGAAGCGAAACCAAGTACAAACTGCTAGTTGGGTCACAATTCATTCATACAAAGGACCAACCTCAGGCGAAAAATCAAAACTCATGCACAAAAACCTCAAAAACTGCTACATGGAGTGCAATGTTAACCCAACAGTCTCAATAATCGTTCATGACTTGGTCGTTCCCCGTCAGCGTCATCAGAGTCATCGTTGCATGTTGTTGCTGCAAGTAGTAGTTGGAAGGGAGCAACCATAGCGCTGTTACCGTTGCCAGCGGCTGCTCGGCAGTTCATGGACCGTAAAATGAGGTTATGCTTTGCCGCTGCCATGTCTGGGGCAGAGAATCACACTCAAACTCATGCTCAGATTTAGACGCAAACTGAGGCACTCTTCAGTTACATGTTTCTTTTTCTGCCTGTGATTTATGAAGAGCAATTTTAATGACATTTCCCAACGAGTGTATCGACACATATCGAGTGAGAGCCAAGCTGCGTTGCACAATGACCGTGCCCCTTGCCCCCAGACGCCTTATGTAAGCATACAACTCTTGCTAGTAGTTGCTGCAGTAACTTTAACTTCCAAATGCTGCTGCCGCTGCTGCTGAGGTGGCAAACTAGACAGGCAACATGCCACTCATGCGTGCCGGCGTCTGCTTGCAGCTCAGCCAGAGCGGCAGAGAAGGCTCATTCTAAGTGGCCCACACCCACACCCAGTGCCATTACCCATAACCATAGCCATATCCACTTCCAGCGATTCAATGTACTCAAGTGTAAAGTCAGCTTGACACACCTACAAAGCGGAACAACAACTACAAGAACTACGTAAACTGCAGCTACGAAAACTACAACTACGAAAACAACAACTGCGATTATGAATATGCACTGCGAGAAAAGGTTCGGCAGGAACTGCACCAGTTTGGATACCTATCTTTCACTTCTAACGTTTTCACTTTAGTTACATTTTCTACCAATAAAAACCGATTTTGAAAACACAGTCAATACGGTTATACAAAATATTCGATATGATCGATAGTTTCATAGACTGTTTTTGCTAAAGGTGCTCAAAATTCCCAATTGGTTTTAATGCAAACGGCAACCAAAAGAACAGCCCAAATGTTAGTACTTTAACTCAGCAAACTTTGTTATCGAAGAAAAATAGTCGATAGGCGCAACAACGCAACAAGCCGATGATTTCTGTACAGAAATCTTTGATTAAGAAGGAAAAAAACCAATAATTTTCTTAAATTTTTATGGTATTTGATATGATCTAACATCATAATTTATTTAACAAAAAAAAAGTAATATAAAAAGTATACCAAGAACTGCCGTTTCGATCTGCCCTTTTAAAGAGTCCAGAAGAAAGTCGCATTAGGCTGAAAGTAATCGAAACAATCGATAGTGTCAAAGTTCGTTTTGCTGACCTTTCTTCAACTTTGCAAGTTTTTTTATATACAGTCCAAAATTAGATTAGATTTTGAACAGTTAAAGGCATATGAGACCATTTTCAGATACATACATTTTATCGATAAATATATGCGAACGAAATGACAATTTGACTGAATTTAATAAGTACAATACTCAGAAGAAGGGTTATATATTTTCGAATTCTGTTTATTAATTCATTAATTTGGACAATTTTGATATCTGCTAATCGATAACAAAACTTACGCAGTGCTATCGAAAATGTCCGTAAAAAATTACAGTATTTGCCTGAATATGAGTGCAGTTAATATAAAACAAGCTGGAAATAGATTAGCATATATGCTATATTTGTCAAAAGCTTATCTACGATATATCGAAAAATCATTCTACGATTCTTCCATAGATTTCCAGGCTTATAAAAATTTTCTTTTACGATTAAAAACAGTCATAAAAAGACATATTGCAGCTCATTTCGAGTTAAATTTTTCAGATATTGATTGCTGTCCCATATTCCAAAAAACTAACTTAACAAACTATCTTCTTCTTACACAATACCGCAGCATTCTTTCTCGCAGTGTTGCCACAACTACGACTAGACTCTCGACACTTTGCTTAAATAATCGCTGTCCATAAATTTGTGGCAGCAACTACTGCAACAACGATTTGCCCATTGAGTTGTGTGTGTCAGATAAGCACAAGCTCATTCTTTCCTCTTACTCTGCCTCTCATCCTTTCCCCTCTTTAAAATGCCAAATCACAGTTGCTCAAAAAAGTTGTGTGATAAGCCAGGGTTGCCAGTTATGAGTTGCAAACTTTGATTTTTGTAGGTCAGTAAAAAATGTGTAACAAATGGCACAGAACCGAAAGGCAACTCAAATGATTCATCAACATTATGAGGCAACATCATCATTATTGTGATTCTTGCGCAAAAATTACCGCTAAATCATTGCGTTTTTTGTGCAAACTCAGCGAACATGGATTAAGTCTTGCTTCAACGAAATCAAAACAAAAGTAAGTTGAACCACAATAAATATGTTTGTAATGTTTGGTTTCAGTTTATTGAAAATCAGTGAATAAATAACAGTATAGTTTCGTGCAACTTTTGTTGTTGCTGTTGTAGCTGCTGCTGTCGCTCTTGTTTTTCACATTTTCATGGAAATTTACTGCATTTCCATTTCAATTGCCTTTTGAGTGGAAAAATATGCAAATATCAATGACGTCGACTATGACGACGATGAATTCTCCTCTCTGTGCAGTAAATTGCAGTTTGCCAAAAACATTTTTGGCCATTTGTTTGCCAAACCCGATAACTCTGGCACCCTCTCTCTCTGATGTCCTCTTAGATGCAGTTATCGATACACACACACTGGCTGAGATTTATGAAGCAGCAGCAATTTTTAATGTGTGGAAATGAGAACTCTATTGATATATTGATATGCACATATTATTGACAGTAGCAATTGCCATATGCTGTAAAAGTGGCAAGGATATGCAAGGCAGGATAACATTTATGCGAGAAGTTTGTGTTATAAGTGAGAGATTTGTATGCTTTGTATTTGTAATTTTTGTAAGCTTCAGCCGGAATGAATGGATGCATTTCGGAGTATTGAATTATTGCTTTTTCCTTTGTGTTTTGCCATACTTTAAGTGCACACAAAATGTAACATCCTCATGATTTTGTTTCCCGTTGCAAGGCAATTTTCCCAAACAGAACTGAAGTTAACTTTTATGAACTATTAAAAATGAAGTTGTAAATGTCTAAAGTGTAGACGGTTCCATGTTGACATGTCGACAATCTTGTTTTGTCGTTAAAACTAAAGTCCGCCATTATTACATAGAAGTCAATGCTATAGGCAATACCAACAAGCAAAGCAACTTACTTAAAATATGAAATGGAAATATGATGAATTGTAAAAGTACTAAAAGTCCTAGGTCGATGCTTTAGATAATGCCAACAATCAAAGCGTCAAACTTCAAATCTGTAACGGAAATCAAGTGAAACGGTGACAAAACGCAGAGAAATAAGCACATCAATCATTTCAATGCTTTAGGTAACGCCAACAACCAAAGCGTTTCACTTGAAATATGTAACAGAAATATAGCGAATCTTTGCAAAACATAAAACAACCAAACGTAGTACTAAAAGTCGTAGGTCCGTCATTATGACATGCGAATTCAATGCGTTAGGCAATATCAACCAAAATCTGAAACGGAAATCAAGTGAGACTACGACAACAGATAGGGTAATAAAAAAGACAAAAAGTCTTAAGCAATTCCAACGACACGAAAGTCTAAGCTTTCACCACCGATGCGCTACACTTGAATTATTTTGCAGTTTTTCTGATAAATTCATCGCTTAAGCAGCTTGACTTAAAAAATTAGGCTTGAAGTCCAAACCCATAACTGAACCCAGCATTTTTATGACTTTCAAAGTTTCGGCTAACTAAGATTTATAGTTTTTTTCACAGCAAATTGTCTATAGTTTCTTGAAATTTTCACTTGCACTTTAAATTAATCTCATCAAACAAATTTACTAAATTAAACTTGGGGCAAAAAGCCATAAATAACAATTCGATGTTCTTATCACATAATACAGCTGCAGCTTCATGGTCATATCCCGAGAGCGAGTATCCAAACCCAAAACAGAAGCGTATCCATAGACATAGTAGTCAAGACAGAGCTATAAATCAAGTGGCATGCGCCCCTTTTTCTGGGGGCAGCAATACCATTGCCAGCATAGATGGAACCCCCAAACGAATGTCTCCTTCTTATTGTTGTTGTTATTGTTATTCCTAGAGAGATTGAGTGTAAAATCTATAACAAAGAGAGAGAGGAGAGACTGAGAGAGAGAGAGAGAGTGAGAGCTGTTGCCGTCGCGTGAATAATTAAAATAAATTGCTTAAAGTTTTTTTTACCCCCAAGTAAAAAATAAGACATATTATTGGTTTTTAAAAGGCGTGTGTGTGTATGTGATGATTTTCCTGGTTTTTTCCTCATGGCATTAAAAGTTTTTCTTCAATATTTTGATAAGATACAGTCAAAGCAATAAATAAATTAACGCCTGCGGCTAATGATGAGCACAAAATGAATTCAAATTTTTGACAGCTAATCGAGGGTATTGATATCGCACCCTATATGTTATTTTACTTGAAAGCGCTGTTGCGCTTGCCCCCTTGAAGCTTTTCCAAGTTTTTCCATTAATTTGTTTGGCAGTCGTTGTATTGTATAAAGCAATTTCGGTCATGATTGATTTTTCTTTTCATTTCTTTTTGCTGTCGTTCAACTTTTCACTCTTTTTTTCGGGAAATTTGTGCATTTAACCCCATTAATCAAGTTTCACATTGCGTTGCTCAATTTGGCTTTGCATACTGCAATTTGTTGTGCCTATGTGTGTGTTATCAAAAACAACAACAACCATTTACAACAATAGACCCATTGTGCATTTGTTGTTCTTGTTCTGGTTTTTTGGGCAACTGTTTGAGATTTATGACCCTTCAAAATGCAATTAAATTTAATTGAAGCGCGAAAAAACACACACAGCTCGTATTTTTCACACTTGCGCCGCCGCCTTTTGTGCCACGCCCACAAATGTGTTCAATGCATTTGAGTCACTCATACGGCCCGTTGGTCATTTAATTAATGGCTGGAAAATATGTTGCACTGTTGCCGTTGCCTGGAAAAGCACAACAACAAATCTTTTTACAATTGCATTTTCAATTTCGCTTATGACATGTATACATAGTAACGCACTCTCTCTTTCACTCTCGCTCAACTACTTTCACGTTATATCAAGTGTTTTTTTATCATTTACATGTTTCTGCTGTGAGAGTTGTAAAACTTATTCTCTCTTCCTCTCTATCTATTGTTTTTTCTGTGTGCATTCCTTGCCATTTTTCATTCTTATCATTTATTCATTATGCTCTTGCACAACTTTGATTTATTGGCTGCTTGCGGTTTGCACCAGTTCCACTTTTAGCTCTTTTATGGAAATTTTCCTTTCGGCTGGAATGAGCTTTTGAAGTGCAATTATATTCTATTTACTTTGAGTTGTCAAAATTTGCATTTAATCTATTTGTTTATGCTATTCTTTAAAAAAAATGAAAGTTTATAAGTTATTGTTATACTGTTTTAAAAGGTGCCTTTAATCGAAGTTTAAGACCCAGCAAAAATTGAATGCAACTTTGAGTTTACAACCTAAGTTAATGGTCAACATAGCTACTATATACCTTATGGCATGAACTTCAGGCCGCCTGAGACCCAAAAGGGCTTAGCACTTTCAATACTTTGTTTGTTTCTTCGCCTGCTCTCATCGTTTCACTTGATTTCCATTACAGATTTCAAATGATACGCTTTGGTTGTTGGCATTACCTAAAGCATTGACATATTGGAGGACCTAGGACTTATAGTACTTTGATTCTCTGCGTTTTGTTATCGTTTCACTTGATTTTCGTTTCAGTCTGCAAGTGAAATGCTTGATTGTTGGTATTGCCTAATTTATTTACTTCTTTTTCAGTACTTAGTTTTTTCCTCTGCGTTTTGCCAACGTTTCACTTGATTTTTGTTTCAGATTTCAAGTGAAGCGCTTTAGTTGTTGGTGTAACCTAAATTATTGACTTCTATGTCGTAATGGCGGACTTAGGACGTTTGGTAGTTAGTTTGATTCTCTGCGTCTTGTCAACGTTTCACTTGATTTTCGTTACAGATCTCAAGTGAGCTGTTCTCAACAGAGGCCACCTCCGAACGAGCTGCCCAGCTGTTAGGAGTTAGCGCCGGTGATTCCTGGGAGACCAATGTGTCAGTTGGAGTTGGTGCAGTTTCAGTTTTTAGGAGAAGGGGTCTAAAATTAGCACGCTATTACCCATATATCTTTAAGTTTTCATTCGATCTTTATAGTTTTTGCACTACACATGAGTAACTCTGTCAAGTTTCAATTGGATAGCTTTTATGGTGTGAGAGTGAATACGAGAGAGAGATACTTACACAGGGGAAGAGGCTAAAATATCGACATGATTCGACAAACTCCATCACTACCTTAAAATAACCACAAATTTTACATTTTTGGCGCATCAAAGCGTTCTGTTACATTCACTTGTTAGTTTTTGGCAGCAAAAGCAAAAACCACCATAAAAAATTCCCAAATAACTCATATCTCTTCATAACCATTACGTACAGCTGCGCACACTGCACTTTGTTGGGGCCAAAGTCAACCAGAGCTATGAATATTTGCTCTTGCTTAACAGTGTTCCTGCCTTTTTTTCTTTACTTGGCATAACCGAAAAAAGCTTATGAAACGGAAGCCACAAGTTCGTCAACACAGAAACCGGAAATATTCGCGTTGGCCATGCCAAGTTTTATGTCAATATTGGAGCAGAAAATCCTTTTAATTTTTGCAAAATATTCAATTTGTACAAAAGTGCTGGTGAGGAGGGGCAGAGCTGAGGTGGGTATTGGGGTAATGTGGCTGGCGCAGCCTTTTATATCAAGTTTTGGTGGTGTAATTGAAAGCTTTGTAAATAGCAGTAGAGACAGGCACTTCACAAGCAGCTCTAAAACACTAAACTGATTAAGTTTTTGATTGCAATTTGAATTCGATTTGGGCAAAGTTGGCAGCACCGCAGACTCCCATTTAAGCTGCACTCCTAATCATAATCATTAACATTTCAATAACTGCCGTCTGGCAGTTTATTAAAGCCTCGGCGGCAGAGCGCCGCCATTGCCAGTGTTGCATAATTGACTTTGTCGCTTGCCTTTCGCTATTATTTCTCATTTCTCCGTTATTCCTTGCTTCATCTCAGTTCTTTTTATGTACCTACACTGTACTACATGTTACTCGCACTTGCAGCTTGGCCATGATGATTTATTATGCGGCTTTTGCTTTTGCCTTTTTCTATTAGCCATGTTTTATGCGGCTGCTGAGACGCTGACGCTGACAGCGACGCCGACTGCAGCGTCTTTTTTCCTGCTTTACGTATTATAGTCGTTGCTGGCGTTTTACTTGTCCTTTTCAATATAGTCGCAACGGCTGCTTTTTTTTGCAGCTACGTGCACACTACATATACAAGTCCTTTTTACTAGCCTTGTTTCGCCGTTCGTCCTTATTCACTTTGCCGCGTCATAAACATTTGTTATGGCCATCAAGCTGCTTTTGTTATTGTTTTTGTTGTAGTTTTTTTTAGGGTTGCCACACTGAGATTTTATGTTTGTGCGCTTTTATTTATTGTAAATATTATTATTTCTCTAGTTTTCTTTTTTGCGGTTTGTTATTAAAAAGGAAGCAAAGCAGTTGCTGCTAGTTTCTGGCTGCCATTTTGTTTTTATTTTTATTTTTTTCTATGCACTTTATTGAATATCAAATTGCCAATCATAAATAATTCAAGCTGTCAATTTGGCAATACAAAGCGTTTTTCTAGATTTTATATGCCATGAATAAGTTGCATGGGTTTCAATTCTTGTTTTGCGAGAACTTTGAGAAAAGAGTAACCGAAGGCAAGGCTTTAGATACTAGTACTTTACAAAGAGTTCTCGGTATTTATATACATTCTTATATTTAAAGCATGAAAAATGTGTATTTAACCTTACATAATATGCATGAAAATAGAGCTGTAGAACTTTATTTAACTCAAATATCAAAGATTTTTCGAGAAACATCGCAATGTATATTTATTGGGCTTAGCATAAAATATGCAGTTCACAATGTTTATTAAGCATATCAAAAACCAATAAAATAGTTAAACCAAGAGCTTATTATAAACCAAGTCAATCAATGATACAGCTTAAGTTCAGTATTAAAACTGATGTTTTTTTAATTCTGTTCTTAAACGCATAAAATATATCGTACTAAGGCGCACCGCCTCCAGCTCCATTCGCTCGGCAATGCCGTCCTCTTCATCATCATCAGCATCACCATCATCTCCATCCTCAGTTTCATCTTTATTTTTATCTAATTTGATTCTCATCATCATAAACATCACCATCATCTTCATTTTCACCTACATCGTCATCTTTACCTTCATTTTATCAACATCATCATCATTTTCACCTTTATCAACATCTTCATCAACTTCCTTAACTTCAACTTCATTTTCATATTCATCATCTGCATGCTCAGCTTCATCTTCAGCTTCATGTTCAGCATTAGCTTCATCTTCATCTTAATTTGATTTTTGTCTTCATCATCTTCATTGCCATCATCATCATCATAATAAACTTCAACATCACCATTATCTTCATTTACACCAAAATCGTCATCTTTTTTTTTGCCTTTATCATCATTTCACATTCATCTTTATCATTACCTTCACATTCATTTCCATCATCTTCATCATCACAACAATTGGTCTCACTCAACTTATGTAAGATCTTGCATACGGGTCCAGCACCTCTCTAACAGATGTATCTCCAACTTTAAATGATAGACAAATTCGTTATTATAGAAAGTCCTTTACTGGCAACTTACAAATTTAGATCAGTTTGAAATCATTGGCAAACATTTCATTTGTATTCTCATTCTTTTTCTCTTTGCTCACTCTTATTCGTTTTCATTGGTTGCTTCAAGTGTTTGATTGGTTCAAATGCTTCAAGTTTTTGGCGTTATGGAAATGAATATGTAGATTTCGAATTGTTGTGAACTGAATGAACTCAACTAGGCAGAGATTGCAATAGAACTATTTGGTCCTGCATTGGTTTCCTCTATGTAATGCCAGCTGTAAAGTAATGTTTCCCCCTTTTTGATGTTTACGAATGGCGTTGTGTGGTATCCCAAGTAGTACAATAAATGGTATTCTTGAAACTAAAATTCCTGTTAAATATTGTCATAAACAGCGCACTTCTCATAATAGCCGTGGAACTGCGTGAAATCAAGCAACAAAAACTCTTAAATTACGCTCATCCGACAAATCGCTTCAACTAAGCGCCTGTGTCTGTGCATAAATTTCCGGATTTGAAGGACACAATTGTATCAAATTTATCACTTAGCCGCCATAAATGGGCAAACTTTATCACCTGGCGCACAGTTTTTTTAATGTGCAACTCATTTACATAAAATGCAACATAAAAATAAATTTCAAAAATACAAAAAAGAAATGGTTCTAAAACAAAAGAACGCCGCCCAAACGATATTTATGACAATATTTTTAAATTTATTAGGGAATTTAGCTGAAAAAAAAGCATAGCGACAACACTGGAAAAATACAAATTATGTACGCGTGTCACAAGCGTGGCATTTTTATGAGCTACTCTTCCTATGCTCTTCGTGCTCTTGTGCTTGCCACTCTCCTTTCATTCTGCTTGCCTCCTTTATAAGTTGTATTTTTTTGTGACAAGAAAAAGTCAACGCATAAATGACACGCGTTAATTACCTGAACGCGGTTGCAACTCTGGTTCCGCTGCTGTACAGCTGAAGAAACAGTGAAAAAGCGAGTGAGAGTGGGAATGGCCACAGCGACACAACGTGGTGCCCAGTTGATGAGGCACGATTAGGAGCTGGGGAAGAATGACGGAACATAATATTGTAATTAGTTGACAAGTCACGTAATTATTCTTGCTAATTTTACCGATGTTTTTTCCTTTTTTCATTTTCTTGGCCGTTGTTTGTTGTCTTTACAGTTTTTCTTCTTTTTTTCATGTTTATGCAGAAATGTCAGTCAGTGAACTTTGTGTTGCTGGGAAAAATGAGAGTTGTGGCAATATGAAAAATTGACGAAATGTCTGTCAAGTTGACCGGGCTTAATTGCAATTAAGCATTATTTATATTTTCATTATACGAATTTTGTAAGGAGAAAACCGAAAAAAGAAAATGGTTTAACTAGGAACCTAATCAAATTGTGGCAACAAATTCAATGTTAATTAATTTTCATTACGTGCGGATAACAGATATTTGACCTTTTTCGGGCGCCACCTAAATAGTTAAATCAAACAACTATGCTGGTTTGCAAAGCAATTTTCTAAAATACAGACTGGCTGATGGTGATTCCTGTTACACGTTTAAAGCAATTGATCTTGATTAACCGTTTAACGGTTTTTTTCTGATATCTCCTTCTTATTCTATATCATCTTCCTCTTTTTACGTCATCTTCTTTTCTTTATATATTCTTCTCTCTCTACTTCATCCCAGTCTTCTTCTTACACCAACTTTTCCAACTCATTTTTCTATACTATCTTCTCTTTCTATGCCTTCTTATTCACTTTCTACTTCATGCGATTTTTCTTCTCTTTCTACGTCATTTTCGTCTCTATCTTTGTCTTCTACTTCATCTAAGTCTTCTTGCTCTTCCCTTTTTACACATATAATCTTCTCTTTTTCATCATCTCTTTCAATGTCTTCTTTTCCTCTTCCAAATTCATCTTATTCTTCTCTTTCCTCTTTTCTTATTCCTTCTACGTCATTCTCTTTTTGTCTTTCTATGTCTTCTACTCTTTCTACTTCATCCTCTTCTTACCTCTAATTTATATGTTTCTCTTTCTACGTCATCTTCTCTTTGTACGTCTTGCAGTTTACTATTTTATCAACATTGTAATTGATCTGTTTATTTATCGTCGTTTTCATAAACCAAATACTTGTCTGTTCCCAATTTCGATTTCCGATTATCTGTAGCAGATAACTTTTTCTATTAACAGTAAGCGGCAAAACTGATACAAGAGTAACAACTACGATAAACTGCAGTATAAAATCTATAGTCGAAATCTATAGTGAATTTTTCATCCACAGCATGTAAGCATTTAGATGGACCTTTTTTATGCTATTGTAGGTAGGCCTGTCATAAGGTAAAGTAAAATATCTTTTTGAACTTAAAGATTCTTTAATCAAGTTGGCATGACTTTCCACTGTAGCTCAACTCGTATATTATGTAATCTACTAGAGGCAGTAAAATTTTATGACATTTATCGATTGGTACCTGCTGTGAGAGTACCAGCCAAAAGTCGCCTTAACTCGCAGTTAGCTTCTTGTTTTTGTTGTTTTCTTGTCGGTTCTTTGCCTTTTAACCATTTGCAAAATGAAAACTCATTATGTGTTACCCGACAACAAACTTTGCCTTTTTATTTACTTACCCAATTTACTTTTTCTCCCTTTTTGTTGCTTTTATAACCATTACGTCTCACTTTTATCGAAATCTACACGCAAGGCATTTATTGCCACACCCCCAAAATGTAATGATAATAAAGGGGCGCGTATTGGAGCAAAAGGCTTTTCCAATTTTTTTTTTTGCCATTTTTGGTCTAGGAACAAAATGTAAGCGTGACAACGCCAAATGTGACTTTGAAAATTTGATAAATGACCCAAAGTTCAGACGCTAGACGTTGTCTGGAAGCAACAAAAGCAACAACAACAAACGGAACAACGACAACAACAAGAGCTCTCTCGAAATAGGAAAATGAAATAAAAATCGAGAAAATTTTGTACTAAGCCAAAAGCGGAACTGAATGAATGAATGAATGGAAACGTGCAAGGCAAACACAAGCGACGAGACGCGACGCGGCGCGACACTTTGACAACAAACAGAAGGCGGCAATGTTGCCGGCTTGGAAAGACGGAGCAGGGTAGTTCGGAGACACCTCTCCGTGGCATAGGCATAGCGCCACATGTGCGTGTTTGTTGTTGTAGTTCCTGTATAGAATTCATTTTGGGGCTTGTTGCCTGCTTTGATGCGTCGCGATGCCGCCGCCGCCAACGCCACCGACTCCTGTGTCACGCTGACGCTTCAAACCAAGTCAACACAAAGTACAGTGGTAGGGAAAGGCAAATGTTTGATCAAAATGAAAAATAGCCTTTCTAAGCAGCAAATGAGTTTCGATCAATCTAGGCGGCAAAAGTTGCAAAGAGAGAGAGAAAGAGAGAGAGAAAGCGAGAGTTTTGCATGGTTTACATTTTAGAGCAAAAAAGGGAACTCTGGGCTGCGTTTATTTTTCGCTGAAACAGTTAAAATCAATCAATCCGATGGAGCGCTGAACTCTATGAGTTCTACGATGAGAGTGACATAGGCAAGCGAATTAAATTCCAGCGGTTCCGCTAGATAGATCATGTTGTGCGTATGGATGAAGAAGCTGTAGAGAGAAAGGTCTTCAAGGCGGTTGTGGAAGGGAGTTGACGAAGGGGCAGACCATGTGCAATCCACCAATGTGCCAAATATGCTGGAAAAGTCTATGATAATTGTGGAAGTGTATCTGAAGATGTTTGGGGAAAATCAACAACCTCACTAGGCTAGTTCCATTTATAGAACCATGTCAAATTTTATCAAATTTTATTTCATGATTAATGTTTCTGAACCACGGTGCAACGCGGTGGAGTCAAGCCCAGTGAAGTCGAGTCAAGTCATTCTTCATTCGTAATGCGAGGAACGTCGCCAAGCCGCCTACTAACAAAGCAAACACTCGCAGACTCACACACACATGGTCTTGGCAAGGCCAAATTGGCTTGCGTCTTTGGAGCTCTTAACTCGAAATTGTTAGACATTTATTTTCTGCTTATTGGATACTTTTTATTCTATTCAATATTCTCGCTCTTGCACTCTCTGTCTCTGTCTCGCTCTCTTGTTGCGCCCTCTGTTTCCTTCAAATATTGATATTAAAAAATCCCATCACGTCGCTTAAGTTTGTAAATAATGTTAAGGCCGAAAATTTATTAGTAAGGCAAATGCCGCCTATTGATGTCGTTGATTTGCCAGCTACCCAGCTTCAGAGCTTCCCTGTTCCTGTTGACAATCTCCGGAGCTGTCCCATAGTCAAAGCTTTGGTAGCTGGATTAGTGGGATTGTGTGTGAAGAGATTTAGTAGCGTTTTGAGTGGGATTGCAATTGTCTGACTGTTTGAGCTGCAAAGACCTGCACCTTTTACACTGACAAGTCGGAAAAGTTTTGCCCTGTTTCGCAGCTGTCATAGAATTTCATTCGAAACACTTAAAATTCGGAGCACACAGCTTGGGAAGTTGATGAAAAGTCATTGCAGTTAGGCTGCAAAAATACATTGAGATAAAGTCGAGAAAACAATAAAAATGAAAGGCGAAATTAATTTCTCTTTTAGCCCTAGTCTGTACGGTAATCAATATAATTACAGCAAACTGTTACAAAATGTCGCACACGTAGCAAGCGGAAGTAGCAAAGCGATTGAAAGTAACAGAACGACTGAAAGGGAGAATGAAAATGCAGTAGGCGGAACATATGAATTCGGAGCGATGAAGCAGGTATACCCTGCTTCACATATTTCTTAGACAGATTTCATTTCAAGTTCGGACAAATTCATTTGTTTCTGAAATAAATCTCTTATCCTGAATGTACCGAAAGACGAAATATCTATTTCAGGAAGGCTTGAGCAAGAACTCCAGCGCATACTTCAAACTTACCAAAGATCAAAAAAAAAACACATTTTTTCAGATTTTGTGGTATATCAAAAATTTCGGTTAAAGCTTTTAGAATATAGAAAGACAGTTGAGCTCCCAAATTTGTCCGAAATATGCTCAAGAATCTGAATTTCGTTGAATTAGAAATAAGAATAGAAGAATCTCGTTATGGGGTAGGACATAGCTTACACAGTAAAATTTCAAAGCATTCTTTTTATTAGTCGTGTTTGGCATACACGAATTTTCGTGTCAGTTTCTATAAGAAAAAGGGCGAACTGCTAGGATTTACGTGACACTAGATGCCGAGAGCATTTCTGAACTGCTTACTCCTCAATCGACATTAGGTTTTGGAAACTGCATTAGAAATTTTAAAATTTGCTATAAAATTGAATTTAAACTTTTTTTTTGCAAGTGCTGCCTCGTCAATTTGATTGGAGCATAAATGGTTGAATTTGCAAGATATTGGAAAATAGAGGATTTCGGAGTCGATGATTTAAAATTTTTTCGGAGTTGAATTTCGTAGTGCATTGAAAATAAGTTTTAGAAAATAAAATGGCCAAAAACTTTTGAAATAAATGTATTATTATTACAAATACAATATAAACACTTTTTTTTGGTTTAAAAAACGATATTAAAAAAAATTTTTGTATATGCGCAAAAATTGGTGTTACGGGTTATCTTAGTTGCTGTTGCCGAATCCACTTGTTAATGTTTAGACATCCATATGATGGGCAAAGTCGCACGTTATGTGGTAGCGGTTGTTTTCGGATGATGATTGGCATTCAAACACATTATTTTTCCTATAAATTCATTTTAATATGTATCAAAAAGAACAGTCGTACAGACAAGTGTACCTAAAAATGGTCGTATAAGGTTTTCGGGGTTGCTGATTCTTAATACGTTTTGGGAAATTAAGTTTACCGAAATTGATTTGGAAATAGTGGTGGAATTTGGGAAAAATTGAAGCGTATCGGAGTTGATAATTTAAACACGCTTTGAACACGTTTTTTGGAGAAATGCAGCATTAAGAATATTAATTGAATGAAAAAATGGTTGCACTTTCGTGAAGCTTGATAATCAGAGAGTTTCGGAGTTTTATGACAAATGCTTGGATCAAGAATCATATAAAAATGTGTGAATTTAATAAAAACTTCGTGTTTATAGCTGATTGGGGTTGGTGATTTCGGAACTTAATAAAGTTTCACTCATTTCAATATGATTTGAATTGAAATATTGAAATAACTTGGCTTACAAATCGATGTAATGACGTTAATTTTGAACTAAGTTTGCTGCAAATACTCCATAACTATTTTTTTTGGGCTCTACGAAATCTGCTCATAAAACTAATGTCGCTCTGTGCAGAGTATAAAAGTTGCAAATATAGCCGTAAAAGCACGTAGCTTTAACATCAGGAAATAATACACATACGCACTGTGTGCAACAAAATTATAGCCAAAAGTCTGCTAATGGCAGAGGTGGAGTGGCATATAGGAGCCAGATAGAGAGTGAGAGAGCGAACCCAAAGCCAACATTAGAGTCAAGTAATTGACAAACATGCCACATGCCACATGCTACTAAACACAAATTAGTAGGCATCAGAATCCGTAGCAAGGCAATCAATTGATTTTGAGACTAAAATTGTATTGGCAAGGACAGAGAGCACACTCCGTGCTCGTCCTGCTGTTTCATAATGTCAATTAAGTGGAGAGTGCGCCGCAAGTCCTGGCTGAATGACAGCTATTTGCATTTTTTGGTAATTTGACTAGATCAAAATGTAAAATAAAAAAAATGGCTAAAACAGCGGGAAAAAAATGGCAACGAAATTGCAAATGAATTTTATGCAAATTTTGTAAACATTGTAAAATTTTATTTAAATATAAGCATCAATGTGCGGAAATGTCTTTGCGCTTATATAGTTGTCTGGTCGTCCTGCTCGCACTTATTGTAAATTAGATACTTATCTGTTGTCATATTAAATAACGCAATATTGTGCACATTTTGGGACCTCTTTGAATGTGTGTGTGTGTGTGTGTGTGTGTGTGTGTGTGTGTGTGTCCCATAAAGACATTACGCCCAATAAAACAATTTAATGTCATATGGCGCTGCCAAATATTGCCAGCCTTGCGTTGGCGTTGTTGTTATGTTGCATGCCACCGAGTGGCGCCTCTAGCTGCCTTATGGCCCATTGCCAGCATATAATATTACAGTATATAAATTAAAAGCACTTGGCGTCCACTACGGAACTTTTAGTCTTGCTCTTATGCTGCCACTTCATCATCTGCTGGCTCTACTTCATCATCTGCTTGTGTCTTCCCATCATCTGCTCGGACCCTTGTTTGCCATATCTTAAAAGTCAGCCTGCATTCCGTTACATTTATCAGTCTGCGCGTCAGCTTATAGTTTTTATTGAAAGCCATGTCTACGGCTCGTTTATCAATGCGCCATTAAAGTGCAAAAGCTCTCCGAGATGCGGATCCCAGATCTAAAAGGGGCACTCCAAAAGCCAAGTAGAGCCATGCTGCCAAAATGTTGCCAAATTGCAATATGTTTGTCTGTTGCTGCATATCCTGCGCGCATGACAAACGTTTATGCTACCAACGATAACAACAACAAGGACGTGCCACAAAGCTGCAGCATGTTGCAAATCGAAGCGGCGCGCTTTGTTCTTGTTATTAGAGTTGCTGTTATTGTTGTTTGTAGCTGTAACGGTTCTTGTTGTTGCAACTAATATCCGTTTCCGTTGTAGACAAAGTGTGTTGCCATTTATAATGCCAACTGCTGGAATGTGTGTGTGTGTGTGTGTCTGTGTGTGTGTGTGTGGAGTGTACGTACGTGTAAGAGGCAATTTGTTGTCTGTTCGTTTGTATGTGCGTGTGCTTACAATTTCGTAACTAATTTAACTGATTAATAGGAATGATTAGAAGATCTTTAAGGATTTGGCTTGGAACCATAACTTATTATGAATGGGATCATCTTTGATGATGTACAATTGTTATCTTAGGTATTTTATGGGAATTATGCTACAAACAAATATGTTAGTTAAAGAAAATGCAACATAATATGCAACCATAGTATTCTCAAGAAAATCGTTTTATATAAAGCTCAAAAGCCAGTATTTACTATCCATGCACTTGCGAAAACTATGTGTGAATGCGAATTCATTCAATGCATGTGAAATAGTGAACATGTTTGAGTGTTTGAAACGTGTGGAAATGCTCACAATTTGAACTGAAATGCAATGAAAAATTCAAGTTTAAAGTACAATTTTGCTATAAAAGAAAGCTCTAAAACTTACTTTTCTTAGAGTGGCGTAAGTTTTGACTTTTTATGATGTTTTTCAACAAATTTATTTTCATAAAATACTTTAAAAAATGGTGTTATAAGAAAGTATTAAACATATGCGAAAAAAGCAGCAAAAGTTTTCTTTAAAAAAAAAATTAAACTGAAATCGTCTAAAGTTAACATATTCATGATAGAAAATAAAGATATATATATTTATAATTTTAAATTATCGCATTTGTAGACTCCTAAATAACAGTTTCCGGACGATTTTCTTAATAAACTGAACATAATTTTCAAGATTTAAAATTGGAATTCCATCAACTCAACATTACCAAGTTTAAGTCAAAATTGAATCTTTGATTTCGATACCACTTCTAAAAAGGTATACATAAGTATATATACTTATCAAGCCGAACATTTCAATGTGAAAGTTGAAATCTTAGATAGGGGTTCGAGTCGTTTTGAAACTCTAAATTAAAAGCCCTCTAAGCAATTAAGTAGCACCAATTCTTCATGGTCAACTTTCTTATTATATCATTTGTTATATTTCTGTTCGCTTCCCAAAGTTCACTTAATTTGCCAAATCACACTCAAAAGTTCACTCATATTATGTCACATAATTGAATGTTATGTCTCTTAATAAAATAGTAGTAAAAAAAAGCCACCCACATTGTCCAGTTGTCAACAGCTCAAAGTTCATTAAACTAGAATGAGAATGCGCTCTAAGCTTTGAGAGCTAAGCTGCAGCACCCGCATACACTCACATACACACACACTCACACTCACTCACACTCACTCACTCACGCACTTATGCTACTGCCATTCGAAGAAGTAGCCACAAATCACAGAGCAGTTAATCGCAGAGCTGTGCCAGCAAACACGTAACCAACCATTAATCAACAAAAGTAATAAAATATAAAAAGAGATTCAACTACTTTAAGATAGATTTTTGGGTGCGAGTGTAAGTTTTTGGTGGGGTCTGCTAACGAGCATTTCCGCAGCTGGCTGCACTTTAGACGATGTTGAACAGGGTTGCCGCCTTTGCTGCCAAATAGAACTAGTGTTGTAGTCATAAACGAGACATTAGTCATGTGTCAGTGATAAGATTTGGAAGAGCGGGCTGCTGCATTCCATTTAATTATTTTGACAGACACTTGAAGATATCGTATCAAAGCTGCAAGCTAACAACGTTCAGTGAATCCAAAAAACGATTTTTCATATTTTGCGCAATAAATGTTGCCGAGATTTTGAATATGTATGGCATGAGTTTGAATGACTTGGTATTACTTGTTACAACTTTGCATCGCCTGCTGGCTAAGCAGTTTTTCGAAAATGTAAAGTAGCTGACGCACTTCATACCCTCCCGTCCGACATATTTATAGAAATGTGTGCCATGTGACGCCTTGGACAGGCGTGGCAACATTGATGACAGCCGTGCGTGTCTGCCGCAGCCGCAAAGTGACATTTTAAGCAGCGTCGACGACGACGACGACGACGTGGACTACGTTGACGGCGACGATTGACGTTGTGGCAGTCGCAGCGCAAATTGAAGTGCAAGTCAAGCAACGCCAAAGCCAATTTGGAGCTGCGTGTGGGCTATGACACGACTATGTGCTGGGAGCTCATTTCGTCTGCTGCTTCGGCTGCTGCCGCTCCGTAATCAAGAGAAATTAGTTTTCGACGTGCTCGATTGGATCTTGGCCCCCACCAAACAAGAGCGCATCGTCTTCTTCGTCGTCTGGCAGATAACTAGTAAAGTCTGAGAAGTCTACACAGCGGCTAATTTTGAAAAATTACGCAGCAAAGTGGCAGACAAACTTACTGTAAATGCTCTACAGAAAGGTGTTTTGATTATGTGCAGAAGTTGAAACTTTCTGTAATGAAAATGCATAAAAAGTGAGTAAGTTCAAAGCAGCTTACTATGCAAATATCGGAGCTAAAGAAAGATCTTGCAGTGAATTGGCTGTTTATAAGAAATCAAGCGTAGTAGTTAATGAACATTTTGTTTTGTTTTATAAAATCTGATATGATCGTTTCGTATAGGGAAATCAATTTTGAGACAACAAAATTTTGCTTTATGTATGCGTGGGTCAGCAATGTGTTTTAAAAGCACCCTCGGATATCTTGAAGTTACTGTCTAGGAATGGTGAATACTTAAGGGCAACAAGTTTTTAAAGCAGCACCTCTGGAGCCTAGGACTAGGGTATTCGCCATAATTTGAAGTTATTTTGAATCCAACCTAACATCAATAAGTCGATATACTTTTTCGGTCTATTTGTCATACCTTTTTGCCGAATTTGAATCAAAAAGCAATTCGTCAATGTGCCCGCAATATTTTTGAGAGCATGGGATATTTAACAAGTAAGCATCTGATAAGCTGATTTTTTAAGAAAACTTTAGGCAAAACTTTCTAGATATCTGGAACAACTCCGAATACGTCAAAAATTAAACGTTTTTAATGTCAATCGGCATGAAACATTGCTGTAAGAATGTTTTTGGGAAATTGCGTATGTATCAAGTGTTATAATGTATTTTCTGGATTTCGTATGTCCAATTGTGCACTTAGGATATACTGCCGATTGTATAACATTGCATGTTATGTCAGGACGAAGTATAGATTGAATTTTTCGTAAGAGTATAAACTCTGCCGCATCAACGTAACTCAATTCGCGCTGCTTTTCTTTCCACTTTTCATTTATAAATTGTTTTTCTTTTACCAAATTCTCTTTATTTTTGTAAAGAGCTTTTGAAGTGTAACAGACTCCATAGATTTGGTCAATTGTTGTGCTGTGTTTGATTAATGCCTCAAATCCCATTGTTTTTTATTTTCATTTTTTTTATTTTCTGGCTGATTGGTGGAAATGCAGTGCAGCTATTTTGACATTTGATGAATTGCATTGCGTTGGAATTGCTTTTGTAAGAGTTTTCCCTCAATTGAGTGTGCTTTTCATGGCTTATTCCTTAGCTGTAAGTGTGCGTGTGTGTGTATGTGTGCGTGTCAAGAGCACAGTTATAATGAGGTTTCAATAACTTCATTTGTCTCTGTCCAAGCCATATTTTCCATATTTTGTTGGCAGCATACCGCCGAAAAGGGGTTAAAAGTTGCTGCCAAAATGGCAACAGCTGCGACCAACTAGACAAATTGCATTTGGGGAAAAGCTGCATATGAAAAATCTACTAAGATAAATGTTGTGCTTTAGCGGCGCTTAAATTTTCAATGCATCTGGTATATACTTCAGCGAACGTTAGTTTTTAAATGTAAAAAGTAAATACTTTAAACACAAAAAATAATCATATGCTCTCTTTGCTTTGCAGGTATGTTATGTCAACTCAAACGCTTTAACCTTTAGGCAAAGGCCAGGGCCAAGTGCGCCCCCACGTAAGTGTCAGCAAACCCTTTAACCCACAACACTCGGACACACATGCATACATGTGTGATGTGTCACTCTTTAGCCACACAAACACATATGGCAAACAAGCGAGCCAAGTTGGCAGTGTCACCGCCGGCGACCCCCGCAAACCCCACTCCAAACCTCAAGCCCCATTGGCCAGCTGTTAAGCTGTGCGTTAAATTGCTAAAAGCCTCAGACGGGCTTAAACTAAAAGCTGCTGCCCGTTCGCTCTTTTGGATTGCTGGCTATTAATCAACTAAACGCTGCAACTATTTGAAATGCCCCCCCACACACACACACACACACATACACACACACATATGCAAATACACACACACTCGCTTTCAATGGTCAAAAGTTGAAAGTAATCAAAATTCTAGACGTGGACCTGACGCTGGTTTTAACCCTTTTTCGTTGATAGTGTGTGTATAGAAGAACACCAGAAAAAAAACGAATATAGAAAATGTCAACTGAAACGAATTTTCCATGCGTTTTTTTTCCAGCAACAACAAACATAAAAAAATGGCAAATAGAGCAAAATTTGCCGCACATGTTCATCAATCAAAGCTATAGCCCTGGTCTTTACGGCTTTGCCATCTTTGCCCCTTTTCGCCATTTTGGTTTTTTAGCGTTTTTCTATTTTGCTTTTAACTTTGCCGCTTTGGCTGGCCAAATATGCAAATATTGTAAACATTTGCCAGCATTTGATGCATTTTCATTGATTTTAGTGATTTTGTGTTTTCTTTGAAAAAAAACTATGCAGTTATTTGTAGTCTTTTGTTGTAGTTATCGTTGCTGTTGTAGCTGTTATAGCTGCTGGCCTTGCACTATTTACCTAGCTGTGATTTGGCTTTGGATTGTACCTCGACAAAAGGACGCTTTTTAAAAGCTTACATCCTGCAGAGGTAGCAACACTTTTTTGGCGCGGATGGTTTTTCAAATTTAGTTTGCTTTGACAGCATTTCTTTTATCTGCAATTTGCCGCTTTGTCGCGCTTTTGTGTCATTGTCACCGCAGCCTAATTGCTGCTTAACGACATTCATGCATATACACTGGGAGAAGAAAACGGCTGAGAATGCAGCAACACACAGTTAAAATGCAGCAAATGGAACAGTTCAAAACGGATTTGGTTAAGCTGCGCTTGCCGAGCTTTTAGTTCGCTCTTAAGCACATTAAGCTTAAGAGCAGTTTTGGGCAAGATTTTACCGAAATTGAGATCCTTGCCCTCTTTGAGCTAAGATTTCTAATACGAAATAAGCTGAGTGAGATTTTGTGCGAGATTTTTTTACTTTTTCACTTGAAAATTTCGCTTCGTGCAACAAGGATATTTTCACTTTTTTTTTGGACCTTTGCTTTAATGCAACCAAAAGGTCATTCATTTTCATTTTGGGATAGTCATAACTAATAACTCAAATTTTATAGTGTTTGGGATCGAATTTTGTACTTCCATATAACTTGAATTGGATAAGACTGAATTTTTTACCAAATTTTCCCTACACTTTAGACTTTGATTTTGTCAAGTATGTTTTGGAGGTTGGTTGTCATATGGCCCAAAGCTTGGGGCATGATTACGTAAAAATACCGTTTCCCTTAGGAAAAAAGGGCAATCTCAAAGTCTTCAATAAAGCGCATCTTGGAAGGCTCACTAGCTTCCTTTTGTTCACTCCGATCGAGTTAACTATAACCAAGCGTTTTTTCTTAGTATTCGAGCAATTACCAGCAATTACAGGCCGAAAATCGGTATTAACTTGGTCTGTAATTTAAGAAAATACTGCTCAATCAGTATTACAGCCCGAACTCCAAATAACATTGAATTAATTGGTCTGTAATGGTCTCTACGATCGTTCTTGGCTTTTCTGAACCTTAAATACGCTAATTTTGCTGTTTGCCAAAAGTTTATACTTCTTACATCATATCGTCAAATTCGGCTATTGAAGATTGCCTATTTTCGGAATGTTATCGTCTAATTTAAATTCGTGTTTCGAACTTGGAAGCTATCAATTGATAGTTCTTATTGTTACAATAAGATTTAGTTTCTGAAGCTGGGAATGTCGCAGTGACTTCCTTCCACTTCACCCAGACAGTCCACTACCAGGTATATTGCTTTGAAGTGGATGCTGACTTTTTTGTCTTTAAACAGGCTGGTCGCCCATAGATCGTTAGTCATGAGTGCCTTGTGATGGTAACGCCACTTTGACTATTGCTGAAACCCCGGCTGAGCAAGTGCTAGCTGCTGCTTCAGGGATTACCCTGAATGCTGCCGACCTTTTGTTAATTCCTGCGGATGGAGTTATGGAGTTGTTCGATCTTTTTACAGCCAGCAAAATCTTATTTGGTGGACAGCGGTGTTTTGTCTTTGCCCATGGTGCATGCCACATGGTATAGCTTCCGCATATGCAAACCCCCATCGAAAGTATCGTAGGTACAACTTGGTTACCGAGCCGTTTAAGGAAATCCTAGAAGGATCATTACGATCCAGCTGGGTTGACCAAGTGAAAAGATCTTGCTACTTAATATGCTTATTCAATCAAACTTGTGTTTCGCTTTTCGGTTTTGGCTTACACTTTGGGATTCTCGGCGATAAATGTTGGATTTCTTCTTCTTATTATTAACTTCTAACCCTACAAGCAAATGAAAATCGCTTTAAATTGGAGAAAATATTAAAAAGGCAAGGGTACTCCTAATTTAAGAATCGGAAAGTGTTTCGTGATAACAAATTATTATATCTTATGAGCTCAATTACAAGAAATTAATTAAGAATAAAGAATAGTAATTATAATTGCTTGACTTCGAGTGCTCTATTCTTGGCCCCTATTTTGGAACCCTATTTTTTCGAGCAGTGTAACCACCTTTCTCAGCAACCATATGCCATACCCTTGCCGTACTACTACAATTACAAGAAAAGTGCTGAAAAGCACTTGAGTGTCAGTTGGATTCTTTTTCACGCTCTTTTTCCTCTATATGTTGTTGTTGTTGTTGTACTGCGCGTAATGAACACAAGCGAACAATGCATTCGTAATTGTGTGGTTGCTGTGAGTGTGTGTGTGTGAGTGTGAGTGTGTGTGTGAGTGTGTGTATGGGTGTGTGAGTGCGTGTGTTAGAGAGTATGAGATCTCTATTGTAGTGCGCTGTTTTTGAGGTCAACATATGTGTATGTTCCTGTGAGTGTTTGAGTGTGTGCGTATCTGAGTGTGAAGTTTATCGGCTATTAAATCATTTTAATGGCATTTGTTCTTTAAACGAAACGAGTTTAACAGTTTTATTCGATGGTTACCACAAAAGACTCCTGCAAGTGGGGCAGAAATAGAGATGGATATCTGCAAAGTGGAACTTTGTCGTGTTGGAAAAGTTGATGCGAAACTTCTCACAACGCACTCAAGGGTGTGTCAGAAATCTCTAGGCGGGGTTTCCGTAAGTTCTAATTGAAATCTTTTAAAAATACGCCGCTCAAAAGACTACTTTTTTGTTTTCCAAAGATCTACAGGACATGTATTTTGCACAATGACGGCTTGCTTGCTAAGAAGTATGTGTTTTAAGTTCGTCGGTGGGAGGCTACCCAATTTGGTCTACCTTTTGCTACTGCCAAAAAGTCGGTACCTTATGGTCTGTCAAAGTTCAGGATCCTCGCCAAAACGTAGGTACCTTATGGCCTATCCAAGGGAGTAGGTTCCTAAATGTCTGCTAAGGAGTAGATTCCTTATGATCTATAAACGATCTACCTGTTTATGGTCTGCCAAAGTGTAGGACCGATATGGTCTACCAAAGCGTAGGTCCTTACTTTACTTTAGGTACCAAAAAGTAAGTTTCTTTGGTCTGCCAAAATAAACGTCAATTATGATCTAACAATGAGTAGGTCTCTTATAGTCTGCCAAAGAAAAGATCCCTTAATGTCTACCCAAAGGTGTACCAAAGAGTAGGTTCCTTATTGAATACCAAACAGCAGCTATTTTATGGTCTACCAAAGATTATACTCTTTTTGGGCTACCAAAGAGTAGAGCTAAAGAGTAGGTTCCTTATGATCCACCAAAAAGTACGTCTCTTAGAGACTACAAAAGAGTAGGTCGACATTAGGACCTATTCAGAACTTCGTTTCATAGATCGTTCCCAAATTAACACAGTTATCAACAAATGGGGATACAAAAACCTAGTTACCTTTTACAGAGTTGTCTATATATTTGCTGCATTCTATATTTTGTGAGCCAACATGACACTAACTGTATGCATCTGTGATTACTGGCATCAGCGGCATTACTTTAATCGACAGGAATATTCCTCAAACAAAGTGCTTCAACGTCGTCTATGCCTAAAGCTAGATGCCATCAGCGCCAACTATTGGCTAAGGGAGCTACTAGAGCAAGCATCACTTGGACAATGGTTGCAGCACCAGCAGGGCGCGCAGCTCGTCTGGCTGCAACTAATTCCGGGTCCAACACTGACCATGGATTACAAGTGGGCTGGCATGTTGTCGCTTACCATACGGCGGCACATTGAAGTGGAGCACATGATGTCCTGGCTGTCCACATTAGGTGGTGGCTACTCCGCGCTGGGTGAGCAATACGAATGTTGTGCAGCGAATGCAGGACAGATTTCGCTTAAGCAACTGAAACTGGGACTGTGTTTGGGTGATCCCTTTCTGCAAGCACGCTGCAGACTCTTCTATAGCATCTCGCTGATACAACTCGGTCAGCTTCGCGCTGCCAAGAAGCTAATACGTGCTCAATACGGCTTTGCCAGGGAGCACAAGCAGCAGGATGTGCGACTGATGCGCATGATTCGTGGCATCTGGATGCGTCTATGCTATGAGTATGTCAAACGTCGCCGAGCCGTGGGTGGCGCCTGCTGTGGTAGTCAAAATCTTGCGGCAAGTTCTGGGTTATAGGGGCATTACATGGAATGAATTGCGAGCAACAACTTTCGAGTGCAGTTTGGATAGAGAGAAAGAAGTTGTCCTAATATTACAGAATGTATACATCCCTGAAATTCACTGTGTGCCTTTGGGAGAAAAACATGATCCTGAAATGGACAGTTGTTTTATCCTGGTCGCTTACAGCTAAAATAAACATAAGAGGACTAGGATTTTACTTTTAAAACTTCAACTGTTTAAGTCTTTCTTGATGGATTTCGAAAGTTCGCAAGGAGTGTTCCCAAAATCTCTCGATGGTGTTAACTTTGAACACTTCGACTGTTAAACTTTTTCATGATAGATTTCGAACGAACGTAAAGAGATATCTAACTCATCGCTAGGTCGTTTTGTTGATAAAGAGATTTGATTGAAATACAGCAGACAGCGACTTCTGGGTCATAACGAATGTCTAGCACATTGGTTTAAAATGGCTAAAGTCCTTATCAAGGCATATGTATTATAAGATATGACCGCAAGAATGAGAAATGGTGCAATGAATCCGGCTTGGTCGTAATTTCTTTATCTAGCTGAGTTTTATCTCTTTAACTTTTGCCTTGCACGTAAAAAAGTTCTTTCAAGTTGTATCAAAATGGTGTAACTTTGGTATAAAAGTTGCAATATCCTTTATATAGGGCTTCTTGGACTTGTCACGATATCTATGTTGAACACATAGTTTTTTTTGTTGCATTTAGCTGTTCGTTAGGCTGTCTTACAAACCGGTGGGTCTAGATTCAACAGCTGTCTTCTTAGATAGTAAAATTGTGGCATTAACTCTCAGCGTTTTTCTTTACCGAAATGTTTCATTTGATTTCCGATTCAGATTTCTGTCAAATACGTCGCTAAACAATGTTCATTATAAGAAGTGCTAACTATTTTTCTGTATTTCATTGGACTTCGAGTTTTCATGGTGCTTACTGCAGATTTTCGTAGTTCCAAAATCAGGCTACCCAACCTGCTGTCTCCCGAAGTAGTTCGTACTGAGCTATCGCTGGAGTGCAATTCGCTGTTGAATGAGTAATGACAGTTTTAGCGTTACATATAAAGTGGTGGAGTCAACCGCAATGGAGTGAATAGCCACTTCTGCGCTACTATTCGCCAATCTGCCATCAGTCTTTCAGCAAGCAGCTTTCTACTCTGTATCGCTCTTCCTGGCCCGCTTTTACTAGTATCCCATAGCTGCCCACGCACGCTTTTTTCTTCTTAATAACTCGAATCTATCTTTAACATTGTTGAACATTTCATAAAACACTGTCAAAAGTGTTTACCGAAAACAAAGCTTGAATAAGTCTGGCAACGTTTTTGCTTAGCTGCAAGCCTAAGATTAGCTTATATTGCTGCCTACCGTTAGCTATTCTTTATGTGTGTCTACCTTTAATTCTCTTTTGTACATATATTTTAAGAACTCCCAAAATGTGTCTTATCTTTTGTATGCTGGCTTTTCACAACACAATCTTCCCAGGCACACACAAATAAAATAGGAAAAACAATAAACTGAAGAGGCCTTAAGAAAAGCAAAGAAAAAAAAAGAACCAAAAATTATGAAAAACACATAATTCATAATTCGTTTTTAATAACAACTGGGAACAGAAATGCGATAGACACTTGGCGAGAAAGACACACACACATAGCACACGTGCGGTTTATCACACAGCAACAGGAAGTAGAAGACAAAGAAATAACGGTGCACCTCAAGCATGCTAAGCACATTAAAGAGAAAGAGAGAGAGAGAGAGAGCGTGGGAGCTGTTGCAACAAAGAGAGCGCAAGTTGTACTATTGAAATGTCGTTGAGCTTAGCCAGCGAGTGTGGGTACAGCAGCGCACAAAAGGCAAAAACTTTAAGCCGTTATCCTGCTGCAGCGTTGCCATATGTTCTCACATGTTTTATACGCCAATTTGTTGTTGCTTTTAGCTGCTTATGTTGTTGTTTTTCGCTATGGATTCGCATTGTTTTGTGTTGCGCTTTGTGCTTATCATTTTGGCTAGACACATTTGTCATTTTATTTGGCTTGTCAGGCGTTGCCACCTAGACGGCGTCAGCAGCACTCGAAACTAAACACACTTGTTTATTATTGTTGCACATATTTTGCATGCGCTTTTTTGAAAAATTCTTTATTCTGGTTGCTGCCACATGTGTGCCGTCTATATGGCGTCGCTATATGATTGCAGCTGACGCCTGGCGTAATGTCTTGCCCGTTTTTATGGCTTTTGGCAGCTTAACCACAATTGCGCTTTTAAGTCCATTTTTAATATGCAGCTTAAGTTGTCGATTAAAGCGTTTCTTAATAATAATAGATGATGGCCGTACACCCTGTGTAAGTGCAACCCCCTCGCCGCCGGACATGTGTGTGATTTACTAATCGCCTTAATCTTTTCATATCGTTAACTGTACACAAAAGCCTTTGAGCGTCGTACTCTCTTTTGAGCTCAACTAAAGTGCACTTTTGGCACACCCCAAAAAAAGAAAACTATTGGCAGCACTTTTCTCAGAATTCAATAGCATCACTCAGCTACCGTATACTACTTCCACACGAACTCAATCTAATCAATTTGGTAAACATCTGTCGTGGCAGGATAAGCGCGGGGTTAGTTCCAGCGGCGGCGGCTGCTGCACATTATCCCGTTTTGTAATGCACACGTCGTCGATTCCCAGATGCCCGCGCTCGCTCACTCTCTAGCAGAGGGTTGTTGCATTTGGCTGTCCGTTGACAAAACGTCTGTTCCTGTTCATAATTACTTATGCCACACCGCTTGGCACATTTTACTTGCCCCACTCCGCTGCTGCTGTACGTAACCCCGCCGTTTCGACAATCGCTCCCGTTGGCATAGTTAAAGATTTTTGTAGCTCTCACATTGCGCCGTGTCTCATTAACACTTGCGCCGCTACGTAGACTTACTCTTCAACTTAGGGTGGTTTTAAAACTAAAATAAATACCGTGTTGGGTTATATATTTTATGCGCTAGGTAAATATTTTTACGGCTACCTTGTTATAAAATGTTTAATGAGGCCTGACGCTGTAAGCCCGAAAAAAAATAATTTCATGCCAGGGAAATTCTTTCAATTAGTTGAATTTATGTGCAGTTCCACAGTAGCATAATATTTGATATATTATTATATGGAACTTTTCGTTCCATAGTGTTTTAGTTGTGGTTTTGGTAGCTCACCTTTCTGCTTAATTAGAAATAATTGCGGGTTTGGGTGTTTTAGAGCTGCACTTAGTTGAATTGTCAAAAGTTTTTGGGCTAGAGAAGATGCCTTGGAGATATGCGCGGAACCGGCTGACAGTTTGAGCAATGGCAGCAAAATACGACATTTCTTTCAAATTACACAGCTAACCTATAATTAGGTTACATAAACAGCTGGGAAATTGAGTTCTACTCGGAGCATTCTTATAAACATTAATGTCTGAATTGATATCACCTTTACCAAGAGCAAGAAAGACAGATTCCAAGATGAGATGAGAACCATAAAGCATAAACGGCTGATGAGTTCAATGCACAAAACAGCAAGATATTTCAAAATCTTGAGCCAAAGGTCAGTTTAAATTGGGAAATGATCAATGGAATTCATTACAATTAACAATCCCACATAATTCATGCTCGGTAAGCTGTCTCTTGTATGCTCTACAGCTGCCCCCTATTAATTAAAATGAACCAAAACCGCCTTGATTTCCGTCTAGTACCATTTGTTATATTATTGGCATTAACGTTTTATAAAACCCGAAACAGTTAAGCGCCCCCAGTTTCAAACCCAAGCCCGGCTCGATCAGTCGTGGCAAGCGCATCAGATCACGTGCAGACGGCAGGCTGCCAGACTGCAACAAAGTGGCATGAAATATGCAGCAACTGTCAAACTGACAGACAGAGTGAATGGAGGAACGATATAAACAGAGCGGGACAGTGGCATAGCATGCGCCGAGGTAACAATAGGGGTCAAGCTGTGTGTTCCAGACGCAGCTGCTGCAACCTTTTCTTTGTTGGGATTTAAGTAACTGTGATTCCTTTCGAGTCATTTACTTTTTGTAATTTCTCCGAATTTTCTCGAATTATGTGAAATATTATGATGTGGATGTGATATGATATGCGTGCAAAAACTTTTAATTAATATGCAGGCAAAACTGAAACTGGCAAGTTGCAGACAGCTGTCAGTCAGTCCGTCAGACAGATAGATAGATATTTTTGCTGGAGTTTTGCTGAAATGTTGACCATAATTGTTGCAACTTTCGGATTTGACACGTTAATTGAATTGCATAATTTAATTAATACGAGCTCCAGGCAATGATGCACAGTTAAACACGCAAATTTAAGTATGTAATTGTGTGTGACTGTGTGTGTATGTGCTTTAATTCATCAGTAGAGCCGTTGCCAATGGCCTGGACACTCACTTGGCATACTTAAGCTTGAATAACTTCGAAGTGTTGCATCTTTGCGGTTAGCACACATAAGAACGCTACAGTAGAACTTCAAAGTAATGACTAGAAAACTAATGTTAAACAATAAACAAGTAACACTTTAAGAATAACATACTATATCGAAATCAGGCATCGTCATCGACAAAAAAATACTTTTGCAGCGACTTAAATTCTGCCAATGTCTCTGATAGCGCTGCCTATCCATGCTCTAAATGTTGTTCTAAAGAACATAATTTTATAAGTTTTATAATCTCGTCCTACTTTATGCTGATTTCAGATAACACTTTCTCAAATATTGAGTAATTATATCTCTACACTTTCTCACATATTGAGTAATTATCTTGTGTCTCATCGACAAAAAAAATACTTTTGCAGCGACTTAAATTCTGCCAATGTCTGAAAGCGCTGCCTATCCCTGCTCTAAATGTTGTTCTAAAGTACATCATTTTATAAGTTTTACAATCTCGTGCTACATTATGCTGATTTCAGATAACACACTCAAATATTGAGTAATTATATCTCTTTCAACATAATCGCAATCCGTTGAAGAGTTAGATCTTTGCAGCCTAAAACATTCTGCGGTAATATCTTTGAAAATCTATTAAATCTATAGTAAAAGCTCAGCGGCGCATTTTTTAAGAGATTTGAAATAAAAGTTAGGGAAACACGCCCAGAAGACACCCCCAAATTCATTTTTTTTGGTTTTCAGTCAAATTCTTCAGTTTCCGCAAGGTTATGACTCGAAAAATTGCGGATTTGGCTTATTATATGCATTTAAGAAAAAAAAGAAGTTGAACTTTCTGAGCTAAGCTTAGAGATTGCTTTGATTTGGGAGCCTCTCGGATTTCCCACTTATGATATCTATGAGTTGCTAAATTCGTTCGTTTCATTTAAAAAAAATTAAAATTAAAAAATTAAAAGTTAAATTTAGCTGAAAAAGCAAAAGTATGACTTGAAAGTACATTGATTGAAGAAAAATTTTATAAAGATTGTAGTCTAATGGTAACAAGCTATACAAACGCTCGTGTTTCAGCAAATTTCGATGTCGTCCACAAATAGCATCATTTTTTCAATGGATTGTATTGTTTCCTAATCTTCCCTAATCTACAAGTTCTCTTAATTATTCTACTTCTAATACAAGGTATAGTATTGAAGGTGCTAAAAAAGTGAGTTCAATCCTTGGTATTGTAATCCTTTACGTTTCTCGTTATTATCATTATCATTGCAGCCACTAAAGCAGTTGAAGTTGATTGCCATTCCAGACTTAGACTTGAAGTTTCTAATCGCTGAAGTAGCTTTACTTTGATAATATAGAGGGATTTATTTGAGATACACATACAGATTTACTGAGACACATATAAATGTGCGCTTATATACCTTTTAATGGTTAAACTTTTGCTAGAGTTTGTCGCAAAACCCGCTTAAAGGCTTTTGAGCGATAACAAATACCCTTAAAAATCAATATTAACACAACTTAATTCATTTGAAGCAAAACACTGTCAAAAACTAGTTCTTTACGCTTAGTTTGACTGTGTCTCCGTATTAAATTACGTTGCTTTGCTGACTGCAGACTGACTGACAGATTGAAGGACTGACAAACTGCCGGTGGGGCTTTCCATTGCTGCACATTTGTCTCAGTGACACCTATTGTTTTGTGTGCTTTACTAACTTACGACTTTGTAATACTAAGACTTTGACCCGGTTACACTTCTACTATATAGTTTTTCCAGCAGCTCAGTTTACCAATTATGTTGTTAGTTGGTGTTGCTGCTGTTTGCGTGCAACATTTCCCACACTTTGTCAGGCACGATTCAAAAACGGCAACGAATTCAATGTCACGTATATTGCGGGTGAAAATTATGTTGCAAGCAGCACAAAAATAGCCAAAACCAAAGCGACGAAGCCTTTGCACATTTCCTGCGGGCTCCAAAAACACACACACACACACACACACATACACATAAATGCAAATACACAGAAAAAAATTATCCGCAACACAGAATGTTGCCATTGAACAGAGCCGTTGATGTTGTTTGTGCCCACGCCACCGCAAAGCGCAATAATAACATAAACCAAATGTTGACGACGTACAGTGGGCCAAAGAGAAGGTCTTGGAAAGTTAAACTCTTTAAAAGTTGATATCAAAATAATTTGCCATAAAATAAGTACTAATCATAAGCTCAAATTTGAGCAGGATATAGACCCAAAAACGATATTTCAGAAATATAGTTCTTTTAGGAAAACTTTTTTATTATTCAAGTAGTTAGTTCTTTTGGAAAAATTGTTTTGTTTGGCCACATTTGCGATGGTTTTCAATTAGATTAAAAATGGTTTTCATGATTTTGACAATGATTTCCCGAAACTATTCTATTCATTCCAGCAGTCAAAATTGCAGTTTACGTTGCATAAGGTATTTTTATTTTTGTTCCCTAATGTAGATTTTGATGAATGCAAATAGATTACGATTTTGAAAATAAGCAACCAACGTCCAAACGATCAAAATTTAAGTTTTTGTTTAACTAATTGTGGATTATGCCTTAAACTATTAACATTTTCATTGCGCAATACTGCGACTAACTTTTCAAATATTTGACAAAATTAATCCATATTTCGACGAAAACAAACAGAATATTATGCAAAATCATTGTGCATTAAGTTTCAATTTTAAATTAGAAGAATAGACACCTTGTGATTTACTTCTATACTTTATAATTACAATCTTACAAAGAGAAAAGAAGACATAGGTATCATTTACTACTTATATAATATGAGCAGTGCCTTAGATAGAAAATTAGAGCACGGGTTGAATATTATAAGGGCCCTGCTATTGTCCTTTTCGCTAATACTGTACAGTACTGCAACTGTTAAAATCTATTATCCTGGCCGCCATGAAAACCCGACCAGTGTTCATTTTTGAAGTTTTGGAAAGACGAGGACTGAGAATTCTTAAGAGAGACTACCACTGGTTAATATACAGTTAATTTTATCAATGGGTTGCCATAACCACGCACACATAATTAATTTTGTTATTTTTCATATATATATAGCACCTCTTAAAATAGGCAAATAAAATTGTTTACAAATATGGCAAAGTTTAAATTTTATGCTCAAAACAATGAACTGCGCAAAAAGGCGAAGAAATGTTGTTGAAAAATGCTAAAAAATATGTTATGTTTAAAACTTTTTTGAAGACCAATCAAAATTGACTTTATAGGAACTTGGATAGCAAAAACTGAAAAGCTTGAAAATATGTCGGCCAAGAAGTCCAATAAGTTGACAATTGTTAATATATACTGAATTGAAAAAACATTTGTATTTAAATTTAGATTTTAAGGATTCATCGTTCGCTTCGCCCACTGTGCGCCGCAGCTACAACAGCAACAACATAAACAGCAGGCGCTGTCAGTCGCTTGTCGACATGTCTGCCATCCCGCTCACACTTGCTGCATTTTCTTACTTACTTGCCATATTTGTTTGCTCTTCCTGCAAAGTAATTTGCATGCGCGTTAATTTTACATGCAAATAAATGTCGTATTTAAATGCAACTAAAAATGTTTACTTCGTTGCATTGCAAGCAAAGCCCTCTGCCCAAAAATACTCTTACAGTACATGCCGTTACATGTGGAGCATAGCGTAGGGACTCCGCCAGCCCGCTCTCAATCCCCAGCGTCCCAAAAGAAGCATCTGCCGCACGTGAGCGTGTGTTCGTTCACTGCTGTTTAACCAGCCGTGTCGCCATGTGCCTCTGCCGGAGAGCTCCAGCCTGAACTTGGGCGCCGTGTGGGGTTTGCGGTTGCCTTTTGTAAGGGAGCATTTAATTTGCGCTACTTTTTAATTTATGACATCGCATAATGGAAAATCATCAGGAGCATCAACAACATCGACAGCGCCGGTTCAGAGAAGCTCTTACAACATGTTGGCGCTACTCGCTCCCCTCGCAACGGGAGTTAAAGCCTGCCCTTGGGCCATGTCTGGTGTCTGTTGGGCTTCTGTTAAGTAAAGCCGTAACGCGCAGCTTAACAGCACGCATAGAAGTTAGTAAAGAGCCGGAGATATGTCAATTAACATTTGCTGCTGCGGGGCTGACTTTGTGCGCCATCTAAGCAAATTTAACCCTAAATGGATGTTTAAAAAAATTACGCATTAGACGTTGATTGTAAATTTTTGACCGGTAAACGAAATGGCAGTTTCATCAGAGCTCTTGATTATGAACTACGGATTTGTGATTTGAGAGGAACAATTTATGAATAAAAAACAAAAGTGAATACATTGTATTTCATTGCGACAGGAGTATTTTTATACCATTTGGCGTAAAGTATAAAGTCCGCCTTCAGTTTTATAGCTTCTTCATATTCTATCCGCTAATGATAGATAGATATGATAGATTAACCAAGTAGTTGCTTTTCGGAAAAACTTAAAAAACGCATACTAATCGTTGTGCACACAAAACAAAAAAAAAAAAAATAATTCTCCTTAAGATTACGTTCTCTTTCGGTATACAATTTGTCTCATGCATATTTAATACTTGAATGGTGTAAACTGTTAATTTTGCTAACAGTTTCCGGCAAAAGCTAGTTTTAGCCTTTCAATTACTTAGAAAAATCTTTCAACTCATCAAAATTCGAAAAACTTTAATTAGCTAAAATTTCTAAAATATATGTTGCTGACCCAATATTCGAGCATCTTAAATTGCGTATAATATGTGTTTACAAACAGAATAAAAAAAAAAACAGTTGGTAACGAACTCAGGCTTTTCCGAACTTTTATCAAAACAACCGAAATTAGCTAGGAGAAACTAAAAAAAAAAAAAAATGAAAACAAAAAAATTTGCTAATTATTTACTCTTATTATTCTTCTGGCGAACCAACTATAGCTACTAGAGTGCTCAATTTCAATAGGCAACTCTTTGATGGCATGCCCAACACGATAGATGAACATTTAGCATCCTAAAGCCGATATTACTTAAGTTATTTGAATAACACACTGCATCGACAACGACAATTACAACGACAATGCACGCACACAAAAACATCTCCAAATCGCCGGAAAAGTTGTCAGAGTGCTTAAATCGTCGAAAAACATAAATTTAGAGAGTTTAGTTTTTTGGCCAATCCCAATACTTTTTTTGTGGATAAGTAATATATATTTTTAGCAACCGCGGCTTCTTTTGACAGTTTGAATGCCTTTAGAAAGGAAATGCTGTGATTTTTGGTGTTTAACTGCTTTCTACAATTCAACTAAGTACTTTATACAGTTTTTAATTTTCAGCATCCACTAAATCTGAATATTCATGTTATTCTTCTGACGAATGTGTTTGCTATAATGAACAATTGAATTGAAATAGAGTCAAAAAGTACCCTAACGTCCATTGAGGGTTAAGTAACATTTGGCTGAAGTGCCGACGCTTTGAGCCGCATAACAAAACTAATTAGCAGCTGAAGCATATGTCTCTCTCCCTTCCTCTCTCTCTCTCTCTTTTGCTGCTATCGGCTTTAAAGCCCAGCTTGGAGCGCACATTGCACTTTCACTTTTTAAGCCGCTTCGAACTGCTCTTTCAATCCAAGCTCGCCCTTGGCTTTGGCAGCTGCCATTTATTGAACTATCAGCATTGGATATGCTCTCCCGCGCTCACTTTGCACTTGCACAGTGGGACATGACCAATTTGTCAAGTGGGCTGCAGTTTCACCGGCGCACGTTTAGGCTCAAATTTCACAGTGCACACTCAACTACGCGACACAAGCGCCTACAAAGCACACATGATACGTGAACAAATTGAAGTGGCAGCAAAAAATTTCACGTATTTGAGTTGCAGCAACAATGGAAATTGTTTGTTGTGTTTCGAAAATTGTTCAAGTGCCAAACATGCCAATTACAACAAAAACCGCATTCATTACAATACGATAGCTGCAACAAGTTGTTGTTTTTCTTGTTATGTTGTTGTGGCATACATTTTGGCATCAAAATCCTTTTGGGTCTTAATGAGGCTTCACTTGGTGTAAATGTCAAACCAGGTGAAAAAATAAATGGGCTATACAAATATTTTTGGTAACATTGATTTAATTGGAATTTCCGATATTTTGGGGAGCGTTAAGAGTGTTGTTTGTCATATTTATAACTGTATAACTGAATCAAAATGTAGTTGGCTGAGTCATACAAGCAGCTTGTTAATTTATGGGAATTTTATTTGAAGCGATGGTACTTTGTAGGTTATCTCAGCAGATAAGATTTTAAGCTAAATTTGGTGTAAACGATGATTTTCCTTAATATTATAACCTTAAATAAGTTGTCGTTTTGGACATCTGAACAATATAATAATTAGATATTTTTTCAAAAAAGTTTGATTTTAAAACGTTTAAAAGTTTTACTTTAAAACTTTTAAAGAAAATGTAATATTTATTTAACCCATTAGTTCCCGGAACTTGCTTTGTTTTTACAATTTGCTCAAAATTCAATTGCACTTGCGTGAACTCACAAAAAGTAACTGCTCGAAAATAGATTCGGTTTTGTACACTCTGTAATATTTTGCATCGTTGTTATCATATTTCTGTTCAATCTCACTCTCATAGCCCAAAATATTGCGAGAGGGTTGGCACCTCAATTGCCTACTTAAGTTGCCAAAGGAAACTAATGGGTTAATTCCGCTTTTCGTTTGCTCTGAATAATACATGATCGCAACAAACTTGATAATTAATATTGAAATTTCGTTAATTTTCGTCCCTTTTTGTACTAATTGTCAAAACGCACGTAATAAGCGGAATGTTTACCATTATTGATGAGTATGATATTAACTTTCGACAAGTCTCTACAGGAATATTGTACCAAGCTCTTTTTGTTTTACGTAAGCATCTTTGAAATTTTCGACTTAAGCTCACAGCAGAGTGGATTAACTTGGCTACTCGAGCACTTCCACATTATGATTTTGTAAACTTGTTTGATAGGTCATATCGCAATAAGTGATTTCGGTCGTTGTCCTGCTGAACAATAAGCGTATCCAGAAATTTATTGTTCGCAAATATCTTATTATCGGTTATGAAAGGGTTAAGTAAAAGGCAGATTTATTAACATAAAGTAACACCCGTGTGGTGAGCGGGTTAGAGAATACCACCTCAGCAGGTCAAAGCTTGTCGTATGAGGCGACTAACAATGACACTGGGTTCTTTCGAGACCAGTAAGCCACCACAGCCTTTAAAAGGGTTGTTCGTGAGGTTTGGGACCCACCAAGTAAAACCCCAATTCCAATGAAAGAATGTATTTACATCAGGCCGTAGCCCGATAACTGGTTGTTATGGCCAGTTAAGAAGAAGAAGAAGAAGAATTGCAACTTGATCGTGATTGTTACCAGTGAACTTAGCGGAGCAACTTGTAAAGTGAGAGCGCTTAATGTTATCGAATATCCAGTTACAGCAGAACTTTGGTAATAACTGCAGAGCGAGCGAAAAAGCACTTACATTTTAACAGTGAGTGCTTAATAGTATAATTAACATGATTTTGCATTAGCTTTACATTAACATACTTATTCTTAGCAATGTTATATATATGCAAACGAACCTGAAATGACTCAAGAGTTTTAGTAAATTTTACTACTCATCAATTTTTTGTTATAATTACGCTGACTTTGTAGCGTTGCACTCCCACTAAATGGTCTACAGTGCCTCAAAGATGTCAATTAACATGTTATGCCAGTTTATAGCCAGCCAGTTAGTCAGCACTTAAGCTGGCGACGTTGCCAAATGGCTCGCATAACACTTAAAGCCATCATTGGGGCAAAAAGCCAAGCAGCACTTTGTACACATTTAGCGTAAAATGCGAGCAAGCAAATTATGGGAGCTATAAAAAGTCCGGAAATCACTGTAAATATTAATTTTTAAATGAGCCAGCTCTACAAATGGAATGCAATCAAGTGTCAGTGTATACACAACATTGGGTGGCATGGCTAAGTAGGAAGTAGTAGCTGCACGGTGGGCCACATTACTAATGCAAGTTTATAAATTCTTAAGCGGAGCTACTACGCGTCCCCTAGGCACGAAAGTGCTGGGAATGGGCGAAAGTCGGCCAATTAGCAGGGAAGCTGTTACCCATAGTTCCAGCGTGGTATGCGGTCTGCCCAAATTTGGTCAAAATGACAAGTTTGACATATTGGGTAAATTTATACAAATTAAATTATTATAGTGCAACAAATACTACAGTCAAACCCTTTGGAGTAGCTCTGACTGGCAGTGTCAGTGTCTCTCTGGGTTTGGGCGCTACGCAGTTGTCGTCGTTGGTTTGTCGGGCTGTCAACATTTTGTTGGGTTGTTTTGTATGGACCGAGCCGGGGAACATGTGGCTTGTCACTGGCAGTTGGCATTGCGTTATCCCTCAACTGATTCTGTAGCTGATATGTTATTGTTGTGGTGCCTCTTGTTGCGATTGTTGTTATTGTTATATTTCAGTGTCAGTTCTGCGGGCTGCTCAAAGTGCGCGCGAGCAAACTTATTTTACTTATATATTGTGCATGTGGAACCCCATGAGAGTCCGTGTCAAACATGTTTAACAGAGGACTACCGCAACAACAACAACAACTATAACAACACGAACAACAAACACCACAAAGCCAAAGCAAACAAAATTCTGAAACTGGTTATGTTGCAGCTTTTGTTTTTGTTGCATTTGTTGCTGCTCTGTCGCTTTTCGTTTTTGTGACAATCAAAATAAAAATAATACAAATAAAAAGAAAACAATTCCAAACCAAAAATCCCAAATGTTTGCAACTGTCACAGCAAAAGTTTTTTACCGTTCTTTGTTTTTGGTTTTGCTTGATAAGAATGTAGATTTTATATTTAAGCATTTTAACTTTTTAAATTTAAAGTTCTTTTTCAAAATAAATGTACAGCTTTGCAGCTTAGCTGGTTAGAGTTATCCCAAAAAAAAGGTGTTTTAAAAAAAGTTGCTCGCAAAAGCTATTGCTTTAATCAGCTCAACTACTTAACAAGTTGTTACTTGTCACTTTTGGCACACCCTAATGTGCTTTTGGTTAGAGTGGCGCTGTGTATTGGTGTGTGTATATGCACCCTCTTGGCAATTTGCGCACATTTTTATGACACTAAATGTCACTAATTTGACAAGAGTTGTCAACGAAATTGTAGCGAATGTGGCATAAGTAGCTTGTAGAACACATAGATAGTTTTTTGGGCGAATTTTTTTATGTGCTGTTTTATATTTGTCGCTTTAGTTTGACAGTAACGAGCTGACGTTGGAGCTCATTGGTATACATATGTTTCATATAGGAAAAAAACTAGGGTTAGAGTTTCCATTGTTTGCTATGTGGTTTCATACAAAACGGTGGGGCAAGAAAGAGATGCTTATAACTTCTAATACAATAAGAGAGACTAGCAACTGAATTCACGAATTTAAATTGGCAAAAAAATTAACAGTTCCGATAATTGGTATTTTCGCAATAAGCGGCAACGTGACAGCAAAATCAAAAGCTACAAAAAAGAATGGTAAAATATCGTTCGCGATGGTAAACTATCAAAATTTGTTTCAAAATAGTGGTGTGCATATTTTTTTCTTTGTACAATTTTAAAGTTGGTCACGTTCGTAATCGTGAGTATAAAGTACTGTAATTGTTGTTTTTTATTGTCACGTTCAAGTTATACTATAATTTTTGAAGAAACGAAAATTAACCGAGATTATTCAATGAAATAAAATGCAATGATTTTATTCCAAATCATTTTTAAAATCGTCGCATTCAAAAATATTAACAACTTCACTAAATTCTGCGTTGCTAAAGATGGCCAAGGCTGTTGGTAACAGTTTTAGACATATTCGAGATTTAGAGTTTTTCTTGGAACCATGATTTTACCACTTAGTATAGTGCTACCAAAGAGTTATTAGTTAAAGAAACAGAAAAAAGTCACGTTCGACACCATGACACCAATAACAGCATCTTAGCTAACGCTAACAAAAAAAAAATACCTTAACCAGCTAACGAAAGGAACCAAAGTTAACACACAGAAACTGGACTACAGCTGCTGTCACTCAGAAAGCCTTTTCTCGCAACAAAGCTTCAAGAGAAAGGGTTGCTTCCATCAAGCAAATAGCCTACTGCAAATGGCATTGACGTTTCCAATTCAAGTGTTTCCGTGATCAAAGAGCAACAAACACAAACAGGCTAATACACCCCATGCTCTAGCGCAAAGTAACTTAAATTAATCTCAACCCACTCTCCAAGCAGTCCGTCCAAGAGAACGTCAAGTAGCTGTGCCACGTGGCTGCGTTTACAATTCATTATGAATGCCTCAAAGTTAAGCCGACATCAATGCATCAAAGGCAAAAGTGTGGGAGAGAGGAGGACGCCGAGACCCAAGTCAAGAGGCAGTTCCAAAATCCATTTGAGACTTTCGCTGACCAACAAAAGCCAATTTAAGTTTTGGATGTCAACCCTCACCAGGCTCATTGTCTGATAAACGTACGCCAAATGTGCAACAAACACTGCAACCAACAACAATAACAATAAGAGCGCAACAACAACAAGTGCCGCAGATGTAAGTCACTTAATCTTCAGACGTGCGTCGCACAGTGGATCCAACTGACTTCTTTTTCGGCAAAATCATAACTTTTGAGGAAGTAAAGATATTTTCAAAATTTAAAATGCATATATTAGAGGGAGCTTCAAAAAACGGTAGTAAATTTCGATATTGTATACTGTAAATGTCTTATCTTTGCATGCCATGGAAAAATGTCATGTTCTAAATTGTGCTTATTTGTCAACAAATCGTCCACGTCGCAAGTTGTCTAGACTGCAAACATCTTGCCAACAGATTTCCAAAATTTTAACGATTTATTTAGCAAAAAGCACATTTTATAGGTGCAAGGATAACCCTTTTGGTATATATAATATCGAACTTTTTTTTACCGTTTTTTGAAGCTCCTTCTCTTTACATCACAGTGTATCGCAGAAGCTTAAGGAATTCTCTGTTATATGCATTTTAAATTTTGAAAATATCTTTAATTCCGCAGAACTGTTATGATTTTTGCCGAAAAATAAGTCAGTTGGATCCACTGTGCGTCGTCAAGCCAAAGTAAAAGGCGAAATGCATTAAGAGCAAGAAAATCGCTTGGAATGGGGCGAAAACACACGCTCTTCCATGCACACGGTTCATCATTATTTACGCATAAATTAGGATTAACTTGCTGACTTGTGAGCTGCACTTCTGACAAGTATTAAGAGTGTGCAACAAAGCGAGAGAGAGATAGCGATAGTCAGACAATTCCTTAGAATTCATAAGCATTTGCGGCTGGCAATTTTGTCCTTTTTTGGCCATTTCGCTGAGTGTATGTGCTTGGAGTTTTGCAGCCTTAAAAGGCAACGCTGTATTTTGGCGCGAAGCTTTTAAATCGGTTCTCTTTTTTTCGGCTGAAAGCTTTAACTGTTGCTCGTTCAACTAATTGAATGCGATTTTCTTTCAATTCAGTTTGTTGTAAGTTCTGACAAAGAACGGTTGCAATTTGGTCACGACTCAAACGATCTTGGAAGTTTTTATGCCCAACAGGCAAAGGGTTAAGTGTATTATAGAGTTGTGCTATGTAGCTAACAGAGACGCTGTTGTTTTTTCAAGAAGAAGAAATTGTATGGAAAAAGCATGCAATTTGTCTTTCTGTAATAACTCGTACTTTTCTAAGATGATAATTTCACGAAAATTAGAGGCGATACAGTGAATTTAATCACTATATGGAAAACTAGAAGGAATAGAGTGAAAAATTCGTTATATAGACTCATTTTCTAATAGGCGTTTCTCCAAAAATAGAAACTAAAGGATGGACAAAGTGTTGTTTTTATCTTCTTATTTATTTGTATATTATATTAACTAAGCAAGGCAACTAATTATACTATTATAAATACTGCTCGTGCCGGCAACCTACACTCAGTATATTACAGAATCAGCTGTTCTTGATCATTGTGTATTAAACATCCTAATACCGATAGGTATCGAATTTATCCAAAAATAGAACGAAAACAATTGTTTTTGTAAAACTAGAAGAGATACAGCAAAATGAAACTTGGTTTTGAAATCGATGCCTTTATATTGACAACTTAGATTTTCATTTTCAAATAGCCATAGCTCGGAAAATAAATGATATGGATTTTGTGAAGAAACAAGTTTAGTGTATATATTGTACCATTTTTAGTGATAATGAAATGTTAAAGCACATTTTTTTTTGTTTCGCTAAGTTTTGTAGTCTATTTAGACGTCTTCCGAACTTTTCAGTGTGTCAGTTACTGCATCAATGTTTTGATACTTAAGCAATGGTAGACGCCTCGAAAGGACCGGGGCTCCAGGCAAGAGTACAAAATTAGCTGCATCTTATAAAACAATGGAGTTGCATTTAATTCGCAGAATCTTTCTTCAAAGTTCATTGGTGTATCATAAAATTAAGCATTAGTAAGTCTGACAAGGCATGGAAACCTCGAATGAATGCTTCGTCTTCAGATGCGACAAATGAATCGGTCCATAGCTTGGTACTTTCGTAGTCATCGAAGTGCTTCTCCGGAAGCAAGTGAAAATCGGACGGAACGTTGTCTGTTTAACACGGGTGGAACAGAAATTCCCATATTAGCGTTTTCAAATAAGTTTAGCAGTGGAGCACTATCACATTGACACTTTGACACTTATTTTTTTTCCACAGGCTGTGTTCCCTGCGTCGAAAAGTCAACTTAAATTCGGGTAACTCCAGAAGTTTTAGGCACAGGCTTCCAATAATCTCAAATTGTTCCAATTTTAAAAAGCAAGTGAGCGCAACAACTTTTATAGCCTTCTCACTTGCATTGACTATCACTAACTTACACTGAATAGAGGTATTCACACTGTAAGCGCCCAATAATTTGACTTATGCTTCACTTGTAACGTCTCATTCATACATTGTTCCATTCACTGCTGCGGCGGTGGACACTTGAGGCATGAGTAATGCATGACGCGTGTGGAGACGCCACTTCAGCCGCTTTAAAGCGATAAAAAGCTTAAAATATAACTTATATAAACTGACAAGTTATGAATTTTAAGCGATTTTCGCCACACGTTGATTCATGTTTCTCAAGCGTCTCATGGAACTTAAGCTGCAAGATGCGCCACGGCACGAAAGACATGGGAAGGTTTATTTTAAATTGGATTATGGATGAATTGGCGGCTGCTTCGCATATTAAGTGCGGAGGAGCGGTCTTGATCAGCCGATTAAAAATAAAGCGCGTTTCGACAGCTGATTAGCTGATTGGCTTGATGTCTGTCATATGTTGGTTGGTAATTAATTAGCAGCTAGGCAAATATCATACTGAGTAGAGTCACAAGAAATCGGCGAATATTGGGTAACGCTGTTGTGAACCCGCCAAGACAAACAAGCACACAGGCGACTAACCGCAGACGAACAAACAAACAAACAACAAACGAATCTATAGCCAGGGTAAAGCCATTGATTGTTGTCTATGAGGGTGGCGCCCCTGTGTTGCAGAGAGACAGCGACAGACAGACACAGAGAAAACCGCAAAATCTAATTTGGAAAACGTATGTGCAGCATGTGGAGTCTTTTGGCTTTATAGATACGGTTTGTATTGTATATTTAGCTGCCACTAATCAATGTGTATGAGAGGGGGCGCCACCGCGTGTCTGTTGCACTTGAAATTGAACACAACTGTTGTAACAAAATATTTGACTAACCAAATGAAAAGAAATACACTGGAAACAACAACAGCAACAAGGAAGTGGCAGTGGAAGTGAAAATGAGAGGAAAGAAATAAAGAAGAAAAATGAACAGCGCAATGCGCAACAATCAAAATATTTTCATGACAAATTTAAAATAACAGAACCATGAAGTGGAACACGTTGTTCCACAGCCAACTCCAAAGCCATCTTGCAAGAAGGCCAAATAAATGGTCAAAGCAGGCCCAACAAACTGTAAACAGTTGCAAGAAATTTCAGTTTTAAGTGCTGCCAAGTGTGCGCTTTTTTCGCATTGGTTTCTGGCAAAACAAGTTCCCCGAGAAGCAATGAAGCGACCATTGGAGAGGGACATAAAAAGGTCGCACAACTTTCCGACAGTGTGAAGCATAAAACGCTCCATGAAATTACGTAGAAATAAGAAATGAGTCAGAGAAATGCAGGCAGAAGTTGGCAATTATTGTTAGCAAGAGAAAGAGCCAAAAGCCATTAAAAATAAACTTATGCGAGTTCAATAGCCATAAGAAGTTTCTATTTAAAAAGTGACCTACAGCTAGTGGCAGTGCTTGAGAGCTGTATAGAATATTGTTTAAATACACTAAATATAGTTCTAAACCCAATGCTTGTTTGCGCCGTTTATGTGTAAACATAATGAATGCAACACATTTAACATAAATGATTTTGCACATCTTAAGACTGTTTCTGAACCTAATTTACACACAAAAATAGTTTTCACGATTTGTGACGTCATATAAAGGTGAGAGGGCTCCCTAAATTTGGCTATTTGTGACAAGCGAGGAGGGGAGAGACAGGTTAAAAATCTTAAAAATTTTGGTGGCGTCATTTATGAACAGCCCCTAAGTAGTTTTCAATACCCGCTTTAACTGTTTGTATCACATAAACGGTCTTCTGTATTGTTCTTGTATCTTCCCTTGTGTCATCTGTGTTTTTATCACGTCCTGAAGTTCTGTAAAAAATGGGGTGAAAACTTCAATAACAATCTTATCATTGAAAAAGTAGATAAGCCTTATTTATAGCCTGCGTTATTCCTTTCTTACTTGTAGGCTTCTCAGCAGCTGTCTGTACTAAGAGATTCATATTCGTCTAGCGTATTGCTCTATTATGTCAACAACTAACGTAGTACTAGGTGCAGTTTTTTTTATTGTAGGCAAAAGCAGGCAGACAGGTTTATCATCTCTTAAAAAGATTTTATCTAAAAACATAATTAGTAATAGCGTCCTTTTTTTATAAAAACTTATTTATGGCATGTCATCTACTCATGATTCTTATAGAGATTTGGATCAGAAAACGACATATCTATCTTTTTTATCTGAAACACCTTAAGACGCTCAAGCTAGTTTTTCTGAGACTTTTGACGGAACTTGTAGAATGTTTAAGTTAATACATGCAAAAATGCATGTTTCTTTTCAAAGATGACAACCTTTTCGCCTTATTTGAATGTACTAAATCATTTCGTTTTACTTTCTTCTGCTCCATATAAGGTTATTAACCGCTTGTTCTTTACCTCTTTTGGCATATCCAACAATAGTTATCTACCTTGCATTACAATAACGGTTGACCAGCAAGTTAAGGCACTTAACAGAAGTTTACGTTTCTACTTATTATTTCCACTCCTCACTTTCACTGCGCCAAAAGCTGTCAGTTCATGTTAATCAAACCCGGAATACTCCCACTTGTTGGCCTGACCATAAACGCTTTTATGACAGGCCAAATAAAGCAAATCTTCCCATCACGGCATACCGTAGAACTTGCTGTCAGCCACGTGTTGCACATACAACACGCATTTGTTGTACTCGTATCTAATATTCATGTCGTATTCATGTTTTTCTTCATTTGGTTTGACACCCAAACATAAGTTACAATACACAATATTTTGGTATGTGGCAAGAGCTACCGAAAGTTATCTCATATATTTACGGCTTTATGGCCTTAAATGCCTTCATAATTCAATGGTCTGTGGCATTCACTTGCCACCTGTTTGCGGTACGGCAACATCAAGAAACACACTCAAACGCTGTTGTCACGTATTGTTAGTGAAATATATGGGCAACCCCGTTGCATATGCGTGCAACATATATTTAAATATATCGATATGGTCAAAAAGTCATAAATAACGGTAAGCATATAAGGCAAAAATATCATTTGGCCGTAATGCCAAAATATAATTCACCGACAATCTTGCATAATCTACAAATTTGAACTCTGCACTCGTTGTACTTATGCAAGTTGCCTTTTACGAACTCGAAACTAGCAACAACTTTCCCGGCGCTTTGGGGCCGCTCTCTGCGCTTCTCATTAGCTTAAATGTCCTCCGTGGTATGCCGCTTTTGCCGTATTTAATGAGCTTTCTGCCAGAACTTGGCACGACATTTTACTAGGCTTATTTATAGACATAAGCTGCAACACACACACACACACACGCACACTCGGGGATACACAGAACTAAATTATAGCAACATTATGCTGATAATCTGGCCAAGACACAAGGCACAGTAGCTGCAACAACAACAATAGCAACAATATGACACTGCATACTTGTTGCATCGTCGTCTGTGGCGCCTCTATTAAGTTTTTGTTGCACGACTTAGGCAGACGCCGCAATGTCTGCGATTTTTATCTGCTTTGGCAACTTATCGCGCGTGTTGTCGTTGTTGTAACTAGGTTGTTGTTGTTGTTGTGTTGCACACAAATTGTGCGTTGTCATGTGAGCTGCGTTTGCATTTTAAACAGCAGTTTCGTAGTAGTAAAATGTAACTTTAAGTCAACAATGTGGCTTATATGATATAATACTCTTAGAAAAGGTATTTCTAATATTTGTAGCAAGACAAAGTTCTATACAAACAATGATTATAATCTTAATAAGAAGATTTCCGAACTTGGTGATATACAATGAACGGTTTATGACTTTCTGGGGGGCTCCGCCACTCTGCGCTTGGCTCATGAATGATCGTTGGCCTCCGATGGAGTATTACCTAACTTCTGATGTCCTTAAAGCCTCTAATGTTCGCTTCTCTTGCTAATGCTTGTTGTGCTTCCTAGCGAACTTTTCTCTCGCTTCCCGTTACTCGATGCTTTGTTCTATCGATTGTTGTTCTACTATTTGTCTAGTAATAGGGGCTTCCACCCCCTTATCTCTTGGTTCGTCAATGGCCAATGGCCTAGGGCATGGGGTACTAGGGGCAAAGCTGTCTGAGTGCTAGCCATGGTTTAACTATCTTCAATGAGTTATCTCACTCATAAATCGAATTTCTTATCTCTAACAATGTGTTTTCGGCAAAAAACTTTCTTAGGAATGAAGTACAGCATGTGTAGCTTAGATGATGTGTCATTTATATGAAATTATTCCTTATATATAAAAAAAAGTTAGTTTCCAAGCTTATTGTTTGCAATTTTCATATTTGCAATTATTGTTTATATGCAATCTGTTTCTTTGATCAATTTTTGCTCTCAACTGTAATCGGATATATGCAAACTCTAGAGTTTTGACAATTATCTCGAGTACTATATATTTTTATTATGTGTCAGGTTCTACGCTCATGTGATTGTAACAAGTTGATCACTTATGTGAAATACTAGAATGAACATGAAATGTTGTTTATGCTGGTAAACTTTTAAGAGTCAAATCAACATTGTGGATATGAATGGGAAGCTTAGAATAGATTTTGAATAGTATGTTTCGATTTCCTATAAGAACGCTTAGAGGCCTAAAGAGGTCTAACCTTCCTTTGAAATGGTTTATTTTCTAAATCTTAGTAGATGGTAAGTGTATACTTGTAAACCTATCCAAGGTTAGCGATTCTTCGCTGTTGTTGTTTTTGTAGTAATGTTGTTGTTATCTCGCTTTACAGCTCTGGCTGCAAGCTTGTCGCGTCATAACACGCAGTTAAGCTTATTAATATGAGCCGAATTGTTGTTGTTAACAACTTAATAATTTATTTGTCTGTCTTTGTCAGGCCCCTGTCAAGCTCTGTGTCCATCAGAAGCAGCAGCAGTCTCCGAGTTGAGGAGACCTACTGGAACTGTCGGTTCGTCGGGGTTCCACAGAAACTTGGACAGCCAAAGCTCTTAAATTATTTACATGATTTGCATGCGTGGAGGACTTGAGAATGTGTCTACAGTGTCGCCATGTCTGCGATGCATAAACATGTCATATTTTTTTTTTACTGTCTGAAAAAGAGACAGAGTCGCAAAGAGACAGAGATGGAGATAGAGATAGTATCCCATACAGAGCGCCATTTGGAACGCGCACTTGATATTTTTTTATGATGATGCGTCAGAAAAAATAAAATAAACAGTGAAAAAAAATCATAAATGGAAAGTAAAGCATGGGGCATTTTTGTATAGATGGCGTGTACGGGCGAGCTATGTGGAAGTGTGCAGGGGGCGGAGCACGTCGTGCGCGCATATTTTTCTATGCTTTTTAAATGCTGTGCTGCCCAGTCAGCTTATCAATGCAAAACAGACGCTGTGCATTAACGTTGACCAGACGGACGGACAGACACGCTTTTCACTTCATATTCAAAAAAGCACAACCCCACTCACTATTCCTTAGCCAAATCCCCCTTGGGCACTTGCGTGCATTGTGCTCCGGCGCGTTGAAGCAACCCTTGAGGGATTAAATTTCAACAGTTTGCTGCGCGTTGCGCATTCTTAGCCAGCACTTAGTCCGGGCAACATAAAGCCATCACCAGCCGGCAGGAGCAACAGCATCATCCACTCCTGCTGTCCGTCTCCCTTTCCCAAACTAAAACCCATTCAGTCAGTTAGTAGATATATAATGCTCGCAGCTCTTCTATTGCCTACTTAAGAGCGCAGCCAAATTGCCAAATACTAGACGTCTACGGCTCTACTTTGCCCCACTGTTAATGAATGTAATCGTCGTAAGCTGTGTTGTTTTTGGCCTGCTCTTTGGATCCATGAGCTCATTATTTTCATGTTCAAAATATTTGCTTGTAATTGGGTTTCAAAACGTTGTTGTTTCTTTTTTGTTTTTTCCCCTCTCTCTCTCTTGTGCGGTTTCGAAGTGAAAATGGAAATTTATGAATGGGTTGGAAAATGCATTTATTTTTAAGACGCTTTTCTCTTCTCTGATTAAGTGCGTGCTGTTTGATGGTGCGATTTTGGAACTGCTTTTGCTATTAAGCCTACTTTAAAGTTTGAGTAGACAAGTTTTTCAATCGGCTTAAATTAACAGATTTAAAATTTAAAACAGAGATGATGAAACAAGTCGCTTTAAAAGACTTTCTTCATCTTAACTTCAAAGAAGGGTTCTTTGAAAAAGGCCGAGCATGTGAGCATCTACAAGCAATTGAAGACATGTTTAGTTGGTAGAACTACGAATATGATACAAAACATCGCATTAAAACACAATTCTTCATTCTGAAACTCAAAAGATCAATTCTCTCCTATGCGTAATAGGCAAAACCTGGGATATTTCAAAAGCCGTTATAAAATAGACATGATATTGGAGATCGCAAAAAAGTAGAACTCCTCATCTCTAACTCAGAAGAGGAATTTTCTTCAGTATTTTAATTGGTTTAGCATTTAATGACGATTTTCAAGACGTTTAGAGTTGAGGCAAAAAAGGAAAAAAAATTTACCTTAAACTTAAAAGATGAATTCTAGCCGTTTGGAAAGAAGAACTCTTTTCAGTAGTTTGATTGTATTACCATTTAAAGACTTTTTTACAGACGTGTATAGTATGAAAAAATGCGAATATCTTAAGAGTCTTTACAACATAGAGAAAATAAAAACATCGCATTAAAAGAAAATTATACTCCTTTAACTCAAAACTTAAATTTTCTTCAGTAAGTCGCTTGTGTTAGCACCTTAAGACGTTTTTAAAGATGTGTATGAAAAAAAATGATAAAAGACATCGCATAAAACCAGAATTCTTCGCCTTGAACTCAAAAGATAAATTCTCTCCAATAAGCAATTGGCATTAAAGATTGTATTCGTGGACTATATGCTTAATGTATCCACCTATCTCACAAGAGCGCGCAGAATATAAAGATGAAAAAACGAAAAATGTCGTTATTTTGAAATCGCTAGATAAATTTTTCGATTGGCTGCTACCAATTTGTGAAGATCTTTAAGGTTGGAGAGATGATAAAACGTATCGAATCGATCAAAAATTCGTCATCTTGCGATCAAAAGGTCAGTTCAGTTTATCTATGCACTCGTAAGACTCTCAAAAGTGCTTAAAAATGATACAGTACATCATATTAATCGGAAATACGTCATCTTGAGTTAAACAGTAAAATCTATTCGGCAAACTTATTGAATATTCGTCATCTTAAATTAAAAGAACAAAACATCATCTTGATCGGAAATACGTCATCTTGAGTTCATTCAGTAAAATCTCTTTGGTAATTGTAAAACCTATTAAATATTCGTCATCTTAAATTATAAATAGAAAAATAGTTCTAAATATGCATGAAACTAGGGTTCCGTATAAAATGCTGGGTTGTTGAGAATCAAATTTGATATTTATGCCAGGCACTTTTCTGCTCAGCTAAGATTACTTCCGGAACAAAAGGTTGTGGCTATTATCATTATAGTAATGATGCTTTTAAGAAATTATAATATAATATGTTTTGACACCAATGGGTTGAACCCATTTACTCTGAAAGATTACTTCTTGGTTTTTAAGGTAGCTGATCCTCTTAAGACTCAATTTAATGCATATTCTAAACTTCTTTTCATTTAGAAGAAACCAAACCATGTCTTCGAAATTCTGACTTTTTCAATAACTTAGGACCAATTTTAGATTCTTGCAGATATTTGCCTTTCTGCTTTTGCTCTATTTTAAAACATCCGGAATTTTTATGTTTTTATGGTAACCATCTTCTTTAATCAGCCGCTAAACATTCGATTTAACTGCTTTTCTTTCAGATTTTCTCATACTATTTCTTTCGTTTCTTATGCTTTGTAATGTGAAATTCTTTAAGATGTTCTGGCTATCATCTTTTTTATCACAATTACGATTGTGAATTTTAGCGGTTTAAATTGATTCCTAGTATATTTCTTTCTAGTTCAATGCTTACAAAGTTTGATTAAGAGTCCTGTCCTGGTCTCCAGAAAGAGGTGTCCATTCTGTGCTTATCTATGAAATGTCTTATTACCTCGTATAGCTGCATAATACGCTTTTCATTAGATAATAACTATCTTAAATTTGTCTTGTTTCTGCTTAAGTACTTTATAGTCAGTCAGTCTGCATAGGAATGTCCTAAAGATGGCAAGATCTGGAATGCTATCGCTTAGCCATCTCATCATCTTAACTCTTTCTTTAATTTTCCTGGTTTCTGTTAACTTTTGCGTGGTATCTTAGAGTCAGTCAAAGGCTTTATGAAGAAAGAAGAAGATAACAAGATCTGGAATTGTACTGTCATCACAGCAGCTTAACTCTTTCAAAGTCATTCGCCTAAAAATCCAATAATACAACTTTTTGTTTGTATGTAGGCTTTAAAACGGCTGAAAACTCGGAAGAATTCAGCTTAATTCTATTGCATTGAAATTCTCTTAGACTGCCAATTAAGCAAATTGACAATGTCATGCAAAAGGGTTAACAAGACAACAACAACAACAGCACGAAACTGCAAAGAACAACGTTAAGAAATTAGCTTGAAGCCATTGTATTTACACACGAAACAAATTGAAAATAACACGGAAACACATGCAAATAGAAGCAGCGTCGAATGGCAAATAGAATGAAATAAGCAAATAAACAAGTGCACAAAAAGGTATGAGCGATAATGAGTATCCGCCATGTTTGACTAGACGGAAGCGGAATAGAGTATGGTAAAAGTGAAGGAGGCCTTAGGCAGGGTATTCAAAGGAGCGGCGGACAAAGGGCAAACACTTGAGCTGCTTGTTAGGGGAGAAAGTGAGAAAGGGTTGAAAAGTATTACCAAATAGCCTGAAGCTGCAGAGACATGCATCATTAACAGCAGCTACAACAACAACAAAGGACAAAGGACAGAAGGCTGCCAAAAGTTAATGCTAATGAATTGAAATGTTGCCGGCATGCAACGTGGCGTATGAGTAATTTAATTGCTGCAAAAATGTCAAATGAAATTTGCTCATTTCATGCTTATGTTTTTGCTCCCATTTTGTTGTATTTCAATTTAGTTTGTTGTAAATGTTGTTGTTGTCTCCGGCATGTCAATGTCAGCTGCAAATGTTTGCGCGTCGCACCGCAACAGCAACAACAACTACAACAACTACCACAACCCAGAGTTGACAATGTCTCTGGTTTGGTGCAACAATTTTACAAAATAAGATTTTCTGCCATAACAACAAAAATTTCATAGATGTGTGCAGAGCATTTTTATTATTTCATTTTCTCTACAATTTTTTTTATGCCATTTTTTTGTCATGGCTGCCGGCCAAATAATTCATTTTCTTTGCCAGTCCTTGACTTTGATATGAAAAAAAAGATAAAATACACAAAGAGAAAAAGTGCATAGCAGATATAACTTTCAGGCAACAAAGTTTCTATACACTTTCAGTTCAATGGAACTTCTTCTGAAAAGAAGAGCAACTTTGCAGTTCTGTACGAGTCATAAGGAATATGTAATTCCGTTTCATGAACTCACTCGATATTGTTTCTGCAACAAATTAATTCGTTTCAGTTGAAACGACAGTTTGCTTAAACTTAATAAGCCTTAAACATCCTTATAACATTTGCGGATTTTTTAAAAAAAGACTTTCTGTCTCTAATTAAAAATTAAAATTAGAGCCCAAAACGATTGAACCGTTCCATATAGACGAATTTGTAAAAACTCCATGTTTTAAATATTCTTTTCAGAATGATTTGAGACTTTCCTACTTTCATTGCCAAAAATTTTTTGAAATCGAAGAATTAGTACGGGGTCCAATATTTTTTCTTTCTTATCCAATTTAGAGTTTTTTAAGATTATGCTAACTTAAAAAACGAAACCTTTGATTTGACTGTACTTAAGAAAATTTCAACATGTCACAAAAAACAACTTTTTTATAAAATTGAAGAAATCAAAAGTTTGGTTTTTAAAATCGTGGAGGTAAGCTACTTTTTGCTTGCCGTGTTTGAAGTTTGTCTGTGTTTTAGGCATATTTTAAGTTGAATTGGAGATATAATCGAAAACTCGAGTTATTTATAACTTAACATAAGAAATGATGGTGACTCTTAAAATTTTGTGGATTGCAAAGTTGCAAAGGCATCAAACTACACTTCAGACCGAATTTTCCATTTCTCTGTCGAATTTTTGACATATAATGCTGAAACTTACCGAAGGTAATATCGATAGCCAAAATAATCGAATGTAATAATTGGTTATCGATAATTAAAATAAAAAAATTTGTATTCAAACTACACAAGAAAGTCATGATAACCCCCGAAAGCGTATACAAAACCGCACAACTATGAAAAATACATCTAAAAAAAAGGAAACTTCAGCTGGAAAACTGCTGCATATAATGAAAAGCCGCAGGCGTGACTTAGCCACGCACACTTCATGAAAAAGCCGTAAACTTTTTTTATGGCTTACAACACCGAGCAGTTTTTTGTGTCCTTACTTATATTTTGTTTTAATTTTGTCAGTGATGTCATCGTTTTAACGGCTTCCATTCGCTTTTCCACCATACATTTTACATATATATTCACATTTTATTCATTCCATTTCTTGCAGACGGAACTTTCACACAATCTGCAACAATTGTCGGAGAAGGCACGTTCCACAACCGAATTCATACAGCGGCTAAAGGGCATGAGCGATAAAGTAACGGTAAGTCAATGACTTGCAACATCTTATTCAAAATTTTCCTTTTTTTTAATTTGTTGGGTCTGTGTCGTTCCACAGGAATCCTGCATTGAGTTCGAGCGTCTGGTGCATGCACAATGCGAGGCACTCATCCAGGCAATACATGATCGTCGGGAGTACTTGCTGGAGGCCATACGCAATGACAAGGATACCAAAATCAGAATACTTAAGGTACTTCAGCGGAGAAAATAAGATGGGCGAACCCAACTTAATTCAACGTTTTTGTTCATTTCAGGATCAACAATCGAATTGCACGGGCAAATTGCAACAGACTACGGGACTTATACAGTTTTGTATTGAAGCATTGAAGGAGACTGACAGCGCAGCCTTTTTACAGGTTAGTACAGTTAATTTTGCAAATAAGTTACCAGAGCAAATTTGGTAAAAGTGACGTCACCATGATTTGTAAAATGTTCGACCCTTGCCTTTCCTTATTTGAAGTTGCAAATAGCTATAGCAAAATAAGACGTCACTTTTCCGCAGCAACCTAACTCCTACCCTGAGTAGACATGGACCTTGTGCGTCCACTTAGTTAAAATAGTGCGATGGATCAGAAGTCCTTAAAATCGGAAAGCTCACTGTTGGTGTTAACTTGCTCATCCTCGATGAAGTACAACCCGAAAACACACTTATCGGTACCTTTGTATATTAATTGTGGGTAAACTTTTCGAACAAACGCTTTATGCTATTTTTGTGGGATCACTTGTGTGTTTTATTGTTCGTTTTGAAGGAAATGATTGAGTAGTTATTCTTGATAGATAATTGATAGTCTTCCATGGTAAATATCTCCTTGAAATGACGCTCGAAATGTGCCTTGCAATTTGTCGATTTGACAATCTAGGTCGAAGCTATAAAGAATTGCTAAGGGCCTTATAATGATGGATGCAAATACTTGAAAAAAAAACATTAATGGTGATTTCGAAAAGATTGTTAGATATTTTACATCAATCTCTGCTTTTTATTAAGTTACTTGCTCTTCGATAAAGAGTAGCAGCTTACAATCGAAATTCGATAGTTAATTTTAGGAAAGTTTTTGCAGCAGTTCGCTATACTTTAACACTAGCACGAACCTAGTTTCAGTATTCTGAAACCTAAGCATCTTAGACATAATTTCTACAGTGTAGGAGATGTTTTGGTTCAAATGAAATAACGTTAAACATTAAAAAAAGTTTTAGGACTTTTTCGCGTAATCAAGTTCTGTTTTTCGGCTCACAAATGGTTTGACGTAAAACGAAAAAACGAAAAGAACGTGAGCCCTTTACAAAAGTTAAAGAGATCCTCATTTTTGGTCCATCAAATTTATAAGCCATATACATTTATGCTAATGAGTGTTTATTATCTGCCTTACAGGTTGGCTCCATGTTGATCAATCGAGTTGCCAATACGGACATGACTTGGCACCAGGAGGTAACCAATGCAGCGCCCCGTGTATCACCCATTGTGGACTTGACTCTAGACGATGCAGCCCTGGCACGTGCCATAGACAACTTGAACTTTATACAAATGAAAGGTAAGTCGAGAATTAATACTCCCGCATTGAGTGGCCATAATAAACAAGTTGCTCTTGCTAAACTTAGTAAGGAATTCGTTAAATTTAAGGCAGCACTTATTAGAGGAAAGAGTTGCACCCATTATTGTCCTAGAAACAATAAACACTTAATAAACTAAAGTAAATCGCTTCTCATTGTCTTAGAAACCGCTGGGCATAAATTCTAGCACTAATTTGTCGTTAGGTAAAAGTGTGACATAACAAACGCACATTGTACATACACTCCGCACCACACACATAAGACCACACCTATCAAAATTTCAATGACAGCGCTGTGAAACAATAGCGCGCTCATTAAATGCTATTGAAAAGTGCTTCAAAGGGTTATAAGAATAGTTTGAAGTGTCTCCAGGGAATACCCTTTGTCACACACGCACTCACACACAGTCACTCAAAGAGTTGGAAAAGTGCAAAGTGTGAAATAAAAGAAGCCGACAGAAGTTTTGACAAATTTTCCGTGAAGTAACTTAGCTGCCGGAGTCGCTTGAAGTGCAACCAAAAATAACACCCAAAAGCAAGACATTCTAAGACAAAGTATTGAAATTTGATGCTTGCACATTGTTTGTTTGTTGTTGTTGTATCTAATTTATGGCATATACTTCCGTCGTGTTTTTAACCCTATAAATAAGCAATATATGATCAAATTTTGTTATATATGTCTAATGTTTTTTGTGCCTCTCTTTTATTCATATCACAATACACATAATGTTTTGTATGTGCCGCTTGCTCTCATATAAATAACAAAAAAAAAAAAAAAAACACAATAAAACAATCAGCTATCAAAGATGGAGAAGAAAGATGTCCGGCAGGTGAGCAATGTAATAATGCTTATATTAAAACAAAAAAAATTATTAAATTTAAAACACAATCACATCAAAATGAAAACAATAGCAAACCAAACATTTCGAAATGCAATTTTCACAAAATTTTACGTTTTAATTTAACTTATTTTTGTGTTTTTCTTTTGTTTTAATATGCATATAAACAAAAACAACAACTCTTGCTCTGGTGCTTTGGCTCTGTCACACACACACACACACACACACACACACACACACACACACACACACACACACACACACACACACACACACACACACACTTGCCGCCGCCCTTTTGTCAGCCATTTTGTTTTATGCTTTCAGCTTTTTGTTGTGGCACGCCTACGCATAATTTCGCCTTTCCGTTAGCTGTCTACTAAAAAATAATGTTAAATAAAATAAAAAAAAAATGCTGTCAAAATATTTTCACTTTTCCGGCTCCCATGTCAGTGCGCCGCCATTTTGTCCACTGCCCGCAGCTGTCAGTCTTCGTGAATTGCACTGCTGCGGTCAGCGTCGGCTGCGACGCTGACCGCGCTGCCAGCAGCATTAAATTTTTTACGCACATTTTTTGCTCGAGCGTTATTTTCATTTGATTTTCATTTACTCTCCGTCTTATTGTCGGTTTCTTTGCATTTATTTTTATGCTCAGACTTTATCATTTCACTTTTTATGGCACAATATTTTCATTTAATATAAATGTATATTTTATCTACTATTTTTAAATTTTATATGTTTTCATTTAAATACACTGCAAGTCAAGGATAAGAAGTACTTTGAGTTTTATGAAAAGATATATGCAGCGTGTGGAATCTTAAAGAAAGCTGCTGATACTCAACAATACATCGAGGATCTCTAACCGATATGCAAACCTATCGATAGCACAATGGAGATATCGCATTTATTGACGTTATCTATCGATAGTCTAAAGTCACATGCCGGCAGTTCTCCTTTCCTTCGACACACGCTAATCGATAGTGCTATCGATAGTATCGAATTAGCGCCAGTATCGTTAGTTTTGCAGCACAACTTTTGTAATCGGCTTTTGCATACAAACTTACATATTGCGATAAATATTGCATGAAAAGGATATTCACAACTACATAATACGGCAGTCGCATTCTTTACTCAAAATATCGATTCTAGCAAATCGGCATTAAGAGCCTTTCGTTGCCATTACTTTTCCCACTGGAAATTGCATGACTAGCTAAAAATTAACAACAAAAACAATGCTAGTAATCGATTATTAGGCCATAAAAAAATCGTTGTTATAAGCTGGCACCTGACGTACAACTTCTAGTGGGAAAAAGTTATGTGTTGTGATAAACGACAGCAGAAACGACAAGTATCGATAATTAGGCATTTTATATTTTGGTGTTTTTAGAGGTCAGACGACCGGTTTCCTACTTCGACATATGGCCTTAACTTTATATAGAAACGCATCTTTGCCAAGAATATAGTTGTGCACGGTTACACTGCAAATGTTTGTTGAATGAAAATCAGACCTATTTCAAAGTTCCTGATAGAACTAAAATTTACTCATTTTTAAAACGTATCAATTTTAGTAAAATCGCGACAAGTTCAATTCAGTTTTGCTTACGCCCATTGGAGCGAAGCTGTCAACTTGTGTGTGTAAATATCGAAAACTATCGATATCTTTTCGTCTTCGTTGCTGACGAAGCTCAGAATGCAGATTCTAACTGAGCAACACGAATTCAATACAAAAACGAAGCGCCCAAAGAAGGCGAAAAGGTCCGAAAATGTTTCCGTAGACGCTCGTTCCGACCGACATCAACGCACATCTACTCTTATTTCTGCAGTACGAGCCGAAGACGACTTCAACACAAAATTGTGCTAACAAAAATCATATCGCAAAGATGTTTATGAAAAAAGTCTGACAAACTTTCAACTTATTTTTACTACTTTTCTCGGTATGATTACGATATCAACAGCTGCACTCATGAAAAATCGGTCAAAGTGTAATGAAAATACAGAATATATATTTAGACGAAGTGCAAGTATTAGTGGCAAAATGATTAAATTGACAATATGTAACGCTTGTTTAGAGCTCCGATCGAAGCGAACTAGTGAGCTAAAACAAAAACATCGCTTTGTCCACTGTTTATTCCTGATTTGTAAGAAATCTCTTTTAATCTAATTCCGATATGTCGAAAATATTCAAAATTATAATACGAAATGTCTGTTTATCTGTCTATCAGTCTTTCCGTCATCCAGTCTTTCAGTCTATCAGTTTATAAGTCTATAAGTCTATCAATCTATCAATCTATGAGTCTACCAGTCTACCTATCTATTTGTCATCAGTTTATCATTCTGCCTGTGTATCCGTCTATTAGTTTATCAGTTTATCTGTCCGTCTATCTATATTTGTCTATATGTATCTTTGTATGTCAGTGTGTCGGACTGTTTGGAGGTCCGTCCATTAGTCTTTTTGCCAGAATAATAGAAATCTCTAGATGTTTTTAGAAAAAGTTTTATTTGAAATCTCTGGAAACTTCTTCATAATAGATAGGTATTTCTATCATATAGAAGTTTTACTTCTGGGTTATAAGCCAAGCTAGAAAGATAACTACAACTCTGACTGGTTGCTATTAGCCTTCCTTTATGCTTTCTTCTGGTATTTTGCCGCTTTTTGATCTGTTTATCGTTCAGAAGATTCTCGTTCTCGAGTTAAAGAAAAAACTTAGAACAATATTTTAATTGTACTTTCTGTCCGTCCGACACCAATATTCTTGATGCTGCGAACAAGTTGTTAAAATTTGCATATATCAAAATTCACCGCCCTTCACTTGTGTACAGCGTATCTCCTAGTCGGTATTGCTCTCCGATTTACACTTCCCTACATATTTCCTGTGTCACTTTTGCGCTTGGCTGACCTGCTTCAACTTCACTTAGCCTTGTCGTTTATTATCCTACACGCTTTATCCTTTTTCTCTCTAAAATCTTTCGCTTCTCTAATAAATTTTACATTAAAACTTTTTACCTGACATTTGACACGCCGAAGCTTTGATGCGCAGAGTTGCTGTCAAGATACGACGCCATTTTAAGGTTTATTTGTGGCGTACTTTGGGCGTAATGCCGTTATTTGCGTTTTGTGAATCATAAATTTTTATTTAAGTCGTAGGCGTAGCTTTGACGTGGGTTTCATACACACTTAAGCTCATGTATTTGCTTTGGTTTCGGTTCTATTTTAGTGCTTAATGTACAAGTTAACTTTAACCTTTAGAGGGGTCAAACAACTTTGGCTATTTCTGTTGCTCATTTGTTCATTATGTTAATTGTTTGTGCCTTGTTAACACCTCTTTGCCTTTGTTTTTCTTTAAAAGTTTTTGCCAAGTCTACTTTGGGCACTCTTTTGGTTACTTCCGTTTACGTGTTTTTCAAACTATCGCATTGTTCTTAACCCCTATAATTTTCTTAACCCATACATAAAAACACACACAAACTGCGCCACACCCACACGTATTAACACATTTACATAATTGTTGGCATAAATACACTATTTTTACTATTTGGTTTTATGCAAACTAATTGCTAACTATAACAACCACGCCCACTTTCACGCACAGCGCCCATGACGCCCACCATATTGCCGACTGATTGTTCAGCGGAAAATAATTCCGTTACCGTTGCGTGGCAGCCGCCGAATCATTCATTTGTCGAAGGTTATGTACTGGAACTGGATGATGGCAGCGGCGGCGAGTTTCGGGTAAGTCCTGGGGCCGCACCAACCCCTCTCTCTCACTCTCTCTCATCATGCTGCATAAAACTCAAATGTTTTATTTCTATGCCTCTCTGCAGGAAGTTTATTGCGGCAAGGAAACAATTTGCACCGTCGACGGTCTACACTTCAATTCCATGTACAATGCGCGCGTGAAGGCCTTCAATAGCGCCGGGGAGGGTGAATACTCGGAGCTGATTGGACTGCAAACAGCTGAAGGTGAGTGTCTCATGCTCCTCTCCAGTCTATAGCAACAAGAACTACCAGCTACTAGCTTTTTCAATTAAGCCTCGAACTGACTGCGCTACTTTTCCAACTGTTTTATAATTTAATCCTTTTTGGTCATGCGCCATGAATCTGTGACTCCCTCCTATCCCCAAAGTGCCACTGTTCTTCCTTCGCCTTGGCCTGTGCTTTGCATGTCAAACAGCCATTGACCCCTTTACGTTGCGGCCCCACGTTGGGCGCTTGTGAAATTGTCTTGCATGCCGCGTACCATGACCGCCATTGCTTTTATTCGTAATCAAATTCTCACTTGATTGATGTATGAGCAGCGTCAGGTACCTGTGCGCTCTTCTTCTACCTCTCTTAACCCTTATGCGCTCCAAATCGAAATTGGCGCGTGAAGTTATTTAATTTGTAAAATTGCCAAAGCGTTCTATTTTATTGCAATGGAATCGTCTCCACGTTATTAGTTGGCCAACTTGTTTTGGTCTGTTAATTTGCAGCTCTTAATTGATTATTTCTTGCTCTGCTTCGCTTTGGGTTCGTGGGGTTAAGGTTGAGCTTAGGAGCCATTAAATGTCAATGGTTATTTTATAAAGTGTTTACACGGCGCGACTTGCTTAAGTGATTAAAGGTTTATGGCGCGTGACGTTTGCCAATGCTTCCGGAAATTGTTGGGGTTTGTTTAAGTGTCCGTCAATTTTACTGACTGCATACATATAATGGCTGACAAGGGTTAAGGTAAGTTTGCTGTTTGTTTTTATGGCAACTTTTGGATTGAAGTCAAATGCGAAACTGTGAGCATACATTATTTAAAATTTTGAATATGCTGAAAATTATTTATGCTGTATAAATAGAAGCATCGAATATTTGCAAATTTGTTCTGTTATATTGGTTTGATTCGATATCGAAGTTATAACTGAACTCCTAATAAACTCACAATCTTAAAACCAAAGAAAGAGTAACCGGAAACCCACTATTCAAAAATTGACATTAAGCCACTGCTCTTTCAGTAATAGCTACTCCGAACATTCAGGTTAACGAAGTTGCACTAAACAGTTTTGGTTTTCAGATCCTGAGCAGCTCCGAAAACTCTAGAATTTTCGAAAAACAATAACTAGCAAACCCGGAGCACAACCATCTTTTCATATAAATCTCAAAAATCAAATTTTAAATTTGGAATATTTATCTATTTTCGTTCTGTGGTTCAGGCGGGTGGGCGAATAAGTAAGAAATGGAGCTATAGGTATTTGGCGAACGTAGCGGGCAGAGGGTGAGAATGGCGGAGAAGAAGAGAAGGAGAAAGCGAACACAAAATAGGGTGTAATGATAAACATATTGGTAGGTAAGTTAGCGAGCAGGGGGTGAAGCCCCTTTGTAGACGTTTAATTTGTTTAGTTGGACTTAAAGTACAACCTGCAGTCATTCGATAATTACTGTGTTTTTTACGATTAAGACGCGAAAGATTTTGATAGAGGAAAAAAAGGTGAATAGAAAACTGGAAAGTTGAGACAGATGTCTAAGAATTAGGTGATCCGGTGCCAAACGCAGAAGACCAAGGGCTTAGGATGCTGATGCAATAATAAGACACTGTTCACAAACGCAATATGTATCTAGTTAGTGAGCTTGTGAAGGAGTTGTGGCGTCAAGAAGAGCGTTCGATTCTGTGTGGGTGGGTGTACAAAATAACAAGAATTAGACAAAGTTATCGGAAAGTGATGATCGGGACGCCGTTAGAAAAAGAAGGTATAGAAATTATACCTTTAGGTAATGTCATCGTGTGTTGCATCTTTCCTTTTCTATTCCATGCCCTCAATATACTTGCGTTTCAAGAGCTGAAAAGCATAGGGGGAAAAAAGCAGAAGATATCTAGTTTAACAGATATAAAGGACTATCCCCATGATGCATATATGTATCCTATAGTAAGAAACAAGTAAAGCTAAGTGAGCCTGCTTACGTTAAAAGATGAAGATATTTTCAGTTAAGAATTGCCATTGAGAACACAAAACGGCATTTCTGGCATTCCTACACTACTCTTTCCATCTATAACAGTTTATCTTTTACCAATTCAATTTCAACTTAAAAACTAAGCTACTATCGTGCAATTTACTCGATAAAAGCCGAGAATACTTGTTGTGATAATCATAAAGTCATATCCGAGCATAAACAAAGCCAAACAATAAAGTCTAGGAACTGCGATTACTTTGCGGTTTGTTTGGCCACACAATTGCCTTTAGTGGCTAATAAAACAAAACCGGGCAACGCCAACAACAACAACAACGGGAAGAATAAGAACCACAACTGTAGTCACCAGGGAGTCAATGAGCAGCGTCGAAGTCAACGTCAGCATCAACAATGTCGAACTCATCGTCAGCTATACTGCTGAGTCCGTCCGTTTGTCTCACTCTCTCTCTCCCTCTCTCTGGTTGGCCACTTAATGCACCACAACAATAAAAGTAAATTTAATAAAGTAGCAGCACTCCGGCCGTAGCATACTTGGCGGCGCATAACAGCATAAACTATCAACATTGCAACGGAGCTGAGTACGTCAAAGCGATGGAGACGGAGAGCGAGACCAACTGGGAGCACGGACAAGTAGCTGGCCAGTTGCTGGGACACTTGAGCGCTGACAATGGAGAAAATTGCAAGGCAGCTCCAACTGTTTTTGTAGCACTCACTAGCTGTCTCTTTCACTCTAACTCTGCCTTTTGCTTTTCTAATGTGTTTTTTTTCTAACTTTTTTGTATTTCTTGCAGTGGCCTGGTTCACGTTTGATCCCGTGCTTAGCGGCGGCGCTGGCTCCGGTCTAATCTTTGGCAAAAATAATGCCACCGTCTCTGTGGAAGGCTGGGAGCATCGTGTTGCACTTGGCTCAGTGGGTTTCTCACGCGGCGTGCACTATTGGGAGTTTACCATCGACAACTATACGGCAGACACGGATCCGGCGTTTGGTGTGGCGCGCATTGATGTGGCCCGGAACAAGATGCTCGGTAAGTGTGTGTGTGTGTGTGCCTTGTAATTTCTGGCATGGCTTACTATAGCTTATTCAGCTTATAAATATCAGCCAAATGGAGATGCCTTCAAACTGTGCCAATTGAAAATTCAATTAAAAATGCGCCACACTAAAGGTGAAAAGCGTGCAAAAGTGTAGAGCAATAGCGCCAACACTTGAGTGGAAAATGCTTTTAAAAAGTTAGAAAACAAATTAAAGTTGTGCGAAATAGATGCACAGCGCCATCTAGCGTTGACAAAATGCCAGATTGCGTATACGCAAAGTTGGCAGCTAATAAACAACAAAAGAAACTTTTTCATTTAGCGCATCGATGGAAAGCCAATAAAGTGTGCAAAAGTGGGCGTGGCGGCAGAAAAGTTTTGCGCTATTGCGTAAAGCGACTCAAACTTTCGAGTTTCATTTACAGTCTAACAGTTAAACAAAGTAACGGTAAGCACACACACAACGGCACAAACAAAACACAAACAAAGAAAGTGAAAAATTGCCAGACGCCTAAAAGTGTGCTTCAAATTGATTGAAAATGTTGTGTTTTCGTGGGGTTTTCGGAGTGCTTTCCGAAGTGTGGGCGCGCTCTGTGCCAAGCAGACAAAAGTAATTAAAACTGCGACACTTAAACTTTTGCATTGACAAACTTTACTGTTGTGGCAGCAGCAAAAGATACAAATGTATCTGCTAGTACGCTTAGTCTATGCTCATAGCTGCAGGCGCAATTACAAGCTGCAATTTAGAGTTTTCTTCGCTTTTCTTTGTTTTTTTTTTTGTTTTTTTTTTGCTACTTACACAAATTATTTTTAAAGCAGCTCACGCGCCATTTAACACGTGCCTCCGGCAGCTCCAAGTCACTCTGTTGCAGCCACACTGAATGTGCAACAGCAGCAACAGTTCCGAAAAAAACAACTTTTGGCTCCTTGCAAGTTTTCAAATTAAATTTTCATATGCAAACGCATTGCATGCTGAGCGGGGTACTTGGGGTTTGCAGGGGGGTTCCACGTAACAGACGTTTCCTAACGACAACGAGAACTTTGCGTGCTCTTGCCGCATTTGGCATTTAGTTTGCAATGCGCAGGTGGCGCCCCCAAGTGACTGACATTGACACTAACAATGCAGTTGGCTGGCAACTTTTTCGCTGCTGCTGTTGCTGTAGCTGTTGTTTTACGACTTGTTGTTGTTGTTGCACTTGTCATTTATAATTTGACACAACAACAACAGCACGAACAAGCAACACACTTGCAAATAAGTGCTGCAATTGCTTTGGGACTTGCCAACTTAAGAAATGACAGCTTTAAATTACTTACAAGCCAAGCGAAAAGCCAAGTTTTTGGACCGAATCAGTTGGGAACAGTAGCTTTTGGACTTATCCGTATGTAGGAAATGAAACATGAACCAAGCTATAGTATATGCAGCTATCGGACTGTAGCTCCAAAGTCTCGTTTAATGTAGATATGTGTTAAACTTAATGCAAAGCATTCAAGTAATGATATGAATGCAGTAATTGAGTGCATTATTATTTTTATTGAGAGATTACACAAAATATTACGTTAGTAGAGTAAAAGGCAAGTTGAGATAATTATAGAGATAATCATTTAAAACAATCTTAAAAAAACCTTATGCATGTCCTTGATAATACCGGACAATGATCCCGAGAGAGTTCTGCCAAATCGTTCACTTCGAGACAGACCAATTTGAGTTGACAATGAGTCTCTCTTTGCTCTGCGGACGGAGAAGATATCTGAAAAGTGTTTCGCTGCGCATTACAGAATTTACCTTTATTCGCCATCCATATAACGCGCTGGTTACCTCGGAACCCACTATAAACAGACTCTATTATTACTTAAGAAACAGATTAAACTTGTTCTTTGGTTGCAGTCTAAATTTTGTAAAATGTAACTTTCGGTCGTGATCACTAATCCAACACAAACTTGAGTTGAGTTTTAAATAGTAATAGTTCAAATGATTGAATGCAAAATGCGAAACAGTGGCATGGATTTTGAATACATGTATTAATATAATATAATAATATATAAATATATATAATTTATAATATCAATAATTATATATTAATGTACTAAGCTGTGTTATCGATTAAAAAGTACAGAATGGTTTAAATCAAAAAACCACTTTATTCTAATACTTAGTTGTGAGTCAGTTGAAATGATAAAGTTATGAATGTCTTAATATGGTTACTCTCATGTGGAGACACACTGCTAAGAAAAGAGGAAAGACTAAAACGAACCGCAAACTGTATAAATACTCCAGGCCTCAGACAGGCCAAACAGTTACTCATCCTTCAAGGGATCAAGAAATCACAGTTAGGACATAACTCTTTTAGACTGCTGACAGGTCTGCTTACCGGACACTATAGGCTGAAGGGACACCAAAGCTGGGCATCACGATCTCCAGTATCAGGCAAGTTCTGTGAACTTGGGGAGCCATCCTCGCAGCATATTCTAGCGGATATAGCTGAGAATTCGAAATTGCTGCAAAATGTGTGAAAATGAACTCTACATTTTACAACTCTCTGAACAACTTTCATTGCTTCGAACAATTTGTTCAAAAAATGAACTACAAAAATTCGCATACAGCTTTTAACTGAATCTTCAATTGGTAGAAATGAAGATTGTAAAGAGTTAAATGATTGGATAACTAAAAACTTTAGTTAGGGACTTGCTGAAAATACTAATTTCTCTCTCTATCCCTCTTTCGCTTTTTCTGCAGGCAAAGACGAGAAATCCTTCGCCATGTACATTGATCGTCAGCGTTCCTGGTTCCAGCACAACTCCATACACGAGCGTCGTGTCGAGGGCGGCATCACCACGGGCAGCACAATTGGAGTGCTCTTGGATCTGGAGAGACATACGCTCAGTTTCCTGGTTAACGAAATGCCGCAAGGTTCCGTGGCTTTTCGAGATCTCTACGGTGTGTTCTATCCGGCGGTGAGCATTAATCGTGGTGTAACCCTAACCATGCACACAGCTTTGGATGCGCCCAAAATGGACTACTTTTAGAGTGTTCCCTAATAGACTAGAAATGTACATAGTGTCAAGAGGCAAAGCGTTTAGCAGTTATTGGTGTCTATATAGCTTGCATACATAGTTAATATACATATATTACTATATATTAACCATGCTTATATGGTAGTTGGAGGCAAAATTTAGTGACATATCTTGAAATATTATAAAAGTTTTCGTCATTTCTGGATAGGTTTAGGCGTTGTGCGGGTATGAAATGGTTTTTGGCGTTTGCAAAACGCGCGGAGTACTTTGGGAATTGCATTTTGATAATTGCTTTTAGGCTTATGTGTGTGTGTGTAAAATAAACAAAACTTGCTTAATTCAAAGAATTATAACTAATAACTGTAAAGCATTTAAAAAAACTTTATTAAAAAATTCCGTGTAAAATATTATACTTTATTGTGTATAAGAACATTTTAAAATGTTTTGCATTTAGCAAATTGAAGCCAAAAATCAAGCACCATGCAAAATAAACCAAAAAAAAAATAAATAAAATTTAAACGAATGAATAAATGGCAAATAAGAGCAGATGAAAAACAAAAATAAAATAAAATAAAAGCAACTAAAAACCAAAATCCAATTAGCAATTAGTGTAGTTGAAAATTGTATTTATTTATGTATAAGTGTGTGTTTGTGAATTCGAATTGCATAAATAAAGGGCTTAAAATATTATGAAAAACGTTTTTCCACACTGAAACTAAAAGGAAAACAATAAATGCCAAAAATATTAAAACTAAAAGGAAAGCAAAATATGACAAAACAAAAAAAAAGGCGCACTACGGTCAGGCCACGCCCACTTGTTTTTAGTTTGAAAGACTGACTAAGCATTTTCTCTTATTAAAAGTTTTGTTATGGTAAAAAAGCCTCAAAAAAACAATCAAAAATGCAACAAAAATAAAAGTAAGCACAAATTTTACGCATTAAAATTCAAAATTCTTAATGTAAGTGTCATAAACAAACATTTAAAACTAAAATACAGCACTAAAAACTAAAAATTAAAGTTATATACAGCATATATAAACAATTTAAGCCAACTGTTTGCTTAAATATAATAAAATAAAAAAAATAAATATTTAATTAAGTTTTTTTGTACATATTAAACTTAATTTTTTTTAGATGTAGTTATTAAATGCTAATAAATAAACACCGGCTACACATTTTTTGTAAACAAAAAATTACGCAGAACACAAAAAAATATGCATATACATATATCTATTTAATATAAACTATGTAATTTTTAAATTAAACTCTATGTATGTACGGAAAACGAAAAATTTATTAAGCAAATCAAAAAAAATCTTTTCAATTTAAGCGCAAAACAATTAAAGTTAATTACAATTACTCTGCATGTTTAATATTTATAATTGTAATAAAAAAAAACAAAATCCAACAAGAAAAATAAAAATTAATTGAACAAAAAATAAATGGCACACAAATAAATGAGTTTATTTATAAACAATAAATATGCAAAAAAAAAACTACATAGAGCGTATTAAAAACCAATCAAATTATTTGTTTTTTCCGTGAATAACCAAAATCTAGCACAAACACAAAATTTACCGGTAATGATAATCACTATGATTAATTGATTACAAATCGCGCTTAATGACATCATTTGAAAAAAAAAACAAATTTCTGTTAAATTGTGCCCAATAAGTCGATAATCGGAATAATCCTCCAGATGCCACTGCTTAGCGCGCAACATCGGGTCCTTTCAGAGGAGACATCCCTTCAACAGCCGCATTAAAAACTTTTGAATGAGCACTAAGCGAGATTGGAAAGGGAAAGTGAGGAGTGCGGGAGTGAGGAGTAAGAGATGAGATGAGCGATGATATAAGAGATGAGATAAGAGATGAGATAAGAGATGAGATAATAGATGAGATAAGAGATGAGATGAGATAAGAGATGAGATAAGAGATGAGATAAGAGATGAGATAAGAGATGAGATAAGAGATGAGATAAGAGATGAGATAAGAGATGAGATAAGAGATGAGATACGAGATGAGATACGAGATGAGATACGAGATGAGATACGAGATGAGTTAAGAGATGAGATAAGAGCTGTGATAAGAAATGAGATAAGATATGAGATGAGAGATGAAATATGAGATGAGATAAGAGATGAGTGATAATATATCATCCTTTTGCTTTTCAAGCTATTATGCAGGAGAACAGTAAATGGGGAGAAAAATCAAAAAAAAAAAACGACTGAATCCTCCTTGGACTCGTGCGAATATATAGATTCTTAACATATGTCAATGTCATCGTAGGTGTTAAAGTGTGCATCATTCTATCGAATGCGGTAGTTGTTGCTAACGCATAAAGGGCTAAAGATCTTACGGAGTGTCTTCATCCATGCTTCAGCGCTACAAAGCAAAACGGGAAGGATGAGCTTCTTATACAGTGTTAGTTTCGTTTGGCGAGATTGGACTGTATTACTCATTTGCCTACTGAGCCGAAAGACACATCTATTGGCAAAAGTGATTCTCAACTTGATACCCATGCTGACATCGATTATCATCGGGATGCGGTCCAAGGTAAAGGTTTTCAATATCAATATTTGAATCCAATCGATGTGTCTCTCTAGTCGAAGAAAACTTTGTCTTGCGGTCTGGCGAGAGTGTAGCATCTGTGATCACTGATCTCCATGATGACATCGTTTTTCATCGTGACTTTGGTGCTATGGTCGACGAAATATTTGACAACATCAGAATGTTTCTAGTCGAAGCCAACATAAACTTTATCTTGCTCTCAGGTAAAACCAGACCCACCCTGTCATATTCATTTTTAATATCCGCAAATGGCTCGCTTAATACGCCCGATGATATCGATATCATCTGGGTTTGCAAGCTACCGGAAACCCCTATAGAATACACTCTCATTCCGATGTACTTCTCCAACAAAAGGTTGAAGAGGTCGCAGGAGAGGGCATCACCTCGAAGCCTCGCAGGTTATTAAAAGTGCGTGTGTTGGTCAACTTCATTCTGCACAGTCGCACAAACTTTGCGGGGATTCCAAACTTAGGCAGAGCGGCATATACGCGATCCCTTAACGGGCAGTCAACTGCTGCTTTATAATCGACAAAAAGATGATGGAGCATTTGGCGTAGTGTGAATACCATCTGGTCAATGGTGGATTAAGTAAGCCTTAAGCCACACTAATAAGGTTCAATCAGTTCTTTTGCGAATGGCTGTAGTCTTTTACACAGTACGCTCGATGGGGTCATCTATGCAATCGATGTTATTTAGCGTATACAAGTCAAGTGGGGTCACCCTTCTTGAGGACGAAGGTTCCATTCATCGGACATGCTCTCATCTAGCCATATTCTGCAAAAGAATTTCTTCTTTACCAACTTCTCTACAAAGCAAACTAGGCCTTTCTGTTTTTTACGTTCTTTGGTCAATCAAGTCAGTCGAAGACTTCATTCAGCAGTTCACATGACAAAGAAGAAGACCAACATCACGAGTTTCATGGTTAACGTGTCACCAAACTTATTTTATGAAGTGGAGCAAGGCATATTTATAGTAGAGCTTGTGTAATTTAATACGTAAATTGATTTATACACGGGTCCATCTAACTACATATGTTGAGGCGGAGTAAATTAAGGATTAGCAACACTTCTATATAAGCTTCATGGTAGCGATTTCTGTCAAACCGTATCGTACTTCGCTGCCGGATACCTGAAATAGAGCTTATTATATGTGAAAAATCAGCCTCTTGAACAGCATGGATGGTCGGGCGCAAAGCAAGCGTCAATCATTTTAAAGCAATCTGTTTATGAGCATTCCAATATTTAAGTCGTGTTGTTAATATTAGGTACAAAAAATGTGAACGTACCCTCAGGCGCTGCCGAAACAGAAGTTAAAGTTACCAAGAAGAAGGCCAACATCGAGAGTTTCATGGTTACGTTTAAAATAAGCCAAGACTTATTTTATAAAGTGAAGCAAGTCATATATATAGTAGGGCTTATGTAATTGAACACAAAAATTGAAAATTATATAATTTTAGGCAAAGAAAATTAAGGATTAGCAACACTTCTAAGTTGGTAGCTATTTCTGTCGAGAAGTCCAACCGTGTCGTACTACAGTTACAGAACATTAGCTTCGGGGAAAGATTCTGTTTTGCTTGAATCAAAGGTATAACTACATTGGACTTAGTGCGAAGATCGGCATTTCCCAAAAACCCAAAAACTACTGCATACCCAATTTATGAAGACTTTCTGGAATATACTGTCAAAGGTGTTTTAGTTTTGAGCTACATATTTATTTATCAAAACGGGCATTGATCTTATCAACTAAAATGCCATTGCCACATTTCTTGACTCGAGTTCTTTCGTCGCTGAGGGGTAAATATCTTGTAATCAGTTCAAACTTAAAAGCTGCAACGGAACATATATTCGGGCACTGTCCCATAGAATAATAATGACCAGGTAGGCTTATGCTGCTGCTCTCACACTGGTGGAGGACTTATATTTTATTCTGCTCCGAACATCGATGAGGAAGGTTGTGCCTTACCTTATTCGCGTGCTCATGTGTACAATGTGTAAAATTTATTGTCATTATTATTTTATGCACTGTCCTGTCATATTTGTTACAACTTGGTTCGAGGCGAACATCCAGATTGCATTACACGTATCTTTAAATTTCTTGAGAGCCTAACAGAGAGGTGCAAATCTCATAACTCTCATAGCACAATTCAATCTATTTGTCAGTGCTTTCTATTCTTTTGCTAACATTTAGTTCTTTCACGCATACACCGCACTACTCGATATAGTGTTTATATTAAGCTAATGTACGCCAATTGGATTATAGGCGTTCCTTCAAACAAAATTTGGAGCTTATGCTCATAGTTTCAATCAATCTCTAAACCGTTCCTCTTAAGAACCACCGTTATGTAAAGTTTTTTTTATTAACGCCAAATCGGTCGACTTATGAGAACTTAAAAACCACTTTAATTTTTGGGTATACAACCATAGCGTGGTCCATTTCCATGGAAATTTTCAATCAATCAGAGCGCTTTAGCTCCTGTAGTTGATGTCAGCAACCTCGTCATATGTTTTCTGTGGCATTGCGGGCCATTACAATGGATGCCAACTTTATTTTCATGCTTTCACGATTTTGCACTTAATTCATTGTTATATGTTTACATAAAATAAAGGTGAAGAGAGCAAAACATTCTTTCAAAAAAAGCTAGAATTCCTGCTGCCCGCTGTTTTCCATTTGTTCCCGCAATCAGGCTTAAAAAAGCTAAATTGGCAACACTGGGGCATATATATTACAAGGTAATAAGGGCCTTCTGCCGGCTCACACAGTGAGAAAAAAAGCCGCAATTACACAATCTCGCTCATTGAAGGTTGCAACAGAATGCAAAATAGTGCCTTAAAAATGAGGGAGCGTTGACAGATAGCTCATACCTTGTAATATTTATGGCTTGGAGTTAAGTAGATTGATATTAAGATTAACTATTCTCTTTCGACTTTTGTCTCAAGTCGAGTATGCACACAATCAAACAAATTTTTGCTCACGAACTTGAAAATATAATGTTGCGTCTAAAACATGTTCGTTCTCCGTACTGTTCGTTTATGTATTCTGACTAATTCGTATCGAACTTTTAGAAAAGCTTATACTATCTATCTATACTTACCTCTCGCGGCAGCTGTCTGGTTGGAATTGGAGCAAATGCATGCCACTAACTGATAAATTCGGATAACGATATACTAACTGACTCATAATAACTCATGCCAGTTATTTTCCACTTATTGAAAAGTTAGTATCAAACTAACTAAAAAGCGTCTTTTAAAGAGCAAAACAACAACAACAATTTTGATATCAGTTTGGCGAAACTCGCATAGAAAACCAATACTTTGATTTGCTGATTAACAGGCGCACAGCAATTCCAGGCAGCGCAGCGCAAAAATCGATCGCAACTGAAAGTATGCTACATTTTTTTTGATAAGCTTTCGCTTGCTGGGCAATGCATTTATCGGCATAACTTCTAAACTATCAGAGCTTTTTAATAAATTTTAATGCCAATTTGCTCCAAATTGAACAGCGCATATAAAAAGCTATATTTCCAGCGCGTAAGCATCATAATACGTTTTTATTGTTATATTAAGCACATAAATATATACAAATTTGCAAATATTGATATCAATTTTAAATTAAAATCCAATTTGTGGCAAAATGTCGTTTAAATTTTCTAAATAGCTGCAGTGGTTTGAGAGTTATGCTTATAATTACATTTACGTGCTATCAAAATATTGCCATAAAAAGTGTAGCATACTTTTGGTGTCAATCGATTTTTACTCTTCGCTGCCTATCACTTCTGTGCGCCGGTTAATCAGCAAATCAAAGTATTGGTTTTCTATGCGAGTTTCGCCAAACTGATATCAAAGTTGTTGGTTTTGTTTCGCTTGTTGTTGCTCTATAAAAAGGTCGTCGTTCTTTTAAATTGCTTGTCACTTTGGTTATTTAAATAATTCATAATTCGCCGAATTCAGAACAGAAAGTACTATGAAATATCATCAAAAACTAAAAAATTATATTCTTCTTAAAGTTTCGTTTTTCTTTAGGGATAAAGAAAGAAGAAGCAAGATTTCAAACGCGGCCGTGTGATTTTTATGTTGCAACGTTTGAAGGCACGGTATTATCGCCTGCAACTAGAATGCATTCTAATATCGAGAACAATTTTGTGAGCGCAACAAGCGCCTAAGATAACTCATGCACAGTGGCTTCAATTGTACAATTTTTTGGCATAAATCTGAAATCAACTACAAACACAGTAGCCAAATTTGAAAGCCATGGCATATGGATATAATTCGAATTCGAATAATTTCATATAAACCCGATATCAACCATTTTAATGTTATAATTTTAAATTATATTTTTATATATTTATCGAGCTCTTTCCATTTATCTTGTGGTGTTACGGCAGTGAGAAGCCATCCTAGGATTTGAAAAGGTTCCAAAAAATCGGATAAGGTACGCCCAAAAGTTGAGAACCCCAGAGAGAGAAGATGCTTAAGTTAGCGCACCCTCCTAACCTACCGAATATACCTCTCACGAGCAACTTGGATCATGGCAATGACGTACATTGCTTTCGTTTACTTACTTGGCATCGCGTGACAAAATGTAGAGTTCTAGTAGTATGGGGATTGACGAGCAGGAGGCGTAGCCACCTTTATAGCTATTAAATTAAAATTTCCATAAACTCCATTATACCCAAGTACGCTATAAATAGGTCGTACTTGCAATCCTTGCCAGCTCTCTACACATACAACTTGAATGGTTTATTTATAACCCATTTCCTTTTAGAAACTCATTCAGTGCATATTTAACACTCCGTTATTGTTTTATCCATTAACTTTAATTGGAATTTCGACATGTTGTGGCTTTTCACATAACTGTTGTTCGCCGCATTTTAGTTTTTACTTTTTTTCCACTTTCATTAGTTGCTGAAAAATGTATGCAAGCGAAAGTTCATTGTGCTAATTTCTATGCCAGGCGCATGTTAGCGAGAAAATGTCCTGCTGTTTATGCAGTTGTTGTTCTATGCCACAATGCACATTTAGTTGTTTAACACTAAACAACTGAAACAACAACTACAACAACAACAACTGCGCTCTTATAAACTACACACTTAACTTTAGCGCGCGAATGACAGCAACAGAAGAAGAAGAATTCTTAGCAAGCCACATGTGTCAAATGCAAGAGCCGCCATTTTGCATGGCCAAATGCATTAGTATGTGAGGGTGTTGTGTGTGTGTGTGTGTGTGTGTGACCGCCTTTGACAATGCAGCAGCTTTAGAGCTCTAAGCTAAATTTTAATGAGCGCAAAAAATGTAAAAAATATGAAGCAAAAACTTTTGTTATTTTGGCAGCATTGTTTGCTATTTTAGTTTTAGTTTGTATTGTTGTGTGTGTGTAGATATGTGTCCGTGTGTGTGTGTGTGTGTGTGTGTTGGAAAACGCATCAAAGTGCAATTTTTGTATCCGGGTTTTCATCAAGTTGTCGCTGCACGTTATTGCAGCAACAAAGAGCGCTTAACAGCGGCAGCCACAGCGTGAGCGAAAGGGCGAGTGGGCGAGAGAGGGATGGCGAGAGTGACACAGTTGCCGCCTGTCTGCCATTTCCGTTTCCGTCGGCGACACTTATGCCAAGCAGCTGCGCAGCTAGCTTCATAAATCATAAAACTTTCGCTGCACGTACAAACAGAGTGAGAGAGAGGGCGTGAGGGGCAGATAAGGAGCGGGAGCAAGGATGTGAGTTAGGATGCAGAACTTGGGGCAAGCGTTGCGCTGCGCTGCTGGGCGTCTGCCAAATGCCGCAAAGTGTTGAGTAAATGTTTTCGCGCCTCGTTGGCTTACAAATTCCCCAAACGTTTTGAGTGTTTTGCCACTGTGGCTGTTGTTGTTGTTTTTGTTCTTGCAACACACTGTATTGCTGTTGTTTTTTTTGCTGTGTATAGTATCTAGTACACATTTTAATATGCTGGCAGCTTAAAAATGAAAAAACTTTTGCGCCAACTTTTTGCCGCTAATAAACTTGCCCCCAAAGTTGAAATGTCAGCGTTACTCAAAAACACAAACAAATTTTCCCAACACATTTTGTATATATTTTATATTATTTTGGTATATTACATTGGTTCATCCTTCTCCCACTGTTGCAGCAGCTGCAGCATATAGGGCTGAACCAGGCCACGCACGTTGTTGCCCCAGCACATGTCCACATGATTCCAGCGCTTGTCTGGATACATATTATCGGCCACCACATTGGGCAACACCTTGGCCAAACGCTGCACGTCTTTCACGGCGGAGAGATAATCATTTTGGGCATAATGCAGCGCTACAGGCGCGGTTACTTTCTGCAAGGGATAGTCTGGAGGTGTGGCACGGCCATAGATGCGTTTGTTGTCCTTCTCGTGATCATATTGACAAAATCGATTGGACTTCGTTAGCTGCAAATAGTGCACGACCTGCCTTAAGCTGCAGCCAGCAGGCAATTGACCCAGAACTATGGGAAACGTGGTCTATAAGGATGAAAAGAGACAGAATAGAGAATCAGCAAATATATTGCTTAAATTGTATGAGAGCTCCATTTTTGAACAGCCAATTGAAATCCAAATATCCGAAAATATTGGTAAACCAAACAGAACGCTAATGTGAAGGAATATAATGACGCCTAAGATTTACCATACTTTGCAATTGGTTTCGATTTTGACGGAGTTAGTTATCACATTAGTTTCATGTTTCGGAGTCCAATAAAATATAACTTTGCAGACAATTTAATTTTTAATTACTTACTGTTTGCGTCGAATTTTCGGATAACAGTTCATAAATGATGCTACCCCCGGGGGGGAGGGGATAATCAAATTGTGATCTTTTATGACGATTGGGAAGAGGTGTTCCAATAACATGACGTCACGATCAAAGTGTTAATAAAGTCTGTAAAAATCTTTATATTTTCATCCATGATTTACTTTTCATTGCGAATACAAACATATCGATCAAAGTATTTTGGGGCTCCTATCTGCAATGATTCCGTTGATATTCTAATCCAAATTTTTAGTAATTATTATTATTTTGGTTACACGATTTGTGACGTCACATTAGGGAGGCGATTGACTAAATATGACTGTTGAGTGGGAGGGGATAAGGGCGATGGTCAAAATTCTTAAAGTTTGATGATGTCATTTATGAACAGACCCATATTCCTTAATTGTATTCGATCTTACGAGAATTCCAATTTCCGGAAAAGGTTTTAAATTTTAACTGCGCAAAAAATTTAGTTAACCATAATTCGTTGTTGTGCTAGGTGTGAATTTTCGGAATTAGTTTTAAGTATTCGGAATTGGCTTCGATATTATAGAATTTGTTTTATTTGTCCAATTAGGTTTTATATTTTCGGAATTATTTGTCATTTGAATACTGTATCACTTTATTTTGTTTTTGATTTGAAATTTATAGTATATATATGTAGTATATACGAAAAAATGTTTAATTCTATGGAATTTGCTTCATTTTTTTTGGAAAAAAATCAATTTCAAATTAAAAAATTTTCAAAATAAGTTTATATTTTTCGGAGTTACTTTCTAACCAATTTCTTATTGAATATTAATTGGTAATTGGTTGCTGTAGCAATTTTCAACGTTTTTGCTTTAATATTTATAGTACAAACAAAACAGTGCTCGATTCTATGGAATTTGTTATCATTTTTCGGCAACCTCTGTATTTGAAATCAATTTGACTCCGAAAATTTGAAATTTTGTGAAACAATCTTAACCCATAATTGTATTGATTACAAACTCGCATAAAACTTTTCTTTTCCATACTTCGGAGCTAGTTAGTTGCCATTGCAATGGATATGATATACCCATTCCTCTTCCACTTCCTCTTATATAGGTAGATATCTAGATCTATCCTTCAGTTCAATGGAATTTCTTTCTGTAGTGGTTTTCGTATTTCGGAATTATTTGTTATTTGTATTGCTTTGACCTTTTACGCTAGCAATAAATTAGCGAAACAAAGCGATGTGGCCTTTTAAATTGTAACTCAAAATGATTCCTAATTTTCCACGCCCATTATATACGAAGTTCTCCATTTCTGCAAAGAAGTATGTTGTCTTCATTAGGTAATGCAATCCCTTAAAGAGATCAAAGCTCAAACCCTGACATATGCCAGTACCAAAATTAAGTTAATTGAAAGAATTAGGGAGACTTTGGACCATCTTAAAAAGCAAAATATGTTATGTTCGAATTGAAAGTGGTCGAGATAGTTGGGTACAGCATTGAAGTGGCTCTACATAATTTGAGTTCAGGCAATATTTTGTTATAATTTTAGGTACCTATTAAACATGAAATTATAGATACTTAAAAAACCTTTCGGAAAAGTATAAATATGTATACAATATAATAGCTTATGAAGGTTACATTAAGTTAAAAACGCAATGTGTACGAATTAATAGTGTTTAGGGCTTTTACAAGTACTTTAGGTACAAAGAGCACTCATTAAACCTAATCTATCGCTATCAGATTTAGACTGATCCAATTGAAATAACAATTATAAGCAAAACAAAATAAAATAAATTGGAATCAAACAAATTCTAAATTGGGTTTCAACATATATGCAGCAATCTCTGACTAATGGATTTTAGAACTAATTTTCCGGTCTATTGCTTTTTTTTTTTTAGTTACCTAGACAATTTAATTTGGTTCAAATTGCGTTATCAATATAAAAGTTCAATATTTCAATGACATTCGATTCTAATATCCAGATGTACAACGAAAATAAAAACTCTTTAAGCGATCGAGCGACATCAGCGCTGAACAAAAACTGAGCTTTCTTTACATATTGCTTTGGAACAACCCTTAGTTTTGTATATATATAGTTGACTTCAAGTTTATTTTTATCTGAAGTTAGAACAATATATCGCCATATATAGGAATAGATTACATTGAAGATGCCACCCGAAGCAGGACCGAATGACTTACGTGCCGGTTTTACCACTAAAGGTTAAAAATCGAAAGTAAACTAAACTGATTTCTGCGAAACTATGCGAATATGTTTTCGATGGCAACCCGAACCAAACATTAACTGAATTGAGAAGTTAAAATTTGTTAGCGTGGAATTTGTTCGAAAATGAGAATACTTCGACGGTGGAAAAAGCTAACAGAAACGGACTGACTGAGAAGCAGCATGAACTAGTTTGGACATTTCGATCTTTTATAAGGTTAGTACAACGTCAAACTCACCATATTCAGCTCTTTGGGATTCCTGCCCACAACTTGAAAGAAATAATGCACACAGGTCTGTAACGCCAACTGTGAGGACATGCAGCTGCGATAAAACTGTTGCGTATGCGGCAAGAATTCGCTATTAGGATTTAGCTGCACATTGTTTAGGGAACGCATAAGGGGCAACAAGGGGGCCTTCAGGTAATAGGTATAGGTAACTGGCGCCAGCGCTTGCATAATGTGTATCTTCTCATTATAGCTGGGTCGCATGGAGCACATCACAAAGAACGAGGTGGTGCCTTGAGAGTGCCCAAAGTAGCTGAGTTTTGTGTGGCCCGTTTGCTGCAGCACTGCATCCACCATGGCGGGTAGATCATAATAACCAATTTCATGCCAGGAGTAGTTCCAGAACTCTTTATCGTTATCGGGATTAAGCTTGGTATGATTGCGTGAGTATCGATTACCGCGCACATTGCCCAGCCAAACATCATAGCCGGCATCGTAGAGATAATAGCCGAGGCCGCTATGAGGACCCATCATGATCCAAGTGGACGAACTGTCTTGAAGACCATGTATTAAGAGCACAGGCTTGGCGCCCGGACGTGCAATGCGATGCAGTTGTAGTATGTATTTGTCCTCGGTGGGCACAAAGTGTGCCTCATTGGGGTAGTTGTATTTGGAGAGCAGTTGTAGCTGTGATAGGGAAACAAACTACTTGTAAATGGCAGCAGCTCGGGAAAGGAACAAATACTTACCGTTGTGAGGTGCGCATCCTCCAGCACTGTAGCCGGAAAGTTATCCTCCTGAAAGCCCGCTTCGATTTGGCCTAAAAGCACTAAAGCCAGGCAGCTTTGGAGCGTAAGACCGTACATGCTGAGAGCTACGAACGCTGCATGTGACTAAATTGAGTGTGGGATAACCGCTCGCAATTAGTGCTACAAAAAAAGCGGAAAATAAACAATATAAATGCTAGTAATAGCTTATCAGCTGTCATGCATCGCACAGTTCGCAGCAAAACAATTTAAAACAGTTTTCAATCAAAAAATAAAAAAACAAAGGAAAATTTTTAATAATTTCAAATACTGTCATTTTGTAAAAACCAAATAAAGCTGTCAGTTGGTTTCTAATGGGCGTCACTTAACGCCTTTGGCTGGAGCGTTGCCACATCAAACCGAATGCCATATGGGCATCCAATTTACAGCGGCTACTCAAAGCCTTCAAATGAATACCGAATTTGGTTGCGAAAAAAAAAAACAGAAAACTTTCGAAATTTGGTAAGCTCTGTGCCAAAATCAATGTTTGAACGTTTAATTGGAAAATTTAATTTTTAATTCGTTTGTGGTGGTGCCAACTGCCAGTGGACCCTACACACACACACACACACACACACCAATACACAAGCGAACCTACACTCTCGCTCTCGTTGAAAAACTTTTGGTGCCAACATGGCGTCCATTTTGCTGCGCCAATTTGACTTTTGATATGCGAGCTGTGTTCTTTATGCTTTATTCAATGCACAGCAGACATTTTTATGCACACACTCACACACACTAACACACACTTTATATATATAAATTTCAATGCCTATGTCGCCTTTTTTATAATTGATTGCTAGAAATTGATTTTTGCTTTTGCATAAAATATTTCAAGCGCACCATTCTTCCTTTATTTGGCTCTATTTGTCAAGCAGCAGCAGCAGCCGCGGCACAATGGGCCTAATCGACCATTGTTCTGACATAAGCTGGTAAGTCAAAGTGAAAGCGATGAAGCTCTGCAAGACCGACTCTTGTGCCGTCACGAAAATCTTTTGTTGCGTGCGCATGGTGTTACGCTTGCTTTGTGTTACGCTTGTGTGCAGTGTGCTAGCGGTGCCCACCGTATACGTAGAATGCTTTCAAATTAGGGAGAAGTGACTGCTACCTGTTTCAACAGAGATGTTAGACATCTACTAATAATATTCAGTTTACATCGTTTTGCATTATAATACATAAGCTTAAGTTCAGAACGCATACACTTTTGTGTTAAGTAAACAATGTGAAGACGAAGAATTCGAGTCAAATGCTAGAGTAGCTTTCTAACACTTGATTCAAAAGCATGGAAATTGATTATGTTGATTATATTTCGTGAACTGAATACAGAACGGGAAAGGTAGTTAAAACATAAACATTCATCAGAGCTCTAACATATTAAAACAGTTTGCATTTTGCAGACTATGTTATGTTGTATGTCTTCAGAGCAGCAGGCTTCTTTCTACTTAGTGAGACTTAAAATATTTTTTCAAAATATTATCGCACGGTTGTGGAAGATGTTGGCTCAGCGAACCTTAGAACGTTGCTCGGATGGAAGGTCAATTCTTGGTAGACGTATACGTGCTGCTCTCAGACTGAGTGACAGGGCCAAAAGGTTATGCTGGTTTGACAAGACATTTACACATCTATGGGCGATTGGTATTGACTAAAATTGAGTCATTTGCGATAAAAACAACAAGAATGGGAGCAAATACATTGCCATAAGTTGAGTGGGGCAACTGTAGGGATCTGTAGTGACAGTCAGGCTCAGGTCCCTGCAGAATCCTCGCACTAAGTCGATCATGGTCAACAAATGTAAGACCAGACTTGAAAAACCTTCACATCATAGCAAAGTGAGTCTATAATGGGTTACTGGACATCCCTGATGAGATGGAAAACAAAGGCTGGGCGTCACAGCGATTAGGGACAGAATGTGAGCAAATACATTGCAAACATAATGTACTGACTGATGTTCGTTGACCTTTATAAATTGATAGACTTCGCTTCATAATCGCAGAATCTGCCATTGTGCTTTTTCATACATAATTAAATGTACTGGTTTTATGGATTCACCTTAACTTTTTAGCCAAGTTAGTTTATCAGTAGCCACTCTCTACTTCCGTCTTTTCCATTTATAAGTTTTGGCTCCAATTTAGCTTCGCATAATCCCTTTTTAAAACTGTTCTCCTAATATAATGATTTAAATCACCTACAATCTTTTCCAATTTCGCTTTCTTTTATGTCTTCTTCTAACCTGTCCTTTCATTCATTTCCTTCATTCTGCTCAGAGTTCATTTGCACCTTCCTAGATCTTGGCATTTTCAACACTCTGCGGTAATGCCGAAAGCAAACTGTTATTTTGAACATTTATGGGCAATTATTCGATTTCGCCCATAGTGCAATGTTCCTGTCCCTATACCTCTACCCATCTCGCACAAAGAAGCGCTTTGACAGCTTGACAATGCCGACATGGACCGTTTCATCGTATGTCAGCCAGATTTTTGGCCATGGTCAGAGCTAAAGCTTTGGACCCGCGTCTGTTGCCAATGGCGTCGAGCTGTTGGACATTTCGACATTTGACAAATAACTTAATTCGACGCTGTCACCACATGTTGGCAGGCAGCATTTCGGAGTTGACATGCAACGGCCTGGAAATAGTTCGATGAAAATGTATTCAAGCAAAAGCTGGCCTACTCGGCTTTATGAGTCTTTAAGCCCATGACAGTTACTTAAAATGCATGGATTTGATGGAAGATTGGTCACTCGGCTGTGCAATGCGTTTGGCAAACATAACCACAAATGGTAGCAAAGTTTGGAACTTACGGGAGTTTAAGACGTTGAGTTTTGACTGTCTAATCTACTTACTCTAGAATACATTTAAATAGTAAAAAAAGTTGAAAAAATTTATTGTAAGCGGGAAAGCTTGAGATAAATGTGAAAGTTATTCCTAAAGCAGCTACCCTTCAATACCCAGAATCAGCTCGTGACATACGTTTTGTTAGTTTGTTTAGCTAAACAACTATCATACTTTCTATAGCATTTTGCATGTCAATGGCCTATGCCAGTGGTCAATTGTCCCCATTACCGTCTTTTGGCGATAGTCTGTTTCGCGTGCATTATCGTGAGTGCAGGAGAAGCTTTGGGAGAAGCTAAGTAAAAGCTACGCTAAGAAACGATTGAAACTGACTACGCTCTGTTCACTGGTTGTACATACCGCTAATCAGGCCCGTAGTATCATACGTCGTTATGGTTTGGTGGAAGACAACAATGGTTCAATGCAATGAAATGGCTGATGAGATGGCTGGTTGCCAGGCTCGGCGTCACATCATTCCTGTCAGCGCAGCTAAATTGGTTGGATGGATAGCGGTCTACGCGGCACATTCATCAGTGGATACCGCGTAACAAATCACATTGTGAAAGAATACAATCCAAAAGCCTCTAGATATCTTCTTCGCCAGAAGAGGAAAGATCCGGGAGCCCTGTTTGGATTATTCACGGGTCACAATACATTTGGCCAACACCTGGCCAATATGGGTTTCGTTGAAGAACCAACATGCGCAGCCTGTCTTGAAGAACCCGATTCCACGGATCACTTTCTGTGTTACTGTCCGACGGATACGCATTTTGGGGAGTGATACATTTTGTCTTCAAAACTTACTACAGGAGTCGGGAGGATTGTGTCTCTATGGAATCCTACTCTGTTTTCGTACTCTTTCTTGTATGTCAACTGTAACTTCCTCTGTCGGGCATGGTACAATGGGCAAGACTGTCTGAGTGGTAGGGATGATTCAACCTCCTCAGATGAGCCATCGCACCCAACACAAATCTAATCTATTCGAAGCGACAACAAATTCTTTGCGTGAAATCTTCGTGATGCTGTTCAAATTGAAATTTTTTCCATATTCGAACCTTTTCATGCAGTTTTAGTTCATATCTTATTCCAAACCCACTGTAAAACTCCGTTTGCACTTTCGACCCACATTTGGCATATACAAATTGGCAGACTGCAGAAATTACTTAATTCGCTTGCCCCACAGTGTTGCAAAAGACACCTTTTGTGGATCAAACGCGTGCTGTGGCAATTAGTGTAAGCAAAATACTGTCCAGATCTGTCTTGGCTTTGTCCCTAGGCAATCAGAGCACAATCAGCGCACGACAACAAAATGTGTTGAAATTGACGCTGCCATCTGCTCCAGGAGCATGGTCCAAAACCGGCTTACAAGGTCTGGCTCAAATGTGGGCGGCACATTGAAAACGAAACCAATCAATTTGCAGGCTAAAAAGCATTGTAAAACAATAAGTGGCTTGCTTTTTAATGGACAGGCTGTGGATTTGTGGTCTCAGTCGACCCATTTCCATGGACCGCGGCTTATTAGGCTGCCACTATGGAACATTGTCTAGTCAACTGTGGCACTGAGATTATGATCAGCATTGTTTAGGCCAACATTTGGAAGCTTCGTGTGCCTTCTCGCTTTTGGTTTAAGCCATTAACCACGCACGTGACTTTTAATCACGCGGCCAAATAAATTTTTATGTGAAATCACAGTTACATTGCAGTAAATTTATAGCCACATGGGCCTACTTTATGGCTTTTTCCAAACTTTTGCCACTGACTTTTGGCTGCCATTTTGCTCATTATGTGCTACCAGAGTGTAGAAAATCGGGCAGCGAAAAGTTTCTTTTCTTGAGAAAAGTGCGTAACACCTAAAGGCAGTGCTAGCAATGTCGGCATATTCCGGCAAAAGTTTTTGTATGCTGCTTAAACTGCTAGGCGTAGTCGCAAAAGTTTACGACTTAACAGAAGTTTGGCCACGCCCCGAGCTGCCCGTTCCCGCCAGTGCTCGCCCTCAGACCATGTCTGGCATTTGTCTAGTTTACGCGGCACTTGACTTTAACCTTTTCAAGTTGTTTTGGCTGTTCGTCCTGCTACTTTGGCTTGTTGGAAGCCATGTTGCATTTAACATTCAACATATTTCAGACACTGCCGTTAGATGACTGCAGCCAACGACCAGGACAAGGAGCCCTGGCCCTGGCCATTTTACCTTCCTTTGACTCTCTGCCAAGTTATTATGCGCCTTGTATTTGCCTGCCAAGATCTCTGCTTTGGCTGCACCCAATGCCAATTACAATGCGTTTGCTGTCAGCCTCACTCAATGGTAACAACTAGCCGCCCCATCCCTTTCTGCCACACCCTCTCTGTGCACCCCTTTGTGTGCATTTTGTAATTACTTTTGGCCCGCTTTGTCTGCACGTGCCACTTTGTTTGGGGCTTCTGTTGGCTGCCACTTGGCTGGGGCCAAGTATTTGCCATTTTCCATTTGCCATTATCCATTCTCCATATACTCCATTTGTAGTTAGGAAACAGAAACAGCCTGCGCTTGTCCGGCTCCGGTTGGCAAATTTACGTCCAAACGGCGACAAGTTCAGGGTCACTGGCTATAAATTTTACAGCAAAATGAGAGTTTTTGCTATTTAAAATTATTTTATACATTTCTTGTTTTTAAATTAAAGGCCAATTCTATACTCTTTTATATTTAATATCATTGAGATTAGAGTGGATATGCACACAAAACTGAGAAGTTTTTGACATTATGATCCTTATGGTATCCTATCTTTAATCTTCTTATTCAGTAAATCGATAGGTACTCCTATGGTACCTACTACTACAAGGTACTACTCCTGGGGATATTCACCGATCTACTTACTGGTGCTTAGTAATTGCAATGAAAACCAATGATCATTAGCCAGAAAAGGCTAAGTTAGGTTTGGTTGGGTTATTTTACAGAGACACGAAGGCCAAGGAGTGGTCGTAAGATCTTATACTCCTTACCTTTAAAAAAAAAAATATGGTTAAAGATAGGACCAACCAGACTTACCTGTTTGGGGCTTCTTTTGGACAGCTCTTTTGGACAGCTCTTTTGGAGAGTAGCACTCTGCCGTTTCTTACTTTTCCTCGTCCCGAATGCTTCTAAGAGGTTTTTGTAAGAGGCATAAAGCCAAGCTATGTATATTGATGCCATCCAGCTGGTGTCCAGTAGTAGCATGCACAACAGCTGAACATGCATTCCGGCCAAAAGAAGAGAGCACAAAAGTAACTTTTTAGATTCTTTCAAATAAGGTTTGTCTGATTGTACGACAGCTTGTCATCATTTGACAATTTAGATTGGCTTTGTGTTTGAAGAACCTACGAACTTAGGGCTTTCAGGTAACCATAGGAATGACAATTCCGTTTTTCTGGGGATGGAGGGGAGCCTTATCATTGCATCAGCAGAAATACATATCAAGGAACTATGTAAAGATTTGGGACAGTTTAATGCCGATATCGAATTGAACATATTGATATAGACTATTGATAGAGACTGGTTTGTCACTGTATATGGTAACCTTGGTCGATACATTAGAAGACAGTCCACTGGATTGTTTTGCTTTGAAACCGAGCGACCATTCGTGCTTGCCCGGCATAAGGATTTGCAGTGCTACTCATATGAGACTCTCATTCCTATGGCTGATAGTAAAGCTAGCTAAGGAGGAATGTGGAGTATGGTATCACGTGCTGTACTTGACGGACTAGAATGACAAACCAAAACGGGAATGGTTTCGCTATGAGAGTTATTCTTCGTCTTTGGTTCCCTAATCCAAAAGAGTGCGAGAAGGTGCTAACATTGAATTGGTCAGTGGTGATATTTTAATACTGGCAACTTCAGAACTTTCGGCTTCGTTTAACCGGATAAAATGGATATGGATATTGGGATTGTATCTCAGCTCTCTGATCTAATAACTGAGTACCTAAAAAGTATCGAAACTTCGTCGTTGCTAGTTCAATTTTTCATTGGACTTTATGCTTATCCACATGACTGCGCATGAATTGTGCAAAAACAATAACTTTTAACTTAATTAATTTTAATATTTAATGCAATTTAACGAAAATCAACAAACAACATCATCATTAACCATATTTAAAGCAAGTGTGGAACATGGCAAATATATGCCTGTATGTAAATTTGTTTAAAAAAGTGATTATATAATAAGTATATATGAAAATTTGCTGGCCATAAATTTTGTTGCCTGTTAAAATGTCTCACTGACTGCCTGTTAATTTTGTCGATAAAAAAATTATTATGCGCGCTCTCATTAATTACGTCATTATTTGCAGAGCACGGAGAACGCTGCGCTATATATGACAGCCATTATCTGCGTTTAAATGACAGCAGGACATTCCTTCACCGTCTCATTCACTCTCACTCTATCTCTCTCTCCCTCTCTCGCATCCTCTCCTGCTCTAGCAGCGAGTTGTCCGGCCAACGGCTTTGGCTTGCTCCTGCGGCCAGTGATTGCTGCCCATCAATAAAATAAATGAATGACTGCGCTGGACCAACTGAATGAATGAATGAATGAATGAATGAATGAGACTGATAAAGGATTATATTGCAGGCCATGCAACGCAATTGATTAATTTATGGAAAATGCAAAGACATACAGCTGCTTTTCCACTGTGCTACACGAAAAGTTCAGTCAACATAAGATGATTCATAACGTATTTATGGTTGAGGCCACATTTTGTTTAATAGTGTAAATTCGTGTCTTGTCAACAAACTGTAAATGTCAATCTTTAATATGACAAAAAGGATGCATCGATAATTAATTTGATGTAATTTGTGCTTTGCTGCATTAATGAATTGAATTACACGGAAGTACTTAATGAAATTATCTAAAGGAGCGTTGACCGAATGTTGTTGCTTTTAAGTAATTATTTGAACACACGAAATGGTGAAAGTTTCATGAAAATGCGTATTTTTAGAGGAGATTCCGTTCAAACCTTTGTTCACTGTCAATTGAGGCATTGAGGCGATTCGATGAGTAACACTACACTGATAGAAAAAAGCGGTCTTAAACTACCGAAATCATGCCCATTTGTTGACGAAAGTCTGTTATGTACGCATTTTCTTGATACCGTGACCGGTCGGTCTCAAATCAAGCACGTAATTATTAAGACCGCCGGTCTGGTATTGAGAACGTTTTGGTCATAATTCGAGAACATTTTGCACATGATATGAGAACATTATGGTCTTGTATTTAGACCCCTTGTGCTCATTTCATGAACGATTTGTGCATGATATGAGAACATTATGTTCTTGTATTTAGACCCACCTGTGCTCATTTCAAGAACGATTTGTGCTTGAAATAAGCACATAATGTTCTTCTATCTAGAACAGCATGGGCTTATTCCATAAACGATTTGGGCATGATTTGAGAACATTACGATCATGGATCTAGACCACCCTGTGCTCATTTCATGAACGATTTGTGCTTGAAATAAGCACATAATGTTCTTCTATCTAGAACAGTATGTGCTCATTTCATGAAAAATTGAAACACTTTTTTTAAAATTATTTTTTTATTTTTAGTTGTGCATACTTTTTTTTAAATATATATATAATATAAATTTATAGCTGCTTTGTCCGGCTCTATGTCCAATCAAGAATTTACATGTGATATGTCTTCTTCCATTCGTCGCATACGTCATTCCAATTTGAGCTGGCTCTGTTTAGATCCGATCCAATGATATCTGAGTTTAAACGACGTGAATATGGTGTCGTCACCTGCAAGCTAAATTCAGTAATTAAAATTATTGTATATTATATATATATTTGCGTGTTTTTCCTAAATTTACCTCAATCTTTCTTCATTTGAATAATTTTTCTCGAAACTCAATTCGGAGTCCTATGGGTGGAATAATTTCTCGCAGATCGTCCTTGTCAATGTAGCGAAGGCTATTATACGTGACTTTCGTATCTATTAAAGAAAAAATTTTAAGTAAATGCAAACTTTGGCACGTTGAAGTGTTATTATAAAATACGCTAATAATACACACACATACAATAGGACACTTTTTTTTAACTAATGAAGGTTATGAAAACACTGTTTTTATCAATTATTAACTAAATAAACTACTTAAAATTAGTATTATTAATTAAAACGAAAAAGTATAAATTCAGGCGTTTGTCTTTTAGTACGTCTTATGCACGGCGTAAAAAAAAACTAGCTGATGGCGTGGCTCACTACTTGTGCAAGAGTAAATGAGTTAGCTATACACTGCAGAAAATATATGTGTACAAATGCTTGCTGCTTACTTTTATTTGTTTGACACATTCTTTTGTCGAGCTTGGCTTTTCCTTTTACTTATGTTATGACGCTGCGGTTGATGCTGGTTTTGCGCAGAGCATTGCTCACCAATTCAATCACACGTTTGATATTTATTTGCACTTTTGGCTGCTAATACAAAATCAAAGTAAAATATACGCAACTGTACCGACGCGTCGGCTGACTTTCTTGTTGTTATCCACACAACTTATTTGTATATATGTACATAGAATATGTATATATGTATATGTATACATATGTGTGTATGTATTTTATGGAAACAGCTATTTTATGTATATATTACTTTTCTTCACATCTACATATATGTATATGTACCTACAGCTAGCACAGCTATTTAATTTTGCATTAATGCATGTACACATGTATGTGTGTGTGTGTAAAAAAATTTGTAAAATGCAACATATATCCACTGAACTTACCTTGTAAATACGGCAAAACTTCCTCCATTTTCAATAAATTTACAAAATCCAGCATTTTGGGATCCACTGGCGTCAAATTTTCTTTTTTCTGTGTTTCACAAGTATTACACTGCACTGGGCTTGACATTTTTACAAACTGTACGTCCGCACTCTTCACAATTTTCACAGCGACTATAATCAATGCGGCTCGCATTGAAATATCGAGCCAGCTTGATCTCTCTCGCCAAAAGTTCAATGAGAGTAAACCAGGAAAGGGTCATGTATGTATCGGTTTGAAAGAGCGTATGCAATACGCAAATACAGTCAAACATGGTTAAGTTGGCCACGGACTGTTGAAGAATTTTTGTCTAACATATGCAGGTGGCTAACTTTTAAGGGTGTCCAACTTTCTCAGGTGTGACTGTACCGAGAACGAACATGAAATAGAGAAACATACAAACTTGAGTAGGACATATGCCAAAGGCAATACTGAAGAAAATACAAATAACACATAAAACACAGTTTTAGTCTTTGCATTTCAGCACAAAAGTAATTTTCCTAATTTTGATGTATGTAAATACATAGATGATATATAAATACAAAAAAAAATTTATTAATTTTAAATTTGTCTTAGCATGCATCGTTTATATGTACAAACATTTATTGAAGAACCTATTACAAGCTCAAAAATCCAATAACATAGTCATAGAAACTAACTTTTAAAGAGCGAGTTTAGTTAGCGCAATCAAAATTAGATCAGTTATATTATTTGTGTCAAGTTGATTTAAAATCGGACCAACTACCGCACTAATTAACGTAAAATTTGAATTCTGCCTCTTCTAATAAAGTCCTCACGCAGATGCGAAGCAACAACAACACCACAAATTTATTATTTTCGCAATCCTCTCATCTGATGCGCAATGCGATATACTATTCTTTCTCGCTCTCTCTCCCAAGTATAAACATGTAAGTTAAAAGCAAAGCAAAGGAAAGAAATAAAAATTCTTATTCTTGTTGTAAATTCTACCAAAATTGTACACAATTGTTCGTATTTCCAAGAACGACGTGCTTATTCCGGTAAAATTAGAACATGCGGGTACATTTTTCGAACAAAATCAAGCACCAGCGGTCTCGATTTATACCCACAAAATTAAGACCACAAATAAGAAAAATCATGCCCATTTGTGCATAATTTCCGAACGTCATTTTTCTATCAGTGTACAGCTTTTTAAAGAAAATTTCTTGATTCAAACGATAAGTTTTGTGCACAACGCGTATTTGGGCTTGATATTTAACAAAAAGTGAAAAATGTATGATTTTACCTGAACTGTCACTAAAATATCTTCTAAAACAGACAGCCCCACTTATTGAGAAGGAAATAATCCATATTTTGAGTTAATCGTAAGAAGAATTGAAAAGTAAAACCAGTAAAGGAGAATTCAAAAAATCCCAAACTAGCTTACTTATCGATGTGTTTCATCAGATATATTTATCGTGGATCGTAACTTACTTTGAAATATCATAAATACTACTATTAAATGCGAGTGCAGAAAATCTAACCACATGGCAAGAACTGAACTCTGAGTTTTCAATGATAATTAAATTCAAAAGTTAGTTAAATTGTTTCGATACAACATATCGATAAGTAGGCAAACTGGCTTGGTCCTTTAATGTGAAGCATCGACTAACTCGCTTTAGCGGTAAGACTGAAACGTATGCCATATGGTGTGACGCTCGCATTGAAATTGCTTTAGCCTAGATAAATGACAGTTGACCTCAAGGAACGAGACATATATGAATTATAGATAGATAGAACTCGGTAGATTTATAATTCGATGGCGTAACAACCAGTCACAGATCTTTACACGAGACGGCTCAGTTAAGGCATTGAGGGTTAAGGCATACCTGAGGTGCTTGCCTGACAGCTTCGGCTTCATGGAGAAGACACTAGTATTCCTATGGCCGCTTGTAAGTTCCATATTAAGAAATATTATATACAGAGTCGAATCGCTAAACAAATTTGGCCTGAAAGCTCTGTTCCCTCAGTCGGAAGAGGTGCTCTGGTGTCGCGCTGGTTGGTTAGTGTCCATGCGGCTATGCAAATCTAACGATTTTTGCATTATGTACTGCGAGGTGGAAGAGAGAGAAACTCTTCTGCTCATGTACAGCTCTTTGTAAATGTAGGATCCATTTTTTAGGCTGCTACCTTCTGAATAGTATTTAAGATCTGTCCGAAATTAGGCCAAAACTGATTGCAGACTTTATCTCTGCATCCGGTTGGTCCTCCTTCTGTTTCTGCCTACGTATGAACAGAGGTGGAGTGCTCTTTAGATCCTACGGTATTACAGTTGGCCGTAATATGGGCTAAGTGTGTCAGTGTAACCCATCCCATTTATAACTATTTCAGTGCCGTTTCACTATTTGCTGCTTGGCACACTTAATTTGATGAAAACCGTGCTTTATTGCTAAGACCGATACATGCCGTGACGGCAGCGTAATAATGCTTCAGATGGCGCTTTGTATACTTAAAATTCTTTTTATAGTCATAAATTCGCGTGTTTCACAGCTATAATGGTTGTTTCCGTGGAGCCTCTTCTAAAATACCGCTATTCGCAAGATCTGAGGGTAACCATATATTTATAAGTCTGGCCATTCTTGAACAATATCTACAAATAAACTCTCGTTTTCTTGAAACTAAAGTCACTTTCAAATCTTCCAATATTTTTATTGAAATTTCTAGTAGAGTTCACCTTTAACCTAAAAAAGTTCTAGATTAACTTATATTTGAGGTGCTTGAGATAGATCATTGTAGAAATTTGACCCATCCCTAAAACTTAGGCAGCCACGCCCATTGTGCCATAGCCAATTACAAAATTTAAAAGAATGAGAAAACAGCTAAACGGAGAAAAGGAATTAGAAAGTTGGATTGATGTACACACAATCTTGCCTACTACCGTGAAGAATTGTAAGCCAGCGCAACGGCAGAGTATACACATCACTTATGTGAAAAGTTGTTGGTTTCTTTTGCAAAGTGTTAAGTTAACCGTTATCTATTGGGGGATTTCAAGCATTGCTTTCAAATATTGTGTGTACTAACATCTGATAGTTCATCTAATCTTCTGCAGCGCCGACAAGACTGTGTTTGCCTGTTTATTTGCCAATTCATTAACCTGTATATCTCGGTGCCCAGGAACCCATTGTGGACTAGCTCTGACATGATATGAAATCATGTTGGCCGACATTGTGCGTACTTTAAGAGCCTCAATGATATTGATCTTTAAAGTTTACTTTAGTTATCTAATACAGGTTTCTCCGATAAATTCACCTTGCGGCATTTCCGTTTAGAAAACCCTCGACCAACTTACAGTCGCGCATGAAAAGTCTTAATTTTGATCAAGATACTTTTGGAACATTTTGTATAAAATGGATGTATTTGTCCGGAATCGCTCTAGCTCTCCCTGGGAGTAATACCATGTTGCACATTGAGTACAGCGAGCACTCTTCACTCAGCTAGCTGGCTCTTAGCGTGTGACCAAATAGAATAGGTTGCAAAGCCATTTCCATTTTTTAGCATAGTGTTATCGATAACGATTCTGAACTTATTTATAGTGTTAGCAGCTCAAGGTCCAACCATGAAGTTAGAACTTCAGTTTTTATATTTTTGTTTTTCTATCGAAAGTATATACTTTAAATTATTTCCGGCATGAATTCCAGTTTTAATGTTATATATACTAGGGGGCTTCACCCCTGCTCGTTGAGCTCGCACACCCCCGTGCTTCTCAACCTAATCCCCCCACTCCCTCTTGTCTCTTATCTTATCTTTCACAACTAATCTAAATTAAGTATACGCATGATCCTCGTTTTTTCTTTATTTCATAGGCATGTCAGACATGTACAATATAAGAACAAAGTTCCACAAAGGGATCCGTATTTCAAGCTTATAAGACTTTTAATAAATTACATTCGCAAAAAAATTTGTCATGTTTTCCTCAAATTATTTGTTTCAAAAGACACGCATATTTTGTAATTACCTTAAGTATAGCGTGATATATGAACCAAGGCTTATCCCCATCCTATTTACTCTATCTTTCAATATTAGTCACCCACTTTCTAATTTTGGAAAAATGATTGACTTAATGCGCTTAATGTTACTAAGTTTAAGTGCCGCATTCTTATGGCGCTTTTCAGGCATTATGAAGTGCCCACTCACATACACACACAAACAGACAAAAGCGCACACACACACACACACACACACACACACAGACACACACACACACACGCTCACCTATACAAACAAACGAAAGCAGAGCGCAAAAAACTAGAAGTAAATGTATGCATACCCAAGTGTATGAGTTTGGTTCTGTGTGCGTGTGTGTGTGTGTGTGTGTGTGTCTGTGTGTATGTGTGTGTGTGTGTGCATAGACCCTTTTCATTACGATAATGAAATATTTCAAGAGCAGTTTATGTGGATTACTTAATAAATATGAACCATGCAAAAGTGAGTTGTAGTTGTTGTAGTTATGGTTGTGGGTCTAACAGCAGCATGCCATAAACATAGTGTAAAACCTCAGAACAAGCGCGCACACATGCCAAAAACACACACACACACACACACACACACACACACAGACACACACACACACACACACTTGCATAGAAGCAACTCTGCTATCGGTGTGTGCGTGCAAATATAATCGCCAACAAAAGCCGCAGCTCTAACAACGCATGCCAAGACAGGCATAATTATGGCATTATCATTCTCACACACACACACTCACTCACACACACACACACACTCACTCATTCACTCATACACACACTCACTCACACACACACACTCACTCACTCACACATAATCGAAACGTAACGATAATCAATTGAGAAATGTTTATAATGAAGTGGCGCGACCATCGCTCTCTATTGCTATTAGTGTTAGTGTTGTTGTTGTAGTTTGCTGCTGGCATGTTGCCTACCGTTAGGCGCTAAGCACTTCATTTTCCATGTGCGAAGCCAGTTAACGGTTTGCTGTTCGCTTTCCCGGTTCGACTGTGGGGCGTGCAAAAACGCCAAGCCAGCACTTAATGTTTCATAGTGTCTACGTGTCTGTCTGTGTCCGTGTCCGTGTCCGTGTGTGTGTGTCCGTGTCCGTGTGTGTGGCGCTTATTGATACTATGTGCTAAGTATAGTACGTTGACCAGAGATAAACATGGCCAACACGCATAGCCACAGCCAGAAACAAGAACAGCAGCAGAATGAGCCTCAACCACAGCCGCGCGCGCATTCATGACAATGTCCATCATAATTCATTGAGGACTAGCAGCTGACCAAGCCAAAGTTGTCAGTACACTGAGAGAAATACAGTGGAATCCCGATAGAATGAACACTCGGTTATGCGAACACTCGTAAGAGTGAACAAATTATTTTTTACATTGATTACTCTAAAGAGTCTAAAAACCTAGTTTTTAACCGAAAACAAACCAAAATTTCAGCATTCTTTAAAAAACTTTAAACGTAATGCATTATCTTTTTCATTTATTGAATTTTATGTTATGGTTTTCGATCACAATGAATCTTATGTACTAAGTTAGTTAACTTATGCGATGAAATATGACCCATGAAGCATGTTTTAAGTTAAAATTAGAAATAAATTTGTTTTTTAAATAAATAAAAGGATATCCCGACAAGATTTGTGCATAATGTTATTTAAACACATCATAAAATGTTCGAATCGATAGAGTGAACAAACTTGGTATTGTGAACACCCTTGGTTTTAATTAGCTCACTGTATCGCGACTGCACTGTACTTTAAGCTTAAAAATAACATTAGCGTCTCTTGCTTCAAGACGAATTTTAGGAAGAAACTGTTAGAAGCATGACGTCAAGCTGCAGAATATACTTCTTGTCAGTACACTGAGAGAAATACTTTTAAAAAAACATTAGTTTGCCTTGCTTCAAAAATAATTTTAAGAAGAAACTGCTAAAAGCATGACGCCAAGCAGAACATTCTTCCGAGTTTTGATTTCAACATTCGGAGAAGCTCACTTCTAAAATAAGGTATTTCTTCCATCTAGGTCTTACTGAATAAGTTACAAACAAAAGTTATATATATTATTATATATATTATAGATTCGCTTTTTTGGAAAAGAGCTGAAAGTACATCGTAGGATCTTTGGCCCAAACGACTCTATTGACATAGTCAAGCGAATAAGCATTCTGGGGTTCCGTTGGCTAGGGCTTATTAATGAAGAAGCTACTGCGAGAGAGGTCCTCAATGCGGATATGAAAGAAAGGCGACAAAGGGGCTGGATAGCTACGCAAAGCGAGACGCCTGGAGAAGTGCTTTACATCAGCTCTGATCATTTTCTCACAAACTACTATGGAACTTCCTAACAGAGTGATATTGAATGCTTGCGTTTTCCGGATCGTTTCGCTCGAATTTTCAATCCGAGTTGAGTTATGTTTAGTAAGTCATCCGCATGAATATTTCCTTCAAATATTATAACTTTTACTTTACCGCTCAATGGTTTGGGCAAACACTATTCTCTCAGTGTAAGTAGTAGTCCCACAAATATAGTAACTCTGCATGCGTGTTCCCTACACTCTAATGAAATTAGCATAAACAAGACAAAGTTGCATGGCAGCCGTCGCTATTGTTCAATAATTGAGTTTAAAATCAAGTTTAAAGCAAACTTGCGCTGCATATTTAAAAGCTAATTGGGTAAGAGTGTCTCCAAGGATCTGTAGGGACCCGAGAACGTAAACCTTTCACAGCATTTGTCAGCTCATTTACTACTGTAAAACGCAGCGACGCCGTTGAACTACCAACAACAATCGCAAATAGACACAAAGTGACTTTAGAATATAAACGGCAATGCACTATGCAGTTTCCAGTTTTCTAGGTGAAACCGGGATGCAGGCCATTGTTTTCCTCAACACATTTTCCAACATTTAAGTGCAATGCACTCTTGGCAACCCATTTTCCAAATGGGTTTAGTGCATTTAATTTATGCCAAGAGCAAAAGCCAATGCCAACAATAACAATAGAAGGTAATATATACAAAAGGAATGAAAGAGAAAGATAGAGAGAGATGGAGCGAGATAGCAATTCTAGCTTGTAAATGTTTATAAATGAGGTGAAATAAGGCCGGAAAAGTTCAAAGTGCAATAAACTTGGCTAACAAAAGCAAGCAGCAGCAATTGTCAAGTTCATTTGAGTTGGCAAAATCTTCCGCCACTTATATAATTTAGAATTACTCAACTAATGAAGTATACGATTAAAAATTTGTTACTCAAATGGAATATTTTGAGGAGATTTTCTGGCTCTGACGCTTTCCACTGTTTCTTTAGGGCGATTTGCAAAAACTAATTTTCTTGCACAGTTAGCTCAATTCCAAAAGGTTGAAACCAAATTATAACCACTAGCATTCGCCTTGTTGTTCGACGACTAAATACATTTTCTCATAACAGCTTATTACGAAGAGAAGTAAAGAAAACAAAAAATAACAATGTTGAACTTCAACCCAATTTTCAGCTGCATTTTATCTTTCGAATGGTATAGGGTTTACCTAAAAACGTTGTGTTATTGCGAAGAAATCGGTACCATACTGAATTTCGTTATTTATTACAATTAATTTTGCAATAAATTTTTCATTGATTGTATCATAAGTCTTGCGATTTTCACATTTCCATTCGCTTAACAAAAGTGAGAACGAGAAAATGTATGTTAGTTCTGTTGGGTGAATGTTTCTCGCCTTGAGTCTGATGAACCTTTGAGAATTTGTAAGTGTCTAAGGTCACCGACATTCCGTACGTTATTACAGGTAGAGTAACCTGTAATACACATCCTCCATGTGTTGCCACCTGGTTAGCGCAGCAAACTCTCCACTTTCAAAGGGTTGTGCTTTGGGCTTGGAATCTATTACGTAAAACTCCCCTCGCAATGAAAGATGTTATGAGGCGCTTGGCGGAGTGTTCGACATCAGGCCGTAATCCGTTAACTGGGCTTCTTTAACAAAGAAGAAGTGGCTTAAGCAGTCATAGAGTCACTAGGGGCACATTTCCGGAAAAGTCCCACAATAACCAATTGAACATACACTATCATTACCCGTGACATCGACCATGCGAGATAGTAACGATGCCTTTGTGCATCAGCATGGTGATAAGTCATGGCGTCTCGCCAATCACATCTAAAAAACTCTTGCCATAGAGCCACCTTCATGCAGCTAAATACACTACTTTGAATATTTCTTAGTCTCCGGTGAGTTGTAATGGATCCATGATATAAAAAACGCAAAAAGTACACTTTCCAGTTTCGTCAAAATGCAGGTTTTCTATTTTCATTGGCTTTCAAACACAAACTAAATGTTGCAACTTGCTCAAAAATTAAGAGTTCGCAATTACCAGATGCAACTTGACAGACGCAGTGTTGCATCTAACATTACTACGTGGGAAAAACATAAAGCCACTGACTTATCAAATGGTCGCCTATCAAAATTTTGAAATTTTTAATCAAAATCAAAAAAAAAAAAAATTAAATTTTGGTATTTCGCCTTCATTTTAATTAATATATATTGCTGAAGTTTTTTTGTTGACACCTTTTTTGAAAGTGAGTATTAATGTCTTTTTGTACGACTTTGACACTCCCAAAAACAAAAACTGCTTGAAACTCGAACGCGCCTCTAAAAACACTCTTCCATCCATGTTATTTGATAATGTGTTTGAAATTACCACAGTTATGTCCAAAATTTATTGCCTTTACGTAGTTAAAGTTTCATACAAGCAATTTGTATTGTATTCGATAGATATTTTGCTCTTACCCTTAAACTCAGGAAGTGACATGCCCTTTAGACGCTTTAAAAGTGTGAGAACTCTATAAAAAAGAAACGCCTGCTCTACTCACATGCCACGCTCAAGTGAAGCGTAACGCTCGAGGCATTACCTCTGACCAAATCAAACTTGTGGCAGTCAAAAGTCGTGTGACGACATACAGAAATGTGCGTCTTCTCTTTTTATTGTTGTTAACATTTACATGTTGCAGGGGCACACACTCCCACTATCTTTATATCTGTGTTGGGTCTGTAATTTTGCGCTCCATTGACTACGGAAATCGCCACACAATCAAATTGCCAACGACAAAGGGCAAGTTGCAAGAATCGGCCATAAAATAGCTACTTCGGAACTGTGTCGAAATACTTTAAGTTTCCAAATTGAAAGCGCAGAAAAGCGGTAAAATAACAGTTGAAAATCTAAAGTTGCTGCCACTTAAAAGTGTGGGGCATACATTTTTGTTAAATGCCGCGACTTAAATAAATTTACGTGCGAATTTTTGCTCTCTGTTTCCGCTGATTTATGTATAGTATAAATATTTTCCCGTACTTTTTGTTGCAGCCCCGACAAGGACACACGCGACTTTCGATTGGCGTTTGTCCAAGTGCCAAATGTCGCTTTTGTGTTGTTATTTATGCACTTGCTTTTTGCAACAATTTCTGCCTATATCTGTGTATATGGATGTGTGTGTATGTGTGTGTGTATGTGTGTGTGTATGTGTCTGTGTGTGTGTGTATGTGTGTGTGTGTGATTGCAGTCATGGCCACTTGTTTCCGCCATTTTGCTTTCTTTTAGTTTTTCCCAGCTGTGCTACAAGAGAAGTCCATTACGAAATTTATGTACACAAAAGTTGAAAGAGTAGCAGCAGCGCAAAAAGTAGCATTAAAAAAGGAGTAGAATTCGTCGCATTGCTCAGATTGCAGAACGTTGGATAGTTTTATCTATGACTTTGACATAAAGACAAAAGAAATGCCATAGAAAGCATAAAAGCTGTACAGCACTGACTCAAGTGACACTTGCCAGCACGAATGAGTATGCTTTGTGACGTCATAAATATTGATTTTACAACAAACAAATAAGGAAATCTGAGCCGGCTTTATAGTCACATGCATTTGTGAAGTAGCCATAAAGGGCTGAAGTGCCGATTTTACCACAAAATTGCATATGACAAATGTGGCGTAAATTAAAGAAAACATTTATTATTTTTTGTAAGTTTCCCAGTTTTTAGAAATAATTCCGTTCGTCATATCGACCGTTTCTTTGTTTATGTACAAAACGCAAACCCTGCCACCAATTCTTTTGTGCTCCCATCTTCATCACGTGACACAGTAGACACACATTAGAACACATCGAGCAACTAAAGCCCGGAAAATCACCTGATCACCATGATCATCGAACTCCCAAGGTGAGCAGTTATACACATAAAGTGATGATTCCTAAGCCAGGAATAGACAAAAGGCAGGCATCCTCGTACAGACCAATAAGCTACTAACCTGCCTTTCAAAGCTGTTGAAAAAAGTCGTCCTGCTGTGCATCACCCCCATACCTGAAAATGCCCAACAATCATTACACCAATTCGGGTTTCGACAAAAACATGGCACTATTGAGCAGGTCTATCGCATCTCTTCAGAAATTCGCACTGCATTCGAGCAAGTCTGTCTGAACGGACTTATGCATAAAATAACAAAGGTACGCCATAACAACTCCAGTCATACCGCTACAAAAGAGTCTTCGCAGTAAAATGTAACACAAACATCCAGACATCCCAACAGGTTATGAGCTAACCACCTCCACGTTTGGCCATTGAAGGCAACCGTACAACTAGCCCGCCACCTAGTATCTGTGGAGCTTGCTGTTTGCTGATTGGCGCATCCTAGTACACGAGCAGAGATGCAAACAAGTTACGTTTACACTTAACAAACCAAGCTTCCGTGCTTTGTTCCTTAACAACGCGCACATCCCGCAAGCTGACGAAGTAATGTACCGGCGGCTTACCTGGACAGGCGGCTTACCTGGCCCAACCACATAGGATTCATGTGATATAGTTAATGTCTATAACATGTCTGGATCTTGAGCCGGTAAAAAACATCTTCATAAAATTATATACGTTATATAAAAAACTACTCAAAACGATGTTTCCAACATACAAAGTGTTTCTTTACATTTCAAATAAACGACACACCATTAATATTTTAATTTGTAACATAAAAAGAAATTATCTGCATTTCAAATTCATAAAAAAAAGTATTTTTGCATGTTGCAAGCGACGAAATGATATCATTTTTATTTTACGGCTCATTAAATAAAGAAAATATAAGTGCGCTGTGACGACATATGCATGCTCTTTCCAGACCAAAGATAATGTAATCAAACACACCATCGTGTCCAACACCACCATTTATCAAATGCAACAACCCCACTATCTTTTAGCTAATACAAGCACCCATAGATACAATTGCTTAGTTTAGCAGGTACAACAACCATGCAATTCAATTTAATATTTTTTGTAGCCTACTTTTGGGCTGACACTTATATTTTCATATGGCAATTTGTGGCTACATATTAAGCTGCTTATTACAGGTATAAAAGCTTGAATAGGCCACAATGGCCAAACTTCTTGGCAAAGCATATGGACAACAACATTTATAGGGTTAACTGTGTATATGGCCATGTGTGCTTGGAGCCGCTCCGTAATTGTAAGCCAACATATGTGGCCCTGCTGCTGCTGTGGGGCATCATTGCCGGCGTCATCATTACGATAACTGTCATCACACTGTCATCGTCTTTATGACTTTTTGCAAATGATAAGGAAAAAGTTTTGCTGTCATGTTAACCATGTCCTCGTCCTCGTCTTCATCGTCGACGTTCCTGGCAAACATATGGAATATTGCCAGCAAAACATTTAATGGTCTGCAAAATGGCCAGCACAGCCAATGCCAATGCAACCCCAACTAGCTAGGATGACACAACGGGCGCATTAAAAGTTGCTTAACCTTCATTAGGATCAGACACACACACACACACAGCAGGATGTTCAACTCTTGGTTTTATGCCACCGAACGAAATGAAATTTAATATGTGTCAAGCCGTAAGGTTTCGTATTTTTGGGTTTGCTTAGCACTAATACAAAACTGCGTCTTGGGCGCCGCAATAATCTGACTGTCACAGGAGCTTAATATCCCATTTGTGGCACGGCCATGCCGGCTGCACTCCTAATGATATGCTTGAAAAAATTACAAATCACCACAAAACTTGGCAAACAAAGAAACAGCTAGCACCAGTTTCAGCCAGCAACTTTAATCAGCAGGAGCCAAGGCAGCCGCAGCCAAGCAGCCAGCCAGCCACCAAAGCCAAACTCAATTTCCAGCTTGTTTCACGCGACAGCGCTGATGAAGCTTGGCTGGCTGGCTGCCTTCTGATCACCCTCTACGTGGCCGCCGCCGCACTGTGGCGCCTCAGCACCAAAAGCTTTGCAAAATTTCATTGAAAGCATTTTGTAAAATGAATACTTTCGTATAATAGAGAAATGTCCAGAGATTCAGAAAATAACAAATTTATGGTTTTGCATATATGGTATATGGATTGGGTGCAGAAATTTCTAGAGCGCTAAGCAACGATTAGATTTCAAACAACAGGAAAGTGATATTTTGTTGTAATTTTAATAAAATCCGAAATGAAGTTAGTTTTTCCCTGTGTCCCATCTGATTCCAGAAATTTATTTTTCAAAATTGTCCTTGTAACTTCTCTTTTGACATTAAATATACCAGTTGGGCCCACTGTGTGCCGCCTCCGTCTGTCTCCTTTGGCTACTGACACTGGCAAGCGCGTTAATGCGGCGACATGGCATTATCCTTTTTTGCCTTGTCTAGTTATTTTCTGCTGCACGCCGGCAACTCGTGTATTTTGATAATCGAATTTGTGCAAACAAGCGAGGGGCGTAAATTTGCCAGCACTACGGACCTACAACTACAACAACAACCACTGTAACGGCAACTGTGGCAACAACAATGCCAACCACAGCCCGCAGCGGCAGCGGCAGCGGCAGCGTTGGTTATAGCCCTAAATAAGCATGAAATAAAGTGGTTAGGGTAAGGGTTAATAATACGCCAGTTGTTGGCTGCGCTTTATGCACTTGTCCAATTAAGTTTAACACTTGCCTGCCAGAGTTGGTTAATTTACGTTTTCCACGGTATCATTCGGCTTCTTAGGGTTAAGGCGTTGTCGTTTTTTAGAGCTCTTTTGCTTCTGCTTTTTAGTTGCTGCCTTCTTTGATTCGAGATTCTTGGCGGCCAAAATATTTAGCTCATTTTCCTGTAAAATTCGAGCCATAATTAGCGAACTCACAGCACCAGAAACTGTCTTAAACTGTCTTTTTACCAGCTTCTGACGTATGTTTACGTCTTTCGTCTGTTGACTTTTCACTTCAGCAATGCGTTTTCTCATAAATTCCATATGTTCACGTGCTTCCTCTAACTCTGAATGCACTTTATTCACATTTATTCTGTTCAACATGATTTTATAATCCAATTTTTCAAGATCATTGTCAAATTTATTTGTTGCCTCTTCGATTTGACTCTCATAGAGCTATGAATAGTTTATTAATGTTAATCAGAAATCTAAACTATAAACAAACTAGGTGCTTCGAACCCTGCTCCCACCGCTCGCCAACCTCATTTCACTTCCACTTTCTATTTTGCTTTGTCTGTATCTCTTCATCTTCTTCCTCTTTCATATCCTCTTCCTTATTTTCATTTCAAAAGTTTTGAGATGAAACAACCCCCCACTTCATCTTCCTCCTCCAATACCCCTCTCACTTCCCCTTTGTATTAGTAGACTTTACCTAACTAAGTGAATAGTTTTGGTAGACTAAAAATAAGTTTTTGAGATTTTGTGTCATTCTCTGTAGTTTAACGCTTTTTTATCCACCAAATAAATACTTTTTTCAAAATTTTCTTTATTAACAACATTCCACATTCCAAGAGCTATAAAGTGGATCAACCCGATTTACATTGCACTTAACCGTTTCTCGTAACATCGTCCACATACAGAGTTTTGCATTATTTATATGTATAAAAAAAATGGCTGTCAACTCTTTGTGACTCTTCTTCTCAAAAACTACTGGACAGATTTTGATGAAGTTTTGAGGATAGCTTCCCATTATGTTGGAGAGTGTTCTTATCTAAGTTCGAACAAAATCGACTTACTGGTTCCGGACATATTGCTGTACAATTTTCCATATAAAACAAAATATATGTTTTTCTACTTATATAGTAGGCAAGCATTAACTTTGAATAAGTAAAGAATTCTTTTAAATTGAGTTATAGGTAAGGGTATAGGTAGAGGTAGAAGTAGAGATAGAGGTAAAGAAAGAGTTAGAGGATATAAAGATATTGGTACCAATATCCACAGCTTGCCTTGGTATGAAGAAGAGAGAAAGAAAAGGAAGAGGAATGGGAAAGGGAATGGAAACGGGAAGAATTTATATAATAAGTTTATTGACGGCTTTATCAATGCACAGCGAAGCGAGCGGATTTAGCTAGTATATATATAGATAGAAGATAAGCTCAGAAACCAAATCGGTTCAAACCCTAATATTTGCATATTTTTTGCAAAAGAGGCGAACTTTTGCAGATCATCTTTAAAACACTGAAAATCTGGGTGATTGCCATCACAAGAATAAAATGAACTGTTAATTTTATGCCAACATGTCTATATTAGGATGAGCCGAAAAACAAAATGTTAAGAATTCACCTAATATGTGAAAGCTTATGTAGAGAGTCGCAACGCAATTCAAAACAAAAAATATTTCAACTTTTGCTCCACTCTAAATATTGCCGAAGCTTACTTTTATGCGTCACTTTTGTATTTGATACAAATGAAAAATTTAAATAACTAAAATACCTTATTTCAAAATTAACTTTGTTCCACCCTAAAATTTGTTTCAATGAAATCATGATACACCATTGAAGATTAAACTGTTTGTTGCTCTTAATTAATTTTTCCGATTTTTAAGGTGGACCAAATAATACATTTCTTATGCACCACCAGATTCATAACCAAAACTCATAAAAAATATTTTCATGAGAAAATTAAATTGAGAAACTTAAGTAAGAGTATTAAGACAACTTACCCAGCAGAGACCATTATAGCTCGATAGTGATGTGGTTGTGAAGACCTGAAGCAATCGTATTTTTTCCCTTGTCTCCTCTATTTCTTTTTTAAGGTCGTTTGTGCGCACGTTTTCCTTCATGTCCGCCATTTCCACACTTACCTTAAAGGAATTGCGTACATAACGCAATTCAATGGGTACCCGTAAAACGTTGGTAATGTGCAGATTTCGACTGTTCCTGTTCATATGGGACTTGCAAACATTCGACAGCTCATAAGACATCTTAACCATGCTGGTAGAGAGCTCTTCCATTTCTTTTTTCAACTGCTCTCCGCTTTTATATAAAGTTGCCTCGATATCTAAAAACTTTTTGGCTTGGCATATAGACTGCATCGTTCGAAAATAAGAATCACTTCGGTAGAATTCGTTATAGAAAAATTTATAGAATCGCAGAATTTCCGATATATCTATACGTAACTTGACCCAGTCCAGTTCTTCTTCTGAGCGGTCTCGTACAAGCACATCCAACTTAAGTATGATCTGTGTTTCAAGCCGTTTCATGAAATTGTCCAGTGACCAGCTGAATAGATTATCTGGCACATCTTTCTCTTGCATTTTACCATAGCCGATGGCATTGAAATACATAATGCGCAGTCGTCTTGTCACGCGTGAAAACATTAAGTAGACCGAGGAGAGCTGTAGGGACTCCAGTAGCTCTTCATAACCCTCGGTTCTGCCATAGAGAACACTCAGATTTCGGTTCAATGCTGTCAGTGAGTTCGTGCTGTAGGCGGAGACACTCCGTTCGCTGTAAAATGACTTGGCGGATGAAATGGAGAAGCGCCAAGTTATCGAACCTCTTGACCCTACTGATGACGTTTCGGACTCCTCCTTTGATTCCGGCAAATCGAGCTCTGCAAAAATCTGACTTAGAAACTCGTCACGGCCCAAGGCTGGCAGGTCCTCAGGTTTCTTGGCAGTCTTCAAAAGTTGAAAGATACTTTCATTTTTTATCCTAACCTGATCCTCTTTGACTTCAAAATTTAACTCTTCAAAATCATCTATACTGTCTCGAAACATGGTTACTCAAAATTGAGCGGAAAAAAAGAAAAAAACAGAAAAACAACAAAAAATAAAAATGAAACAAAAAAAGGTGTTGTTTTTAAAAGAGTAAATATTTTGTAAATGCCATGAAAAGCAAAGAGAACTAGTTCCCTTAAAAAATTAAAAATTCATAGATTGTTTTTAATCGTGTATAGCTTAAAAAAACTTACAAAATTTGCCACACATGTCTGCTTAAAAGAGACCTTACCGAAAAAAAATAGACAAACCAGCGAGAGTGCTGGAGTGAGCCAACCTATTTAAGCATACCTTGTTATAGCTTATGTTCTTTTGTTATAAATCTTTATATTTCGATTCTAAATCTTTATGAAAAGCATTTTTTGTATTTCAAAGTAAAAGCGAGAATTGCAACGTTTAACTTTTCCTTATAGAGAGTTTGGGTTTCTTTTCATTAACTCTTAATTATATTCTTCCCTAAAATCGTATTTAAATATTGTTTATTCAACTTGTTCTTTTACACAGTTTTGATAGATGAAATACCATAACTGCAAACCTTCGACATTTCATTAGACATTTCATTGTAAGTCCATCTATTTAAAACATTGTTTTAAGTTCTAATGGCTCCATAGGGCCATAGGTCTTACGGAGTACTCTCGCCTACCCATTGTACCATGCTCGACAGAGGAAGTTAAAGGAGAGAAGGGACAGTTGAAATAAAAGAAAAGTACAAAAAGAGAGCAGGCTTGCATAGAGGCTCCCTATTGACACAATCTCACCGACTCACGTAAGAAGTCGTGAAGACTACATAATGGGAGAGTATACACCTTGCTCATGTTTTGTGCATCACTTCGCAAAATGCGCATCCGTGTCCTTAAAAAGGCCGGACAGTAACACAGAAAATGTAGATATCTGGAGGCATTTGAATTGGGTTCTTTCGCGAAATGTTTTGTTACGCGGCCTCCAGTGGCGGATATCCAGCGTTCCTTACAACCAATTCATTGGAGCTGACAAGAATGATTGGCTCAGGCCCAATTGGCTGTGACGACGGGCCTTTGTTTTCAGCTCATCCGCCATTTCATTTCCCTGGACACCACGGTGTCCAGAAACCCAGTTAAGACTGACTTTGTTATGACGTTAAATCATGGTTAGTCTGGTCTTACGGTCGATGACTAAGATCAATGTTGTGCGAGGATTGCCCAGGGACCTAAGCTCAGCCTGATTGTCACTACAGAATCCACCTCGCGGCATTTAAAATTGCGTACATTTCCGTTTGGAAAACCAACGGCAATCTACCTGGCGCGCATGGGTACCTTGAGTATTTATAACGATACCATAGGGCATACTTTTATCGAGCCATATGCTGCAAATCAATTGGTGCCAACCAACTCTCGGCCTGTCTTGAACAACTCTGGGGGCAGCACGTCTGGTCGAAGAGTTGTATTATTATTGAGCAGTTTAATTGCGACTCTAACTTTGTCATGGCAATCATCAGCCCGGCAAGAACCCAGAGAGGTGTTCCTCCCACAGAAGAATAAAATCCTTTGGAACAACCTCCTAACGTTATTCCTGCTATTGCATTCGTAGATCTCCCGCTCACGCTTTTCCTGTCGCTTGTCCAACTTACTTATCTCCCGATAATGATCTCGCACAGATCCTGAAACAGCCTTTTATAGGCGTCGTTCTTCACTGCAGTGGCTTCGCGTCACTCCTGATCATACGATTGGTTCCCTAGCACTGGGCGTTTGAAACCAACCTGCTTACTTAACTGGTCATACGAACCCGTTACCTGTTACGGCCTGATGTAAAGCTCTCCTCCAGGCGCCTCTGCTTTACGCGTACCTTCTACAATTGGTGATACCAAAGGTAGCTAGTGTACCCTCTACCTGGTTTTTCCAACGGAGACATCCTTTCGTCGCCTCCCTTTGACAACCGCATTGAAGAACTTTCCCGCACAACATGACATAGCCCACGGATCCGCTGGATTTTAATGCGCTTAGCTATGTCATAGGAATCTCATACACTCCTAGGGCATTTTAATCAGGACGGCCTGCTGGAGTGGGAGTGGATCTGCGTCAAATGTCCCTTGGCACTATCGAGCTCGGAGATAAGGTAGTTGAGTGCGCTGCTAATAGAGTTGAATAAGGCTAAGTCCCAAAATGATTGTAGCTATTGTTCAACTTTCTCTATGCACTATTTCGCATGTTCTTTGCTTTGCTTAGCCGTATGCGAAGCTTGGCTGCAAGAAGGATGTGTTCTGAGTCAAAGTTGACACATCTGAACGTACGAACATCCAGCACACTGGATGCATGCTTTTCATCGATCACTACGTGATGACTCTGATTAAAAGTAGATTAATCATAAGACAGCCATATAGCATTGTGTGGTGCTACAGACGCTGTCAAGCCAAGTAGCTTTACACAGTTGTTTGAATTAGTTTCAAAAAGGCTGCACGGTCAGACTATACGAACTTTTAAGGGTTATTTTTTTAAAATCGGATTGATTTAGAGTCGAACTAAAAACAAGTGATGCTCAGTTCAAGCCAGAACAGAACAGGCAATGTGGAAACTTGCTTTACACTTGCCAGTTACTTATATACCCTATAAGAATAAGCCAAACAATGCATAATTTTCTTACGGAAAAAAAGAATCCTATCCAATTATTCCATTAGATGCTGCTGCTATCTCTGTTACAGAATTAACTACCGTTTAGCATTTTCAAAGCCCCAGGATTCCGAGACATTTGCCAGCGTTGCATTACCCCTACCCCTCTATTCAACGACCAAATCAATGCGTATAAATTTGCATGGTGCGGCATGCATCAGCGCGAAATTCGCACAATTTACGCCTCAGGCGAAAATAAAAAGAAGAAGAAGCGATTCATAAATTTCACATGCTACGCATATTTACATGCCGCGAGCTTAAGTTTAAATTAAGTTTGCAATTGAAATTGCTGCGTAGGTGGAAGGGAGACGCAGCTGCAGGGAGGGAGACAAAGCGCGTGAAAGTCGAGAATCGAAAGACAGAACGCTACTTTAAATTGCACACGTGTGTGACACAATTTTTGGCGGCCATGACGGCAAGCGGAAACGGAAACGCATGTATGACTGAGTATGGTATATGTGTCAGCTTGCGTGTGTGTGTGTGTGGAAAATGCGCAAAGCAAACACAAGCAGATGAAATGGGCACGACGAAACGTTGATACGATGAGCTCAAAAAAACAGTTGGAGTAAACGTGGTGTATACCAGCTGCACGTACGCAGCCCACACACACACACACACACACACACACACACACAAATATATACATATGGCGCCCGGGGGCAAACATGCTGGTGGGCGTGGCACATTTTGTGGGGCTGTAGGCGCAGGCTAACAACGTCAGCGCCAAGTGCGGCAGCTGCCAGGTAGATGCCGCATAAGCCTTAAATGTATATGTGTGTGTGTGAGTACGTGTGTTATTTAATGCTTATCTTTATCCTTTTCCCATTAGTGTTATTGATGTTGGCAGCTGACTGCCTCACTCCCACTTCTACTCACCCTTACAACACTCTAGAGGCGCCCCCGTCTGCCCGTTAAACTTGCCCCACAGCTAAACGTTGACAATTGATGCCGCGCCAACGACGTCACCGACGACGACGCTGCTGCGACGGAAAAAAGAAAATCACGCGCTAAACATTATTTTAATGCTTCAGGCAAAACACGCACAACAACACACATGTCTTCTATATAAAGCAGTTTTCCGGAAATGTTTAAAGCTCTGCTTCATTGCTGTATTTCCGTACGTCCTTTGGAGCAGCATATTACGTTAACTGTGAGCAGCAGACACTCCTGACATTTATAAATGTCAACTAACTGATGAACTTGGCTGCCATATTGCCAAGGCATTTCATGTTCTTGAAGGGTTTCCGTGGCGCTTGGCAATGGTAAGGATCAAGCAATGAGGCAGTGCGGTTGAGATTTATTGAAAAAAAAGAAAAGAAAAGGCTAAAAGCCTTAAACTGCTGGGATTTGATTCAGTTGAGAGCTGTGACTGAATATTAATACTAAATTTCAGTTTTTAAAGTCTTTAAAATGGAGTTCAGCTTAATTCAACTGAATTCTCTTGACACTGATGACAGTTCAGCAAAAAAAAAGCAGAGAAATCTTAGTAAAAAGTCTTAGCAATTCTAAGAAAATTAATTTTTGATTTCCATTCTTATCAGGGGGCATAGCTTGCTTACCAACACCCCTTGGAATTAACAAAACTTCCTAGAAAACTCAGTACAAATGGTCTTTAGGATTCCAAGAAAATTATGTTTTGATTTTGAATGAAAATCCCACGTGCGAGTGTGGAGAGAGATGATGCTTCCAATTACAACCAGTCTTGAGCTTTATTGTTTTAAGCACGCGGCAATATGACTATCTATATACGTCGTATCTATCTATGATTGAGCATAATAAAGTTGATTAATAACAACAACAACCTTTCTTCAATATACATGCAGGATTCGTAAGAAAGCAAGCAATTATACAAAATTTGATGCAGACAGTCGGGACGCTGCCCGATACCCTGTACCCATTTTTTTTCATGAAAATCGATGCGTTAAAGGATATGGGATATGGGCACCCTACTACGAGTGCAGGGGGGATGGTGCGGAAAAAGGTTAATTGGTTAACATAAATGTTAACTTTAACATTTCTGTAAAAAGTGTAATTCTGTTGCAGTTCATAGGAGAGGGGGCCTAAAATTGGCACATTATAAGCTATATACAAAGTTCTTATACGATATAAATCATGTTTATACTACACATGCACAGTAATAGTATGAATAACTGTGCCAAATTTTAATTGGATAGCTTTTGTGGTTTGGGTTAGAAGGGAAGAGGGTGAGATATCGACATAATTCGACCTAAATAGGTATAATGCGCATCTTTTGGTGAAAAAATTGTTGCTCTATATAGTCTCTGGGAACGGTGGGACGGACATGTCTATATTGACTCGACTATTGCTCCTGACCATTTTTGGCCATGGAACATATGGTCTGCCACGCCTCCTTCTACCTGTTACATACATTGCACAATTCTATAATACCCTTTTGCACTTTGTGTACTGGGTACAAAAAGTATGTGTTTAGTTTTGAAGTGCACTACCTGTAAATACAAATATTCTTTCTATATTTCTGAAAGCATGGAAAATCTTACAAGTAAGCATCTGATTGTTGGAATTTTAAAGAAAATTGAATGGAAACTTTAGGCACAACCGTCTAGAGATTTCTGGCAAACTCCTGAGTATCATCAGATTTAGCTTAACTGATCAAAAAATTTCATCACAGAAACCAATATTTATGTAACTTTGACAAACACAACTTAGTAAGCTTTGTGTTTTCATTCAGTCAACTCATTCGGTTATGTATTTTTCGAGTTGTGAAATACAACACACATTTAACACCCGTTTTAATAAATTTAAATGTTTCGCTTAAGCATTTCGTTATATTAATAAAGTACTTCAAAAGCGATCAGCCAGACAATACGCGGTTTGGCAAAACCGAGTATTAACCGGAACTGAGACTTTTTCCCACGTCAATCGGTGAAAATTTATCAACTTAGAGCAGCCTCAGTATGGCACCGTGTGAATTGATGTCGATCGGTGGAATATCTTCAGTGCACGAAGTGCTGGCATTAGAATGCGCCAAGACCATAGCCAAGGCAACCCAAGATATAGTTTCCCTGCCCCAGGTGCTGAATGAGGTGACACCAGTTGTAGTGGATGTTCAATGCTTGGACGATGAAAAATGCTTTCGCTTTCAAATTAATATACCACCATCGTGGTTCGATGAGCAGTACCCGCCAACGCTGCAGTTGGAGTCTAGTGTAAGTGAAACCGGTAATTTGCCACCCATTCAGACCACTGTGCTGGGTAGTGCCATGGGCAATGCCACTTGGCCGCCGCCAATGCCGTACACACATGACAGCACAGACTTGCCGGACAAAAATAAGAACCTTATGATTATGAGTCAACGGGCGGTGCATGTGTTTCAGAATGGTATCAGTGTACACAATCAGGGAAACCTATTCACTACATGCTCCGGCAACAATAAAGACAATGCTTGTATGCAGAACCAGATCACGGTGCTGCCCATTGGTATGTCGAAAGTACCAAAGCTGCAATTAGGAGAAGGTAATTCCAATCGAAAAGTGTCGCCGTCAAATGGCATTAAGCAGAATGATAACTCCGGACCAAATGGCATTAACTATGTAGATAATTATGACATGCGGCAGCTGGATCTTAATCGGAATGCTGCGGCACAGTTGAAGTGCGCCTGCTGCAAGACTCGTAGAACTCAATTCTTTGCAGACAAATTAAATGGTAAGTAGCGAATGTTGAAAATCTACTCGTAACATAACTGCTTCTTCGCAGAGCTGCTTGCACATGGCGGAATACCCGACATACCGGGCTATCCACCGGAACTAACGGCACTCTTTCGCAAAAACTATTGCCATCTGTGTGACATTGCCATGCGCACGGCCCGTAATGCATGGGATCATTACTCCTCGCACGCTCATGACCGTCAGGTGAGCGCCTGGCTCATACGCCACTGCTGCTACAATCATAACGAGCTGAGCGAGGATATGAAGCAGCATTTGCGTACTTCGGGTCCCTCATCCTTTTACTGTGAACTATGCGATCTGTCGCTGACCTCGATGATGCATGCACAACAGCATTTCTTTGGACGACGCCATCGCGGGGTTATATACAAGAACAGTCGACCCTCCCGTTCCGGCTTTTACGATGACAACGGGCGCTGGGTGCGCTTAAAGGGTTCAACGGAATTGATGTGCGATTTGTGCGGTGTCTCTATAACCTCCAAGTCCCAGATGGCCATGCATGTGACTGGTGCGCGTCATCGTAAGCGTCTGAACCATGCCTACAATGGTTATGGGCAGACCATCAATGGCAAACATTTGTATTGCGTTAAGAACAATGGTTCGCTGGTGCCATTGCAAGAAATTGATACTGCTACCACTATGTATGATATAGACACGTTTTTAGATGCGGCCTACTATTGTGAGGTGTGCAACATAACACTGAATCATCTCAAGTCGGTAAAACAACACGAGGAGGGGCGCATGCATAAGAAGAAACTAGCATTTTCCAATCTAAGCATGGAAGTTGCGTAGTTTGTGGCGAAACCCAAAAGACCATGGACCCAACCATCCCTCAACGTCATATCTAGCGTGTGGGTTGTTGTTGTTGTAAATAGGTTTTATAGGAACAGAAACGACTCCTCCTCGGATCGAGCTGTATTGTACACATTTTATTTGATTGTTGATTGAATCATTTTTTTCTTTTACCCAATGGAAATATGTCTTTAATGTAACTTATGCTGCTAAATAAAACTAAGTATTCTTTTTAAGAATCGTATCATTTGTGAGAGTAATTGTCCAGTAGTCCTTCGCCATCAGCAGCTGCAGCTGTTGAACGACATTAACCCAAGAATACTGGAGTTATGGGCGTAAAAGTAATTTTTGCCCCCATAATATCGAACTTCCCAATAGGAAAACTTGTCAATTGGAACTTTCTAATAGGGAAAGGTTTACAGGCATATCGATCTTATGAAAGGAGATATAAAAGTGGATACTTCCGCCCCCATTTTACCGTATTTAGTGTTTATAAAGAAAAATAATACATGGTATACCACTGTCGGGCCCCGTCCCGACTGTCTGCATCAAATTTATTTTTTTTCATATAATTCATAGTTTTCAAAAATTGCGTCATGATTCGAAAAAGAAGAACTTTTTGATACCAAAATCACCCTGGAAAATGTCACCCTGGATAATTGGTTTACATCGATTTCATTAGCCATGTCACTTCTAAAAGACGTGTAAACGACGATTTAAGCATTATATTCATCTTTGAAGTGTATAATGACAAAATTATCTTGTGTTATATGCAAAAAACAGCTATTAAAGAGCACAAAGTTGAAACTTTACTCTTACGGTCCAGGTTTCCACCCTATTATTTTCATGCTCTTTGGTTTTTGTATACCGGTATAACCGGTAAACGAGAGAAATATTGGTGAATCGAATCAATACCGATTGTTTGGAGGAGAGACACGAATTGCCCACCTTTTGCGCGAAATAAAGCAAATATATATAAAGTAAAAGAAACTCGATGCGCTTTTGCTCAATACGTTTATTGCACGGCGATCGTGGGTACAGAAGTGAAGTTATAAAATATGCAGGCTGTATTAACAGAAAGCTCAACGGAGCTTTCGTTAGAATAGAAGTAAAAGGCTTATTAAAATATCATATGGTCTAGCGCTATTGTGAATCATGATTTTATCTTATAATATAAGACAAAATTTAGGCAACATGAGCCGTAATGGCATTTAAAATTAATAATTAATAATAAATGTAACATGCATGCAAATTTTACCATTACTTCGACGATCTCGCCCATAGTGCCTGTTAATAGCTATAACTAACTGTAAAATTCCATAGCCTACTCTCACTGCTCTTAGCTGCTCTTAGACACGAGCACCGCTCGGTCAGCTCTAATAACTTATCGAACGTTGAGGGCTTAAGCAATGCATATTTTGTATAACTCGGTCACTTGAAATAAAACTGCAACCATCCAGAAGCTATTAAAAGCAAGCAGAATTTTTTCGACCCGCGTTTTTTTTTCAAATTTTCAAAGGTTAACTATTTATGTGATTTCGAAGAGTACTATTTTCAAAATAGATTTTTAAAAAGTAGTGAAAAAAAAGTGATGCTCTTACAATTGATATTTATAGTTAATGTTAAAAGTAAAAAGTCGAAAACATTGCTTAAGTTGATAAAAAAAAAAAAAAATAGAACTACTAATACAATAGAACACAAAAGTAAACTTTTTTTTATGTAAAGAGTAAGTTGTAAATATATAAAGTTTGCCGTAGTCTATTCGACGAAGAAGAACCTTACTGTATCTGAAATAAGAAGAACCATCAAGGGTAAATAGTGGGAGTGACGCTTTGCACTGCAATAATAACTTAAAAAAAAAAGGTTAAATGTGAATTGCAACATCCGCGATATACAGTTTCATAGCTGTTTAATAACTCGTACATTTTGTACGTAAATTTCGCAAGTTCTCGTTGTTTAGGTTGCAAGAAATAGTACTCATTAAAATTATTGCAGCATGCTTTTAGGCGCCATTTAAAATGTCATCGATAAACTTTGCTAGCCAGCTTCTCTGTCGCTCTCTCACACTGCATTGCCGGCATTAATTAACGATCTGGCACATTATTGTTGGCATCTTTGCTTTTAATTAGTCAGCTGTTTATGCAGAGGCACGCAGCGCTTTGCTGCTGCTGCCACAAACCAGACAAGAATCACATAAAATCTGCACCGAATGTCGCATGCTGCAGACAATGGTCGGCAACACACACACACACACACACACACACACACACACACACACACACACACACACACACACACACACACACACACACACACACACACACACACACACACACACACACACACACACACACACACACACACACACACACACACACACACACACACACACACACACGAGAAATTATCTCGGTACCGTTATCAGAGGGGCTTGGGTTTTGGTCTGTCAGTCAGGCGAGCCGAAGTCTAGACAAAACATGACATTAAATAAATAAATAAATCGCTGCTGCGGCAACAACACCAACGACAACAACAACAACAACAAACAAACGACAGTGAAGCATCGACAACCGCAAAAAAAAGAAAACGGAAGCGCCGCCGAGCAAGTGAAATTTATGATCATGTGTATGTGTGTGAGTGTGAAAAAAGTTTCCACAATGAAGGTCAATAACAGGCAGCGTGTGAAATAGTGGGCGTGGCCACAATGCCGCCCAATCCCAAAACAGACCAGGGTCTGCTGCTAGCTGCAGAGCTACTACCACTATCTGTGGTTCGTATGTCAGTCTCTGCGCTCTTACAGTCGAGCTCAAAACATGTTTTCGCATAAATTAAACTTCTTATCTACTGTAAAACATTTGCCGCCATTGGAAACCTTGTTGTTGGATTTGTTGTTGTCGCATTTGCTGCAGCAACCGACAGCAGTGCAATAAGCCAAAAGCAACATCAACTGCAACATTCCGGAAATGTATAAACAGCAAAAACAATAACAATAACATCAGTGAAATGAACGTTTATATACATTAAGGTTTGTCTGTGTGTGTGCGTGTGTGTTAGTGTTTACTGTGATGCATTTAAGTATATGAATAAGGAGGAAATGACGTTGAATCGTTTAAGTGACTAATGATACGGCTTTTGTCTAAGGCTTTAGCAATTTGGTCGTAGATCACAAGTTATCTATGATGTCTGACGATTCTATACAGTTTCTTGTTTCGAGAATATCTTTGTGATAAAAGTATATAGTTGACAAAAGTAACCATATTTTGTCGAATATCTAGCAAGACTACAACCCATTTTAAGCAAGAAAGAGACATTGATTAGAGAGAAAAGTATCATCAGGGAATCTGATGAGATAGAGCGGAAATAAGCTAATGTACGATATCGCAAATTTCAAGATATAAGATAAGAGACTTGCACGGAGATATGTGCCAGACAGGTCTAGATCTTACTGTCTTAAACTTCCTTTCAAATCGATTTTAAGACAGATTTTCAGCATTATCAAAGATATTACTGACAAATTTTGTGTGAGTTAACTCGCACAACTTCTTGAATTAGATTTTTGGCAGACCCCTAACTAAACCATTCTGTTTAAAGGAATCAAAAACACATTTCACACTTGTCAATCGACAAGAACGGCATGTGCCCCGGTGGCGAGAAATAGCTCGACAGTTTTGACAATTTAATCAGCTGCTTTGTCGAATTAGAATAAATTGATTGAAATTCGGAATTCAAACCGAAACATCTTTTGGATACAGTTACGATTACGTTAGTACCGGTATTTACGGTTATACCGTAAATATGGTTTTATTTTCGCGTCCTTTTTTTAATAATATCGGTTTCGATTCAATTCACCGATATTTGTTTCGGCTTACCGGCTATACCGGTTCCTATACAAAAACCAAACAGCATCCTTGGTGTTCGGCGTATTGATTTCCACTAGTTTTGCAATATTATCTAGAAACTGCCAAAATTCTTGCAACTCATTAATTAGCACTGCAGCTCGCACACTTGAACTTTCTCACTGCAGTATCTCAGTATTCGCCCAACCCAAGATCAATCTACCTGCCACAGATAATCAAATGTTAATTGTTAATACCACGTTTGTTGTCATTGTGTAATAGGCTTATGACCTACGCATACTTCATGCATGTGCTCCACAATTACGCCGAATAAACTAGTTTTTATGGTCCGAAGGGGGGCCAGAGACGCCATTGACGCCCCACTAAGTACCAAGTGCACATGGCATGCCAAACACGTTCAGGTGACATACAAATCACGAATTGCATGCGCTTGAGACAAAAGACTGCGTGTGAGAGAGAGGATGGGAGTTATAGAGGAGGGTCCGACGATAAAACACGTAACAATTAAAAGTTTATATAATTTTCGCATAATTTGCAAAACATTCACATAACAAACCTTTACAGCTGTTGACCTGGTGAAAAAACATAACACACCCTTTAAAAAAAACATAAACAATGCTAGAAGAAAAGCGAGCTCCGAAGTTTACATACTCTGCTGTTGTCTTAAAGGGAAAAACTTACAGCGAACAGCTGGCAGTTTACAAATGTTCAAACATTTTGTGTGTTTTGATTAGGAAGCGATATTTTCGAGTGAGAAAGTGAAAAATCTCCCACTAAATCTCGCTCGACATTAGAATGCACTCTCATATGAAGCAAGTGGCATATGATTTCAGGTGACACAACTTACTTTGAAAGATACAAATAAGACGTCCTTGCTTGAAAATCTCGTTTCGCGTATAAGGCGCCTTAGAAAGAAGATGATGAATATGCATCTTATAATGTTATAATATTCAAGACTATCTCATAATCTATAAAAAAATTTATCCAGATCAAGATCATCTTTTCTTATTATCATTATCAGTTAATTTGGGTAAAACTAACATTTAAAAAAAAAAGAAACGCATTTTGATTATCTTAAAGAATTAATATTAAAAAGTCAAGATGAAATTTAATCTATGAGTTGACATTATAGAATCTTGCTATTAAACCCGATTCTAAATCGTATTTCGGTATCAAGCTATATGAAAAGGAAAATATTTCACGAAAATTGGCATTAACCATTTGTAAAAAGTTATGAAAAGCTTTGTGAATTCTTTTATAAATTCGTAAAACATAATTGGGTTCGTAGTGAAAAGCATGCACGAAAAACATCGTATTCTTGAAAAACTAAGTTCAGCGACTTTTCACAGAAATTAGCATGTCGGAAAACATTTGTAGAAAGAAGAAGTGTAATTTTTCACTCTCCCTCCCAATAAAATGAGTGCTTAAACCTAAAAAGGTTATTTGTGAAAATGGGCTATTTATACAAAAAATTTTATTTGTGAAAACTCTTATAGCTTATAAAATGGTTATTTTTACAAAAGAAAATGTGCTTGTTGCATGATAGCATAGAAATGGAAATATTGTAAGTTGAATTGCTTATAAATAACAATATATTATATATTAAAATGGTTATTTGTCAAAATTTACTTATATACAAAGAAAAAATCTAATTTGTATGAGAGGCTGCGAAAGTAAATAACAGAAATTGAAATGCGTATAAATATAAAAATTGTATAAAAAGGATTATAATCAAAATGGCTATTTGCATGATTGTAAGGGTTAATTGCCTAAAAAAAAAGAAGTTTGATGACATAAAAGCTGTTTTTTGCTAACATATATGAATAAAACGCCCAGTTGCAATAAAATGTTTATGATTGAAAAGGGTTATTTATACAAAGGTTTTATATAAAATTATTGCTCTCATTAAAAAAAAAAAAATTTTCTTTTGTGCAGTAGGCAGAGTTTCTATGCGTTAACCAAAGCCTCCGGTAAAAAATAGCTTCAAATTGGAGAGCATTTATAGTTATTTGCTATAGACAAGCAAAAAGTTTTGGAACATTTCGCCAAACTCTTATAGCTTTAAAATTCTGACTGCTCCTCTGTTATCGAATAAATGTCTAGCCTTTATTCCTCAAATAAACAACGTACAATACTTTTCAATTATACATAAGAGTATAAAAACGAATCTACACTTGACATAACAGTAAAGTTGGCAAAAACGCTTAAAAAAAACAAAGGTAGTTGTCGAAGTTAATGTTTTAAATAAAAGAGCTAGAGAAATGAAAACGTACTGAGAGAAATGTGGGTTTATTAGACAAGTTTTGAACTCACAGTTTTGTCGGCTTCAAAAAGCATTAAAAACGGCATTAGATCATCGCATAAAGAGTTGCCATAAAAACGCGGCTATTAAAAAAAAAATATCTAACAAATAAAAATGGAAATTTTTGTTGTTGTTTATGCATACAAACGAAAAGCGAAAATTAGACGAAAATTATGGCTGAGTGAGTGTTTTGCAAAAATTATGTTAATCACACTCAAACCAGCGGATACACTTACAATGCAGCTGCAGTTGTACGCACAAAAGTATCTGTTAGTACGAAATGTATCTGCATCTGTATCTGTGTGGCTATGCAAATTTGTGAGTCGCTGGAGGATATGTTTTGGTTTGCCACGCATAAATTTTCTTATGCCTCAGTGAGTCACGCCAAGCGACCATTTTCAATTTTCCAGCAATGCAATGCCAATGTTTATGCTAAAAGGATATTTTATTGAGCGATATGTAATGCTAATGTGGGTTTCGGAGTGGAGGACCTCTGGCAGTTAACATAGCTGCTTGCCACACGGAGGTTGCATAATTAATATGTTTACACAGTTGTACATAAACTCCACGCTCTCTGGTAATATAAATAATATTATAAATTTTAAGCACACACACATAAAGAGCTGTGTTTATGATAATGAAACTCCTTTAATTTATATGCCAGCTTTAGATAATGCAAGTTGATTGAATAGAATTGAGTTGCAAATCAAACTGCACTTCACTGATATAATACTTAACAATCTTGCAACATAATTTGAAATTATCATTCATCAAAAACATATGAAAACACTTTACAGTTTGGTCAGACACTTAAAACAGCTTGTCTGCCTTGGTTTTAACTCAAGTTTAAGGAATTCAGAGTTTAATACAAATGTATCTCAAGTTTAATTCATTTCTAGCAGTCATAATCCAATTGAGAATAGTTGAGTTGAATTTTAAGCTAGTTTCATTTATGGCATAGCTTTTGCCTGAATAGTTAGTCTTAAAATACATGCATTTTATTTAATGACGTTCGATTTATTTACTAACTCTTCATAAGATGGACATTGACCTAAGACAAGGTATACTTCACAAGGTAACCTCATTCACCCTCACTTGCAAACTATATTTTCTAAGACGCTCTCAAAAAATACCAAACAAAGAGCGTAAAGTAAAGTTAGCTTATTTGGTATACCTTGCTTTACACACAGTAACTGTTAAAGTGCATCTCTATTTCATCCAAATTTTTCTAATGCCATCAAACAATATTTTGCCGGTAACACTATGCAACAAATTTGACCTCAATGGAAGGCCTATGACTAAAACATATCTTTTCCGGTCAATTTTGGGTCGCTGATTTTAAATCCGGAAACCATTTTGGATTTTCTAGCACAGTTTTTGAAATTTCGAAAGTTTCTGGCTTTGGAATCAGCTAGAATAAATTTACCAGAAAATGTATGTTTTACTCGAAGGTTTTTTTTTTTATGAAAACCAAAATATTTTTGATTGTGGCCTTTTATATTATTCGCAAAAAATCAATTTATCAAATCCAAAATTTTTTTCGTTTTTGATTTAATTCATTTGGAATAAAAAAAAAGAAGAATTTTCAATTTTCGAAAAAAAAAATGTAGGTCATTGCTCTATATCTTGCCATCGAATCAAGTTAGTCCAACACTCAAAGTAATCAAATCTTTCAATAGCCCAAACTAACGCCAGGCTACACCCCCAATGCCACAGGCCTAGCCTTAGCTATGAGGCGTAAATTTGGATCGAAGTACGATAAATTTGGAATTTCGGCCAGACGCAGCTTCAAGTTTGCAAACGCCTCCCTTTCGGCTTCACCCCACACAAATTTAGCATTCGTTTTTAGTAACCGCTTAAACGGCTCTGTTAAGACTTGCCAAGTCAGGAATAAAAATGCCCACATATGTTATTAGACCCAGAAAACTACGAGCCTCCTCATTATTTTTGTGACCCCGAAATGAGGAAATGGCTTTAACTTTCTCTGGGTCCTGCTCGATACCAATATCGGATAGAATATGACCTGGAAACTTTAGCCTGCTAGTTTTCCAAATGCATTTCTCTTGATTTGAACGGACATTATTTTCTTTAAAGATGTTACACACAGCTTTGGGGCCAAGGTGTTCTTCACTATTCCCGACTACTTTTATTGATATCATCAATATAATTCATACTCACACATTCTCACATCTCCTGGAGTAGTCGTTGCGAAATTTCGGGTGCGGAGCTTACTCCGAACAGAAGTCGTTTGAACCAAAAGAGATCCTCTCCAAACGCAACTAACTAAATGACCCGTGCAGCCGGTGTGTTTTTGTACCAAAACGTAAATTTTTTAGCTTTTTCCTTAATTTTTTTTTTTTAAATTTCAATATTTCAACGGTTCTCAATAAAAACAACCGAATTTCAATCTGCAAACTGTCTTATTTTATAAGTGTGATCGTACCAAGAATCACATCATTCGCAAATTTTACAAACATGCACTTAAAACGAAATCTTTTGAAAATATCATCTATTCGATGCTGAATAAGATACGCATAATAGGGTGGCGCTTATGATACAATATGACGTCACAGTTGGCAATAAAATTGCATATGTATAATCACTGTGTTATACTCAATTATTTGTGTCTATAGCTCACATATTTTGCTTTTAAACTGAACTTAGATACTACTTTACCTGTACAAATGCATTAAAAATTTGCGTCCATTTTCAGCCATCCCTTTTATAACATCTTTTGCAATGTCAACAAAGTTGGTTTGTAGTAAAAATTTTAATCAATCTTTTAAAAACTCATTAAAACTTCCACTCATTCAGAAACTCGTACTTTAATAACTTTTTTGGGTTATCCCAAGCAGCACTCAAGTTGCGGCTATTGTCGAAAGTTAATTGAAGGTGACACAGATTAGAACAACAACAACAAACATTAAGTGAACAAGTAACACAAACATTACAACAACTCGGGGGAGCAACTGACTGACAAGCCACAAGATAAAATGTCTTTTGGGATATGTGTCAATCGAGTGTTGAAAAGAAAAAAAAGCCACAAATAACCGGCTTGAAATTTTATGTATATATTACTTTATGTTTTTTGCAACAAATGTAAACAGGAACAGAGGCAAGGTAGCAGCAACAACAACAGCAACAAAAGCCGCACGCTACCATGACACATTTACCAACATTTTTTTCTTACCAACAACCTCAATGAATGACAAATCTTTTAAAGCACTTGTTGCTGTCAGTGACGTAGATAGCTTTTTGTGAAGAGGTGCAGCGAGATATGACTTGGTGGCGTCATAGCTTTATTTCATCTCATCTTGATATCTTCTTATTTTCATATATCCATATCTTCATATCTTCATATCGACATATCTTCATATCTTCATATCTTCATATCTTCATATCTTCATATCTTCATATCTTCATATCTTCATATCTTCATATCTTCATATCTTCATATCTTCATATCTTCATATCTTCATATCTTCATATCTTCATATCTTCATATCTTCATATCTTCATATCTTCATATCTTCATATCTTCATATCTTCGTATCTTCATATCTTCATATCTTCGTATCTTTATATCTTCATGTCTTCATATCTTCGTATCTTCATATGTCCATCTCCCTCTACGCCTTTGGTCTATCCTAGAACTTGTTAAAAATACTCACCTAGGCTTCTTCTGCTTATTATCTTACCTTCATGATAAGCTTACTCTCATAAGTTCCCAAGTTTCTACTCCACTGCTAGTTGTTTGTTATTGTTTTTATTGTAAGTAAGCCCGGTTGCTGCCTGGAAAACCAAACGACTCGCATCGACAGCATTTTTTCCATTAAATCCCAGACAAAACAAACGAAATATTTAAAAAAAAAAAATGTGTAAAGAAAAACTTGCAGTGAAAACTACTTTCGGTGTCGCCATGAGCCATTAGCAGATTTTTGGTTTGGAAAATTTTTGTGGTTGAATCACGAAGAAAAATGCGCCGGTTACCAGTACCATTATGTAACAGACAAAGACAGCGTTAATCGGAGAGCAGCAGAGAGAGAACGCGTAAAATGGAGAGTGTTAGAGTGACTGAAATATCGGACGGGTCCGGACAGGCGCGTGAGCTGCTTATTGGCATGTTTCAGTGCATAAAATTGGCATACATATGGAATTTGTTACCAAATATTGATGACAGTAATGGCCAACAGCCGCGACAAACAACAACAACAACAACAACGGTAGAATTACAAGAAATACAACGAGGCTTGGCATGTTGATGTTGCCAAAACTGCTTCACTTGACATATTTCGCTGGAAGTTTCTTAGCGTAAATCAAAGCAAAACTTTTGAATGGGTTTTTGAAAGTATGTCAGGAATTAAGCTGACGTCCTATATAAAATACAGTAAGTAATGTGTTGTGTGTTTGTGACTGTTGAAACAAATTTTTACTTTAGTAACTAACTGTAAGTAATGACTGTAAGTCGGCTGCTTACAGAGCGTTTACATTGCGGTTGCAAAAGGGTTGCACATGTTGTAACTACGATTTTGGAAAAGCGCCTCTTGCTTTTTGCTTACAAGCAAAGCTACTTTATTGTATATGGAAACTTCTGTAGAAAAGTCGACAGCTCTGGTTTTTCTTATTGAAGTTTAAAGCGCTGAAAAACCCGACAACCCACCACATCCATTTTGTATAAAAGTATGAGTCGGGATCGTGATGTCGCAAAGCAACCCCCCACCCGCAGTACAGTTACCTTGATTTTGTCCACATCCATTTTGTATACAAGTTTTAGAGGGGATCATAGAACTGAACGCGTATGTGGTGGGTTGACGGGTTTTTGGGAAATTGGAAATAGGAGTCCTATAGCGCATCAGGTTTTGCTTGCGTTTCACGAAACATACATTAAGGTGTATTTCAACGAGTCGTTTTGTATCATTTCTTTTTGTTCTAGCAAAATGGGATTTTATCGGACAACTTTTTCAGTTTTAGTATAAAATATTAGAAATTTGAAATTGCTGCAAAGATAAAGAGCATGAAACCCCAAATCTCAGTGTCAATCTACGCCATAAGAGTATACTATTATATAATATCAAATTCATCTCTACAACCTTGTCGTTTTGCACTATAACTAACTGAATCATTAAGACTCGGTCAATCAACTATGGATGTACTTATTGTACTTATAAAGATTTTTATAGAGCTGGCTATCAAAACGTATTATGTAAGATGCACTAAAATGTTATTGAGCAACATAAGCTAGAGACATATTATACTTTGACCGAAACATTTGTTTTTCTCATGCCAGTTTGAGTATAGAGTTAATTTGTAAACTTTAATGCATGCGGCTTAATAATAACACGCACATCAGTACTGTACCTTCGAAGAGGAACTCGCTTATATGTTCATCTCTGTTGCCTGAAATTTGATTTCCATTTCTGAAGTATTTTAGGGATTATGTACCACAATCAACTACTTTTGATGTTTTGTACAGGGTATACAACTAACTTAACTTCTTCTTCTTCTTAACTGGCCATAACTATTAAAGTAAAATGAAAAACGTGACAAATTCGCCCAGTGTAACTGTTAATGCTCTCTTAACTTGTAGCTTAACTTGTAACCAATTCTCTCATTATCATTGTAACCTCTTGCTAGCCATATGCTGCGCATTGAGAAATGGAATATAAGGACAAACATGTGAATAAACACTCTCTTCTTCTGGTTGTAAGAGCAGTACTTAATGATGTTACCAGACAGAAAGGGTGCACAAACCTCAAAAGTAAGAAAATACTCTGTTTTTTAGATACATATCCTTAAAAATACCAATGCGATGGCACCTGCTTTGGGCTAGTCTGTTTAAATGTTATTATGTCGTAAAGTAGCATCCGCCATTTGTTCTTGAACTTCTGCAAATATCAAGAGGTACCAATAATACAACGTAAACCTTATTCTCCAATACGCGCAACCGTTTCCAATTAGTCTTACCAATTACACTAGCCAATATGGCATACTATACCAGACAGGCGCTAGAATCTGGGAACAAATTAAATGGCGAAGATCATTTTCAAATCAATGGCAAATGAAACTTCCGCTTTCTGGTCACGTATTAGGCTCTATTAGTATGCTTCTTAACTTTCTCCGACTATAGAATGCCACCCGGCAAATAAAATTCACCCACCGAGTTGGCGAGATTTTAGACAGAATTTTTTTTTTTTTTGGTTTTATTTTTAAGTTTTTACATTTTTACTGTTATCGTTAAGCACTCTTTTTTCTTTTTTATATTGTTACCTGTTAAATTAACTTTTTTGCATTGTTTTTGTCAGTTTTTTAATAATATAAAAAAAGCTTAGATTTTCCGGAACGGAACCATCCTAATATCATCATTAATATCATTATTATTTCGCCCTGGCATCCACAATAATGAGTGAATTATAAAAACGCTATTGCGGAGGTATGCCACTTTTCAATGTAACACATACCTACATTAAGGCATTTTCGGCATTGATCTTTATATTATAATCTTCAAGGTGCCCTGAAAATAATTGAAGCTACGCAGCAGTTCGGAGCAGAGCCACACACAAAATTAGTCATGTCGGCAGCATAAGAGTAACTACTGAACATCAAAGGACCAAAGCACTTCCCTGCGACAGGGAATCTTACAGTGATATTCAAACACAACTGTTGCCATTGTAACGGGCTTTGTGAGCGCGCTTCCTATGAATGCACAAATTAGCTGGAATCTGAGCTTAATTTCCCTTTGTTGGAAGCTAATTGAGCTCTAAAGTGGGCCGCATTGATGTCTGCTGCAAGCGTCAAATTAGCCACTTGGCGAGAGCTTTAAGAGCGCATAGAACGCACTTTCACACACACACACATACGTACTCGCTCACACACACGCCGAACAGCTGATTCCAACCTCAAACATGGCTTGTAACTGCAATAAGCTGTAATCCATCTCACCAAAACTACCGCGTTACGCTGCCTCGGGCACAGTGAGAGTTGTTGCTGTTGTTGCTGCTTGCTTATCTCTCTGTCAATCGCTGCACAGTGGAACCAACTGACTTATTTTTCGGCAAAAATTTTAAATGCATAGAACAAATAATTCCTTAAGCTTCTGCTATACGCTGCGATAAATAAGCTGTGTATAGAGGGAGCTTCAAAAAACAGTAGTTAAGTTCGATATTAATACTGCAAATATTTTTCAATAAATCGTCCTCGTTGAAAGTTTGTTTATTTGGCGTAAGTGTGTACGCTAGGATCAAAATAGACTACAGTTATCTTTGAGAGATCAATTTTTAAGCAATAAGCACATTTTATAGGGCCAAGGATACGATGTTTGGTGTATATAATATCGCTCTTCACAGCATATTTATCGCAGTGTATCGCAGAAGCTTAAGGTATTCTCTGTTACATGCATTTGAAATTTCGAAAATATCTTTGCTCCCTCAAGTGTTATGATTTTAGCCGAAAAATAAGTCAGTTGGATCCACTGTGCGCTGTCGCAGTTTCGCTTATTGTTGTTGTTGATTATGCTGTTGTCGTTCGACTGCTGTTTGCATCGGGCGTAGGTGCAACCTGCTGCAATTAAGTGGCGCCTAAGATGTTGCCTTTCATTTGCAACTTGTGGTTTTCTGCACATTAATTGCAAATATTGCAACAGACAGAGAGCAAGAGAGATGGATACATTTCTGGAGCACATAATAAAGCACTAGTTTTGAAACTAGTGAAACACCCCCGTGTGGTGAGCGGGTTAGAGAATACCACCTCAGCAGGTCAAAGCTTGTCGTATGAGGCGAATAACAATAACACTGGGTTCTTTCGAGACCAGTAAGCCACCACAGGCTTTAAAAGGGTTGTGCGTGAGGTTTGGGACTCACCACGTAAAACCAGAATTCCAATGAAAGAATGTATTTACATCAGGACGTAATCCGATAATCGGTTGTTATGGCCATTTAAGAAGAAGTTTTGAAAAAAGAGTATATAAATGCTTGAGTTGTATTGAACGAAAGTGGAGATAACATAAGTTAATATGGGGAGACTTCATTTGTTATATGGCAAAAGATATACCATAAAGTCGAACACTGATGTGAAACGTAAAGTAAAGCATTTGCTCTTCGAGCAAAAATTATGACACAGTGGAATGCAGGACCCTAAGAAAGTCGATATAAGCTCTCTGTACGTTCGTCATAAAGCGGAGACTATGAGTTTAAGGAATAGTTACGGAATACCAAAATATGACGCTTGTAGAGTCATATTAATAGCTCAGATGGTAATAATAGCTAGAGAATTTCGCGTTTACACAGTTAGACACCATGTTATTGTGGAAGATCGGATGAAAGACACCCTGTTACTGTGCAAGATCTAATGAAAATTTCAAAAGTCATTGGTAAGAAAGACTTGCAATTTCTATATTGTTGAAGAAAAACTTTGGACACCGCAATTTCAGCTAATAACAATGTTTCCAGTAGTTCAGGTTGTATGTGGTTTCCTTGAGTTTGAGCATTCTCCCAAAAATTAAAATAAAATTAGGTAGGTTCTGTCTATGAGGAATATTTTCGATAGATTGATAAAAAGTTAAAGCAAGTGCTTCAACCGTAATTGACTAGTCTCCTTTTAACTTCAGTTTTCAATGAAAGATTTATTGAACTTTGGATGGTAATCACATAAGATACTATGAAGTGCAAGTTCTATAAAAATAATTAACATTACAACATTCCATTTGAAAAATCGCACAAGAGCTTTTCCGACCCGATGAACGCTGCAAACTCACAGTTCCTTGGGGAACTCCGGAAAGCCCAAAAAGCGTGAGTCGACGCAGGCAAACGATGCGCTGTAACTCGCTGGGTACTCCGAAGAGTTTACGGACGATTTTCTAATGACTGCGATCGAGTATGAGCACATGATTTCTGATCTTCAGGATGGCTATGCGAACCCAAACCAACTAGTGAACACTCCCTCGGGAACCTCAAAGAATCCGCTGGTTGGGTGGCACACACCCGGGATCAATTAGTACCTAGAGCTTTGGTAGACCAGATACCAGGGGGTACAGTCCAAGACCCGTACGATCGCCATGGATATCCTGAATATCGGGCACCAGTTGAGTGGTCATTCTGCAGCAGGACAAGTACTGCCTTTTATACTTCGGCCTACTTTTTCTTATCTTTCTGTTATCCTATCAATTGCACACAAAAGCGTTTCTGTGGTTCCAAATTGATTGAAAAACATCTCATTGTGGTGGTTTCGGTTCCAAGAATATCGATTCTCGGCTAACGGATCTTAAAGTACATAAAATATCGGTTCTGGTTCCGTTCTGATTTTTTTTGTCTAAAGCAATAGAAGTCTGTCATACGCAAAAGGTAATTCTAAAAACATTCAGAACAAATAACCGTTTTCTTTAGCAAACAACCATTTTTTATGAAAAAATCCAATTTATGCAAATAACCATTCCCAAAACCAAATGCGCCCATCGTTTAGCTGCAGATTACAAGATATTAGGAAATAAAATTAAAACAAAATAGTTGTCATAACGTATGGAAATCCATTGTTTTTGGAAAATATGCAGTTTTTTGCAAAATTGTAAAAGTTTTCATTGAGTTATTAGGAGAAAAAAAAAAACAGAAAAGCTGCTGGTTTTTGACAAAGCTGAAATCTTATTTGCTTTACCTGAACCAATATTTTCATAAGTAGTTGATATTTTTATGGATCATAATTCAGTGCCAAATCAACAGTTGTCAATTGAACATGCAATACACCTAAATAAACACAAATACGAAATATAAATAAATATATACTTACATACATAAAAAAAATGCAAATGCAGTGTAAACTCTAAAAGTGTGTCAATAGCCTTTTTGAATATACATCAAGAAACAGCAACAACCAAAGACAGAGATAGCGGGAAAGAGTGCATGACTTTAAGATCGTAACTTCAAGAGCCTAAAACATTCCTGCCAAGGCCGAAAGAGGATTAACTGCAAGATGTTGCCAATCTGCGTGCAAAATTGCCACACCAAAAAAAAGAAAAATTAATTTTTACGAAATTTACAATTTACACCGGTTCTCCACGCCAAGCTTCTCCCCAAGACCAAAAAAAAAAAAACAAAATTCAGTGTCACGCATCGTTTAAGCCAAAAACCGAAACAGCGGCCACAAAAAACAACAACAACAACAACCACAATATCATGCGCCTTCTGACCTTGAGCGGTGGCATTAAATTGCAACAGTTTTTTGTAGTTTTTTTTTTTTTTTGGAACTGACTGCCAAAAACACTTAAGAAAAGGCAGCAGCTACAGCCAGCAGTTGTTGCTGTTTGCTGCTGATTGGCAATTTCGGTGCAAAAGTCGCAGCGTAAATTAAGAGCAACAAACACTACAACAACAACGGCAGCTTAAAGTGTTGCAAGAATTGTAAGCCAACAACAACAAACAATGTAAATAAGGTAAGTAATTACTACAAAAACAACAAAAACAATAGCAAACATTACAACAACAAATTAACTCAACTCAATTTAGCCTAAAAACCACAAAAACTTCAGTAAAATTCCGCCAAGACTCTGCCACAGCAACAACAGCAACAACAACAGCAACAACAGCTGACTGCATGGTTTTTGTTGTTGTTGTTGCTTGTGGCACGCGTTAATGACATTCTGCTGCATTTTTAATGCAATTCTCTGGCAAATACCAACGGTTTTTGCCTTGACATAAACACTGAGCGTATACGCAATTTTTGTAGTCGTTTGTTTTTTTTGCCGATGTTGTAAAAATGCATGTTAAAGGCGTTTTATTGACTCTTTATGATTGATGTTTAACTGATTGAGGGCCAGCTACTTGAACGACCCCAAGGTCCAATTATGATAAAATGGTCAATCATAAAGTAAAGTATACCAAGGCTGCTGCTAGACAAGGTTGGCACAAGACTGCAGCAGCCTGATAGTGCGGTCGCCCACGCAATTTCCTAAAATAACCGGGAAATTGTTACAAAAGTCAGCGTGGAAAACTTGAAAACCAAGTAATGACAGCATTTTGGGCTGATTAAATAACGCATAACCATAACAGATAAAACTGCAGATAACAACAAACTACAAAATGACGTTGCAATCAAGACAAATGGCCGCAATAAGCGCATGAAATCAACAATATTGAGATATTCATATATCTACACATGCGCAGGGGCAGTTCGACGCCAAAAATCAGCGAGGCGTGCCCCAAAGCCAAAATAGCAAAGAAAGGTGCACACAAAGAGATAAAAACAACAACTTGAGAGTAACTTGCCAAATGGCATGCCAAAGTTGGCTTACACTGCAGTTTAAGAAAAGCTGCTAATGAATGTTGTATGCAACTCATATTCACTCACATCATCTCATAAAAAATTGACTTCTTCTATCATCTGCTTTCATCTCAAAGCCATATACATATATTAGCGTATTTAACTCCCATTTTTTCAGCAACATGTGTTTAAAAACCAGTTATCTTTGAAAATATACACTATATATATTTCATCTACCATTATCTTAAAGACATATATTTAAAACAGCATAATCTATCTATCTCTGATTAAATGAAGTAATTTTAAAATCGTAAAGATTTATCTTTGAAGCATAATCTTGCAAGATTGCCAAAGTAAAAGAGTTAAAATATTATTCATTTTTTCAAAGATATGAAAGACAAAAAGTTCAAAATTCAAGTACTGCCTGAATGCGTTTATAAACAAAGTGAGTTAGAGCCTAATATGCCTTTTATGAAAATGTAACTGTTAACCACTCTCTAATGAGGAGAGAAGAAAAGTCAGCTGACGATTCATTGGCACAATGCCGCCAACATTGCTGAGTTATTTGCTGAAAACTTAAAAAATCGTTCTGAATATATAAGCGTACATCTTATTGCAGTAACTTTGAGCTCAAATGAAATGCTATTAAAAGAGATAAGTTAAGTTTCATTAAAAAATCTTTCTCGTTTCTTTAGGTGTTACTTCAGAGAGAGAAAGAATACCTTATCACAAAGTAAACATACACTCTTGTAGGGTACAATGAAAAACTACTACTTCCATTTGAATTCGTAAATATTCGTTCGTTACATCGCTACTGATAATTGAGCTACCTCAGAGTGGAGCACAGAGGAGCGCCTACGCTCAGTCAATAGCCTGCGGGGGGTGGGCCATAACAACTGGCCATTTTGTGCAAATGCAATTACCTTGGCAGTAGCAACAACAACAACAACAACAGCAACAGCAACAACAGCAGTAAAAACGTAACACAAAACCAAGTCAGTAAGACACTTAAAACAACAGACACGAACAACAAACACTAACAATAACAGCCAGAAGAGTGAGAAAAATGTCTGTGAAAACGAAAGACTTAGGCAAAAAACTTGCTTGGCACGCGCTGGCCACACTGAACGTCAAAACAACAACACAAACAAATGCCACAAATACATGGAAAACTACAACTACAACAACAACAGCAAAGAAAAACGAAATGAAAAACAACAACAAGCAGCAAGCATAGACCAAGACGCGTCTGCAAGCTACCAAGAGAGTGCAGTGATAATGCAAACGAACAAAAGAGCGTAAGAGAGAGAGGGAGAGTGTGAGTGTGTGAGAGCATGTTTGAACTGAGCTTGGATTAGCAGGTTGCTTGGGGGCGTCAAACATGTTGTAAGTCGTCAAACATGTTGTAAGCCTCACGCAATGTGCGCCAGCTTAGGGAAGGCTGAACAGCTGATTGTTGCGCTCGAATACGCAGGGAGTAACTCAGGGACGGTTTTAGCCAAATGGCGCGCTGGGGACCCCTTTTATACATGAGAATTAGTTTTTAAGTTGATGAAAGGATTTTACGAACAATAACCGACTAAAGAGGTTAAAGATCACATCTTAACCAAATAGTTGGGCCTTTATAACCATTTAAATATAGATGAACTAGAAGTGCCTAAGAAATAAAATAGTTTAAGAAAATTTTATGCAGACAGTCGGGACAGTGCCTGACACTGGAACATAACTTTACCTTTTTTGCACCATAAACACTAAATCCAGCATACGGTAAAATAGGAACGAAAGTATTTACTGTTAAGTCTCTCTTAACAAGTTCGCGAAAGTACGCAATTTCCTATTGAGAAGTTTAAAAAAATTACTTATTTGCCATAACTTCAGAATTCTTTGGCCAATGTTAAATTTTGAAGCATAGCTATAAATCATACGATATGGAACTCTTTTTATGAAAGCTATAGTGTTTCTTAAAACTAATATGAAAAACTTAAAAAGGAACGTAATTATAGGGATCTTTTTCACATAAGGGAAGGGGTATGCCCCTCTATGCAAAACGTCATCCTTCGTCGTTTGGAGTACGCAAAAAATTTAAAAAACAAAAAAATGAAAACTTAAGATTCGCACGTGGGCTTCCTTCAACAGCTTCTTCAGAAAATTCAGATTAAAACATGAAAAAAGTTAAAAAGGGGAAAGAAAGAAAGAAATTTTGACGTTCTAGGGTTAAAGGGTTTTAAGTATCGGTGCAATTGATCTTAGACAAGTTGGTTTAACAACTTAAGCTCTATATTGCACTTTAGTCTCCAAAGTGAAAATTTAGTTTTTTAATTTTTGATGTTTGGCGCACCCGAATAGCGGCCCCGCGCATACCAGCAACTAAGCCTACCTAGCTTCCTCAAAGCACTCAAGCCAAACAGCTGCACTTGCGATACACTTACGTTCCACAAGTTCGCTTCAAACTTGGCTTAGCTGCGGACGACACCAAGTTTGGCTCATAGAGCAGCGTGTTTGACGCGATGGAGTCAGTTGAGTAACGCAGCTCAAACGAAACGGTTGTATTCAAGCTATTCAATGCCTATAACTTTGCCCTGGTGGCCAACGCGTTGCTGTGCGTAGCTCAGGAAGAAAAACAAAAACAAAAGTAAAAGCTGTAACAAAAAGTCTTTTCAACAGAAATTAATAAAGTTTGGCAATTTAATAAAATCAAAGAAATTGTTTTTGAGAAAAAAGTGTTTGAAAAAAGCTTAAAGAAAAGAGTGCATTTGCCCATAAATATACGTACACATCCAAATAAAAAGAAAAGAGCAGCAACGTAACCGTTACGCTTAAGTGCAAGTAACTGTTGCATTGCCACACTTGTTGCCAATTTGGCGTTTTTTCATTGTGTGTGTGTGTGTTTTTGTGAGTGTGTTTGTGTGAAATGTTGCAGACCGCGCACAGCTGTCGTCGCTTGTGCCTTGGCCTTTGGCCAACTGCGCTGCTGTTGCACTGCCTGGTGGCGCTGCAAGTTTTTGGCAGCGTCAGCGCCTTTACCATACTCTCGCCCTTCAGCTACACCTCGCTGAGCTTCAAGAATCTGCTGAACAGCGTGCTACTCTCCAGCAATGCAAATTTGGCGGGCGGCGGACGTAATCTCAAGTCGGATGTGCTGGAAGATGCCTCACTGATAACGGTAAGTGTGCATGTGTGTGGCAATGGCTGAGGTTAATGACAGCGCTAGCTGCTTGGCCAAGAACTGGTGCGTAACGGCTGACCTGGCTGGGACTTGCGACTCAGTTGGTCACTCCGCTTTGGTTACTTGCCTAATCGACTTGGTTAAGCGGCGGCGGCGGCGACGGAGACGTTTATACTGAAGTTGTTAGCATTGACATTTGTCGTTGCTGCCAGACGTGTAACAACGACAACGTTGCCATATGCCGGCTTGCCGTCTCTATCGCTCTTGCGATAAAGCTAGCAAAAGTTGCTAGTAGATACTTTATCTTTTTCAAAAAATGCCTCTACATTTTCTATGTCAAACAAATTTACACTTTTCACTGCATGTCGCGCTTAGTTGGCGCTCAAAAGAAAGTTCCAAGTTGTTCTGCAGTTCGTTGACTTTGCTCCGTGATTTATTGGCCCAAGCGGCGTATCTGTGTGCGTGTGTGTATCTGTGTTTTTGCAATATAAGAAAACAACTCTATTTGCTCGCCTTTCGGTTAATAAGCTCTTGGCACGTGAACTAGAATTTATGGCTTAGGGCTAGCTGACTTGCAACATGCAACAACAAGAGCTAGTGGCAACTTTATGCACAGCTGCGTTGCCAGGAACTGCAATTGCTTTTTATGCCACATCTATAAACCTTTTATAGCAGTTAATTGGCTGATCAGAGTTATAGTTACTGACAAATTACATGCAACTCCAAAGGGAGCTAGGTGAAGCGCATAAATAATTTGGGTTTTTTTTAGTGAAGAGCATTACTAATTTCATGTTTTTAATAGAGATACAAATTTGTAGCTTTAATAGTGCCATAAATCTTTGAGCAGTGAAGAATTAAGTTTCTAGCACAATTAGTACATACATATATATAAAAAAAAATAGTTTAAAAAAATTTTATATTTTATTACATTATATTTAAAACAAAATTTGCTGACTTTTTTGTACATTAAAATAAAGTGAGATTGCCAATTTTTGTTGTCTAAAAACGCAAGTTATCACTTAATTTGCTATACACTATAAAATTTTCGGAATTACTATTTTTTGGGTTATTACAATTATATGCAATAAAACTATTTGAATTTGCAAAAAAAAATATATGTATTGCTGCCAAAAGTAATCAAAACCGATTGATTTGCTTTAATGCAGCAAACATTAAAACTACTAAAAAGGCTAACATTGTTCCAAGTGATTTAAGTATGCAAATTACTATTAAAACGTTATCTTGCTTGATTGATTCTTTATACGAGTCACAAAAATAAATCGCAAGCAAATGCGCTTATTTTTGAACTATTTATTCGATCAACTTTAAATTTCGAAACTCGAAAATGCTGTCCATGCATGTGAAGCATCTTATGTCAAAAATAATGCTTACCCTCTAGATTAACTCGTACACCACCTACATGCCGTGATGGTAACATATCAGTGGCTCTAGCATATACGCAAATTGGTTGGCGCCACATTATGCGAAGTAACGATCCAGCTGATAATCGGATTTCTTTGAAAGTCTTGAGAAATAAGTGACCGTGACAAAACTGGTACTCATTTTTTATACACGGGGGTCATATTTTCGATAAAGTCTGTTACAACTATATGATATCGTGAACCGATTTTGATGAAACTTGTCAACAATTACTTTTGGAATATGAACCACTGTATTTGAGAAAATAAAACCTTTTGTTTAGCTAGAAATTCTTTCGCTACCCAGCAATATCATTGCTTAATGTCTGTCATTATTTTTCAATTTCCAAATGAATCCGAGATCCAATAAAATCAGCAAATCTTATATTACTCGGGAGCATATTCATTTTACCGCTACGCTTCCTCTTCCACTAGGTATGAAAAAGCACGGAGAAGCTCTTTCCTTCAACGACATTCTACATAGTTGTACCAACTTTGGAGCGATTCCAATGCATTTCTTTATTGTTACATCTTTTTTTATTGGCTACCGTCGATATTCTGATTGATTACTATGCGTAAGCGCAATTGGAATAAGGAACTGGGATGATTTGGATGTATACATTTATCTCTTGTTTTTCATATTCCCATTTTGCATTTCAAGTCGAAAAAGAAAAAATTTTTATAGAAACTAGCTATACCTTCTGCTCATTCCGCTCGCTCACCCCATAAAAAAAAACCGTGTCGCAAAACATTTTTATATAATAGAGAGAACTGATCAATGCCGTCTTTACTAGCAACAAACTTTTCTAAGAACACGTAAGAGGCAAATATTCTAATGCGCAATACAAAAAAGGATAGAAGTTCAGGTTCAGTTCACCTTGAAATCTATGTTTCCTAACTTAAAATACTTGCTACAAATAAGTCTAAGATATTTAGAGGTTTGGCTCTTTTCAATTCAATATCTCAAATAGAAATACAATTTTTGAGGATATGTACTTCCAATTTTTTAGTTAAATCCTCATGTAATCGAGAGCTCCAATTTATATTCTTAAACGAAATGGAAAAAGATAGAATTTCAGCATAATTTTAGATTTTCAGTGAATAATTATGCCACAAACTTAATCTTTAGGTTATTATTTTTAAATTTGTTACCCAAACTGTGTAATGCGGTTTGCATTTCATTTCCTGTGTTTCGATTACACATTTTAATTTTTGAGCAGCAAATCCAAAATCATTTGAAAATATATCAAAAATTTTTCAAAACTCAAGTTGCTCTAAGAGAATTATTGACCCAAAATTGAGTTCGCTTAACCTTGAATATTCAAATTTTTGACACAATTCACGCTCTGGCAATTAGAGCAATGACAATTGATAAAGTTTTAAAGTTTTACAATATGTTTACACTACCAACTCACGTTCGGTTACAAAATGACTAATTTTGCCCATTAAATGACATTTACATTTTGAGAAAATTACACTCAAAAATTATGGCTAACCGAAAAATCACACCATTATGTGCCTTACAGCTGAGTCAAGGCTAAGCAATCAAAGAAAATAAGTAATTTGTAAGTAAATAGTTGAAAGACAAAAAAAATAGCTGCCACATTTGAAGGTGGTGTTAACGTCAAAACTAAAATAATAACGACAAACTGTAAAACGTCAAAAATATGAAAAAAAACCGCTATGGCAAATAAATCATGGGCGAAAATTAAAAAAAAAAACAATAGCAAAAAAACTATAAGGGCTGAAGGCTAATCTGGAGGCAACAACGTTTAAGTACACTTCACGCACTAAAATGTGAATATCAGTTAAACAGTACTTTAATTTTCAAAGTTAAATATACATATTATATTAAAAATAGGGGGCTCCGCCACAGCCTTATTTTTAAGCAACAATGATTACTACTTGTTCACCAACAAATTCATGTTGCCAAACAAACGACGACTAAAGACGGATTTGGATCGACTTTAAAATTTTAACTCCTTAAGTCAAAGAAACAGTAATAGGGATAAAATCGAGTCAAGATATTGAAATATATTGAGGGACCCTAGAGTGATCGTTTCTGTATGTTCTTTAAGAGCTTATCGTTGAACTTCTATAACACTCCAAGAGTTTATAAAAAAAAATATATATATATAACATGGTCTAAGAACAATTTTTGGTTGGAATTATATTAAGACCATGTTAGGTACAACGTATGAAGCCAAAAACCGAATCAAAAACCAGACGATCGTTTATATCCATACCTGAAACCGTAACCGATTTACCATTCGTTTCGACGTTTTCCAATTTCTTCTAATAGTTGGAATACTTCTCGAAAGAGCTTGAAAGATTTTGAATGCAAATTAAGAAACTTTCTATTGAATACCTATTGTATATACCTTATGGTCTCTAGCAAGCTTCTATAATTCGCCAAAACCTTACTCATATACTCATCTACAGACATATACACAATTTTCTTTCAAATGTTTAATTTTATTCCATTCCATTGTTATGTGTATTTAATTCCAACTGTTACACCAAAGGCTTCCACAGTCAAATATACCATTTTCTGTCAAATGTTTCATTTCATTCCGTTCCATTGTTATGCGTATTCAAATCCAACTGACTAACTGTGTACCTATAAAAAAAAATTGAAGCTCTCTCTATTGTGCGGGTTGAAGAACTTATTCGGATGTGAAAACCGAACCGATTGGCAAAAGTTAAGGTGGTTCGAAGAGAGGATTTAAAAAACCGCTTTTATAGCAGAGGAAGAAAAAGAAGAAGAAGGGTATGGGAAAGGGAAAAAGATTGATTCCCATTCAAACGGTTACGGGATGAAGTTCAAAAGGAATACGATTCACGGGTGTTGGCGAAAGCAGCCCCTTAGTTTATTTATATACTTTGCCGCATGAATTCTATGATTTCGTAATGAATTACATATTACGAAAAATAAATGCAATTAGCCGGATACAATACTAGTTACAAGACTTAGACGGTAAAATATAGCTCCCTAATAATTTTTATACTTTTTCACATGAATTCTATGATTTCGTAAGCGATATCAATATAAAGCTCGGAAGACAAAGAAAATTTTGCAAATGTTGAGTTCTCTACATCCGAAGTTATAGAAATAACAGATTTTGACGTTTTTAAGAGTGAACTAAAATACAAAACTTGGCTTGCTTTGAGATACTTTGGACGTATGCTTTCGTAAGAGCCGTTGTTTGAAAAAGTCTATAAGACATAGAATGCCGACTGCTTCGAGTTCTTTGCTTTAAATTTTTTTTGAGAAATATGTTTATTTGGAATCTTACCCTTTAAATTAAACTTTCTGATTTTCAGCGAAAAATTTCGAAAAAGACGCCTATACAAAGGCAAAAATAACTTGAAAAAAACGACCGAAATTTTCCGATTTCTATACATAAAGTTAAAAGACTAGAAACAATGATTTAAGGGTATTATACTGAATACTATTAAGCGTTGCAAACTTCTTAACATAACTTATGCTAATGCTAATAAGCCTCTCCGCGTAAAGAGTATTGTATGTGAGTACTCGCATGTAAATATCATACTTAACACGATCAACTTGATATTACCAAATAGAAGTTGTGACCGCATCAGGTGTAAAAATTCAACAAGTGAAACGCTGCCAAAGAGTTGTCAGCTGAGTTAGAGGGTTGGCAGTGGGTTGTTCGCGGGTTTGTCTGGCGTTTTTATAAGTAAAGTACACATAAGGTTCACGTAATGTAATTTATGCGCTTTGCGTGAGTGTTGAGACTTGGCCGGCCAATTTGACTGTTATGCAGGCGAAAATAAATACATTGTCAACGCACTTTAAGCGATTTGTCAAGCACCGAAAATAAATTATATTTATAAGCAATTTATAGGGTGATATGGTATACCCTCCATATGGTATATAATGTGAATCTTATGCAAAGTCATGGACTGGCTTTCAAATGCGGAGACATACAAAAAACAATTTCAGCAATTTCTGCACGTTGCCAATTACGTAAACTCAGGCCAAAAGGGAGCGTTAGTGTTAGAGAGCGAGAGAGAGAGCTGGACGAATTGTCAACTGCAAACAATAATCAAGTTGCAATTAGGTTGGCTGGCCAACAACCTGTCGTCCACTTGGGCCTCTGCCATGACTGACTGACTTTGAAATATGGGTTAGCAGCAAGTTGGCCATCCCACAGTCAACGGGCCAACTTAACTTGGCCAACAACAAGCCCGCTTAGCAATTGTTGTCTCATGTCGTTTAATGTGGGCTTCACACACAACAATAAGGAAATGGCTTTTCGATTGTCTTTTTTCACTTTTTTGGCAAATGCAAAAAAAAAAACAAAGGAAAACCGAAAAGGTTGCCTTAATTTACATTTCCAAGATTTCCGCATTGCTTTTTTTTTTGCTTTCAGATTACGTGGGCGTTGCAAAGAGCGGAGAGTCAAAACACTTAACACATTTCAGACTTCAATTACGCTGAGATAAAAGCAGAATAGAGAGTAAATTTGCAAGTGTCGCGTTTTAAATACTCTTAAAAGCCAGCTGATTCCAATAGAATAGACTCCATTTCCACTCACTCTCATTTTTGTTGGTACTATTCATTCCAAACTTTTCTGAAAGTTCTCTTTTGAAACACGTTTCAAATACACATTTGTAACATTTGTTAACCTGTTTCATTTGAGGTTTAAACTACTCGATCTGCTAATTCCTCTATAAAATGGCAAGTTTTACAATTTCTTGTACACTTTACACTGCGCATATTGTTTACCATTCCATTTCAATTTGTTGTTGAATTAAGCTTAAGAGATTCAACTTTCCAGTGCCTCGTCAACTTGGCTCGCATGTTCCAATCCATTTTATTTCAATTTGCTTATGGGCTTTGCTTTAATTCCGGAAACTTCGTTTTTTCGTTCCCAAACCAAGGGTCGGCAGCGCCAGCAGAGACGTTAGCAGAATTTCAGACATGGCGATGGTATTTGTATGCCAAATGCTGTGATGCGTTTTCACCGTTTTTAAATCCACATTATTTGCTCTCAAGCATGATTTTCAATGAATTTGTTCAGACTTAAGTCCAAATGTCATAACTGTAAATAAAGATCAACTCTTCAATTTGGCTTGGAAATAGTAATATTTAAGAAAAATTTTATTTAATATCTGCTTACCTTTGTTCTTCTTAGGTCTTGAGATATCTTAGATTGGGTTCAAAATGAAACCTTTATGATCTGTCTTGAAATTGAACGAAGCAATCTTTAACACAACTATAAGGATATATAGAAGTTGTCGGAATGCATTCAGTAATACATATTTTTAGCTAAAAAATAAAAACTTTTTTATAACTAAGTATAATATGAAGTACCTTCTTTCCGTGCGAAAACACTGGTAGCAACGTTTTTCTCAGTCGCTGAAGGCAACTTCCTCGACGGAAGCAGCTCCTTCAATAATCTCTTCGTCGCTTCTTTGATGGCTTTCTCAGTTCTTTTTGAGCCTTAAGAACACGGAGATGTGCAGTGGGGCCACGTCGGTGCCTTACTGTAGTGTTGCCACACCGCGTTTCGCTAGGAACTCTGTGACAATGAAGGCATTGTATGACAGATGAAGAAGCCAAGTATGGTTTTCTTCGGCGAAAGATCATTTCATATTGAATAATGAGTTTAGCTAATTAGAATTTTTTCTAAAATGTATAAATTCGTCCCATATAGTAATCCTAATACATACAAAGTGTATAAATATTCAATGAGTGTAATACATGAAATATATGTGTTTATTTCGTCTCAAGGTATAACTAAGAAGTTACTTCTTCTACTAAACTACTCTTTATTAAACAAATATGTACTTCAAAACTGTGTATCAAGGCTTGAGTATTTTTATAACAGATGAGTTCAACATGCTAATCAAAAATGCATGCATATTATAAGGCCGCATCAAAGCAACTATTTCACAGCGTCACAAACTTCGTGATAACAAGTCCTCAAGGGTATAAAAATAAAATCCAGAGCACAATTTAAATGTTAACTATGAAGCATAGAAAGATCTAGTAAAGTTCAAATGTGATTAACCTTTAAGTTTGATGTCATTAAATCGATGCCACTAGATCAAGCAAAACCAAACAAACGAAAACAAATAAACCAAACTGGTTGGGGGTCTCTGGGGTCAACTCTCAGCTGAGATACTCAGCTACCGACATTCATAATGATGATTGCTTTGCTGCCCACTGTAAAGCCGAAAACAAGAAAGAGACTTGATGCGACAAGCGCAGACAAGCGCAAACGTGAACGAACGAAGTCAATATCAAGGTCAATTACAAAATAAGCGTTAAGAGTTGAGTCGATAACGATTTAGATAATGATAACTATGTACGATGATGAGATCAATGAAAACAAAAGTGATTTTATTCAGTAGCTTTCAATATGTTTAGGAGTTTTTTGTGTTTTGTTTCCTTGTGCCAAGACCTAAACGGTTTGACAATTCAAAAACGAAAAACGCAACGAAATCAAAAGTGTTATATGCAAATGTGCGGCTTATGAATACAAATACGTGTAATAGTTGTGGTTATAAGACATATAACACACAAAACAAACATGAAGCCAACAAAAAACGTTGACACTTAAAATTTGCATTAAAATTTCAAAAAAAATATGACAAGCGGCAAAATCAATATCCAAATAAAGCGAGTCCCCAAAGCAGAAATGTGCAGCATGTAGTCTCAAGACGCCGCTTACAATTAGCATGGACACAAACCCAATGACGACAACACCTCATAAACACACATAAGTAAACGCTAACCACAACAACAATTACAAATTTGTGGGTCATCTTGAAGATTATGCTAATAGTTGGATATGTGAGCCAAGCCTTATGCAGAAGCCCCTCCAGCCTCTCTCTCGCAATCAATCTTCGAGCCCACGAATGTGTGGTGTAGGTGCTAATGAAGTTTACGTGGTTTGCCAAGACCATAACAACAACCATCAAACAACTGTTCAGTTAGTGAAACAGTAAAATCCATAAAAAAATAAATAAAATGAAACGCAAACATGAAGCGCAAAAAATATGCATAAAAATGTGATTGTTCGATGAACCGAATATAAAATGCTCTTCGGCATTGTCTTTTGGGTACTCTACTTTTTATAAAAAGCACAAAGTACACTTTGCTCAATTTACGGTACTCATTAGAGCTGCAAAACTATTAACAGTTGCGTCATTCGATGTTTTCAATAGTTCAAGGAAAAATATTCAATGCTATCGATAGAACTATCGTTTTTTCCTTCCCTGACAAAGAACAGAAACGGAAACACAACATTGAATGAATTTCTGTTTCAATTTCTGTCTGTTTCTATTTTTTGTGGGTGTGCAACAAAGAAAAGAAACAGAATATACTATGGACATGAACATTCATGTCATGTACTGGGTAAAGTCTGGGTGTTGTTCTAAAAATGCATAAATTATTGTTAAATGTAAGCTTATAATGCGGCAATTCAGTTTTTCGAATATGATTTTAGAGATTTGCTTTTACTGAAGAAACGGAATGTTTGAATGCAGTGAAGTAACAACAAGAAGGAAGGCGTTAATGACAGTTTACGTTGAACACAAATAGAAACAAGTCAAAAGTACTTTTTTCTGTTTCAAATATACTCATTTCTGTTCCGATTTCTAATGAGTACAAAATATTTAAATTCTGTTTGTTTCGCATATGTACTGATTTGAGTTTGTGCGTGTGTTGCAAATCAGAAGAACTGACGCTACCGGCATCTGCCTTTTAACTATCCATTTTGATAAGAAAAACATCGATAATATCGATAAATAAAGATACATGAGACTGAATTTCGTTTTCTGTTTGATTTTCTGTAGGTTTCTGTTATCTTTGCAACAGAAACAGAATATTTGTAGTGTTGCAGTTTTTCTTCTTTGTCACAACTAACCTTAAGCGTGTTGAAAAATAGAAAAAGCTTTAAATTATCGATAGTGAAAGGAAAAACATCGAAAATTAGACACATATCAAAAAATCAATATCTCAACAGTACTTTCGATAGTTTCGCAGCTGTCATACTCATAAGCCTCCATTAAAACAGCTTAAGCGCGGAACTATAAATCGATACATATCTCTATTTTACGATATTCGTCCACAACGAGCTCATAAGTAAGGGTAACCAAAAACAGCCGATAGTCAAGTATTAAGACATTATTCATAAAGATCTCGACTTGCAGGCTTTTTAGGTCGAGTTGGTTCATAAACTGCAACGACATGACAACTCCAGGCATAAAGTTGCAACACTTTTGATTCCGTTGGGATATGGCGAACAAAACAGTTTTGCTAAGATTATCGATTGGTGACCGTTTCATGTCATAAAGATGAAATGTGGCTAGGTCGTTACGCTCCTCATTTGTTAAATTTCATCTCTTTACTGACGTACTAGAACTACAAAAATCCTGGTATGAGAATTCGCTAAAAGGCAGTCCATATATTACGTCATCACTGATGGAGATGTGGGGGTCATCTAGTTGATGTTGTTAAGAGTAATAATGGCGTCATAATTTTATTATACTAATGAAAATAATAAAGCCTATACTCGCGTCTTAAGATATTCAAGGTCGAAGGTCACGAAAATCGGTTTCTTCTGCACACAGGAGTTAAAAATCTTGCAATTCAGATGAAAAATAAAGAAAATAGCTTATCATGCTGCGGAGCTCCCTTATATAAATTTGGCTTATTCTTCGTAGGCGCCTATGGGGTGTTACTTATAGTTGTTGTCGGCCTGTCATGATTTAGGGCAACTGGGGGGGGGGGGGGGGGGGGGCCTACAATTCTACTTCACCCACACCTAGAGAATTGAGAAATCTTGTTACATAAAAGCAATATCGAGTTTTTTTAGACCGGCTCAAGGTCCAACCTTAAACTTTCAATAAAAACCTCTTTGTAAGAAGTAGTTTAGGTCGCTAATTCCTTATATTGCAAGAAATTACTTGTTAGCGGCCTGCTATTTGTATTTCCTGAGTGCCAACCAATTTTCGAGGTACTCCGTACCTAATACGAGTGGCTGATTGCAATAGACAGAGTCTTGAGCTGATATCGACTAACCTAGGTATGTCAACAAGTCCCAACGGACAGTGATCCTAGCAGTAACTTGGTAACTCCACAAGGCTACGAACGAATTTCTCATATAGAACGCTGAACCTGCTACCGAGTTGTATGCATACCTCAAATAGGTGATCGAATTTGCTTTATCTGTATGGGGTACCCTCACTTTTTATATGAATGTCAAGGATCAAGAACAGAGTTAGAAACCTTCTACGAGTACTTAAGATTTTATTGTTGTGAATTCGAAATAAGAACTTTGAACGAGTACAATAGTTCAAGTATAAAGTCAAACCTGAAAACCTTAAACGGAAATCAAGCGAAAAGCTTTAATGGTGATAGTCGCTGAAAGCTTGTAAAGCAGGCATTGGCAACGGCAACAAAGTCGTTGCTTAAAGCAACTGCTCAACACATTGACAACTTTTCTTCGCTGACACACATATACATACTAATCCAGCCACTTAAACTTTGCCGAGTTTCTGCTGCCGATCCCTGTTTTGGAATAATGAACGAGCAAATGCAAAGCATAAGCTTAGTACTCAAATCGACTAGTTTTTATTTAAAACCCCGATGCATAAAATAATTATGAATAAATTCATAAAAAATTAAAAACCAAAAAATAATCCATTTAGTTTGTAAAACAAACCAAAAACTCCATACTTCTACTCCTTCTATTCACACAAAATTTAATACCACAACTTATTATTTATTTTTTTAATGCCGTATAATCTCAAAGAGTTTTCCTACTATTGTTATAGGTATAAGCTCCGCAATTATTGATTTATTTACCTAACGAGCCGGTTTTATTTTTATAATCTTTTGTTTTTTTTTTATTTAAGCCTGTGTTATTAGTACTTTTGGCATTATTAAAAACTGTTTGTTTATCTTTTTCTGTACATGCTGCAAAAGCAAATATTTGAATGAAAATATGGTTGCAATATTTTACAACACTGCAAATTTCTGTTAGGCAAATAATTTTCAATTAAAATTTTATACAACTACAACATATAAATTACTTAATAAAATGTTCATAAAAACCCGACTTGCAGTTACAATATTTGAAAATGATTTTGTGTATTTTCACAACATGCCAGATTTCACAATTTCAGGGGACCAGCAAAAACTACAACAACATCCACTATGCGAGATGTTGTGATAAAGTGACGGGAGCCAAGCCCGAAATGTTGTTGTGCATCTTGGCCAGCATTGGTTTTGGCCACTTTTGGTTAAGCACATATTTGCTGTGCCATTTTGGTCTGGTCAAAGCTAAAAGTGTGCCAACTCTGGTCAATGACTGCACATTTTGCCCGACGTAAAAAACAAAAGTAATTGAGCAACATTTTGCATAAAGATAGTGAGGTTTTGAGACTTTTGGAAACGCCTCGAAGATGCGCATGAAAACGATACAAGAACTAGACAGTTTTTATGGAAAATTGTTCAAAAATATTATATAAGTCAACTATTCAGCAGCGTAAAAGCAAAAATGGTTAATACTCAAAACAAAGAATCTTTTAATAACGTCCACGTTGCTTGGGAAACATATAGTGGAAATTTGTTAGTGACCGCGGCTTATGTACCAGATTGCATATAAATCATTTTTAACTACCTGACCTCAAGAAAGGTTACCCTACCTTGTGTGCAAACTACCGTGGTATCAGCCTTCATTCTATTGCTTATAAGGTACTATCGAGCGTATTGTGTGAAAGACTAAAGCCGTTTTCGAAAGAACTGATTGGACCTTATAAGTATGGTTTTAGATCTGGCAAGTCTACCATTAACCAGATATTCATACTACTCCGAATGCTGGAAAAGACCCATGAAAAACGAATCAAATCGCGTATATGCCGCATTGTCTGGAATCCCTTCAAAGTTGGTACAACTATGCAAAATGACGTCGACCAAAACACGCAGCTCCGTCAAGGTAGGAAAAAGCTTCTCTGAGCCTTTTGATACCAAGCAAAGCTTCAGACGACTTCAGGTGATGCCCTCTCATGCGACCTCTTCAACTTTTTTATGGAGAATGTGTTGCAAATGGCCGAAGTACGCCGACAATCCAATACGACAATCGCTTAAGTTTATACCCGATCATATCTTGAGAATTGAAGGACTTAAAGAGATATCAAAATTCGTGATATACACTTCACAAAACAGTTCAACATTGATTTCCATTTTAGATTTTTAAGAGTAGCTTAAGCTTTTGACCGACTGATCTTAGAGATTTGGGAAGAAACTCATCTAGAGTTCTTTGTTGTGTGGTAGCTTGGTAGCGGCACACGCGGTCTACTTATGCCGAGTCTTCCTTCAAAATAAATCCCGTTCTTTCACTTGTTGTACGGTTTTTGGTACGGAAATTTGTAGGGAAATCGGTTAAAATGTTTAATTTAAATAATTTCAGTTTTTTTCGTTCATTTCGTATATTACATTCATTTCAATTATTCTATGTACGTACGATCAATGCATACTCAGGCGGCCTTGACCGCGCTTACTCAATGCACCGCACACACTGATCGAACGCGGCCAAGCGCTGCATTGCAGTGGCTGCTGCTGGTGACTGCAGCAACTCTCTAAGCGAATTTAAGGCGCGTGTGAGGGACACTTAGCTAGAACAGCTAGTGAAATATCACTTACAAAACAGCCTATCAGCAAATTTTGGAGAGCTGGCGCGACCTACTTAGCTAGTTCGCCTCGCAAAAAGACGCCTAAATAAAACCTTTTCTGGTCATTTTTAGGCCTTAGGTTTCCTCCTCCTTGAGAGAGAGAGAGAGAGAGAGATAATACGCGTGAATACACCTAAAGAGGAACCGTCCGCCCGTGTTTAACTTTTTGATTTTTGTGCGCATATATGTACATCACAAGATTAAAAGTTTTATGATTTTGTGATGTCACACGTCTTTCTTTTCTACATTCGAATGAGGGACTTTCTACTTGCCAGCTCCGTATCAAGAAATTTTTTGATTACAGAGTCAATCAATAGTGATAAAATGAAACAAACCAGTACAGAACTAGACAAAGCTTCTCAGAAACAAAAACCGTCACTGGAGAACCGGAAGGGATGCAATGCTGGTATGACGTACATACCGGATTCTGGTTGGTTGGTGTCCAGGCAGCTAGGCAGTGGGGTCATTTCAATTTTTTTTTTTCTCTGTAGGGTTATTATATACAGTTACATTGCACATATCATCTCAGATATGCTTGATCCCCTCCTTTGACAAAGTGTCCCTTTATGGCCTAAGTGCCTCATCAAATCCTTAAATAGAGAATGAACATAGTATTTGCAGAGAATCTAAGAATTCTTAAATATATAAGATAGTTTTCAAACTTCGTACTTTACAAACAAATGAAATCGTTTCTAGAGCTTATTTTATTTTTGTTGTTTCACTTTTTAGAGACAATGCTGGGGTTTAGTAAAGCTTGCACAAGCTTGTAAGATCTACTCTACTCCATATAAAACTCTCGGTCATATGTACTATATATACTTGTTTGTGTTTGCACATTTTTAAACTACTTTTCACTCTATTTACTAGGAAGCTTCTACTGAATTCATAAATCTTCAGGAAGAAAACTGTATGTTGTATACACTTCTACAGGGTCTGTCCCATAAGTATGTTTAAAGATGTTGCGCCGCGATGCATAGGAGGGCGCTTAGGCAACGCTCGATGCCACGTCATGTGCTATTTACCTTTTTGTCTTTTGGCCTACATTCCATAATTGAAAACCTTTGTTATCACATTAAAAAATCCGATCAGTGCTCCGGGAGGTCACGCGATATCGTTGCACGAGCAGCTCCCTTTTCATCGTAAGACACCATGGTTGGTATCATTGCGCAGATCTTCTTTCATTAGCGATATTACTGGTCTTACATCTGACAGCACTATAACGCTCAGACGTCGCTAAGATCCGTCACCTGCTTCACATTTTGGTCTACTTGAAATTCTGATTCTTCAAATTGTGACTTCTTCTGATGATGGGGGATTCCAAAAACGTCACGTCACAATCGATATGTTAATGAACTCCTAGAAAATCTTTATATTTCATGCAAAGATTACTTTTCATTCGACAAAGTGGAAGGGACGGGTTCATAATCTTTAAAATGCTGGTGACGTCATTTATGATTTCATTTAGGGCTGTTCCCTAAACTCTTATGCCACCATAGACACTGCAATCGGTTGGCCTTATTACCTTACCTTTGTTTCTTATACTATGGTTCGAGCTAGCAGCCATTCGCCCTGAATGTAAAGAAGAAGCAGGAAGTAAAGTTTGTTCATGTTTGTGCACTCGCTGTGGCTATGTTGTTGTTGTTTTTAATGTGGTGGGACGTTATGTGACTCTTGAATGTGTGTTTTCATTTAAAGTGGTTAAGGTTAAGGTTTACTATACATTTTGGAATTAAGGTTAGAAACATAGGGGAACGCTACCCTGTATTTATATTCAACCCGCAGAAAGTAAAGAGATTATGACGAAATGAATTCTGCGTGCTAAGGGAAAATGCAGTTTTTTTCTCTAAGAGCAAAATGGAAAGTGTAGCACATGTGTGGTTTTACTTTCGATCTCCGGATGTATATCACACTGCCTGCCATTCTGCCAATTTTTCTGTCTACGAAATAAGTGCCTTACTTTTTGAATTGGCATTTGTGTCAAACTTCGTTGTTGAATTCGTTTTTTTTTTTGTAATATAGAATATGGTAGTTACCCAAAAGTGTATGTAAAATTCGGCAGACCGTTGTAAACTTCCGCCATTTTGTATGTTTTATTACTATTATTATTACTAGTATATATAGATCATTGGCAATACAGTTGGCAAAAGTGTTTCACTGGCTTAGTTTTCCGTTTTACTTCCCAGTCTTATCCAACCAGCCGGCAACTTAGCTGCAGTTGTTACTATTGTTGTAGTTATTGTTGGGTTTTCACTGGTGTTGTTTCGCTGCCAAGGTTAATTAAAATGCCAAACACTTGCCGCAGTTGCCGCAGTTACTGCAGTTGCCACATTTGGTCAGTTTTAGTGTATTTAATGTGAATTTGTGTAATCATTGTGTCTGCGTGTTAATAATTTTTGGCTAGTTTTATAACATTTCTTTATACGCCCCCGTACACCTCTCCATAAAACCCAAATTTCGTTTGCCCTTATATAATTATAAAGTTATTACTGCATACTTAACAAAAATCATCACGAAGTTTTGTAAGTAGCCTAAATAAAAGTTTTGACTGCTGATTAGCCACCCGGAAAATGTTTTTATTATTGAAAGTGTGTTTGTGGTCACACAGTGCGTATGTGTAATACGTGACTGGATTGTTTTAGTTGTCTGCTGCGCATAGTTTGGACTTTAATTGCGTCATGCAATTCTTTGACAGAACATTTCGCGCGTTTTTATAGTTGGCGTCTGGTTTCAAAAAGAAAAAATAAAACTATAAAATTGTTATTGATCATAATTTTTTTTAATGTTTCGCTGGTGTCAATAGAGTAATTCAGTGCGCCATCTGGCCAAAAGTGTAAAAAGTTTGATGGCAATTCATTTGGAATTAAGTTTTTACGGCAGCTGATAAAAACTGCAAATTAAAAAATACTAAACAATGTTCTTGTGGTTTTACGCAGTGACGGACAATTTCTTTTGTGGCAAAAAACTCTGCAAAAATTTATAGCTACATTAGCCTCATTTTAAGCCTTTTAACCGTTTAACCGATATAATTCGCAAAAGATCATTACGAGCTGCTTTATTTGTTAACTTTATTAAGGGGCCTTATATTCAAACATGAGATAAGTTAACGCCAAAACGACGCCTGACCTATTTTGTAGGCATTGACTGCACCTCAAACTTTGTTAATTGGGTCAACTAATCTAATTCTATCATGCGATTTGTTGGTGCAAAAACTATAAATCTGAACATTGTCAGATTCTAAAGTTTTTTGCTAGTTTTTATCGAAACGTTCCTTCAGTGCTGAAAAATAACGCCAAATGCTTACATGTAGCTCACAATCGTCTTTAGCTATTGTCTTTAGTGTATTGTATTGTATTGTATTGCACTTTTGCATCTTACCAACTATTAGCAATTATGAGATTTTTGCAGCAAAAATTACAGCTACCGAAATTTTCAGTCACCACACATATACATTAACTGCACCTTAAACTCATTAGTTAAATATATTAAGTTAGCCTAATGTTCAAACATGAGATTTATTGGCAGAGTAACGAAACCTAACGAAGTTTTCGTTCTATAACTATTCACTTACTGCACATCAAACTCATTGGCTAAATATATTCTTTTTCTTTTTAACCGTTATCGCATTATGGCCTGCTGTAAATACATTCTTTCATTGGGTTTCTGGTTTTACTTGGTGGGTCCCAAACCCTACGCACAGCCCTTTTAAAGCCTGGGGTAGCTCTACTGGTCTTAAAAGAACCCAGTGTCATTGCACACTGCACCTGAAACTTAATAACTGACTTTGTGAAGTGATCCTAATGTTCCATACGATTTGGATAAATTAAGCATTATCGCAACAATGACTTAAGCTTCACTAAATTCGCAAAGTGGACCTTACTTCAAATCATGATATATATTGTTCTCCCTACAATTGCTGCCCGTATTTCCTACCGCACTTTTTAACTGTATTTTGTGCCTTCTCTTTGCAGCCCAAATTAATACGCAAATATGGCTATCCATCGGAAACGCATACGGTGGTTACCAAAGATGGTTATATACTGGAAATGCATCGCATACCAAAGAAGGGTGCCCAGCCAGTGCTGCTCATGCATGGCATATTGGATACCTCAGCTACCTGGGTGCTCATGGGACCAAAGTCGGGTTTGGGTAAGTTCCTAGCCTAAAAAAACTATCAGCTATTTAGTTCTTACTCTTTGCCCACAGGCTACATGCTCTCCGATCTGGGCTATGACGTCTGGATGGGCAACTCGCGTGGCAATCGTTACTCCAAGAATCACACCAGCCTGAACAGCGACTATCAGGAGTTTTGGGATTTTACGTTTCACGAAATGGGCAAATACGATTTGCCCGCCAATATTGACTACATATTGAGCAAAACCGGCTACGAGCAACTGCACTACATTGGTCATTCCCAGGGCACGGCCATATTTTGGGTACTCTGCTCGGAGCAACCTGCCTACTCACAGAAAATCACCTCAATGCATGCTCTGGCGCCCATTGCCTATATACACGACATGAAGAGTCCGCTGTTTCGCACATTGGTGCTGTTTTTGGATTTCCTAACTGTAAGTGTGGGTCTGAATGGTAGTTGTTGTAGTGGTAGTAGTTCCACTTGGTTCACTGGTACTCACTGCTTTGTTGTTTTTGCAGGCTGCCACACGCATGCTGCGCATCACGGAATTCATGCCCAACACCAAATTCCTAGTGGACCACAGTCAGGTTGTATGCCACGACAATGCCATGACGCAGGATGTCTGCTCGAATATACTGTTTTTGGTAGCCGGCTACAATTCGGAGCAACTCAATAAGGTTTGTGGATAGTTGGCAGCCTGTACGAGCTGGACAACTGTAGAGGCCGTGTGCAGGGGGAGCACTTTTGGTTTGGGCTGCATTTTTGCGTGATTTTGAACCAAGGCTTTCATCGATTTTGCATTTGGCATGTTCGTAACTCTTGGTGGTTTTGGTTGCTCCTTTTTCGCTCATGTTTTTGAGGATTGTCTTTATTAAGTCGTTTTAATGAAGTTCATGCAACGATTAAGCAAAGCATTTAAGTGGCATTTAGAGGACTGGAGAGTTTAGTTACAGTGGATTTTTATTACTAAAATGTACCATCGCTATATGTCAAAATTGTGGTTTGATTGAAAATGATAGCTAAACATTCATGGTATATTAGAAATATTTTTTCATTTCAGCACAAAATATAAACAAGAGTTCAAATTACCAGAAAAACGCCGGAATTTTCATTATTTTCATATAAAATATACCGCATTCATCTGACTATTTGTCCGCCACAATGCGTCAGAGCTATGGTTTGACATGTAAATGAAGATAAATGTTCAAAAAATACTTCATATAGTATAACATTTCCATTATTTGAATGCCCATTTGAATCATTTGAATTCCCAAGCATTTGAATGCTCGAATACTATTAGAACAAATACCAGATTTATTGATATTTTTTCATCCAATATACCGGCTTTGTCTGATGTGTCAAAGTGTAGTGTTGATGCACAAGTGTAGGTAAATATTTAAAAAATACTAGAAAAATACCAAAAATCATATATGCAACATAATGTCGCCATCTCTTTTCACTCAAAGTTGTTGCTTGATGATCGGGTTTACAAATCAATTACAAGCAAATGACTATCCCAAGGAAATAAGGCGATATCTACTTATTTTTTCATTTCTTTCAAAGATATCTTGTGATACTTTCTTCCTTAGTGTAGTCTAAGCCTCTAAACTTTCTGTGTAACAATTTGTGCGCAGCTATAACCAAATAGGATTTCTGATAAGAAAATTACGTTACATTACATTATTAAATGTTGGAAAAATAATAAATAAAAAAACAACTTTCTTCATTCTAACAAAGTTTAAGAGTTGGCAGAAATCACTTACAAGCGAATTTGAAGAAAAGAGCGAATTGATTGTATGCCTAGTATGCCTTGAAACGCATTTCAGCGCTAAAGCATGACGTCAATTTGCCTGAAATATTTTTGGGAGCAGCGAGAATTAGTCAAGAAAGGTTCTGCTCCACACAATTTTCAAATGAAACTTTAGGCTAAAACCATATAGAGAATTTTTTCACACCAATAATAATAAGTTGATTTTTTAGGTAGGGTTCAATAGTCGGTGACGGTTCTCATTTCCGCAACCGAGTTCATATTATTGGTTTGGCAACACGTTATGCTCGACACCTCAAAGCGACTTAAGCCATGCTTTGTGCCATTGATCGGCAACGAAGTATATCTTGCAACAAGTGTGTCCTTTGGTATTTTGAGGGTTTTGAGAGACTTTCGACATTAGCTTTCATAATGAGGGGCGGTTTTGAAACATTTTTCTTTGTGGACCGACTCACTCTAGTGTACATTCTACCAAAATTTTGGAATTTTTTAAAATGATCACTTAATGTAGGTAAAACAAAGTACAAAAATTATCCCAAGTTATCAGAGAAATCTGATAAATCTAAAAAAATGTATTTTTTGGACCAGTTAGATGTTAGGCATTGACCAATATTTTGGGGGCTTGCCGTCATGAAAATCGTATGGTGTTAGCTCACAGCTGAACGTTTCACATTTGTCGACTCTCGGGACAGCTTGCGTTTTTTGGTATTACTTCGGTATTTTTTCAATATTTACGATTTACACTAAAATAAATAGCCTGCCATTCTATTAAAATTGCCTTTGTGAACGCTTTCAAGCGAGTCATCAACACTTTGCAACATGTTTGTCAATTAACACGGTACCCGAAATTCCGACCGCAGTCAAGTCAGCTCAGCGCCCGCATATTTTCAGTTATTGAACCACAAAATGCAGCGAACGAACTTTAAAAATTGCAACAATAACAATACAAACAACGAAAAGTACCATGCAGCGGGTGGCTTAATGTTGTCTAAATGAAAATGTCATTGATGTCAGCGCGGCGAACCAGATACCCTCTTGTTGTTGTCGTTGGTGGCGCCACCGAAAATTGGCATAATTAACTTACACAAACACCCAGCTTGCAACGAGCTAGTCAAAAGGCCAACAACAGAAGCAGCAACAAAACATGCAAATTAGGCGCGTGGCGGCCATTTTACAAAAGCAGCAACAACAGCTAGAACAAGAGCAGCAGCTGTGCAACACTGTGTGGGGGTTAGGCGGAGTGGGTTGCGGCCACATGTGTAGTTGGATGTTACACCTAAGTGCCACTTGTTTAGCTGACTGACACACATTGCGTATACGTAACGCGACAATGCATGCATATTTCGTTGTTTGCAATTTGTTGGGCTGACATTTAAGCAAATGCTACTAATTTCTCTGCACACATTCAATTCACAGACCATGTTGCCCGTCATGCTGAGTCATACACCCTCGGGCGCCTCTATCAAGCAACTGGAGCACTTTGGTCAACTCATGAAATCCGGACATTTTCGCAAATTCGATCGCGGCTATTTGCGTAATCAGCTGGAATATAATCGCATGACGCCGCCGGACTATGATTTGTCGCGGGTCAAAGTGCCCGTAGCGCTATACTATTCGGTGAATGATCTGCTGGTGTCCACCACGGGCGTGGATCGCTTGGCTCGCGAGCTGCCTAATGTTATAGACAAATATTTGGTGCCCATGGAGCGTTTCAATCATTTGGATTTCCTCTGGGCCATCGATGTCAAGCCGTTGGTCTACAATCGGCTAGTACGCAACATACGACGTGTGGAGAATCACAAGGCCAAGTTGACAGCAAATTTGGCCAGCTTTTTGGCCATGCAACTGCAGCGGCAACAGCTGCAACAGCAGCAGCAACAAGAACCGAAGCCTAATCAAATACAAATGCTCTTGCCGCTGCCAACGGCCTTGCCACACATAACAACAACGACAACAATGGCAACAACTGCAACAACAGCGGACACAGCAGCAACAGCAGCACCAACAACAACAACAGCAACACTGGAAATCACAACAACAACGACACAGCAGGCGTGATAGTTTGGGTTCCAAAATTAAGACAGTTTTCTTTTGAGAAAAGCAGCGTAATTAATTAATTTTTTATATGACTGTGATGACATTTTTTAACAATTTATAACTATGTTCAGCTTTCGCTTGAGTTTTTTATTCTAAATCTCTCAAAATTTGGCATCTTAACTCAGGCACTTGAAAAGAAGAAAAACAGCTGACATTAAATAACTTTCATTTCAAAGCTCTTAATTTTGCTCTACTTCAACGTGTTTAATTTATATGCAATTTCTTAGCTTCTTAACTTTTATAGATGTGTACAAATTTATATTTTAGTTTTAATGTTATGTATATTTTTAATAAAGCATAATTTAAGTTAAAAAAAAAAAAAATATTCTTAATAATTTCTTCGATTTCTGTCGAAGTTGACAGCAATTTTTGCAGAATTTCTTGTTTAGCTCAGAAAAAATCATTGAAATTTATATTTTTTATTAATAGGTTTTATTTGCAATGGGAATGGGTCTGGCAGCTCTGTTAAACGAGATCGATAGGCCAGCACGTGACGATAACTGATGACGATAATGATGGTAAAAGAGAAAGAAGAAGATAATGCATAGAAATATTTATTATCCTTTGCTTGCTCGAAACCTCATTCAAAAAGTTAATAAAATTTTCCAGAAAACCTTTGAAAATGAAACACTGTCGTAAAAACTGCCATGGGGACTTATGTCGTGCTTTTTGAGAGTTTCCCTTATGTTGCTCTAATACTTATGGCAGTCATCAGGGCTGTCCAAATTAAACTTATTTTTGTCAAAGAAATAACTTTCGGCTCATAATCTATGAATTTGCAGCACATGACAAATGGGCGCTGAAGTAGCATTTGAGTAGCTTAATTACAGAGTTTGACTAATACTTGGTATACTATGCAGATAAATTCAAAATGACATGTCCTTTTGGCGGTGAATTTCCTCACATCGTTCATCATTATTATTCGATGTGCCGTTGGTGCCGTTCAGGTAGTCAGTGAAGCAACCATAAGATTATTAATTCCGCTTGGAACATGGTGTGCACTTGCATCAAATGGATACGGCAACTGTGCGGCTCGGAATATAAGTTCTTTATGAAACAACCCTAGGCGAAGACCGAAAATTGATTTGCGTCCAACAAGCTGATGTAAGTGATGAAGTCAAAGAACAGCGTCTGTTTTTGGGAGGTATTGTCCATACTATAAAGGGAACTGAAGAACAGAATCTGATGAAAGGTGGAAAATATCATCATCTGTAGAAACATATTATCTCTTTGCTTAAACTTTAAAAGTGAAATTGCGGCTTACAGTTGACAGTACTGGGCACAATCTTGCCGGAAATTGCAGGACTCGGAAACTGATGGACAATGATTGCCAACTATCAAATGCTTCCACTGATACTAGCTGAAGACACTTGCTGTAGACGCTAGCTAAAGAAGACTAATAGCAAGCGACTCCTAAGTTATCGATCAAGAAGCCTGACGGATCCTAGGCCAACTACTCTACGGAAAGAACTAAAGCATTTGCTGTGGATTTTAATTTACGTTTCTAATCAGCCGCGGATGTCTTGGGAAATTTTAAAGAGCTAAAAACGAGCAAGGCTAGCTCTTCGCTGGCAACGTTGATTGCAAGTGTACGGAAGTAATAGAAAAAATTCAAATAAAGCAGGCAAAAACTCTTTGGAGTCTATCTTGTGCACAACCTCTGCCGTTTGCTTGAACGCAGATATTGAAAAGAAAAACCTTAATAGGCTTAAGATTTCGGCTGTCCTAAAGGAACAGCTCACGCAGTATACGCCTGTGAAACAACGCAAACCCTCTAGTAAAGCGCCTTCCCAAGCGTTATGCTTTCTATTGAAAAACCAGTTTGGGCTTATTAATACTCTCATTGAATTTAATTTATTAACTCAAAAGACATACATACAAAAATGTCCCAAATTTTCCTTACAATAAGCTTTCCACACTATGCATGCCACAGCACTCAGCTTAAACCGCTTTCAAAGCCCTCCTAAAAGTATGCTACATAATAAATACCGCAGCAGCTCTACAAAACTTTTAAAGTGATAGCTTTGAGCGAGTTACACGCGTTTTAAACCGCGCGCACACATACTTGCGATTAGCACGCTATTGAGCAAGCATCGAAGAGCAACTTTTGCTTACAAAGACCAACTAAATGAAGAGCGTCGTAAATTCATTAAACAAGTCAATTTGCAGCTGCATGAAAAACGCCAAGAAAAACCGCTGCTACCATGACCGCCCCAAAAGCCTTTAAGCCCTATACGGCGACGCGCCTCTTAATTGCAACTTAAAACGCAACTCATTTCGACTGCTCCTGCTGACGGCAGGACCTAACTAAGGCGAAACTTTATGCTTTATAAAGCGAGAGAGAGACAGAGGCTTGCAACCGCAGCAGCAGTTGTTGCTGCCACTAGGTACAGTTGTGCATTTCAACGACAAGTTTAAGCCGCCTTGCAAATGAATTGCCTTCATTTGTCGCGTTGCCTGGCAGCCGCCACTTTGTGGTCAGGACTTGCAACTTGCAGTTTTCCATTTGGCATTTGCCATTTGCCATTTTGCCATTGCAAAGCAAGAAAAACGGCAAAAGTGCGGCAAGAAAAACGCGTATCCAAGTGATATTGACTGCATGTAAACGGTAAGCAAATTTACGGCGCGCACTGTTGCTAAATAAATACAAACAGTGAGCAAGAAACACGGATAGCTAGAATACCTGCAGCATTGGACAGTCTCGGCAGGAAATGATAAAGTGTCGTCTATGTTGTACGCCTGTAGCTGGGGTATAAATTGTTTCCTGAGAAAAGTCAAAATTACGCTTTTGCTTATTGAACCACAAGATCAGTGGAAGGAAGCACAAATGCTAGCTAGGCGCGCTCCAAAGTTGGAAAATCGGTTGTTATGACGGTTTATTACAAACTTTTTCCACATCAGTAGTCTCAATGATTGAAAAATCATGGGCCAAATTATCGGCCCTTTTAAGTTAAGTGTAGTTACCAGCCTTAAGAAAACAATTCTCTCTAAATTAAAATACAGAGCACGGCTGAACTGGGACTTTCGTACTACTCCAAACACAGCACTCGATGACATACTTAGCATTCCCCTTTGAATATGACAGGAGAGGAACTAGCTCTTTTATCGGTCATACGACTCAGGGACTCGAATAACTGGATGGAATCCACTCATCAATCTTAGCCAACTACTACTAAAACTACTGATTACCAGTTGAAGCATTTCTTTTATTATTCCGGGCAGAAATAAGTGGTCCTTGATAAATCAGGTGATTTAAGGACAGTTCTAAACTGAATAAACTAGTTGGAGCTGAGGTATTTTAAGAACGACTCAATATTAAAAGAGCTTTTACAGTCCCGGATAACTGCAGCGATTTTCAGACATAAGAAGGGCAACGTCTTGTCTGAAAGACTTAATAGCAATCCAAGCAAAGTCAATATATCAAGCAGTTTTCAAATCCTTAAATTCCTTACTATCGAACTAGATATCTGAAACGAGCTGTCGCAGATCTCTACATGAGATGGATCAACAGTTTGTTCTTAGCCTGATATGGGTTCCGGGACACCGGGACAAAAAAAGGCAACGATGTAGCGAATGAGCTGGCCAGTTAAGGCGCCACTGCTCCCCTCCTTTCTGAGCGACAGGGGAGGAGCGTCACCAAGCTGCATATACATAAAATCATATATGGCAAAGTGTATGAGACTAACTTGGCCAGAAATAGATAATAATAGAATTGCTGAACTTTGCTTTCTAAGTAAGCAAAGATGCTTAGTCGATATTCGAGCCACTATTTGCCACTGACTAGTCGGTGTCCATGTAACCAGCAAGAGAAAAAAAAACTGCTAAACACTTCATTTGCTCTTATTTGGCCCTCTGCAAAAGATGACTCAAACACCTGGGTACTTCTTAAATTGCTTATCAGAGCTGTCGGCAATTGGTCCAAAGTGGATAGCGGACTTTATCGCCACACGATTGATCTTCGCTTTAAGCGTGTTTCTCTGTGATTAAAAGAACAAATAGATCCAAAGGTATCAAGATTGAAATCTGGCAGCCGCTTCAACCTAACCAAATCTATGTAAATGTTGATTAACGATAATTCTATAGCCCAGAACTATTGGCTAGACTTGTCTGTCGACCCATTACTGAAAACAACTGCCCAAGCGAACGGTTTGCAAAAACATTTTCTTGACTCGAAGACGAAGGATAAATAAATTTCAATCTGCAGCTGCAGAAATCTCTGATACCCTTAATCACGGCTGAAAAACTTCTGACGCGTTTAAAACCGCGCGCACTTATGTACCGTAAAACCGCACAAAAAACGCAAACTAATCGCCCAACTTATTCTGCATGCTAAGCAGCTGTTTTGTTGCAACAACACAAATAACAGCAACAACATTTACAGTTGCAACCACTACAACAAGAACCACTACAACAACAACAACATCGTCAAGAGAGGGTAATGTAAATGCAACCACACAGAAACAACACACAACTGACACAAATTCAACTTTAATTAAAGTTTTATAAAACACACAGCCAAGCACGCCCCTGACCCGGCCCAGTGCGCACCGGCGAACGCCCCTTATGCCGCACATGTTTGCACGTCGCTTCTTGGCTTACTTTACTCTCACACTCCTTCTCTGTTTTGGCATTTCTCTTTGCGCCTTGCTCTGTCATTTTTTACTCATTTTCCTGGCTGGAAAACTCTGCGCCGAAACAAGTGACTTCAATTTGTCACTGCCACGCCCACAGCAGCGGCAGCGGCAGCATCAGCAGCTGCCCACAAAAGCAGCCTTAGCTTTAGCTATTTGTGTGCGGGCTCTATGCATGTGTGTGTGTGTGTGCGTGTGTGCTATAGTGTATTAGTGTGTGTATCTGTACTGTGTAAACAAGGCATTAAGTACAACAAAATAATTAAAGTCAATTAGTGGCTGTTGCCATGGCATATTGCGCTAACACACACACACACACACACACACACACACACACACACACACACACACACACACACACACACACACACACACACACACACACACACACACACACACACACACACACATATATATATATATATAGAACGTCATGCACTATTCTTTGTTGTTGTTCTTCTTCTATGCTTTCAGTTGTTGTTGATTTTGTTTGGCTTATAATGATATTGTGCTGCTGGCATTGCAAATGCTTGACTTAGACTCTCTTCCTCTCTCTCCCAGCGTATCTTTCGATTCCCGACATCTCTCTCCCTCACTCTCTGATTCTGATTGTGTGGCTGTCATTAGTGTCATAGATATTTCCTAACATATAAACACAGTTACAACACACTAATGCACTCAGAGCAGACCAAGCACAACATCATAATTTATTTAATCATGTTTAAGTTTCTTGTTTTCTGAAGCAAACTTTTCTCATTTGCGTGGGTTTTCGTGATTTTAGTGTTACAAATGTTAAAGATACGATAGCTTTAAGGGCGCTAACAAAGGTATGTATGCTGAAATGCGACCATTTCAAATACAGTCGGCCTGACAGAGACAGCAACACAAGCAGCTTCACATGAACACTGTCCTCGATATGGTCGCATTTCAGCAAAAATTTTGCATATTTTAACGATCCGGGATTCCACTTCATAAAATGCTCCTTGAGCACAGCAGAGCTGCAAAACTATCGAAATTAATATCGACATATCGACTTTTTCCTTCACTAATTTAAATACACGCTGAGCGACTTAGGTTCGAAAAGTAGGAAGGAAAAAAACCGACGGTACTAGCTTAACTTTTTCAGAAACTATCGAATGCCACCACTATCCATAGCTTTGCAGCTGTAAAATCTCAAAACTTTAGTACGGAAATTTTGGAAAAATGTGTAGTTAGATTATTGATATTTTGAAAAATATCGTATCTCGATATATCGAAATTTTAAGATCTGCAATATCGCCGTATCGATAATATTATTTGAAAACATCGATATTACTAATAGTCTAGTATATTCGCATGCAGCGCAATTTTAACTGTTGCACAGCAGATGTCGCCCTTTCTGACGATGGAGACGAGACCTGACTGGTGGCGTCCCGCCCAGCCAATGCCATTAAAATAGTTTAAGGTGATTTTATTGGAAAGGTTGGAATAGAGCGCATCTTTGGTCGTGCAGTCATTCGGCCTTTACGAGATCAAATCGAACAACCGTCTATAGCTAGTCGATTTCGCTGCAGCGCGAATTATAGTAGCATGTAGTACCAGATTTCAGGGTGCCGATATCCACAAGTCTTGTCTCTTGATATACACGCAACCAGATTGATTGCATTGTGATTGATGGAAGATCCAGCACTTGATGCTTTATAACATCAGTCTGATTTGCGCGGCGGACAAGGTCGATGCGACCAAAGATACGATAGAGTAAAGTCTGTCTATGACCGCTGCCCGGCGCATTATATTAAAATCATTTTAGGCAATTTTATTGGAAAGCTTGGAATAGAGCGCATTTTTGGTATATCTGTTGCGAGGACATCTCCACCAACGGTCTAAGACTAATTGATGGTAATCTGTAATAGCACATTTCAGCTGCCCGATATCCACATGGCTATATGGCTGTCTCCTGATCAATCTACACTCAACCAACATGCTTGATGATCCTACGTGGAACCTCTTAATGTTTGACCATCACTTTATTGCAGCCAAGGTTTGTATGCTTTGCAATCACAGCAGACTGCCAAAGCCTCTTCCGCTCAACTCTCTGAGCAGCTCCCTCAACCTACCTCAAAACCTGATAGCTCCGAGAGACTTTGGAAACATATACCCCGCTCCTTGCGTACTTCCGCGGAGAACGTCCAACGCCCACTGCCGAGGAACCAATGGAACGATCAGCAGTGTCGCGAAGCCAATGGAGTGAAAACTGTCGCCTATTGAAGGACCTGTTTACCAACTCATTGCCGCCTGTCTTGAACATCTCTGCAGGCATCTGCGCCAGCTGCTTTCTTGTTCTTAAGCCGCTTGATTGTGACCCTTATTTTGTCACAGCTAGGCGGCGGTATATTCACGCTGTCATCTATGATTACTGACGTCGGCAATTTGACTTGGCAAGCGACCCCCCGTATGGTGAGCGGGTTAGAGAATACCACCTCAGCAGGTCAAAGCTTGTCGTATGAGGCGACTAACAATGACACTGGGTTCTTTCGAAACCAGTAGGCCTTAAAAGGGTTGTGTGTAGGGTTTGGGACCCACTACGTAAAACCACAATTCCAATGAAAGAATGTATTTACATCAGGCCGTAACCCGATAACGGGTTGTTATGGCCAGTTAAGAAGAAGAAGAAGCGGCGTCATCGGCCGATAACAAGCCGGAGAAATGTTCCCTTCACAAACTCAGTGCACTCCATGCAACCACTAACAGATTTTTGTCTGTATCTTTGCAGGCAGACGCAGCGGTACTAAATCGTTTAGTCAATTGGTTAACTTTTTGGATGAACTTCTTAGCGTCATTCCTGCAGCTGCACATCTCGATCTGCTCTCACTCGCGCGTTACGCCATTTACGTAAATCCTTGTAACTGTGTACTATAAAGCGCCATTTTAATTAAGGATTATGCTTCATTTCGCGGTAGATTGAAAATTAATGCAACGCCATGTTGATGGCTGGCCGGACTGGCAGCACGGACTGCGCAGGACATAATGCAATGGCTACAGGATGCGGTAACGGAGAACTCAGCGCAAGGATTGCTCTCGTGATTGTTAATATTGCTTTATTGTTCGATAATTGAATTTCGATATGCAGTGAACATGGTAAACATTAAAAAACCAACAATAACCTTTATACTTAACAATTCTTTTTTTTTTAATGCAATTATGTGGGTTTATTTGCTTGCAACACAGCGGAAAAGTTTCAACTGCCACTTGCTGCAGCAGGTTAGAACTTTGTTGCAAGAGGTTTAAAACAGTGAACATTGTTGCAAGTTTAAATTGCTGCCAAGTGGCAGGGAACATAAATAATATTTTCACAAAAAAAAAACAACGCACTTCAAATTAGCTTCAATGAACGTTATGAAAAACACAAACTTCTTTCATTCAAAATGCCATCATTAAAACTTTGCCAGCAACAAACAATAACTACAACAACAACAATATTATTGACCAGCTACAAAAAGCCAAACATTTTTGTCAACTCAACAGAAATTGTTTTGGCCAGACTAATAATGTTTTTGGCAGCAACAACTACAACTACAACTATAAAAACAACAGCCGCAAACTGTTATGGAGCTCCATAACTGTAACTATTGAACTATGTATATTTCTAGGGTTGCTCCCCAATAGTTTTTGTCGGTTTCAGCACAAAATTTGCACATTGGGCGCCAAATGAAACAGTAAAATTCACTGATCATGGCCAGGAGCGGGCGAGGGCAATAGGGGAAAACGGATGTATGTGGCCACTAAGTGTGGAACGGAGACTGGACATGCGAGAGTGAGAGAGCGGAAGCGTGGGCGGTAATTGTAAGTGCGCGCCTTATATGATGATTTATATAATGCTTAGCTCGAGTTTCCCCCAGCGCCATTTTTGCTTAGAAGCGATTATTCTTATGTGCCCGATAAGAACAAGAGTGAATAACGCCAAAAGTTGAACAAGTTTTGACTGTGTTTTGAAAAGTTTAACACTTAGCGATAAGTGGTGCTTGCCGGGCGGAAAACAAGAATGTTCAGTGCCAAAAATTAGGAATAATTCAATTTTTGCTGTTATATATGTACACCTAAAGCAATGAACTCAATGCGTAAGGAGCAGTTGAGCATCTAGGCCAACCTTTACAGCAATCAAGAAAACGCTACGACGACACGAAGACCGATAGTTAGAAAAAAGGGTTAACAAAGATTTCATTAGCAGATACGGAGGAAGTAAGCCAGGTGTCAAAGAATGTGTCAAAGTTTAGATACAAGACCATAACATCTTTGGGCAGTTCATAGTAAGCTTAGTAACTAGTTGTTTTCGAAGCTGAGTTGATTACTATCTACAGGTGTCTCTGTTTTGCGCCGCCTTCTTTAATTTCAGAGCTCATCTTCCATCGGTTGCGGTATTCGTTGCCAACGTGTAGAGAGCCTAAAATCCCACGGAGTACTTTCCGCTTAAACACTCCAGGTGCATTTTCATCAGACATTTTCACCACCCATGCTTTAGCGCCATGAAGCAAAATGGGAAGGATGAATGTCTTTTAGAGTGTTAGTTTCGTCGGGCGAGAGTGGTCTCTACAAGTCATTTGCCTACTGAGACCAAAGTAACATCTATTTTCAAGAGTGATCTTCTTTATATTTTTTTCATTGGATTTGGGGCTTTACGTGGTGAGTACCTAACCCTACGCACAACCCTTTAAGGCCTGGTGTGGGTCTACTTGTGAAACCCAGTGTCATTGTTAGTCGCCTCATACAAGCTTTGACCTGTTGAGATTGTATTGTCTTCCCAGATTTGGGATGCATTGCGTATCAACCCCCCCTTGCATTGAAACATAGGCAAATCATAGTTGATAAGCCCCGGATAGTCACTTAATGATAGGCACCCGGAATTTCTGGACTCTTAATAAGGATATTATCTCTATCTTACAGACGGATGCACTCAAATTGCCCAGAAAAGATATAGCCTCACTCCGGGACATGCAATGTAAAGGTTAAGCCTTCTGCTAGTCAGCGGACCTTGAGATCTACTGCAGCTGTCATGTGGAGATTCGCGGATTTGTTGTTGGCCGGTTACTACGTAACCATGCGCATGCGTCCCGACGGACGACAAGAACGGCGAAGTGAAGTTCGCAATCAAGCGCCTGACTGCAGAATTATTAAGGTGCATGCACCAGCTCTTTTTCATATGAGCTAAAGCATAGATGAGATGATTAGAACCTTGGGATCCCCTACCCATTGCTTAAGGAGCTTGACCCTACGGCATTGCTCTACTGGTCTCGAAAGAATCCAGTGTCATTATAAGTCGTCTCATAAGACAAGCTTTGACCTGCTGAGGTGGTATTCTCTAACCCGCTCACCACACGGGGGGATCCTATCAGTGCGCCTTTAAATCGATCGATATTCATCGAAAAGTTTGAATACCGCGGGAGTTTTCACACAAGGTGATGCCCTCTGCTACGACGTCTTCAACTTTGTGGTCAAAAGAGTTTGGCGAGGGTTCGGAGTATATCGGAATGGTACCATTTCCTATAGGTGTTCACGCTAAGATGGTTGGTCTGCTCTGGCAAATGAGAACAAAAGAAATCATATGTTTTCTTCGAATCAAAATATGCAAAAGGTTCGTCAACATTGACACCATCACAACAAAAAACTATGTCAAAACGAAGATACAGTGAAGGAGCACTTTTGCCAATCAGTTCTTCTTTGGTCTCTTAGTAGCCTATACACACAACGCTTTACAAGACTACATCGTTTCCGTTTTGCTGTATGGAGCTGAAGCATGGATGGTGGCTCAGTCTAATGACGATATCCCAGGAGGGTTTGAGTGGAATGACCCGCTTTAAGCGTTAGCAACGACTTTCGCATTCAATTGAAGGACGCACTCTACGATCGCTACGACGACATTTACACAGTCAAGCGAATTTACATGCAGTCTCTTTGGAGAAAGATCTTCAATGCGACTGTCCAATGAAAGTGATGATAATTGCCAACGTATCACGCTATCACGGACTGGAGAAGACGTGCCCCAAGAGAAGCGTACCCCATATCAAGCCTAACACAGCTCACAAGACTAATAAAACTTTTGGCTCCACTGTGGACGCTGCACAAGCGTAACATCAACAATGCGTAACTCCATCTTAATAGTTTTTTGTGACCACATGCGAGTGAGCCGTTAAATGCTTTAAAAACCTAAGTTCTACCGCAATCACATATATTATTTCTCTCAGTGCACATTCGCCAGCCAAAAATAATCACCCTAATGAAGTTGCGTCAAGGACAACAATAAGAATTTATCATATTTCAGGTGACTGTGAGTATGATACCTTGGGTACCAATCCCAAGAAAGACTTCCAAGGCAAATAACACCTTTCAGTCAACGCACAAACTTCAATAACATCATTAAAAAGTGCCAAAAGCTGAAGCTGGAGAAGTTAGACGCCAATGGCCACTGGGGGGCAACAGCAGCCAGCGACGACCACTCACTTAAATTGAGCGCTGAAAACTGTAAAGGCAGACAAAGGAACTTAGAGCTCAGAGCTTGCCACTTGCCACTTGGCAGGCGACAGTACTTTGCTTTTCGCTGGCTGGCAGCCAAGTATCAGCCATAAATATGACTTACTTACTTATAAAATGTCGAGAATAACTTTTGGATAGCAGCTACGAAAATTAGTTTGTTCAAGAGCTGCCGGAAAAGCGTCCACGTCCAGCTCCTGGTTAGGGGTGGATTTTATAAATTTTGCGCGTAATTTGAAATATTTATGCAAAAATTGCAAAAGCACGGGCGAAATTGCCAGAGCATTGTTTGGAATGACCAAAGAGGCCAATGAGAGCCTTTTAGACATAACGGTAATACTGGTCGCAGTGTCTGAGCCAACTTTTACAGTAATGATGGCAAGAGTGGCCACTGCGGAAGATGATGATGAATTGTTTATTGAATTCGTTGAGCGGCGGGCTGTCAGCACGCGCCGAGCCAAGCCTTCAAATGGAAGTAACAAAATATTAATCATACGCAGTGTGCCACGTCAAATGCAAAATTCTGCCGAAATTAAAGCTTAAATGATGTAATAATTTGGAAAATGTACTATGATACATATACATATTTGTGTAAGCCTAAAGTAAAGTAATTTAAAATATAGCAATCTATTGACTTGGCCAATGTGGTTGGCCATTGATCTCTTGGACTCAGAGAAATTACACTCGAACTTAAGTCCTTTGCATTGGAAAATCATTAAGCCAAATTGAGAAACATTTTCTATGTAAATTTGTTTTGCCAAATGTAATTGGCATCGAAATTAGGCGCATTTCCGTTTCGTCTTTGAAGTGCTGCCAATGGCATTTCTTAGCGGGTAGAGTGGGATATGGTGGGCGGAGCTCCCTCTTTTATTGCTTACCGATTACTGCCGCTTGGCTGAAGCAAGCTGTTAATGTTTATTTCTAAATTACTTAGGCAAATGAGAAGTTTTGTTGTGCCAACTGTTCTATGGAGGGAAACTTATCAGCGATTAAAGGCAGTACCAAGTAACAGTCAGTCGTATAGCTAATATAAGTTTGATGGGCTCGGCGAAAGCAGCTGTGACAACAACATATAAAACTTAAAGCATCAAAATTAACTTTCTTGGAAGTTGAGTGCTTTAAAAAAAAGAAAAAGCTGCAATTCTTGATACCAACGGCAGAAAACCTCCGGAAATAGGTCTCTTGGCAGTCAGACTCCTAGTTAAACTTCAGATTTCTGATAATTTGAGTAGCAGCAATTCAAAATTGAGGCACTCCTTCCTTGTGGTAACATCTTTCTAATCATCTTTCTCATTCTCAAAGGTTGAGACATCACGTACTGTGTACGATCCAAATCACTCTCCTGTGAAACGCCAGATATAACAAAAGGTTCCTGAGATATATTGTCGGTATATCTAACTCAAATGTCGTAATTTGACATTGAGATAGTACCTTTCCAAGGTTCCACCAATAGTTTCCAACATTTCTTGTAACAACATATCGCTCATTTACTAGAAAACTGTCATAGCTCAAAAAACGTGATTTTTGAGTTAGTAATGCAGATTTATTGGTTATATCCTGCATCATGTTGTCTAAAAATTTCATTTTTATATCTTGCATACTCTCCGCGTGAGATGGGAATATGTCATTCTTTTTTCTACTAATTAGGGGATAATAAAAACTTTAAACGCGTTTTCAGAAAATTACATTTTTTGAGTTATGACAGTCTTCTAATGAATGAGCGATGTGTCTTTGTTGTCTCTACTCCAAAGTATTTCAGAAATTCAAAGAATGTAAGTTTTTGTTTGTTTGGGAATAGCCATATAATCGGTGATTGCAGAAGTAGTTAGTAGCTTCCAGCGGAGGCATGGCCTCCCCCTTCGTCCCAGGCCCCATTGATGACAGAGATCTATGCTGAGAAACATAAAGACATCACGTACAAAGTTTAATCAAAATCCGTCATGCAATTAGCTAAAGACTGTCTATAGAACGACATTCAGCACACTAGCGCCACCGGAAGCGGAAGCCCACTTACCAGCAGCATGTCAACACATTGGCAACCATAAACAAACTCGCTTAAAAACTGATTCCAAATGTAATGCGCAACTAATTTAGAAGAGTAATATATAAGTTGTAAATTTAATTTAAATGAAATTTATTTTCCGATGTAACTTTCGCACTTTGCTTTGAGTGCCACCTATTGATCTTTTATGCACTTCAAGTTTCCCATAAGTAGAATTCTTATGTATCTCCATTGACACAAATTGAGAAAGATTTGCCAAAATCTCATTTGGCTTTGAAGTTATCGGCTAACGTGGGCGGGGCCGCCTTTTTTTATTGCTTATTGAGCTTAGAGCTGTCGCTTCAATGAGACTCTTATTGTTTTTCTTGTCTTTTTTATTCGAATTAGAGATTTGGCATAATGAAAGTTTATGCTGGAGTTTGAGTGCAAACTTAAGAAAACGAGATGTGACTATGGATTTAAAATAATTTGCTTTTAACGTCGGTAATTATTAGTTTTGAGAAAGTGAATGTGTGTGGTGAATGTGAGTTCGTATATTAAACATACAAACTACAAGAAAAGTTGTGATTATGTAACATTTACTACTCAAACTGCTAAAAGTTAAAATTGCCTGTTTCTAGCGCCTAAATAATTGTATTTGTATTAGTTTTTTTAATAATAAGAGCATATTAAAAATTATTATCATCTGATTCCTAAGACGCGATATTTACATACTTTAGAGTTTTGTGCTTAAATTTCGGTTGTTTAACGAATACTATTTATTTAGCATACTAAGGCAATCTTTTTTTATTTCTTCATAAATCGGGATTGAGTAGAGCTAATGAAGTAACAATTTTTTTAATGAAGCGTTAAACTTTATATTGGCTTGACTGAAAGAGGTGTGGCTTCTACATATTTGGTTTCTGGCATCTGTATGTCAATTTATAAGTTGAATGTTTATGCCATTTACCGCTATGGTGTTACATGGCATTTGATAAGATTTGTAGTGTGTGCAATAGCTCATCAAAGTAGGTTGACCCATATCTAGTACTCAGATAGCCTTGCCCATTATATTTTGCAATACTACTCGACAGAGAATATGAGAATATCGACAAATTGTAAGCTTTGCTCGAAAATCACTTAGTTCTACATCGTGGAAGTGATTACTTCTTCACAATTAAACTTTCTTTTGGGGGGATATTTCAATGGAAGTCTATGTTGAAGGGCGAGACACTCTTCAAGACCTAAACAAAAACAACATCATTGGCGAGATAAATGCCATAGAAATGTTTGTATTGAATGCTGAACTTTCGAGTGATATCGTTTTGCTTCCTACTCATAAGTGGCATCGATGAACCTTCAAAAAAAAGCAACTAATCTTGATTCAGAATCCATATTTTTAATATAATTTACGATTTCTTTCTTGTGTGCTTTAATAGAGCTCGTAGAGTTGAGATTGTACAACAAGGGCGCCCATTTAGCCTATTTGAAAAAAACCCAAATAAAACAATTATTGAAAATCAACTTTTCGAAGCCTCTATCTCGTAAACAAAACGAAATTTCACAAATTTTACAGTAAGAAACAAATTAAAGAGTTGGAAAAGCTTCGAATTTGTCACTCCTTCACTTAAGCAAAAAGTCGTCTGTATTCCCCAAGAACAGACTACTCTTTACTAGTTGAGTTTTCCAAAACACCTTTCAGTACGCTCATTTCAAGTAGAACCAATTGCTCTGCCTGGGCACCCAGGACTCATTTCCTTCTTTACAGACGGCTGAAAGCTTAATAGTCAATTTATAGTTCGAGTCTTTTTAGAACAGCTCAATATTAAACGGTCTTTCAGTCTCCAAAAGCGCTGTTGTATATTCCAGACGGACGACCTTGTCATATATTCGCGAAAAACTGTTGTGAATCTCAACACTGTATATGGGTTTCGTGGCACTGGAACATTGATGGCAATAGTTAAATTGATGAGCTTAGCTCAGTTAAGGTACTACTGCGCCCTCCTTTTTGAGAGAGGAAGGTATAGTAAAAGCCAATATAATATCGCAAAATGTGCTAAATTATTTCAAGCGTAAAGCTCAACTTTGTGAGATTGATTCTTCGCAGTCGTGCGTGCTAAAATTGGATACTGACTATTGGGTCTCCATATAGCGAGACTATATATAATTGATTCTGACTGTGAACCCTCCAGTCCCTCAGAGCTGTCTGGACTGAGCCCCGACCTGATTTTGGACTATGTATTTGCACTTGGTTGTTCCTCCCCTTGACCTAGTCATACGGTATTAACCAAAATAAAACAATACAAACACCAGGTTGCAGTTCTTTAAAGCATATAACGTTTTAATTCGCCCCAGTTTTTGGAACTAGAAACTAAACAAACACCTCAAAGCTTTGAGTAAAGCTGTTTTTGAATTCTTTTCAAACAAAAGCCGCTCTAAGTGTTCGCCTAGATTCTAAAACGCAATTCAGAGACTTTCACATATGTAGATTCAAAACTCTGAACAGTATTGCTGGTGTTTTTTGCTAAGCGAACACTTTCAATATGGCTAGAAGTCTGCTAAAAATGATCATTACCTTCTTTCATAAAATAGAAAAATGGGCTGTAAGCTCAAAAATGCTTAATCATTCATGGTTCACATTGTTACCTCCCATACCTCAAGTCAATATCATAATAAATGATTTCTGCAAAGTTCTGCCAAACCTTGCCACAATTCATCATAAACCCTATTCACCAAAGTCATTAAACTATCAACCTTAGTTATAAAAACATACAGCCAGACAATGAGGCCAATCAAAGCGGCACAAATTCTGCCCGTTTCCATATGTTATGTTATTGTATTTAAGCCAAAGCGTTGACAATAAGCTAAAACGGCTGTTAATAAGCCCAGCTTATTAATAGACTGGGCCCAAGACCAGGTACACATGTGTAGTATATCGTTATAGGAGCCGAAAACGCGCCAAAAACGTTGAATAACTGCAAATGATAGTGCTATCGGAACCTTGATGGGGGGAGCGGTACCCAGACACATTGTTGTAACAGGTTAATTGCTGCAGAACCGGTTTTTGTAGCCGAAAAAAGCAATAAATGACAGGTTAAAAGTGAAATTGATGTTCGATCAAGAGATGCAGGCAACAAAATTGGCCCAAATCAAGTTCAAAATTGAAGCAGCGGCAAGTTGGTAAGGGAAAAACAGTTGCAAGTTACATTTAAGGGCAAAGCAGCTGAAATGCCACAAATACCGTTTAGCAGTTGGTTGTTGGTACTTCTGATCTTTGGCGCTCGGCTGGCAGCCGAAGCTCGAGCGGCGCTTAAAAGCGTGAGCAAAAGCTGCAAACGGTTTAGTTCCTCGCCGTAAACAAAACTAGTCACAACGCAACGCGGCAAAGCACAAAGCGGAAGTAGCAAGAGAGCGTAAAAATAGTGTCGAAAACAAAGAGAGAGAGTGTGTGAGTGAGCGCAAGGAGCAAGTTTTTGAACAGCAAAAGGCCAACGGGCCAAAGTGAACGTTGCGCGTGCGACTTGTTTCTTTGTGTGTAGAGCTTGTTGTGTTTTTGTTGTAATTGTTATAGTTGTAGTTGTTATCGCTGCCGCCTTAAACTAAGCTAATTCATTGTCACAAAGTTGTCGCAAAACAGTCGCATTCCAATGAACATGCCGCAAATACCAAAACTGCAGCTGCTGTTGCTGCTAGGAGCAGTCGCTTTGCTGCATGCTGCACCCATCGAACAAAATGTGACGGATAGAGAGCTGGAAGCCAGCACTACGGTTTCAACGGAAACGCAAACTTTTATCGCTGCGCCCTTTGATCTGAACATACTCACCACGAATGTGAATCAACTTGTTTTCATGACAGAAGACTCTACGGAACGCGAGGAAACTCAGGCAGAGACGACTCAAGCGGTTGAACAGCCAGTTGCGCCACCAAAAGCGATAACAACGACTCCAGCTCCAGCGGCTATGACCACGCTGTACACACCAGTGGAAACCACTTTGCCACCAGCTGACTTAGCCACCAAAAAACCGCCAACAACTGAGGACAACCTGGTTATCAGTGACAACTTTGGTAAGAATTTTTTTGCTAAAGATGATGACAAAGACTTGTACATGACCGCAAGCAAAGTGGAACAAAGTCTTATCACAGAGCCGCCTCTAGCGCAGACCGCACAGCCCTTGTTGCAAGAGTTCTCTATAGTGACGCAGCCAAATGGCAAAGTGTCGCCTAATGGTGAGGCCTATGCCCCATCGCAGAGCGCTGCTGCAGCAGCAAGCCTTACAGAGCCAGCATTGCAGGAAGCCGTGACTACCGATGCAACTTGGATGGCCACAACAAAGCCCGCTCCAAAAGCACACGAGCCGGAGCCGCAGCTGACATTGACGCAGGCCACTTTTAATGAAGCGGAAGCAGAAACCACACAGGTGTACACAAATAACCCAACAGAAGTGCAGCCCGAGCAAGAGTTGTCCACGCTGCGCCACTCTGCCGGAGAAACCACAACTACAATAGCTGATATATCAGAAACCACAGAATTCTTTGAAGCAGCACCTTCCACGACCATCAAACAAGACACACATACGGAGCACAGTGAGTCGGCTATATGGCTAACCAAGTCTGTGCAACGTTTGGAGGAGCCCAGCACAGAACCACAGCCATTAAGCAGCACCGCACAGGCGGAAGAGCCTAATACGCTAATTCCTATCAAATCGGAAGTTTCTACTTCAACGGAGAATAATGTTAGTGCATTGGCAGCCATAACAACAGCTGTAGAAACTACTACAACCACAACAGAGGAGCCGACCACGACCACAACCGAAACGCCTACCACCACAACAGAGACGACTAGTAGCACTACAAGCACAACTGTGGCAACCATCACGAGCACCACCACAACAGAATTGCCAAACACAACTACTAGCACAACAGAGCCACCAACCACCGCACAACAGGAGGAGCACAATACGTTTGGTCCCATAACATGGAGTGTATCTACTTCAAGTGCGAGTAATGTCTATGTCAGTCCTTTGGCGGCCATAACAACAACCACCACAATAGAGGAGCCGAGCACCAGTACAACAGAGGCAACCACCAGCACAACAGAGACGCCGACCACTACCACAACCACAACGGAAGCAGCTACTAGCACAACAGAGTCGCCGACCACTACCACAACCACAACAGTGCTGCCTAGTACTACAACAGTGGCAACCACTAGCACCAGCACTACAATCACAACAGAAGCACCCAGCACCACGACAACAACAGAGGCACCCAGCAGCAGCACACAGTATACAGAACCCACCACACAGTCCACAAGCACCACCACCACACAAGATACAACCACCAACACCAGCAGCCAGCCAGTAGTGCAAACAGCAGTTACCACTGCTGTGGTGGCGGCTCCAGAACCACGCTCACTCAACACGCCCGTACCACACATCGAACGTATCTTCAATACGGATGGTGTGGAAGTGCTCTATGGTTACTCATCTGTGGTGCGCTCCTACTCAACTTTAGATTGAAAAAATTGAAGAACAAAACCGAGCCAATTAACCGCTGAGGCAAACCACCAAAAATGGCCTTGACAAGGTCAACCAGCCATAATATATTCCACAGCTAGAATAAGTCGCTTCGTACGAAATGAACACTGAATATTTTCGAATGCCATTTTTCATTTTTTTAGACAATTTCCAAATTCTAAACAAGTTATAAGCTATTTTATACTAAATTAAAATATTTAAATCATGCAAAGTGTGATAAACCACAAGAAAAAGGAATAATAGTAAGAAACGACACTCATACCATGTGAGCTTAAGTTGTGCAAAAATAAAAACGAGAAAACATAAATATAAAAAATAAATAAAACATGGATTACAAATACTCAATTCGTTGTTGTTTATCGAAAGACGCGCCCCGCTTAAGAAATGGCCAAAAGCCAAACAAAAAAATAAAAAATGAACCGAGTTTTAACCAAATATTAATTGTGCAATTGCTAAAGCGGTTTTTCCTGTTGATATTTTGGCCATTTCTTTGCATGTGACATAATATCGAACCGCAAGCAAAATAAATTTGTCAAGAGTTTTGACCTTATAAATGCTTGGAATGCGCTGCGCCAAAGCCAAAACCCGTCTAACTGCATCCACTTGGGAGAACTTTAACTGTTAGACTAGTAGAAAAATATACATTTTAATTGATATGATTCACTTTAAGCGACATGAAATGCAAAGCAACTCAACAAGTTGGTCACAAACAAAAAAAATTAAGTATAACATTAATAAAAAAAAAAACCAGAAAAAAAAGCGAAATATTGCTATGTTGCAGTTTGTATACTCTACAGCAGTGATCGGCACGTAGCTGACAATTGGCTGAAGAGCTTAAAGCTACATGCCTGCGTCAGAACGAGATAGCACTAGTACATCCGAAGGTTGGATTTACTCCTTATGAAACCTTTAAGTAGTCTTGAGTATTTAAATCAGCCATAGCGAAATCTTAACTTATCTTAATACGTTATGATTAGAGTACTAGTGAAGACATTCAGGGGTTTGCCCGAAATCTCTTTAAACCAAATATCAACTCAAATGCAATTTGTTGGTGTGCTTTATAACCATTTAAAACTATTTTCGGCAAATAAAAAACCATTCTTCAATGACCCAAAAATATATATGAGAAATCTAACAAGAAAGCATTTGACCAATGCATTTTAAAAGATAATTCAATTCACGAATTGTCAAGTAGGTTTCTCACTTTTACGATTTTCGATACCAAGCGATTTGACAACGGATTCTTATAGAAATCGTTAAAAACAAAGGGCAACTATATTCCTGTAGGGGTCTGCGCGCCTGCTCGTATCACTCAACAACCCCCCTGCTCTTAAGAGGTAGGCAGGTCCATGGTATAATAATGTAAGGTATGATTAGTTTTTTCATCTAGGCACCAGCATTTTTGTAAGTGAGTCAGCATGAATGGAATGTACCGCAAATACGCCCGCAAGCACACATACATATAGCGGTGCCTAAAATGAGTGCACTACTCTAAGTAAGCATACCTTATATAATTATACCATGTGCAGGTCCTTCAACTCCTTTTCAGCTTTTATTTTATACTAAGACAAGATTCAAGATTCATTCAAATCCGGATTATCATCCTCGAAACCTAGGATTTGCCTTTCAACTAGTTTGCGATTGTCTGGAAAAGTTTTTCCACATTTTAACGTTGGCAATCATTAAAAAAACGAACAAAACAAAAAAATAAAGCTAAATAATTGCAGTCGATCAGCATTTTTATCGACACATTATTTTTTAAAATATCGGTGATATACCGATTATGTTCGCTAATATAGCGGGCCACCGAATATCACTTAAAAAAGACATTTTGCATATTTACGATTATTGCTGCATTTTCGCTATTGCATAAAGGCGATATCCACTGTAGTCGATAATAAATATTATATGCAAATACCTTTTGCATATATCTGATTATCGCGTATGTGAAATTATTGCATACGTCCAACAACAACGCTGCATTTTCGCCTTTGCATATTAACAATATCCACCAGGAAATCAAACCGAAACTTATATCGGATACGGCTACGATTGCAGTAAACCGATAAACGGTTTTATTTCGGTTTTCTTTTTTCAATAACATAGGTTTCAATTCGATTCACAGAAATTTGTTTTAGTTTACTAGTTTTACCGGATTCTATACAAAAACCAAAGAGCATGAAAGTTATACGAAATAGATGATAATGCACAAAAAGACTGAAATCTCGGTTTCAATTTGATATCAATGATATCTACTGTATCGTTTATATGGCATGTCTTTTGTATGAAATTATTGCTTATATGCAAAAAATGTTACTTTCAGCGCATTTTTAGTTTTTTATAAGAGAATCGCTTATTTGCAAGTATAGCATGTGTATGTATCTTTGGCAGCCATCAAGCAGAGCAACCAATTTTCATAGCACAAACCCATGTTACCAACTTCCTAACCAATTCATAATGCTGCACAACTCTAAAAGTGTATACCAAAAAGTACAGAAAAAGAAATACCTCTGCTGCCCACCTGCGTTCAAAACCGGCAAAGCAGCCGTTGACAACATGTTTGCAGCTCAGCCAGTCAATGATCATACATTTTTGGGCATTTATGTTCCGGCATGCAGACATATGGATCTATTGGCTGATCCAAAACTCAGCGCAAATCGACTCGAGCCACTTTACACTCTGCTGCAAATGGAGCCCAAATCTTGTTTTATTTGAATGCACGTTCATTTATTCATTCATTCATTCATTTGATAACTCATTGACTCAATACTGATTTAAGGCGAGGTGGGATTTAGCAATGATTATCAGGTTCGCTTTTATTTGTTTTATTTGTTTCACTTAAGTGTGGTCAATAAAACGATTGCTTTAGGCTTAATTTCCATTTGAACTTGAAATCAGGCGCTAAAATGCATGTTAAAATACTACTTAGAGTGCTATATCTTCAATATATGTATAATCGCACGCATATATACCACAAATGGTGGCTAATTTGAAAAGTGAATGAAGGTTTGGGCATGGCCAATATGGTTTTTTTCTGTTTTCAATTTTGGTTTTTTTGCTGACTAACTGAATATGTGAAGTCTATCTGCGATGTTCATAGTTGGCCAATTAGTCATGCCTTTACTTATGCGGAATTTTTGCAATTTAACAGAAACTATCATTAGCGCTAATTTGGTTTACAATTTCAAAGTTCAATGTAACTAAAATTTAACATGTTTTTTTTTAACATTTTGCATTAAAAGCTATGCTGGCCTATATGTCAAAATGTGCACAATCATTAATCAAGCTGATTAAATTTTATATATTGTTTATCATTAATATTAAAATGTTGGTTTAATTTTATATGACTTTTAGATGTGCATAATTAAACTATTGACGCCAATCATTGACTTGCTAAGCCCAAAAGTATGCTATGACTTTTTAAGCTCTAAGCTGAGCTTTTGTATGTGCGCTGTTAGCCGTAACAGACTGTTAACAGGACGCTCAACTAACATTCTTAACAGCTGTTAACTTTGAAAATGTTAAAAGACTTATTAATCACATCAAGAAATTGAAAGCATACTTTAGTCATAGCTTATTTATTGCGTCTGAGTTTCAACTTTCTTCGAAGTTGAAGGATTTTCGAATTAGTAGTAAACATTATGTCCATGGCTAAGCACGTGACAGTCGCACGACTTTAAAGTAAAGAAAAACAAGGAAAACTCGAATTCAATATTTCGTGTAAAAGATAAAAGCCGTCGATATTATGGTATGGGAAGCATTAGCAAGCTTTTTTTATACCCTGTACACAAAGTGTAAAAGGGTATTATAGATTTGTGCAATGTATGTATCAGGCAGAAGGAGGCGTGGCAGACCATATGTTCCATGGGCAAAAATGATCAGGAGCAATAGTCGAGTCGATATAGCCATGTCCGTCTGTCCGTCCGACCGTCTGTCTGTCCGCGTTGTAACGTGCTTGTCAGAGACTATAAGAGTTATAGCAAAAAAATGTAGCCAAAAGATGCGCATTTTCCAGGAAAAGAGCAAGTTTATCGATTCTCCGATCGATATCTCAACCCCTTCCCCCGTGATAAACTTTCGCGGTTTACAGCCCCACCGTTGAATCTATCATCTCGAAACCTCAGTAATGTGCGTCGTGTTTATGTCCATCTATTTTTCAAAAATGATCGAAATCGGATGAACACATCAAAAGTTATAGTCAAAAATATGCTTTGCATTTGTCACATAATTGTAATTATGGCATGATATGAAACATAATTGAACTTTTAATTTGGCAAAGACATTTCAGTTTAATGCTCAGTTGATACTTAATAACCGTTTTGAAAAAGGAATCAAATTTGATTCATTTTTGCACATTTCGGCACACCGCATAAAAAAACAACAACAAAAATCAGTCATTCCTCCTTTTTACCACAGCAAGCTATATCAGGCACAAAGACACACATAGCAATATAATGACCGGTTTTTTTCTCTTCCTTTTACCGGCTAGTCGTCTTACACAGACCACCAACTGACGTGTTTGGCCAATTCTAACCCCGGATTCGGATTCTTTACAGCAAATTACTTCGGACATGACCCTCAGCCTTCCAACAACTAAACCATGTTGACCTATGTTATTGTCTCAAAGGCTAAATTGTTATGACGTCGAAGGGATATATTGTGAATAACTATAACTTTACGAAAAAGAATCTTAATTGATCTCTTGAACTCTTAAATTAAAGTGTAAGGTAACTAATTGATGTACTGGAGAAACACACAACAACAATTTTTTGCACCCTGTACGTAACCTCAAACCGTTTTCGTGTACATAACCTCAAATATATCAAAATCATGATAGGTAAATTCTGACTCCAGGTTCGGCTTCTTCGCAGCAAATTCATTCGGAAATGACCCTTAGCTTTCCAAAAACTAAACCATGTTGACCTGTGTAATTATATCGCAGAATAGCAAGCATTTTTGGATACTGATGTAATTTTCCGGCAGTCCTAAAACTATGCTACAGTTATGCAAAAAGTATATCTTACAGTTCGCACATTTGTTTAATTGATTAAAATCTTAAACTGAACAAATCTACATAGTATCTACACGTAAGCCTGAAACTTTAGTGCGATTTCAGTGATTTGTGCGGTAGCTAAATCGATTTGCATTTGCGACTAGCATCCGGCGATTCGCATTCGGCTAAAACCAGTTAATTTCGCCATTTCAAACGTTCCATTGTTCAAGTCTCTATTATTATTTTGTTTTTTCTCTTGTTTCTGCATAATATACTGTTATGATAACATTAATGAAAGCCTGGCGCCGTAAAATACAACAAAATAAATTTGTGAACAGAGCCTAATTAACATTAATAACAAACATGCGTCGCAAAGATTAGAAAATGGAGGCTAGACAACTACATTAGAAAACAGGAATATTTTTAGAAACAGTCGAATCGATAACTGGCGATTAAAAAACGAAAACAATAATATCAAGTTTGACATAGATAATTTTTTCATTTTTTAATATTAATAATTTCGTAAATCTTTAATTTATTAAATCTTTCAAAGATTTTTTTGGTAAGTTTGAGAACGACGTCATGTGCAAACGGGATTTTTTTTTCGTTTTAAGCCAATTTGTATGCTCATGTAGCATATTAAAAGTTTATTTTATCGCAAATAAATTACAGGAACAAAAATTATAATTGTTTTCATTTAAATTCAGAAGTGTTCTGAAACATATATTGGTTATCTGTTATAAAGACTTTTGAAACCACCTTGTTCTTAAGCAAATAGACTCCTTTCTTCAGTATGAATTATTTCACTATCGCACACTAGCGCCATTTTCTTTCATAGTCAGAGAGCGTGAGAAAAGCTTTCATAGAATATAAGATCTAGGTGCAGAAAGCTTTCTCATTAAACAAGAAACCAAGCATCCGCTACGCCCCAGTCTGTTCTCAGCGCTTCATCGAAAAAAAGCTCTCTTAGCTGAGCTTTCGCGATGTTTAATACCTTTCTCCTACTGTGCTTTCAGTGTACTCAACACTCGTTGATTCCTTTTCCCTGTCTGTTATACGCGTTTCATTGTGAATAAGAAAGCTTTCTCATAAGACAGAAAGCTGAGCTTTCACGTTACTTAACATCGATCATTCCTTTTTCTTGTCTGTTCTCAGGGTTTCATTGAAGATACGATCATACTACCAAAAACTTTCTCATTAAACAGAACGCGGAGCTCTGAAAGGAAGTTATACTTCGATAAATCTACTAGTTTTCATCAACAAATCGTCTTACGAATATTTGCCATCACTATCGAAGAGAAAGATGCACTTTAATGCAAATGATTTCATATTCCAGTTTTCATTCGGTGCATATTACGTAAGGTGTTTAGCTTGATCATAATTTTAAGGCCAAATCAAAACATGCATAGACACAACCTTCCTCATCGACGTTCGTACTTAACTTAAAAGAAATAAAACTAAACAGGGGCACAATCAACTATGTTCTTTAAGTATACCTATTTAAGTATAAACTATCAATGCGGCTCTCAATGTATACTATGTTTTATTTACTTGTTACACCTTTTTACATCACAACTTTGTGATACTTGGGGTGGATGAAAACCTCAGAAATTTCTTGTAGCTCTGGCAAAACTCTGAACTTAGAGCTTCATTTAGATGCGTTAAACCAATTTACGACACATTATAAAATCTCAAAAAAACAACCATTTTGCGTGTGACACTGTGACGTCGTATGTTTTTGGTTGGTTGGTTTTTAACTTCTAGTGTTTTCTCAAGAGGTTTGGTCCAAAATCATATGCATTTTTTTGCATTAATCTGTATACTCTACATTACGCTTTACAAACGATTTAGGAAATAAAGTATAAAACAAAATCTGCAAATAAATATTGTCAAATTACTTAAAACTACCAAAATTATAAGGTCATTAAAATGATAACTTGCTATTGAGAGAATTTCAAACTTCGTAGTTTTTGTTGTGCTGAAAAGCCGATAGCAACCACAACGCTTATTTAGCAAGCAGTAAGTTTCACACACAACTCCGAAAAACCAAATCTTTCAAAATTCTGTTTCACCAACGGATTTATGTAGGCATATGCAAAACAAAACAATATCTCTAGAGATTGCTCTGTCACAGTATGTAGGGTTCGAACCCACAAATAAGTGAAGGTTGTTAACTTCACATAACTTAAACTTTTGGATATACAGTTTTAAATCGTTTCTCTTCGAACCGGGAAACTAAACAACGCAATCGATGGTGCCATTGATAGTTTAGTTAGAGTTACAAAAAAAGAATAGAGCCGGCAAGCTTTTGACCATTTTGGGCAATCGATAGAATCGAAATAGATTTTGCCAAGCAGTTAGGCTAGCAAAAATCGATGGGTTCTCAAAGGAAATCCGTCCAACCAAGCAAAAAAATATTGCACGAAATTAACGATTCTCACAGCATTTTACTGGATATACCAGTAATACTTGAACGAATAATTTACAGAATAATTAATGGTAAACAATGATTCTAATTGTTGAATCATTGCATAACGAAATTGAAAAACAAGTTCTAATACTTTTTTAATGGTTTTATTCGCTTTTTTTGATTGTTTTTTTTTTTTTTTATGTTTTTTAATAAATTATGTTGGCAGTGAAGTGCTCATACTTTATCCACGGGAGCTGGCTGAAGAGGAAGCTGAGGCAGAGGCTGAACCGCCACCACGACCACCGGAGTTGGAGTTAGCGTTGGCATTGGCATTGGCATTGGAGATGCCGCCACCACGACCACCGCCGCTGGAACTGGCATCAGCATTGGCGTTGGCGCTCGAGGAGCCACCACCGAAACCGCCACCATGTCCTCCAGGTCCACCGAAACCACCGGGACCACCACCGAAACCGCCACCATGTCCTCCAGGTCCACCGAAACCACCGGGACCACCACCGAAACCGCCACCGCCGCCATGACCGCCATGTCCTCCGGGTCCGCCAAATCCGCCGGGACCACCAAATCCGCCAGGACCGCCAAATCCGCCCTTGCCGCCGCCTTGGGCCTCTACATTGGCCGCAGCACTAGCATCGGCACCAGCACCACCACGACCACCGCTGTGTGGCAAGGCTGCAGCCACAGCAAGGATAACAGAGAGCACAACAAAGACCTTCATGACGTGGCTGTGAGTTGTACGAACTTACTCAACAAACTTAACTCTCAGTGCCCGAGGGCACCGCTTTTATAGTTGACTCTTTAGCAGCACAGTTACGATACGGCCGGGAAAGATGCCGTCAAGAAATTAGCATGCAAACGATACTCCATAATCTAGACAAAACAGTTAAGCAGCTGCAGACGGCGAGCAGAGCAGAACGAGGTCGCAGACCAAGCCCCAAGCTTATACGGCAGCCGGTTAATGTTATGACGCCAGTTTGTTGCATTAATCCGGTGTTTCACGGGGGGCGCGTCGGAACCGAGGAAGTGTGCAAATGATTTGGTCAAACACAGTACCAGCTTAGCCCCTAGCAGTTTTTTACTAAACCGGTTTCGGTTTTCTAGCTATAGACTTTGTTTTTGTGATTTTTTTTTTGGCAATGCTCGGCAAAGTTAGGAGGCTTTGCTGCCGGGAACTCTAGGGGTCTCTAGCTATTGGTCATTAATTAGCAGCGTTTCTATCTAAGTACTTTATATGTTTGTATACAAAAGTTAAGCTTCATAGAATTTCATTTTAGCAATAAAAATATTTGCTTGGTACCAGGAAAAAAAAACCATATCATAAATAATATGATAGCAAATAAATGATGTTGATGATTTTTTGGCGATTTTGCGGCGTTTTGATCGATTTGATTATCGTGTAATTTACAGCAAAACAATTGCAACTAAGGGCAGGCTCCTAGAATGCTTAGAAAAATACAATTCAAACTCTTCCGCAGCTGAGCAAAAAACAACAAACTTGTTGTTTGTAAATATGGCAAAGATATTATCAAGATACAAGATTATCTCAGCAGGGCGTTTGTTTTTAGAGTTTCTAATATTATGAACCCGACGACTTGAGGCCCAGCGCGTGTGGCTTAAAGGTGAAGGAACTTAGAGGTGAGACTACAGAATACGCCAAACAAGTTCGGGATACGCCTGCTAAACTGCCAGGGTCATATTCGGCGTCTATATATTAATGACTAACACGTTGAATACTTAAAAAGCAATCATAATGATAACCAAATAGAACAGAGAAGTCAAACATGTTAGTGTTCTGCTTGATGTAATTTGCAAGTTACAACTGATGAATGATGTCATAATTACGCCGAACAAACGAAACTAGGTAAATCAAACATGTAAGGGATATGATTGTTGACATTCTTAGAGGCTCATCTGGGTGCTATACCTAGAAACTAGCAAAAAAAAGCTTATACTTATGTGGATTCAAGATAAATAAATAAAAACAAGAAGGCCAAGGGATGCACTTGTTGATATTATCAGAGACAAAATAGAGATTTGGGGCCCGTTTACACTGTAATAATGTTAATCACGTTGTGATAGATGGAAGCCATGCATCCAATGTTCTTCATGTTCAGAGGAGTCAACATTAGCTCTGAACATTACCTTCGCACTGCGAAAGCTGGACATCACGAAGCTGCAATCCCAGCAGACTACCGAAGTCTTCGCCGCTCAACTCTCAGAGCAGCTCACTCAACCTCTCTCCGAAGCTAATGGTGCTGAGGAACTTGGAAGAATATATTCCATTCCTTCAGTACCATCGCGGTAAACGTCCTTGGTTTCCAATGCCCACTGCCGAGGATCAATGGCTTACACTTCAATCAGAAGTCTCGCGAATCCACTGCATTGAAGATCGCCGTCTATGAAAGGATCCTACAGTTGGCTGTAGGGGATCTGTGCAAGACCACTATCGGGAGATAGGGAAGATGGATAGGCGCCTTTTTGAGACGCAAAGAACGTGAGCGGAAAGGCTCGAGCGGGAGGAGATCAAAATGTGCAGAAATAGGAATGACGTTAGAAAGTTCTTCCGAAAAGGCAAGAATTTAAAGTATTAATCCAGTAGAGATGCAGAGGAAATATGGTAGTGGATGCCAAGCTTCTCCGGTCTATTATCGAGCGATTACGTGATTCATACAGCTTCTGAAGTTAATCATATCATAGATGACCGCATGGATATACCACCGCATGGAGCAAAAAATCTCACCCAGATGACCTGCCGGCAAGATGGCTTACAACTGGCAACTAGTTAGTAGAGCGCATGCACGAGCTCCTTTGCAGAATATGGCCAGATGAGTGCATGCCCGATGGTTGGAACCAGTGTCCCCTGCCCTGGTCTTAAGGGTGACTCCATAGTGCACGATAAGTTCCTTTGTATCAGTCTTCTTCTTTTCAATGCATAAAAAAGCCCTGTTGGGTATATGGTGTGTAAGACTAAATACTTTAGCGAAAAAACTGATTGTACCTTATCTATGTAGGCTTAGGCCTGGTAGGTCCACCATCGACCTGACGTTCACACTACCCACAATCTCAAAACACCTACAATCTTTGTCGATTAAAAAGCAGCATTTGATAGCCCGTTGAGGGATCGCGTAATGCAGAATGATGCTGGGCAGCACACGCAGCTCCGCCTAAATAACATGTCTGAACCTTTTGATTCCAAGCGAGTGTGTAGGCAAGGCGATGACTTCTCCTGCAACAGGACAATATATAGCTATTAAAGTGTCCATTTGGTCGCATAAGTAGATGATATCGATTATCGATATTATCGATATTAATGGTTATACTAAAGGAGCAGTTGCAGGTTTGGTTTGCTCGCTAAAGAGAGCAAGACAAAGTACACGTTTTTTTCAAGTAGAGAATCGACGCGGTTTGATTGATGTTGAAAACTATACTTGGATGAAGGATTCGTCAGCATGTAGATCAAGCGGAAAATTACTCTTGCCAATAGATGTTACTAAGGTCTCAGTACCACTAAAGACCACTCTAGGCCAGACGAAACTATCCCGCTTATCCTTCCCGTATTGCTTTATGACACGGAAATATGGGCGACGACGCAGTCTGATGAAAACGCCCTAAAAATGTTTGAGCGGAAAGTACTCCGGCTCTGGGTCCTTAAGTTCAATGGTTTCGTTTAAGTCATTTTATGGCCATACAAAAGGAAGTTATAAAAAATAAAAGATGGTCGGTTTTTAATGCAACACACATAAGAACTGCAGCCGTCACGGTACGTTCGGCATATATGAAATAAATGGAACTTTGCATAACGTGGCGCCATCTAGCTTGTGCTTGTCTTAGCTCAAAACGAACAACAACAAATGCAACCTCCTCGCTCCCTTGTGGACAGCATACACATATGAGCGTAACACCACCCGAGCGTAACGCCATCGAAACGTTATAGATTTTCGCACCAATGTTAAACCTCAAAAACTTCACAAGCTGCTGGTAAAACGAGCTAACGGCCATAACACAAAATACACTGAGAAAAGAATCAGTACTCAATAAATACAACAATCCATCGGTGCATCTCTAACTAATTATGTTATAAAGCGTTTCTAATAGCGCTGCAATCAAAAACACTTGTGACCAGATACCAAAAGAGTCGTAACTGTAATGACAGTTTGTGACTGGTCACTGCAGACACGCTTCGCATGAATGCTGAAAAGCGACAATTTGACGAATATTGAGCTATTTCTTATTTTGATCAATATTTGTTGGTAAAATATAAATACTGCTATTGTCGTGAAAACTGTGTTGACTGTAAGACAAATTTGTTAAGACACTCAAATACTGTGAAGCTCAGCTGGTGTTTTGTTCGCATGGTATTACGCTCGTATGGTGTTACGCTTATAAGTTAGCGAGAATTCATAGCTATATGTTCCTCAACTGCTCGTGACGGCTCAAGTTTTATTATTGTAAGCTTTAGTTACCTTTCTGCATTTCGAATCAAACTCCACAAAATGCTACACTAGCGTTGTTCTCTTAACGTTTTTTAGTTTTCTAGGTAAAATTTACTTTTAAGCACTTTAAGTTGCAAATGGGAGAGTAGCGCAATCGTTTGTAATCGATATCCATGAAGTGTGTTTGACAAGCGGAACGTGTTTATCATATGTGAAACGGAAACAATAACAAATGAAACATGATCTACAAAAACAAAGAATGACTTTCATCTCAAGTTCGACGTAGTCGCATAAACACATGTACCAGTATTTGCAATTTTGACTTTAATTTCGACTGATTCAGTTTAGGCAACATTTCAGCCAGTTGCAGAGTAAATTTCCATTAGCTACCTTGTAAAGAGACACTAAATATGTGGCATAAATTAATATGTTTGTTTTTTCTTCTAAGACTCATTATCATTGACATTTGATTCTGATTATTAATTATTATTCCGGTGCCATATACAATATGACATACGATATAATCTTTCCCAATTTGTCAAACATTTATTTGAGTATTTATCGTTAAAGCTGAGTCAATGCGCATAATACGATATGCATACATATAGTATAATTATACCCCAAGTCTTTTTCTCTTATTGTTTACTTGCTTTGGATTCTGCTTAAAACCTTAAAGAACAATGAGCCACAGCTTAGACGTATTCCTTTGTTATCTCTAAGCATCTTGACCAACCAGTTCCATTCCACATCCACAAAACTTCATGTAGAACTACAGCATAAAACAAAACTCTTTAGTATTCTTTATAATTATAGACTTTAAATTATATTTTTCTCACAGACATTACTTAACAATTAATTCACAAGCAGAACTTAACTAAACATTTTGGATATGGCACTTGGCACCGCTTAACCGCGGAAACCGCCGCCACCACCGGCAGCAGAGGCAGACGAAGACGCAGAGGCAGAGCCGCCGCCACCGCGACCGCCACCACCACCAGAAGCGCTAGACGAAGCAGAGGCAGAAGAAGAACCGCCACCGCCGCCGCCGCCGCCGAAGCCGCCACCACCACGGTGTCCACCGAAGCCGCCGCCGGGACCGCCGAAGCCGCCACCACCGAAACCGGGACCACCGCCAAAGCCGCCACCACCAAAGCCAGGACCACCGCCGAAACCGCCACCGCGGTGTCCGCCAAAGCCGCCACCGGGATGACCGAAGCCGCCGCCACCGAAACCGGGACCGCCACCAAAGCCGCCACCACGGTTACCGCCAAATCCTTGGGCATTGGCATTAGCATTCGCATTGGCATTGGCATTGCCACCACCGAAACCACCGAATTGTGGCAGCGCTGTGGCAACAGCCACCAGCACGGAGAGCGCGATAAATACTTTCATAGCGAGGCTTGTGTTCTGTCTGAGGTAGCTTCACACACTTAACAATTTCGCCGCGGTTCGCTGCTTTTTATAGTTCATCCCAATGCACGGCAAACTAATGTGGGATCAGTCGCCAATGGGACGGACAGCCGAATCTAGCCGACCGGTCGCAAAGATTTTGTGATGTACCGAACCTGAAAAGCAATCAAGAAATCTACGTCAGAAATTAGCAAGGCAAAAACAAAATATAGCAAAGCCGTTAACAGTTTAATAATACGGATAGATTCTTAATAAACAGTTTAGAAGCTGAGTCATGGTGGGTGGTAACATATAGGCGAACTCAAGTACCCTACTTTTGAGCAATTACACTGGCGGTAGCAGCAGTGTAGCGCATGACCAAGGCGACTATAGCGATATGCTTGGCTTTTAGGGGGAACAATGTAACTCATTTGGGGGTCCCTCGATCATCTAATGTGCCCCCATATATTAGCATAAGCTTTGCCAATTTGAGGCGTTTTTTGTTCATATTTTTTTGGCCAAACAGAAAGCTAATCATGTGCCAAGTTGAGATGCATAATTTATGCCACTTTAATCCATTATGATATTGGCCATTTTAGACGAAGTTTCTTTTAAGCGGCATGTTGGATACCCTTACAATAAAAGAGTGCTCAAAGTGCGTCTATTTCGTAAGTCGCAAACACACGAATAACCAAATATCTTAAAGTAAGTTCACTTTGGGTTGGTACCCAGATTACTTTACATTGAAATATAACTATCTTAAAAACTTAAACTTGTAGCAAGTTCGAGTAAATGTAGTTGTTTTTGTTGGTAAATGCTAAAATTAATGAGTTCTATGAGTGCTAATTCCCTCAAATGCATGCAAGAAGGTATGTTATATAGGTAAATAATACATTTGTGCTCTACTCATTCTCAGCATTGAACTAAATGGAAGCCAAAGCAAAAGCTCAGATTTCTGTTTAGAGCGCGTTGTGCCTTCTAATAACAAGATTTTCTCACTAGATTCTCAATTTTTAATAGAAAATTACTTTTAAAATTTGATGTGTTTAATGAACTTAAAATAACATATTATCGATTCATTCAATTCCGAAAACGTCATAGATTACCCAAGGCTACAAAAAACATTAATTTTCTTGGCAAGGAATAACTATTACAAGGTATGAGCCTTCTGTCTGCTCAAGGCACTAAATTTTATAAATGTCTAACACAGAGAGAAAGAGAAGCGCAAATATTAGGGGTCAGCACAATCTCCCTCATTGACGTTTGCAACAGAATGAAAAATAGTGCCTTATAAGGGCTAAAGGTTAGGAATGTGGAAAGGATAAAAACCGATTGTAGAGTGATGATAGAGAACATCGGTGGAAAGAGATTTCGGGCACACTGTTGCATATTGCTGATTTTAAGCCAAAGTTTTTTATTCTAATAGTAAAGAGGCTAATTTTCCAGCCAAAACCAAAGAAATTCCTTTATTATCGAAAAGTGATTTTGCAGAAATTAAGGTTTTCGAAATAAATAATATAATAAAATAAATATAAAATAATCGAATCGCTCCTCTCTCCGAAATAAGAGAGTAAAACAGATTAACGTGACGCCATTTTCATTCAGTTTTACCGCCAAAGCGTGCCAATCGGCGTTTAACATCAAATTTCCAAACACACCTATTTAGCTTCATGAAAAATCTCATTTCAAGTTTTACACTCGATTTGTTTCTCATAGCGTCAGTAAAACTACCCTTCAGTAATTTATTGTTCACAAGGAATAACAATTCAATTTGGGTCGAAAGCCAAAATAAAACATCCAGAAATATTGAAAGTGTAACTTTTATTATTCTAGTGCCGTGATTCTAGTCTCTTCGAAATATGGTAGTTCGGCTAGAAGAATACTTAAATGCACTTAAATAACAAAATTCAAATAAATCCCAACTATTCCCTTAAGTATAAATTCGAAATATCGTGACATACCTCGACGAAAGCTTATTAAAATCTTTTTAATACCAAAAAGTGAGTCAATGTATGCATACTTTTTGGCACCAGCCTAATTTGTATTGTGATCTAAATTAGCCGTAATTAATTTTTGTCTTATAACCGAAATGTAGATCTGAGCAATTATTAATAAATAAAAGCTGTTTCTTTCATATATACTTATAATCGTTATTAATTATTAAGCATAACTTGGATAATAATATGTTTATGTCATGTCACTTGTCTACATATGTTTTAAGAATCAGGTTCCTAACATTATCATACTTATATGATATTAAGATCTCCCGCATGAAAAACGGGTTCTAGACGACAATAACATTATTAAGAATATTAATTAACACAAGCATCAAAACAAAAACCGCTTATTTTAGGGTTATAGCTTATATAATAAAATATTTTGTTTATATAAAATTTAAACGATTTTTGGAAGAACAAAAGAATGTATAGAACAAAAAGTTAGGAGAATAATGCAAAATTATATAAGCAATTTTTGCTAAACAATGAGCCAAAGGGAAAAACTTGACCAATGTGCTATACCACATTAAAAGCAAAAGGCATATATATTTGTGGACTAAAGTGTTGCCACTTTCGACCAATTGGGACACTTATAGAAAGATTTAGGTTGGCATATTTTTCAATATATAACAATAGTCAGTTTTACTGCCATATTAAACTGTAACTTTAGGTCAGGGATCGACTGCAAAGAAATGGCTAGCAGGAAGCATGTGCTCAAAATATCGATAACATTTTACTTTCTCCGATTGTACCGACTGAAAATCAAGCAGCATGTGCTCAAAATATCGATTGCTTTTCTCTTTCTACGATGTAGCGACTGACAATTAAAAAGCATGTGCTGAAAATATCAATAACTTCTCTCTTTCTTTGATTGTAGCGACTGAAGATCAAGAAGCATATGCTTAAAATATCGACAACTTTTCACTTTCTCCGACTTAAAATCAAGCAGCATGTGCTGAAAATATCGATAACTTTTCGCTCTTTGATTCTAGCGACTGAACATCAGCCAGCGTTTCTGCAGCCGCCGCCAATCCTAGCTTAAAGTCATTCATAAGTTCGTTCTGAAGCGTCGCCCGCCATGCAATTGATTTTTATTATCAAAACTACTTAATAGTTTTGTTATTCTTTCGAACAACCCATTAAGTTATACCAAATGGAACCTACGAGTACAAATTCGTTTTGTTCCCACTTATAAGCAAGCTATAACTACAGCTTAACCCCTTATTTTGCTTAATTGCTCAGAAAAAAAGACTTATAGATGTTTTTTTTTGTTTTTATATTTTTGTGTTTTTTTTTTTACTTTTCAGACTTTTTTTTTCAACTAACTTAAAACATTTAAATTAAACTATAATCTCTTTAGTGTGCTACCGGCACTGCTGGCAGCAACTTAACCGTGGAAACCGCCGCCGCCGCTGGCTGAGGCAGAGGAGGACGCCGACGAGGAGGCACCACCACCGAAACCGCCGCCTGCTGAAGCGCTAGAGGAAGCAGAAGCTGAGGCGGCACCACCACCACCGCCGCCGCCACCGCGATGTCCACGTCTGAAGCCACCGGGTCCGCCAAAGCCGCCGCCTCCATATGGTCCACCGCCGAAACCGCCATAGGGGCCACCGCCGAAACCACCGGGACCGCCAAAGCCGCCGCCGCCATATGGACCGCCACCAAAGCCGCCATAGGGGCCACCGCCGAAACCACCGGGACCGCCAAAGCCGCCGCCGCCATATGGACCGCCACCGAAACCGCCAAATTGTGGCATAGCCGCCGCCGCGGCTATCAGTAGCGCCAAAACAATCAAAGTCTTCATATTGTTACGGATTTCTCTCGGCTGTTCACACGCAGCAGCTTAAAGTCCAACTGATGATACGGCAATGCGTGCCCAAATCTATTTATACTGCGTGCGTGCTCCAAAAGCGTCGCAACGTACAATTTGGCAGGCGGCTCGTGTGTGACAAATGGAGCTCGCTCCGAAACAATCGTCACTTTTTGGCACTCAGCGCGCTCTCGGCTTACCGGTTTTGCTTTTATTTCTAATTATCGGCATGTTTTATGCTCATTATGAAGTTTGTCTCGTTGGCGTTTTGGGCTCTTGACTTTGCCAGTGCCCGGGGTGAATCCCAGATGTGCATAATTTGGCGAGTTCGCTCGACTTTTTAGTGTTTTCGACAATTTCGAAGCTATTTGTTTTGGTGTAGCACTCAGCTTCCTCATATGCGTAAAATCCCAGATATTTGCAATATAATCTCTAACTAAATCAAACAACTATCGTTGAGAAGTTCAACTTGAAGAGGTTATTTGCCTTTAGAGTTATATCAAAGCGTTTATTTAATGACGTCGTGACTCTAGCAAACTTGATACATATATCGAAAGCGAAAGAGAGCTTCTTACTTCTGACATTTCAGTTAGAGCTCAGCAAGTGTGAGTCCCAGATAGCTCCTTAAAAACTTGTTAATGAAAAAACAAAGAAACCTAAAATAAAGCTCTATGAGCTTAACCAAAAGAGAAATGTATCGAGAAGATGAGCGTAACTTTCAAATTTTCTAGAGCAAAGTTTTATATCTAAGCATTTTTTTTTAATACTCTGTTAACAGTGATCTGCATTAACTTTGTAACAGGCACCTGTATCGCTGAACAACTTCAATAAGAAAGTTATATTATTAGTCCGAAGCTTAGGAACCCTTTTGATCCTAGAACATAAGGAGCTTTACAAAACATTTCTAAAACTACTTTAAAGAGACTTCTCTGCTAGTTGAAATGTGTATTCCAATAAATCCATAATATTTAAACTTAAACTCGACATTAAGTGCCTAACTTTTCATGCTAAAGAATCCATAGCTAGATATCTTAAACTATTAACTTTTCAAACAAAGACTCGAAATATGTACCTCTACAGTAATCGAATAGTTCCAATTTTCATACATTTATATTTAATTGTATTCACATAAAATTAGATGATTGTTGAAAGAATCTAAAAGGTATTTATACAGAAATTTGCCATGAGATTAGATGAACGCGTCGCCATATCAGTGATACATATTACTTCTAACAAATGGCGCCTGAGATTAAAGACACAATTTTAATGAGTTAGTTGATGAAGACATGGCCAAAGGTATAGATCGAAAAAGTGGTGCGTTCTATACTAGTTTAAGCCCATAGTTCTAACCAATCGTATACCCTTATATCAGTCGCAAATTTCATGGCGAAATTATAATACTCACCGAACTAAGAAACGAGCGTAACTCTTCAAATGTATAATGAATTACTGTATGAGCGCAACACTCAGCGAAATGTGACTGAAACCATTGAGAAGAGCGTTGTAGCGAGCGAATCTATAGATCTTTAAAAATGCAATTTTAATAAACTGTATTCACAAAGATTTCTATTATAAAAGCTAAAAGAGAAATGTGTGTTGACAATCTGGAGAGTTTAAACAAATAGAGCGTCTCGACAACTTATTAGAAAATCGTGATGCCATATAGCAAAGATTCCCCAGCAAAACTTGTTAATTGAAAAAAGTTCGCGTGAAAGTGAGACAGAAAAGAGAGCAAACGAGTGTATGAGTAAGCCAACAAAAAGTAAACGATTTCAAGGCAATATTCATAACAATCATTAGCGAATGCTGAAATTCTAGTAGAATATTATTATAAAACTTGTAAACAAAAAAAATCCCACAGCAAACAAAACCTTCTAAACAAAAATACTTAAAGCTCAAAACATCATAATGAAATGCTTTCAAGTGTTTAATAACACAGCGGAATCATTTTTCAAGCGTAAATATTTTAAGACTTGGAATTAATAACCGAAAAAAAGAGAAAAAAAATATATATATTTTCTAAGTGAAAAACCAGTTTCAATGTCGTCATAGCAAAAATCTTGTCAAAATGATGCGCAGAACCGAGTTCAAGTGCGTGCAAAAAAGAACAAGTCACAAAGTGGGCGCGAGATTTAGGGGGTTTTCCCAGTTAAACAAAAAAAAAAAACACCAGGTACTTGCGAAAAGTGTGTCTTACGAACATGCCTAAGGGGGCTTCAAAGCAAAAATACTGTGATATTAATAGTAATTACAGTACTTCTTATTCGATTACTATTTAAATGGGCGTACGTAAATGCTTTCTAGAGTGAAAAACTTGATTTTATTACTTTTAAAGGCGATTTCTTAATAACTTGTTGATGCTTAAAACTAAATACAGCCGACTTTAAAGTACCCTAAAAATGGTAAATGGTAAAGCTAGAACTACCGATTACCAAAAAAATATCATTTGTTTTTAATTTTTAGACCATATCAAACTCTCATGCTCTATTCCCAAATCATTTGGTAAACGCTTCATCCATTTTAGGCTACAATCGAAAAACTGGAAGTAATTGTGTAAAGCCCTAAATCCAAAAATACTTCTGCACAAATTTAATCCAAAATATGTGCCCTATGACAAAAGCAGACGAGAAGAGTATACAAAATGCGGCGTACCAAACTAACTTTCACTAAGCCATTTATTAAGATAACTCTTCAAGTGCTAAGTAACGGTGTCGATACGCCAAAATGTTTATGGTGTCCTATCCACAGCTTAAGTTTCGATTCTAGGCTAGCCAGAATGAGAGGTCTATATAAAAAGAGATGCTAATTCTATGCTGAAATAATTTACCGCTGTCAAACCCAAACGCGCCGTCTGAGCTCTGCTTTAAATTTCTAGAAAGATTCATTTGACAATTTCACAAATCGCTTCTTTGAGTCATCTCTCGCCTGTCAAGCTGGTTTTTCACTTCCACGCCTCTCAACGGCCCTTCGCAATATCGCCTACTTTCATCTAGATTGTTAGGCTTCAGCAAACGTTAGCTATTTTCAAGCATATTACGTATACGCCACTTATGACGGCTAACACTTCAACTGTTGGCCGCGGGGAAGCCCAAAACACCAACTCAAGTGAGCGAATTGCATAGCATTGAGTTATAAATTGAATAATTAATGCGTATAAAATCGATTTCATTTAATTTGCAATATTTGTTCAAACAAAACTGAGATAACATTAATCCATTCTAATTTCTCCCTCTTGTGTCTCGGCTTTATCAATCGCTTGTCTTTGGCCATTTACTGATTTATGCAAAAAGCCGAGCAAACTAATATAAACAACTTGATGTTCATATAATGTTTTAATTAAACCGGTTTTAAACTTTGTAGATTTGCACAAATTAATGTTTTGTTTTTATATAAGTCGTTTATAGATACGTTTTAAATTACAATTTTATATATATATTTTTTGTTTGTTTATTATTTATGTAAGTTTGATTTAGTTTTCTATTAGCTTTATATTGCTTTTGCTAATTGATTAACATTTCAAATTTCTCTGGGACTGCTGCAATTTTAGTAATAAATTAAAAAGGCAGAATTTGCATGCCAAAATCAATGCCAACAAAAGCCGTTATAGGCCATGTAAAAATAACACTGTCCAACATAGAAAAGATGCACTTGCTTGCCTTGCGTAAGTCCCGTAGGAGTGATCCTTAACCGATTTTGATCAATATGCCAGGCATGCCGTGACAGAAAAATGGCGGTCATCGCAAGACCTTATACGCTTTGTCCCTCAAAGGATTGTAGTTGTCTCAAATTAAGCGTTTAATTGCGTTCGATCATTCAATAGACTCTATAGACTTCATATAACTCTTAAATATTGAAAATTACAAGATAAAACTAATGACGTCACCTATCTTTTTTTTGAAAATAGGTTTTTGGTTTATGTTGCTTTTGCGAACTTTGGTATCACATTGGAGGAAGGGGTATTAGGTCATTATGTATGACGCGTAGGGTGGTTCCAGATTTTATAAATAATGGTAATGTCATTAATGAAAAGCCCAAAAGAAGATCTTAAACTGGTTCCGAATTGAATTCGTTAAGTGATACAATACTAAAAAAAAATATTTAATATATAAACTTACCAAATAAAAACTATTTGAGAAAATTAAAAAATTTTCATTCAAAGAAAATCCTACAAAATAAAAAAAAGAGAAAAAATAAAACCGTCGTCTAAGTTATAAGCTATGTTATAGATGAAATAAGAGATATGGATGAAATAACAAGTGTTGGACCTCCAAAAACACTTTGGTGAAAAGCAATCTGCAATTCTAAAGGTGCCGCAGACATGAAATTGCTTTCAACTCTTTTGTCTAGTGTTATTATAATTTTTAAATGCTACATTTTGAAATTACTGTCTAGTTAATAAACAGTTGTTTATTAAAAGCAAATCAAATTAAAATATTTTACAGCATTCAAAAATTAATAAGTTATATTGCAGCAGCTACAGCAAAAAAATGAAATGCCAACTAATGAATGATATGTTAATTATGCAACACACACAGAAGTCACACACACAGAAATCGCTGGCATTTCCATGCAACCAAATTGCATTGGACGAAAACTCCAAATATTGCATTCAAAATGTTATATGAAATTTTTGCTTTATTTGCCGCGTTTATTGTTATTGACGGTTTTCATAGACGGCGGTTATGGCCAAAATTGAATTACCCGCTTATATTGCAGCGGCAAAAACTATTCAATTGCAGCTGCAACTGCATGTGTGTGTGTGTGTGTGTGTGTGTGTGTGAGTGCTGGCTAATGAACAAAGGGCAAACCGTTTGGTGACAGCGCATTTTGTGTATTTTAAATTATTTAGTTTTAATTAAAATGCTGGCTCCGGGCATACTTTTAGGCGGACGCTTTAATTTTTGGCCACTGCGCAAATAAAATACGTTAAAGCAGACAACAGTTTAGCAACAACAACAACACAGCAACAACCGCTGCAAACAGCAAAGCGTTACAGCATTTCCGTTTCCGGTTTCCTGTTTACATTTGGCCATGCTGCTGCGCCTTTTACTTATCACATTTTTGAAATTTCTTTTCATACTCTACAACACGTTTATAGTTCTTTTGGATTGTTCAAGCCGTTTGTAACGCCTTAAAGGCTCTTGATAATCTTTAACTTAACTGGCCATAACAACTGGTTACCAAGTTACGGCCTGATATAAAGCTGTCCTCTCCTGGCGTCTCTCTATCTGTACTCTCTACCTGTTCCTTCAAACAGAGACATGGTCTACCCTTTCGACGACTCCCTTCGACAACCGCAAACCTTTCTCGCAGGAGCTTCTTCATCCATACGCGCAACATGACATAGGCAGCGGAGCTGCTGGACTTTAATGCACTATGTCAACGTCGTCGTAGAGCTTATAGATTTCGTCGTTCTATCGGGTACGGTAGTCATTGCCAACGCGATCTTACGGAGTACTTTCCGCTCAAATACTCCAAGGGCATTTTCATCACACAGCGTCTCCACCCAAGCTTCAAGGCCATAAAGTTAAACGGGAAGAATGAGCGTCTTATAAAGCTCTAGATTATGCGCATCCAAAAGTTGTACAGCATTTGTTTACGGAAAACACATATATCTATTAGGGCTTTCCATTCTCAATCAGCGTGATATATAAGCTTCACGAAAACCGAGTAAGACGCAGTTGTGTCTATGTCTAAAAAATAAAATTTTCGGTCAATTTTGGGTCGCTGATTTGCAATCCGGAAACTATTTTCGAATCGCTATTTCAAAAAATTCGACATTTCGAGAGTTACTCGGGAACCTTACTACCGATCAAGATATTTTGTAACTCGTATTGAAGGCAATTTAATATCAAATCAATGTCTTTCAGACGGTTTTAGTCTAACTTGGTTTGATTGCAAGTGACAGGGTAACGAACTCAAAAATTTTAATGTGCTATTTTTAATTTATTAATTGATTCTTTGCGAACATTTCGTATCGAAATGTCGAATATCAAAAAATTTCACGATCGATAATTTTTTTAATTCCCGTGTAAAAACAGCAATAATTCGAAAACAGTGTTAGACAATCCGAAATGGTTCAAAATCAGCGACCCTAAATTTACCGTAAAGTTTTGGGTTAGCTAAAATGTGTTAGGAAAAATTTGTTGCATAGTGTAACATATCTTTCAAGCTCTCAGTTTTGATTTTTAGAAATATAAAGCGTTTCCTTCGAAGAGGAATTATATGAATTCTTTGATCGCATGTTTTTGTAATGCGAAAAGAGATGCTGTTTTGTACCTTTCTGGTGCTATATATGTACAAACAATCGCAAGATATAATCGGTAACAACTAAGCATCTGTGGGTTCAGAACCATTCAGTGGCATGGGAAGTAGAAGTGTAAAACTATCGGTTGTGGCACCATTCGATATTTTTTATAGGAACAAGATTCGATACTATCGATTGGCTCGAAAAGATTCGATACTATCGATAGTATTATTGGTTTTTTTTCTTTCTAAGCTTAGCGAATAAGATGAGCCACAGACGACTTGTCGGCCGCAATAACATGTACAAGTTTAAGAAAATCTCACAAGTGGACAAGAACTCGTTACCCTAATCAAACAGTTTGGAAACATAACAGATAATTAGGTTTATCTCAGAGACATGACTGTCAGAGGAGCTTTAAGCTCTGCGTGTCACACAATAGAACTAAAGGGTGCCACTACTCACCACCAGCATTATTTTTATTATGCAACTGCCTAAAAGTATACTCTATGAGTGATATAGTATAACCAGAAGATTAATTATACTTTTTTATAAGTACGTGCCTAGTATATTGTTCCTTATCAGAAGTTTGCTCTCTATAGACACTTGTCAAGTACGTAAAAGAGATGTGTTTAACGAGTAAGTTTAAATGCATTACTGCTTTTGTTTCAATTTTTTGAGAACCCAGGTTAGGGCAAGTTTACTTCTTCACAAACTCGACTTCGAGATATGTAATATGCAGTTCTCTGATAGTAGCCTTCACCTTGGCGTTAAGATCAGGGAATACAGAAAATGTGACCAGCCAAAAGCATATTACCTCTTAGGAGAAAATCAAAACAATTTTTCTTTTTTTTTTAATTTCAGATGTTTACAGCAAATTTCCTCTAAGCTTACGAATAACTTTTCAGCAGAAACGATTCAAGAACGATTTTACTTAATTTCAGACAGTTTCCTTTTTCTGTGCAGTGTATTAAAGCTTTGCCTAAAGGTTGTTTGCCAGATCTTCTAGACATTTATCTTTTTTTTCTTTTTTCTGCTACTTGTGTATATTTACATTTATTTTATTGCCTAACATAAATTCATGTAAACAAAAGTGCACAATATTGTCAAATCGACAAGACGCCGAAGGTCTAAAGATGTCTGTGACCAAGCGCCATATAATGTGACCTCCAAAGCACAGTATGAACTTCGCGGACTGCCATGCAAATAAAAGCGACCCACACATAGCAACTGTTGCAATCATACAAAATGGCGAGAGAGCAGCAACAGCAACAACAACAGTAATAGCAACTAACGTGCAACCGCCAGCAGCTGTAGCCAAAGCCGTTTGTTGCAGCATTTGCCGCATGCGTTTCCGCTTTTATGCTCTCTAAAGTGCACCACAGGGGTTCATTGTCCTTGTGCAAATTGGTCTGAGTTTATTGCCAATGGCTAGAACATACAGACGGGGGAGACGGCTCGTCGAAACGTCGACCAACAGCTGCTCTTTGGTCCTGTCCATGTCTATGTCTTGGCAATAAAATTGCACATTGAGGCTGCACAAAGTTTGCTTAAGATTTCAATTTGTTGCTTGCCACTGCCACAGTCTCCGCAGTTGCCACAGTTCCCACTGTTGCCGCACTTGCCTATTGTTGCATGCAACAATTTGCAATAGTAAAATTGCTACGGTAAGAAACTTAATGATAAATGTTTTTAAGCACAACATAAAACTTTATCCCCTGCCTGTAATTGAGGCTTTTTGCAGCAGCGCTGCCATTTAAGAGATTTATGTTCTGAAACCAGCTAAACGTCTTCAACTGGGCGCCAAGAACTTGGTCATAAGTCTTACCATAATAGGCAATTAATTACGCTCAGCTTTAGTTCGAGTTTTTTTAAAGCATCACAGTTACTGTTATTCCGCACATTTAACCAATTTAGGCAAAACTTTGACTTTGAGGCGTTTTAATCTCCAGCCATATATGCCACACACACAAGGGTTAAGTTGTAAAACCCACAAACCATACATCTTATATGTTGGATAATGTTGCCACTTATGCCAACTTCTGTCAAGTATCTAAATAGCTGTCAGCTGTCACGTCAAGGGCGTCACGTGACTTTGAGTCTTTTCGGAATAGCTGACGTCGTAATTAGCCGACACTCTTAACCCATTAGAGTTGATGTTTTTAGTGTCTTGATGAAATGAAAACTTTTAATATGTCCATAATAAATCGCAAGTTATGAAAGATTATAAGATAACGTGACGAAATGCTGTCGCAGTCGCTATGTTATAAATACCTGACAAAAGTTTTTGATAGATAATTGTATTATTAGAAAGTTTTAGAATTTAAATAAAACTTCATGATATCTCAGAACAATGTATACAGTTTCTTGTTTATGTTTGACAAAATGGAAAAAGTTATTGTAAAATTAAAGTTTATAACAAGCTAGTTAAAGCATTAACGACAGAGTTTACTTAGATCTGCGAGTCATTGTTCTAACACGTACGAGCCCAATGAACTAATTTGAGCAAATCTTGATCTTGATCCTGGTTATACACATCCAACGATTCTTTTTGTCAAACTTAGCGATTTCCCAAAATCCTTTGGTTTATAACCAAAACTTACATGCCAACATCCTTAGGTACCTCGCTAATAGTGATTTCACTCTCCATAAAAGCTTTCTTCACTTTTCCATCGTTTTCATTGATTGTTACCGTGAAAGGACGTCCAGGGTGGACATCTTATCTTATCAGCCTTCTGTTGATCTTGTACTCAAAGTAGAATCGCCAGATCTTTGGATCTTTGACATCCAGTGGTGACGCAGTTTCGTCAAGCTTCAAAATGTCTGTTTGAACCCAAATCATACAACATTAGCTTCCTATGATAGATTTACGGGTGAACAGCCAGTGGTGCTCTTTCTAATTCCAATTATGATTTCAATTTGTCGAATTGTCTATACAGTTCTCCTTTATGGATGTTATAATTACTTTTCGACGTAGGAATTGAAACATACACAAAAACTAAAAAGTTGTAGCTAAAGGTTTTGTGATTTCTTTGTAATTATTTACAACTGAAAAGCGAATTGGATTTCACCCTGATTGGTGAGCGGGTAAGAGAATACCACCTCAGCAGGTCAACGCTTGTCGTATGGGCGTAGGGTTTGGGACCCACCACAAATCCAGTGAAAGAAATACATCAGGCCGTAACCCGGTAACGGGTTGTTATGACCCGTTAAGAAGAAATCGAACTGGAAAGCTCAGAGGAAAATTTGCCAAGAAACAAAATGAATAATGTCTGAGAGAGACAATAATTTAGCGCTCATGCTGTGAAGCCCCTCGTCTAATAGCTTCCAAATAGCCGCTGGTATTAAAACTCCCAAAACTCCCCATTTTTGCTGCTTAATGTAGCCAAAACTAGGATTCGGTGCTTCATTACTCTCTCAAACTCATTAACACTCGCTAAAAACAAATACTAGCTGATTTCCAAGAAATATTCAAACATAACGATCCAAGTTTGTTGATAATTCCTTATAATACTATATATGAAGTCAGAGTCTTAAAGCAAACTAGTTACTTACTTAATAATGCCCGCTGCAATAAAAATTAATTATTATTGCGCTAAGCTCGTGGCTAATAAAAATATAAACGATCTCACAAATGTCTAATTAAGATATTAGTTAATTAAAAGCACTTTAGAGTTTTTAATTAAAATAAAGCACAATTTATTTGTGAATTTTAATACTCATTAACAGTTCGAGGCAGTTCACAGGAAAACTAACTTAACCAGCTACAGCTGATGCGGAGGCACTGGCTGAGGCAATGCTCTTGCCACCATAACCACCGCCTCCGTAGCCACCATGACCACCGCCGCCATAGCCGCCTTTGCCGCCGCCATAGCCACCGCCGCCATGTCCGCCACCAATGCCGCCAGTATAGCCGCCACCTCCAAGTGGTACGCCACCGCCATGTCCGCCGCCTAGACCGCCGCCATGACCGCCGCCATGACCGCCGCCAAGACCGCCGCCAAGACCTCCGCCAAGACCTCCGCCATGGCCACCGCCAAAGGCTCCACCACCGGCAGAGCTGCCAGCAGAAGAACCGCTACCAAATCCGCCGCCACCAAAGCCGCCGCCACCAAAACCGCCGCCTCCATGACCACCACCGCCATAGCTGCCACCGCCGCCGTGTTTACCACCGCCGAAACCACCGCCTCCAAGTCCACCTCCTAAGCCGCCGCCAAGGCCGCCACCAAAGCCACCTCCAAGTCCACCACCAAGACCACCTCCACCGTGTCCGCCAGCACCACCGCCGCCATGCTTACCGCCGCCAAAACCAGCACCACCAGCACTAGCACCAGCAGAAGAAGAGGCACCACCACCGCCGCCGCCGCCAAGACCACCGCCGCCGCCACCATGTCCACCAAGTCCACCGCCAAGGCCGCCACCTAGTCCACCTCCTCCAAAGCCTCCTCCGCCGTGTCCGCCAGCACCACCACCGCCATGTCCGCCTAGACCTCCGCCGCCGCCATGACCAAGTCCACCACCAAGTCCACCGCCGCCGCCATGGCCACCGCCGCCAATACCACCAGCGCCAGCACTTGAACCAGCTGAAGAAGAAGCGCCATCGAGTCCGCCAGCACCACCATGACCGCCGCTGAGATCATTGCCAAAGCCGCCGCCGCCTAGGTCACCACCGCCAAAGCCACCGCCGCCATGGCCTCCGCCGCCAAAGCCACCGCCGCCAGGACCACCACCACCATGACCACCGCCGCCTAGACCTCCACCACCAAAGCCGCCACCGCCGTAGCCACCTTTACCGCTGCCTCCGCCAGCAGCGCCCGCTGAAGCTGTAGCAGATGCACTGGCAGAACTGCTTGCACCACTGCCGCCGCCGCCATAGCCGGCTGAAACTACAGCCGCACAAACACTCAATACAATAAACAGTCTCATGTTCTGGACCTTCGGCACAAAACTAACTGAGCCTCCAGAAAGTGCTGAGCTTTTATAAGATTCCGTTTCATAGCTCAATCTCGCAAAAAAAAGCACAATCGATCATTGCGTCGCGAAAAAAATTGAGAATAGAATAGAGACCTCGCCGCCGACTAACAAGCAAATACAAAACACTAGTCACGTTCTGAAAAACCGGGATCTCAGGTCAAGCGAAGCACAACTTTAATTAACCCACGGAGAGAGACAGCAACAACAACAACAATAGAAAGAACAACCACAACAACAACCACCACAACAGACGCCAGCCCATTTATCATTATTCAAATATGGTATATTAGGTTTCTTTTACTTATAAACATTATACAGTTTATACTATATTTTTTTTTTAAATACGAAACATTTTTTTATTATTAATTTGTTGTGTTAAACCTTTTTTATTCTAGCCTTCTCGTTTATATAAACAAATATGTATAACGACGTCATCGGGTCTCATCGCACTTTATAGTAATTTTGTTGCGATTAAATCAAACTGGAATTTTCACGGATTTTAAGCTAATCAGTGAGATTAGGTCTTACGAATGCGCTTGACTTTGGGGTCAGCTGTCTCGATGGAATCAGTTCAGTTTAGATTAGTTTTATTAGTAGTATAATTTTAAGATTAGTATAATATTTCATTATTTGTTTAAATTAATATGCATGTGCCGCTCGCATTTGATTGTCAGTCAAGGTAGGTGTGAAATCGACAGCAATTAAGTGAGAAGCTATTTCAGTGATGCTTAGCTATATGCAGCCCTGCGCCCATTTCTACATACTTTTGCGATTAGCGAGTTCAGCGAAAACCCGCCATCCCGATTTAAGTTGCGTAGCTCTTTCGGATTAAAAAAGTGTCAGTTATTTGCTTTAAAAAGCTTAGTACGCGGGTAGCCGAAATATTCCTGTCAGGAAATTACAATATAAGCTTAGTATTCACATAAACGAAATATTTATGCAAGGAAGTTGTAATATTTATGTTGTGGATCGCAAAATCTGGGGCTAGGATGCCAAGGAAAAGTAAAAACAATAGCACGGTCACACGGTGTTGACATCTTTTTTACGATAGAGACAACCAAAAGCCTTGCATGCAAGATTAGCTCATAAAGAGTTACGTAGCTCTCTCAGTTTTGCTCATAGCTCTAATCATCCTTCTGGTCCCAACAGATTTAGAGCTTGAGCTTCGAACCACAGTTTTAGGCTTAGACCATGATTTTTATTCAACGAAAACGATTGACTGTGATAGTGTAGCAAATTTTTGTTTGTCTTAGAAGATTTACTTTTCATCTTCAGTCGCAATACAATAGTCGTCAGCTATACTTTTCTACCAATTGCAACAGAAAGCTGGAAATATTTGCAAATGCTCTCAGAAACCACCAAAAATTGGAAGTCACTATAAATATTTCACAGCAGCCAGAATCAGAGTCTATAATATTCAATTTTTGTAAGTAAGAATATATCGCTTCGTACTCCTAGAATTCCGTGAATATTGGTATTTTTAAGGAGCTTCCACCCAAACCTTACGCTCTATTGTCAAATGAAGTATCAATATAATTCTTGTTTCTCTTTAAACTACACTCCAATGCAGGGGTGTGCCAGAAATCTCTTTCAACCCTATTGAAATTGGTCGATATGTCAGATATCCAAAAAAGTCATTCGCCAATGTGCGAAAAATATCTTACAGAGCATGGGAAATCTTTCAAAAAGGTATCTGACCGAAGAAGAGAATTTAAATGAAATGATTTTGGCAAAACTGTCTAGAGATTTCCAGAACACCCCTTTAGGCCACAAATTTATCTAGAATAGGTCAAAGTTTATGTCTCGACCTAAGCACGTTGACCTGTTGTCAATATATTGAGAAATAAAACTTTTTTGCATCAGTAGTCCTCGTTTGGAGCAAAACGGAAACATTTTAAAAGCTATAATAGTTTAAGCACAAAAGCATGAAATTTATTTATAACTTTTAGAGCTGAATTCAAACCAAGCTATGGACCTTGTGTACCACAAGTACGATATGGCTAACCGAATTTCATAATAACTACCTTAGGCTTACAGTGCCTAACAAAGTAATTTTAATTTTAAATTTCACTATAGTCGAAACTCTGCGTCGATACATAAAAGTTGCCTAGTGATTCGCGAAGCACTATTCATCCTAAGGCCAGAGAAAGATACATTTCTTAGGCAAATTCGCTATCAGCTCTTGTGTTTCTACTAGCTCACTAGATGTATGCCATAAAAACATGTTCTAGTGTTAGCTCAGTTTTCAGTTACTATGTTAGCGGATTTAAAGCTCAACTCAAGTTGAAGCAAACTTGGCTTTTATCTGCTCTGCTACAACATTTTTCACTTAAAAATGAAAATGAGAAAAAAAAAGAAAATGCCGAAGTGTTGGCTAGAAAATCGAGCAACAAACTGAAATGCAAATGTCAGGCAGTGTGGCCTGAAAGCATAAGCAGCTCAAGGAAGTCAGATACAATGCTCTAGAGCAACAACAGCTACAACAACAGTGATAAGAAGAAGGACAACAACGAAAAACCAAGAGCAGCTGTTGAGAAAATAGCATGTGCATACAAGAAAATTGAAATTTTCCTCAAGGAAACCTGCTTGCAAATGCATGTATATGTATTGATGTCTCTCTGTGTGTGTATGTGTGTGTGTGTGTGTGTGTGTGTGTGTGTGTGTGTGTGTGTGTGTGTGTGTGTGTGTGTGTGTGTGTGTCAAATCTGTTACAGTTACACTGGGCCACAAGTCATTGCAGAATAAAAAACACTTGACTTCCGCTTCCGTTCAACTGCTCTTGCATATTTAATACTAACAAAAATGTATTTAAATATTTAAAGCTAGCTAGCAAATAAATAAATAAATATTAAATGTTATTGTACTTACAAAATATCTCTAAAATTTATACTAGGCCACGTCCCAGGCGTGTCAGTATGCTGCCACGCCCCTCAGCGTTGGCCGCACGCTGTTGCTTACCGAGAACTTGCAACATGCGTCTATAAAGCAAACGTCGCACATCCATGGCCCACAAGAAGTCCATGTGATTAAAGTCCTTCATGGGCACCAAATATTTACCTATGGGATTACCCAAGTCCTCACACATAGACTCCACATCATGTGGATGGCAGAGCAAGTCATTTGAGGAATAGTATACATAAGTGGGCACCGTGACCAGACTCAGATTATAGCGTGGAGGCGTATGTTCCCGATAGAGCAGCATGTTCTTGCTGGTACTATAGCTATAAGGCGCAAAGCGACCGTTCTTAATGATCTGTATAAAGTGTTTGACTTGCTTCGCAGCCACACCAGCCGGATAGTGTCCCAGAATGACGGGAAACATTTTCTGCAAGCAAATACGTATAGTTTCTTCTAAGTGAGGGCATAGTTTTGACTTACTCTGTTGAACTCATTCCAATTACGGCCCACTATGCCAAAGACGGCTTCTATGCATAGACGTTCCGTTTCTTCGGTCATGCGACATAGAAATCGAAACTCACCATTAAACATTTCCGAAATCGAACTGCCCACGAGACTCTGAAAGTTTAAGGGCTTAGAAATAGTTAAGGGTCTCACGCCAAGTAGATCAGTGTAAAGGAAGAGTTTTTTTTTAATATTTTTTGTTCAGTGGATGGTAAGCTGGTATATGGTAAAAGATTCAGCCGGTGTAACTATCAGTAGGCCTTGAAAGAGTATGCTTATAAGGGTATTTATTACACTTAACTGTAAGTCACCAAATCCAAATAGGAATTCATAATAAGAAGAGGCATGAGTATCTTTTGGAGCCAACTGCAACTTTTTAGTTCATAAAGACCTTCCCACAGTTCAATTGCGGAATCAACACAATGTCTAACGTTTCATTAGAACTTTTCTCAGAGAAAACTGTCAGAAAATCGTTGTTGTAATCGTACAAGCGAGTGAATATTAAGAAACCATTAACCTCTAAACCATTGCATATATTTAAGTTCAAGCTGTGGTAATTTTAACTTGTTTTTTCTTCATTCATCATTCGCCTTGAGGTGCCCATTTTTTTCCTTTCAAGTTCAAAAGACTTAATTAGGTTACCATAATGCCCCATATGATATCCTTAGCAAGTTAAGTTTTTCTTATCTTGTTTATCATTATGTTTCGTGGATACAAAAGAATAATCTTAGGGATCCTTATGTGCCTAGAACAAGATTATATTTCCTACATTTCCAGGACTCGTAAGAGTTCCCTTTTTGATACTTTAATTTCCCTACAGCTAACATGTAACATTTGTTGGTTTCCATTTAATTCTAATCAACATATTCCCTCAGTTTCTATAGGCTTGCTAATATAGGTTTCCTTTACAACCCCATAATGAACTAAGACTATTAAGATTCCTAAGTTTAAGACTTCTTTAGGTTTGGCTCGGTTGGAAGAACCCGGTAGAGGGAGAACTAAAAACTTTTTGTACCACGGAGCTAAGCGTGCGTAAAACAGAGGCACCTGGAGGAGTGACCTAGCCAAGAAGAAGTTTTGGTTAAATAAAGTGAGCTTCTTTAAAGTTATCTATCGCTAGATAGGCATTAAGATGCCTAAAAATCCGCTTAACTAGCCCATAGCTCCATAACTTTCTTAAAAACTGTAACTAATTCCAATCATTAACTTACAATTCACTATTATTATTCACTATCATCAACTTACATTGAAATACAAGCTTATAGCTCGTATATATGGATGATCTTCGGTTTCCTTGGCATAAACAGCCGGTGCCATGGCCTGCATCATAATCACTTTATCGTTGTAAGCCGGTCTAGATGCACACATGACAAAAAAGGCCGTACAACCCTGGGAATGCCCGGCATATTGCAGCTTCTTGTAACCCGTTGACTTTAGCACATGATCAATCATGGCAGGCAAATCGTATATACCAATTTCATGCCAACTAAAGTCCCAAAACTTGGACTCATCCGGATCAAGTGTCGTGTGATTGCGTGAATAGCGATTACCACGTGCATTGCCCAGCCAAACATCATAGTTGTGGTCCGCCAGCAAATAGGCTGTAAGACAGGAGCAAATGCAAGCATAAGAGAGGAGCGAGAAAGCGAGAGAGCAAGCACAATGTACAGTTTAGTCTGGCACGTTAATCACTTGCTTGCCATTAATCACAAAGAGAGGCGTTGTCTTTGGCATTGGCTTTGTCCAGAGACAGCAATCACTCAAGATGGTTGGCAACAAACTCACCCAAGCTAACATTTGGTCCCATGATGACAAAGCCCGCCGAGCTGTCAACCAGGCCGTGTTGCAACAAAAAGGGCTGGGCGCCATCTTTGCGTATGCGATGCATTGTCAGTATGTAGCCATCGTCGGTGGTCACATGATGCACTTCCGCTTGGTAGCCATATTTAGCAATTAATTTATCCTGTTGATGAAAAGTGTAAATAGTTGATGAGCAACTGGTACAACGATGACAACATGCAATTTATGGCAAGCCATTAATCTTGAGCAAGACAGCAAAAACAGGCATAGCACAGGTCCGCATTTAAGCATGGGCCGAGGGTGCCACAGCGCAGGGAACCCACAAGCTCGAAGTCTTGCTACAGCTTTGTACTGCGTATTCTTACATGATGTTCTCAACATGTCTAAAGTCTAAAAGACTATGCCTCGAAGCAAAAAGAAAAAAAGTGTAATTTCAGCAAATTCATGCACGGTTCTCAAAAATCGAAGGTACAACATTCAACGCGAGTCAAATTTCGTTTAGGATTTTTCAATTCGGTGATAAATGATGACCGATTATATTTATGCCGCTTCAGTTTCATAGCTTATTTTTTAATCATAGAATATCGCGAATATCGAGCCTAACATACAAAATCTTGTGAACATTAACAACCTAACAAGTTAAACCTTCGTCATTTACATGGACAATTTTAGCTTCAACTGTAGAAATGAATTGACATGTGTACCTGATTCAATCTAAAAGAACATAGAATTCCGACTAATTCTTGTTGGTTCGTTTCAGTAACATACCTCGCGGCAGAGGTTACTACATAGAATTGCACTTTGTATGCTAGATTGCCCCTTGGGCCTTCAGATGATAAATCCGGCACTGAGCACGTACCACAGTTAGATTCGAGTCCTGCTTGATGTTTTTGCGCTGCAATTTCTCCTCCGGCGTTTCATCTTCAATGCTTTCTTCCTCCTCTTCCTCGCCCTCCTCCTCTTCATCCTCATCGCCGCCAATCAACTGCGCCTGCATGCGACTTACAAGCAAGCAGAATACGAGCAGCAAGTGCAGCTTTAAGCGTTTCATAGCACGTAACTTTAATAAAAAACTTAAATTATTTTGTAAAACGTTACACAAATTTTTATAATTATTATTATAAAATCGTTGAAAGTGAAACCTTTCGTATGGTTTCTTGGCTTATCGTTAATTTTATGTCAACTTTAACGCTGCGCGTCGCGCGTTCAACTAAAAAAGAAATAAAATACAAAACTGTCAACGCTTTGGTCAAGCGTCGGCGTCACGCATGCGTCGAGGCAGCGCTGCTCTGCGCGATGTTCGAATTGAAAGAATGCCGAAAACTTTCGATCACACAGCAATAACAACAACAGCACAAGCAGAGCAGAGCAGAGCAGCAGCGCCAGCAGCGCAGCGACGCCAGCAGAGCAGCAGCGCCAGCAGCAACAGTGACGTTTTCTGTCTTGTATTGTTTACTTTTTGATTGCGTTTTTCGTCTGTCTGTGATTTGTTTTTTTTTTTCGGCTTACTAATTAAAATTTACAGCCAGCAACAGCAAGCTGCTGACGCCGAGAGAGTGACGGAGAGCGCGCAGCTGAGGCGAAGCGCAGCACTTGAGTAACTGCACTTGTTACGCATTGTGCGTACATTGGTTTCAATAATGAATGAACTACAAGCACAGTGAAGCTTCGTTAAGCAAGGACGATGAATGCTTAAAGTCAATTTAGCGATATCTTCTTCTTCTTCTTAATTGGCCATAACAAACCGTTATCGGGTTCTTTCATTGGAATTGTGGTTTTACGTGGTGGGTCCCAAACTCTACGCACAACCCTTTTAAGGGCTACTGGTCTAAGAAGAACCCAGTGTCATTGTTAGTCGCCTTATATGACAAGTTTTGACCTGTTGATTCTCTAAACCGCTCACCACACGGGGTTGGCGATGTGGGCGTGAATAATGAAACACATTATGAACTTTAACTTGAAAGTAAATGCTCATTATACTTCACTCTTTCCATCAATGGATTCTTTTGTTATAATATCTTTTTTCATACCCTGTACACAAAGTGTAAAAGTGTATTATAGATTTGTGCAATGGTTGTAACAGGCAGAAGGAGGCGTGGCAGACTATATGTTACATAGGCAAAAATCAGCAGCAATAGTCGAGTCGATATAGACATGTCCGTCTGTCCGTGTTGTCGCAAAAGTCATAATCAAAAATATGCTAATTTCGCCCCCCTATAAACTTCAAAATTCCACTACATGTACTTATAGATACATTAGCTAGAGTTACAAAATTTGGTATGGAGACTCGTGTGACCCTAATCGTTCAAACTACATCCACCTTTTTTCAATGGAACCCCCTTTCCACCGCAATCGATTTACCTTAATTACTGCCACACCCCCAAATATATTGATTTGAAAATTGTCAGAGACATTTTTATATGTATTTTTGATCTATGTTACAAAAATCAACGACATTGGAACAAGAATACTGGACTTATGGGTATAAAAGTAATTTTTGCATATATAGAAACGATCGGCTATTCCATCGATCAATTTTTGTTAAAAAAAAAAGATCGGTTATATGCAAACCTTTCAGCACAGTTAAATTATTGAAAATATGCAACAATGCTTTTTATTTATTCGATTGTTATTGTATGCTTTGCCCATATAAACCAATAACAACTAAAATATTTTGCATATATCCGATTGTAGCTGGTATAAAATTATCGCTTACGCAAAAATGAGCTGCATGTTCGCTATTTCTTATAAACGATATCGCTTATTTAAAATATTTTGCATATATCCGATTATCGCTTATATGAAATAATCGCTTAAATGCAATTACAGAGCTGCATTTTTACCATTGCATATAAGCGATATCTATTGTAAATACTAATAATAATGTGCTTTTCATTCAGATTTATGATTTGCCTTCAAATACAAAAAGTATTCCGTAGAAATATATGTTAGTTGAAGCTCTTTACATAATACGTTATTAGAATCCATTGACTTCTTGTTACTCTCGAGATTACATAACGCTATATGTTATATGATAATATTCAACCTTGCTCCCATTTGTCTCTAAGATAAACGCAAGAATGATGTCATATGTGTTCGATGTAACATTGTAAGTTTATGCTTAGATAAAAAATTCGTCAAAAGAAAGAGAAATTTAAAAACATAACAAAGTAGTACACGATTCATACTACTTCCAATACTTTAGCCTTTCTGACACCCAAATAGGCCCAAACGAGATCCAAAGCCCCCTGCTCTGCTTTTTCGCTATTCATCATTTTGCCCACATTGACTTAATAACCTTTTTTGCTGTGAATTCATTTCGCTCTTGTGCGAAAAAGACTCACAAAAGAAAGCAAGCACAAAAGCCAATCCGAAAGAAAGTAAAAGTGTGGCCCGGTTTGTCTGTTTGACTTTTTTTTACCGTCTTTTCGGTCTTTTATTATTTGGCGACATTACATAATTGGCTTTTTGTGTCAACGCAAAAAAGTGCTGAGACGTTTCGGTTGCTTTCATGACTTAATGGACACCTTGGAGCTGCCACACTGTGGCACTTTGACACCCAATTAGCCCGGCTCACTCAATTACGTATGGCAATTTGCCTTCCAGAAACTTTTCCATTAGCTCAATGAGTCTATCGTTGACCAGATTCTTGACATCGTTGGAAACCAGAAAATCAAAGTGATTGAACTTGGCCGAGGCAATGCGACGCACACTGCGCACGGACTGCAACATTTTGGCATAGATGCTGTGTACGCCCTCGGGCGTGGCAATCGCATCCGTCTCGCCAAAATACAATATTAAAGGCACGGTAACCTGGCTCAGATTATATCCCGGTGGTTCAACGGAATGGTAAATTTTCAGATTTTCTATGGCACCATAGTCGTAGCTTATAAAATCGCCGGATTTCCAAATTTGTTGCAAATGTTGTATCTCACGAGCGGAGCCAGCTTGCAGCAAATTGTTGTAGTTAAGAGCTTCCAGTAGCTGCGGATTCGTCATGGTTGAGGTTTTGCGATAGGTAGCTTATATATTATTGATAAAATACAAACCTTCTTGTTGTTTAACGCACTGCCGGCAAAGTTTTTGACGTAATACTCACAACGATCTTGTTTATCGGAACCACTTTTGAAGCATATTTTGCGTAGTTCTCCTGGCGGGAATAGCTCACGTTTGTTAGCCTTTTGATTTTGCTGGAAAAAGTGTAGCAGAAAATAAGTAAAAGTTACGAAATATTGAAGGATTGTACCAACATCAAATATGCACGTGAAATTCAGTAGAAAAACGAAAGCTTAAAAATGGCGAGCTATAAAAGTACTACCATTAGTTACATTTTGACGTAAATAAAAATTGCTTTTTTAAGAAATGCCTGATTGAGACTTTATCAAAGCGGCCGTAAATATCATAGAAACCACCAGTTAAGAATCCCTTGGTCTCAGAGAATGCACAACGCGCTCTAAACAGAGCGCTAGCTTTCGCCTTGTATGAATTTTGCTCATTGCTCTGCCTGTTTTCAGTGGTTTCTAAACGAAGAGCGTTTCACTTGATTTTCGTTACAGAATTATATTTCTAAAAATTGCTGCATTTCGCCGAAGCTTAGATATTTCTGCAAGCCTGTTCTACTTTAGTAACCGATGCTTGTATGTGCGAGGTAAGCGAAAGTAGAATGAGAGAACGTTCAGATGTGGCCCTCGGCTTATGTTTTCTCATAGAGCTCACCCATACGAGGTGATGCCTTTCGCTAGGGTTCTCAGCCAACTATGGCGATTTCCATTAAATTTATGCATGTTAAGTGGAATATGAATCTTTCGAATATTTTTTGAATGTTCTGATTTTAACATACACCACATTAGAGATCAATTCATCGTAAAGGTTTGTTGGTTTAGTTCCCAAATAGTCACAATATATGAAGCTGTTAGGCGCCGTTTACACGAAGCGAGATTTTCAAGTGATGAGTTGCATCTCGCACCGTGTGATGGCACGGTTATATCGCCCGTAAGTTATCTCGCCTGCAACCCTATGCGTATTCATATTTGAATTTTAAATTCGCGTTTGGCGGACACATACAGAATTTGAATTTTGCACTTATTTATTTGTAGGTGTAAAACACGTTTATCAGTGAGCTGTCAAAAATCTTACTCGCTTGAGCAAATTTTAATATTATTTTTAATATTTTGACAGTCCCGCGAATCAGCGAACTTTCAAACGGTCGCTACAAGTTTCTTAATAAGTCTTGGGACTAAATATTGGTACTGACGCTGGCAAAGTGTCAATGACGGGCTCAAGGGCCTATGTTGCCGATAGCTTAAACATAGCTTAAATAACAAAATGTTTAAGTTTTAGTTCGAAAATAAGAAAACTGTTCCTGAAGCCCGTATACATTTCATGAATTTTCTACAAGGTTCAATCATTTAAAGCTTTAAACTTATTTAAAAGCTTAAGCTATTTTCTAAAAATCAGATGACTCTGGTTTGTAAAACAACAACAGCTGTTTCCTTATCAGTGGAGCTCTCTTATACAGCATCTCGCTCTCTCACTGCTTGCAATGATCATGCGGGGGGTTATCGCATCTATTTATAAAACCGGTGATTAAACATTTGCAGCTCTCTTGACTATGTGGAACATAGATTTGGTTTCACTTTGTTGTTGAGATGTCAGCAAGTGTCAAACTCTTATCTCTTTTAGCTCCCGGACAAGCCCGTGTTTAGTGTGACTTTTTAGTTGCCTACCGACCGTAGCTATGTTGAAACTAAGCAGAGCTCTGCCCAGAAGCCTCTTTGGCAGCCTACGTCACGCCTCCTCGCAAGGCGAAGGCGAACGCACGGCGCTCTACGACTTCCATACCAAAAAAGGCGGCAAGATTGTCAACTTTGGAGGCTATGCCTTGCCCGTGCAATATGCGGATCAGAGCATCATTGCCTCCCATTTGCATACACGCAAAGTGGGCTCCATCTTCGATGTCTCTCACATGCTGCAAACCTATGTGCGTGGCAAGGATGCGGCTGCCTGCATAGAGTCCATATGCACAGCGGATATTACAGGCCTACCATCCGGCAATGGTACGCTTACGGTTTTTACCAATGAGACCGGCGGCATACTGGACGACCTGATTGTGAACAAGGTGAACGAAAAGGAACTCTATGTGGTCTCCAATGCGGCCATGAAGCAGCAGGATATGGACATCATGCAAACAGCGGTGGTAAGTAGTGAAAATCATGACAAACAAAGTGTCCCAATTAATTGCGAATCCCTTAGGCCAGCTACAAGGCACAAGGCAGGGATGTGGCTATAGAGTTTCTGACGCCCAGCGCTCATTCCCTCATAGCAGTGCAGGGTCCTCAGGCTGCAGCCGAGCTGGCCAAGCTGCTGCCACAACCAGCTGCACTGAAGCAGCTCTACTTCATGCACACCCTGCGCACGGAGCTAGCGGGTGTGCCCAATGTGCGCATTACGCGTTGTGGTTATACGGGTGAAGATGGTGTGGAGATTTCTGTGCCTTCGGCGAAGGTGCAACAGCTAACTGAGGCGCTGCTAGATGGAGGTCAACTAAAATTGGCTGGCCTCGGCGCACGTGACTCGCTGCGCTTGGAGGCTGGACTCTGCCTTTATGGAAATGACATTGATGCCCATATCACGCCCGTGGAGGCAGCTCTGTCCTGGCTAGTGGCCAATCGTAGACGCACTCAGCTGGACTTTCCTGGCGCTGCTGCTATTGTACGTCAGCTTAAGACTGGCGTGCAGCGTCGTCGTGTGGGCGTTCAGATGGTGGGTAATAAGGCGCCACCAGCACGTGCTGGCGTTGACATCTATAGCCAGGGCAAGCTAGTGGGTCAGCTGACCAGCGGCTGTCCCAGTCCCAGCATTGGTAAGAACATTGCCATGGGCTATATTACGGAGGCGCTTAAAGCACCAGGCACACGAGTTGAGCTTAAAATACGCGACAAATTTCACGAAGCGGAACTGACCAAGATGCCCTTCGTTAAGGCCAACTATTATAATAAACCTAAGCAGTAAATGGAAATAAAATTCGGAGAGAGAATATGTGGGTTCTACTTAATTTTTACTAACCATTGTTATGATAACTGTATGTTACAGCTTTATGATACAGATACCAAATCTTCAGATTTTGTCATATTCAAACTGATTAAAAGTACAGCAAAATATCTCAGCAATCACGGAAACTATTCTTTTGACGTCCTCCTGTTAAACTCATGGATTCACCGATTAAACCCTAGAGTTAAGTTAACAGAACAACTTTCTTTGCTTAGAAGCAAGGTTTTTTGGTGTTCATGGAGTATATGGTGATAGAAAAAGACGAAACTACAATGAAAGAATGGCATAAATTGATTGACCTATGCATATAGCATATAGTAGACAATACAAACTCCCCCAAAAAAGGAAACTTTCGCTAAGCGACTTCTCTATTGAAAGGATGGCTAAGTACCTTGGAATCATATTTGAGCCAAGTTAAATGGGGCTTCCATGACGCAAATGTGACGTATGCACAGTGCAGGGAAATTATAGGGAACATCTCCTAAAATCTTCAGCATCTTATAATTGATGGAACTTAGGCAAATGCTCAACAACGTAGGAATCTCCTGGGGAACAAAAATGGATGCGAAAACAGAGACTAGCCTATGTATTGCAGGAGTAATGAGAAGCTGTCCTACAATAGCACTGGTAGTTCTTATGGACTTAACAATGCTCCATATAGCCATAAAGCTTGAAGTTAAAGTAACACTTCTGAGAAACTCAGTTGAAGGAACGGCCATAAATTGATAAACTTGGAAATGCAAATCCTATGTTTCTACAAACCGAAGATGAAAATGTTTACCTTTGCCTTCAGTACTACTATAAACAGCAAACGTGGATGGACAACCCAAGAGGAGATATATCATATGGAAACGACGAGTTTTTAACAAATGAATGAACTGAACTTTGAGTCGTGGGAGCGCGAACTCTGGCGTACGAACTCTGTTAGAATTCAAACTGGTCGGCTTATGGGACATCTTATGGTGAAAGGATACTTAAGTAAGCTTGTATTGTAGGGTGGAACTTGGGGTGGTACACTCGCAGCACGTACTAGTTGAGTGTGATGCTCTGGCGGAAAGAAGGATGAAGACACGGAGCATCCATCTCAGATAAAAAGGGTTATGACATTGATGGGACTGGCAGAGGAGGTATAAGCTGCCTAGTGTAGCTATTGCCCAAGACTATTATTATTATTAGTAAACTTAACCTTATCTGTGGCGCTCTTGTTTCCTGAATTTCTTGCTATTGCTATTTTCTTACATCAAGTCAATTGGATATTTATACTAGTACTTTAATCTAACCAAACATAGCCTGATACAAGTAATACCTTTTATGGATAAGACGTTCTTACATAATTCTGGAACTAGGGAAATCTCAACATAGCAGACACTCTTTAAGTAGCCAAAAACCAGCTGGTCGAATTAGTTAATATGTGATGTGGAAATTCATTTGTAGTATTTAAGCATTTGCTAATACGGTCGCTTCTGATCTCTCTCTGCATAGCAAACACCGTAACCCAGTCAAGGAACTAAACCCATTCATAATTACCTTCACAAACTTCATTACCCGTCGCATCTGGTCGGAATCGAAGCGTACATAACGACGGAGTCTAGCCAATGGCGCCAAGGCCTGCATCAACAGAATTTGCTGATTGTAACGCGGATGCAGAGCACAAAGCACCATGAAGGCATTGAAGGCCTGTTGAAAGGATTCAAAATGTTTGAGTAGGGGCTTTGGCTTTGCCAAGCTCAACTGCTCACCTGTGAGTGTCCAATTAGCAGCAACTGTTGTTGTTGCAGCTGCTCCTGTTGCTGCTCCTGTTGCGGTACCTGTTCATTCTCCTCTACTGACGTCGCTGTTGGTGGCGGCGTCGCCGTTGCCGTCGCTGTTACCTTTACAATGTGGTCAATTATGGCTGGCAAATCGTATGCGCCATGTTCATGGAAACTATAACGCCAAAATTCAGGCATTACGTCCGTGTATTCCTCATGCTGCCGTGCATAAGGTGATGAGCCACGGAAATTTGCCAGCCAAACATCGTAGCCTCGTTGATGCAGCTGAAAACCTACAAAATTTTAAATGATAAAATGTCGATTTCAGTTTTAATGAGCAAAGTAGATATTAAATGAAAAATATAAATTAAAAGAAATACCAAATATGTGCAGAAATTGAGTAAGCCAGCAGTGTGACCAGATTATGTCTTAAATGAAGCCGAAAAACGACTTTATATTAAGATCTAATATAATAATTGGTTTGCAGGGTATAAAAATATGATATTTATTTCAACATTTTGTGTAGTCTGCGCAGAAATATGATTAAGAGTTAGAACCACTTCACCGTCTTAGCCCGTATTGACCAATAAAAATATTTTGTATCGTATTGTATAGGAATATAAATCATTTGAAAGATAAATCTTCAGTTCTATTATATATAAATCGAAGCTCTAGAAATGAGAATATTCAACTAAATTGAATTCTACTAATTTTTGGTATCACCAACTGGACCCACCACGTGCAAAACAGAGACGCTTGGAGGAGTTATTAGCATCAGGCCGTAACCCGGTAACGGGTTGTTATGGCCATTTAAAAAGAAAAATTTTGAGCAAAATAAAATCTTGAATTTTTCGCTAAGTGTAGTGTTACAAGCAGGATAAGTTCGTAGTTACTAAAAACTAAGCAAAAATTTCCGACAGAATAATGTAAAGACTCTCATATCCGTTGGTTCTAAACTGAAGAGGGAACTTTAGGAACGTTCTCAGAGAGGTTAACATCCTTTTGTGGAGTGTGAATAACTATTTTGGGCAGAAGTATTTGAGGCCTAATTTTAATCTCACATTCTTGGTATTTACTTTTTCACAAGTCCTTTCGTCCTTCGTAGTATGCGGCGGTGTTCTTAAATGATGCAACCCCTTTAGAAATGCTCTTAATCACAAACCAAAAAGTGAATTTAAATGGTTTTCAGAGTTTCATCACTTTTAAAAATTTTGTTTCGAATAGTCCAAACAATAAATCAAGCTCCTACAGATACTCCAAATACTTGTCTCACTTACCAAATAGTTGTATTTGCGAACTTATAGAAAAAGTTTTCCGTAATTTCTTGTGGTATTTAGTTCTAAACAAAATACCAAACTTCTCAAAACTTTTGCTTTGACTTAACTATTTGTGTTTTGACATATCACGAATTTTTTTCCTTACCAAGACTCTTGTCCGGTCCCAGGCACAGCCAGCCCAAGGAGGAGCTCATCAGTCCGTGCAGCAGCAGCACAGGTTTGGCTCCAACTCTCGGCAAGCGTTGCAGCTGCAGCTGATAGCCATCGGCCGTGCTGACATTGTGCAACTCATGAGTATAATTGTGCTGTTGCAGAATGTCCACCTAAAAGTGCACCCACTGTAGCTTCCTTACGGCAGCTATATATAGTTCACTATTTACCGTTGTCCATTTATAGCGCTCCTCCTCATTATCATGCGATATGTGTTCGCTCTGGGGGAGTCCGAATATACGGCCAATGGTTTGGATTCCGCCGCTGCTCTCTACGATAATGAATAAAACGATGCAAAGCGCGAGCTGGCTGGGCACGCACATATTGCTTTTGGAACTGAGGTATCTATGTTATGTTTTTGGACTGGTTAATTGCTCGGCGGTTGGTAATCTTTAAACTGTTGAACGTTTATGGTTCGCTTGTTTGATGAACTTGTGGCAATCAAATTGCGCATTTTAATTCATTTTTAATGAGGCAACAAACAAATTATTAAATGATTTACGGCTTCTGTGCGGTTCGCGGCATGTTATGAGTAACAGCTTTTGCGGTTTATCGTTGGCTTGTGGTTTCTACAAAACTTTGGATAATGCTTTGGTCAAACAATCGAGCTTATTATGTGTGTTGTCTGCGTAGTCGTCTGTTAGCCGTAGTTCGAAGGCTTTGTGGTATAAAGGCTGGATATCATCGATATTGGAAGGATGATACTAACCTTCAATATGTTACCAAATGCAAGCGGGTGGTTCAAGAAAGTCATCAATTTAATTAACTTAGGTAATTTCACTTATTTAGTTCCAAAAATGACTTACAAAGAGAGCAGAATATATTTGTCAATCTAATTAGGATCAATCTGGATTAGGGTAAGGCCCTCTGATCACTGACTCTACCTCCACCAAGTTGACGCAAAGCCTGCACGTGGTGACCCTAGGTTAGCTGCTCAAATCACCATTATGTGTTGGTTAATAGGGTTGTGCTTAGGATTTGGGACGCACCGCGTAAAGCCCCTTCCCAATAGAAGATGGTTTGAGCTGCATGGAGAAGTGGCGTACATTAGGCCGTAACCCGGCAACGGGTTGTTATGGCCAGTCAAAAAAAATGATTAACTGCGAGAAATATCATATTAGCAAGAGTTGTGCAAACCATGCATGTTTTCGAACAATAGACACTGGCTAAAACCATCCTTGTTAATATCGACAAATGCGTAAATGTCTGCTAGATCCAAGATCCGAAAGCTTCACTGGCTGCAGAATCATGTATCGCTCAGATGCAAGTAATAGCAACCACCGGGAAATACGGCTTATCTGGCGAATAGTTGCAAAGTTGAACTGAAAACTTTTCAGAGCAACTGGACACTTGCGCCCTATCACTTTATGTATGCCTTGAAGAATCTGATTTCATTGTTCCGCTCTAGAATAAATCTTCTGGACCGTAACCTTTCTAACTCCAATAAGAAGGCTCAAGAAGCGCTGCTTGAAAAAGAAAGTAAGAAGTCTGAAATCGGCATCTTTGCCAGTAATAGAACCGTTTTAGTCATCGAAATATATGATGAGATATAACCCTAACCGAAATTCCTACCTAAACAAATTTCGGTTCGAATTCCTAGACGAACAGATTGTTCATTGAAAATATAGCGGGAAGCCACTAGACAGTGAATTGTGAAAAGGGTGTGACTTGGGTTAACACTAAGCCTACTATGTCATGTTGGTTTGTTCGTGCCATAACAGCGAAGATCAGAGTTTCATGTTTGGAAAAGACAACTTCCAGTTCATTGGCAACGGTAATTAGACATTGACATTGACAGCGATCCCACAATGCTCATAACTTATGGTACTGTCAGGCGCATGACATTCTATAGTGTGTGATGCAGCATCGATCCCTGTTGCACGCCACAAGATTGCTCTCATAGTCATGCAAGAGGTCAATAAGACGGAAGTATGCTCAGTACTCACAAGATGCTGTGCCAGCTGGCTGGCTCGTCCTCGTTGTGACACCTGCTAGCCAGAGCACCAAGGACATGCGTACCTGTTTTATCGTACATGTCACTGCGTAGTATGTCAGAATGCGGCCTTTGGAACTCTCAAGGGGACTGCGAGGAAAAGATTAAAAGAATTTTCAAGCGTTTTCAAATGAAAATTAAACCAAATACGACTACAGATTTCTGGCGTACCTCCGAACCTCTTACTTAAAAAAGTTTTTAATCATTGTACTTCTACTGAGTGTTGCATACAGCTGAAAGTACACAGACCGCACTTCAAATAAAAAACCAAAGTATCTGACAGGATTTATGACAGTAGATCAAAAAAACCACAATAAACAAGAAGTACTCATATCATTGGGTAATATTCATTAAAAGCACTGAAAATATGAAAATCAAGGCAAACACTCAGAGCTCGTTGCACTTTGGAGCTCTATTTGTTATTGTCCTTGCAGTTGCATTGGTTGCAGGCTGTCTGGCTTATTTACTACTCCGGCAAGATAACAATTGACTGCAAGGCGTATGTCCAAACAAAAAAAAAACTACAGGAGAACTCTGAGTACACAAAAAATTGCAACCAACTTAATTTACAAAAAATGATAAAATGGACCAAAAAGTGATGGGCTTGGGTGTGCAAAACGCAAATTAAATGGGATACAAAAAGTTCACACACACCCGAAAAGGATGCGGCCTGCTGCTGGCAACAAAGGATATGCAAAAGCAGAGACAGCAGTCAAAGAGAGCTCGGAGTAAGGGACAAAAGCCAGAAAGAGATTCAGACTCAGAGTCACAGACAGAAGCCGAAAAGAGTTGGAGGTCTTTGGGGCCATATAAAAGCGCGTGAATTGCCGCGTCCTGGCATATGTACAGTCAACAGGATGCAAAAGTGCAGTCGATTAACGGAAGCGTGGCCAGCAACAACAACAACTGTAAGTGAGTGCAAGTGCGAGTGTGAGTGTGTGTGTATGAATGTGTGCCGCATCTGTTACTGACTCGTTGCCCATTCAAATTGGCATGTGGTCAGCCGAGTGAGAGAGACACAGGTGGCGGTACAGACAGAGAGAGAGAGAGAGAGAGAGCGAGCGAGTGAGGCGTGGTTGCAGCTGCATATATGAATTTTTATTAAATTTAATAAAGCTGCAATTAAACAATTTACATTTGTGTTGTGCATTTTTTTACAGCTAAAATTAAATTCATTGTGGCTGCAAAAGTATTCATTTTTACATTTATAGCGGGATTGAAAACCAAAGCCGGTAACGGAACTGTCTGCCGAAATTAACCGATTTAAGTTCGCAACCGAAACGGCAAACGAATTATGTATTTGCCCAAAGAGAACCAAATGAACTGCGAATGAATTCATGGCAATAAAAACTCACCTAGAAGAGCAGTACAATTTGTTCACAAACTGCGAAAAACAAAGATGGTCTAGGTTAAGAATTAACGAAAAAGCAATGCTCTGTTTTGCGTAGCGTTCCTTAATCAATCAGTTATATTTTCTAATTAAGGCATTTCGTACGGTAATTAATTTGAAACAGATTTTCTTAGTTTCTAGCGCAAAATTATAGGATTTTTTGCAGTGTGTGCCTATGAATAGCTTGTTTGCCGCAATTCCCCCGAGGATCTGCAAGATGCAAGGTGATGGCAACATCTTAGTACAGCACAGCTATGATACGTATTGTTTGGAAGCTCATTTGTTTTTAACATAACATATTATTCATACAAAGAGGTTCAGAATTACTAACTTTGGGGCGATTATCTATCAGTCTATCTATTGAATATTCCGTCTTGCTGTGGAGTTGAACAGGGAAATTTGGTAGTGCGGTTGTGGAGGAAACATTTCTTCGGCTTATTAAAGGGCGATGACGGGACTCATATCGCTTCCAGAGTTAACTTCTCGGGGCACCCATCATAGACTGCGGGTGGATATACCACCGACTAGGCATCAGAAGTTAGGATCGCCATAAAGTGGCTCAATAACAACAGAGCTGCTGGAGCCAACGGGATAGGGTTTCGACTGCAGAATTGTTCAAGACAGATGAGAGCATGCCCGATGATGGAAACCTTGGTGTCCTCTGCCCTGTTCTCAAGATGGATATGCCCAGAGCTCGGTATCCCTACAAAGTTAATGCGACTTTGCAGAATGATGTTAAGCAACACACGCAGCTCCGTCAAAGTAGGAAAGAAGCTCTTCGAATCTTTTGATACCGAGCCAAGCTTCAGAAAAGGCGATGGGCTCTCCTGCAACCTCTTCAACGTCGAAGTACATCGGAACGGGACTATTTTCTATGAGGGTGTGCAGTTGCTCTTCTACGCAGATCATACATTATGTCATCATTGAATGTGTCTGGTTGTAAATTAGAGTATATAGTATGTTTTCTTCTTTGGACTCGCAGATTGATGTTGAAAAGTATGCTTGTGAAGGATTTCGTCTACCGTAGCACCACCGGTACAATGAAGAACGTTGTCAGCATGGAGATCGAGCTGAGATAATTTCTTTTCAATAAATGTTACTTTGGTATCAATTGGAAAATGGGGACTCTCATTAGTCTCGTTTTACCTTTTGGCGCTGAAGCATGGAAAGTACTCCATAACATCTGTGGGCGCTTTACTCTTCGGAAACTACTACCGAATCCAATGGAAAAACAATATCTTCGAACCTTACCGCCCGACCGAACCAGCTTACACAATTTCAAGACATTCAAACTGTACTTTTAACAACTGAACTGATGACATGCCACTATACATTACCAAGATTGGTTGGAGGACCATTCATTTACAAAACTCTTACTCAATTCAATACGTATTTTCAGCAAATTTCGTATTCCGCTCCCGATTCACTTAACTTCACATTAACCTCAGCTAAACATTACAAATTGCCGCAAATATTTCACATGACAATCCGATTATGACAAAAATATTGTGTTTATCTAATATTTAAACCCTAATGACATTTTTTACGCCTCGTAAAACAACAGCTATAAAATATAGGTAACGGGACTGGGAGAGAGAGAGAGAGAGCAAGTAGAGAGCGCGGAAAAGTCACGCTTCAATTGACGTTTTTGGCAAACGTCAATGTCAAAGCAGTCAGCCATAAAGGTGAACAATAAACAAACAGACAAAACAAACTGACAAAAAGCGGATGATAAGCACATGAGGGCAAGAAAAAAGAATAAAACATTATATAAAGTAAACAAGTTGAACAAAACAAAGAGCGAAAAAGACGAAAAAAGATAGAAAATCAAATACGGAGCCACAAAAATAATGATGATGAAAATGTGGCGTACAGTCAATCAATGAAAATTGTGGTTGTTTTCATTGTTGTTGTTGTTGTTGTGTAGAAAATTGTCGAAAATAATAAAAACGAATATCAAGTGCAAGTCAAGTCGAGGCAGGACAACAAAAAAAGGGACACTTTGTGTTATTAAATGCGAAAGGAGAAACGCGACAGACAAATCAAAATGTGCGCGGTGTCAATCGTTGACAATGGCGGCGACAGCGACAGTGACGCTTCCGTTTCCGTTTTGCAAGGTGGCTTGCTGTGTGTGTGTCTGTAAATGTGCGGCAAGAGCCACAAGTGAGTTTACAAAAGTTGACAATAACAGCGCGCAGAAATGCAAACAAATAAAACCTTGAATGCACGAAATCAATGTAATTGACGAACTTGGCTGAGTGAACGAATGAAATGAATGAATGAATGAATGGCTGGCTGGCTGGCTGGTTGTATAAACGAATGAATGGCAAGCCCATCTGACATACCACAAGGCTACACTGAGCGAAATAGTCAATGGGAATGTGAGTTTTTCGTGATTGAAAAGATAGGTATAAACACATCATAAAAGTACACTGAGAGAATCGACATACGAATCGGAATTTCACAGAAACATCAAGTATGCTCGGATTTAATTTACCGCTTATCTTTAATAATATTTTCCCTATATATAAGCCTCTGCGCAATACCCACCCGAGCTTCAAGGTGCGAAATTAGTCAAAAGCTTTTATTATTTTGCTATTATTATTATTATTATTATTTTTTTTTTAAATAATCATTACAAACTGCCATGAAACAGATTACAAAACGGCTTAATAGCCACCACCGCGATGACCACCACCATAACCGACGTCCAGTCCGCCTGCACCGTGTCGGCCGCCAACACCACCGCCCAGTCCTCCTGCGCCGTGACCACCGCCATCACCGCCTCTCAGTCCTCCTGTGCCGTGTCCGCCGTAGCCAACGCCGCCATAACCACCACCACCAGTACTAGAACCAGAAAATGAGGGATAGCCACTACCACCAGTGCCGCCTCCGTGTCCACCGCCTCCTTTGCCGTGCCCTCCTAAACCACTGCCGACGTCAGGGCTGCCACCGCTAGAAGAGGAACCGCCACCACCACCACCAACAGAATCAGGAAATAAGGAATAGCCACTACCACCAGTGCCGCCTCCGTGTCCACCAAATGCACCACCTCCTTCGCGGTGTCCACGTATACCTCTGCCACTGTCATGGCTGCCACCGCTAGAAGAGGAACCGCCGCCGCCATCCATGCCAAAGCCGGCGCCACCGCCTAAGTGACCACCACCAAAGCCACCGCCAATATGGCCGCCAACGCCAGCGCCGCCACCATCATGGCCACCGCCTATACTTGCACCACCGCCGCCATAGCCGGCTGAAACCACAGCTGCACAAGCACTTAATAGAATAAACAGTCTCATGTTTTAAACCTTCGGCACAAAACTAACTGAGCCTCCAGAAAGAGCTGAGCTTTTATAAGATTCCGTTTCTTAACTCAATCTCGAAAAAGAAAAACACAATCTATGGAAAATAAATGCACTTTGGAGCATCTCCAAGCGAGATTGCGCCTTTCTGCGGAATTTGCTTATTGTTAAGGTATGTGGAAATGAGGCAGGGTTGCATATACGTTTGATAGCTAATCGTTCCTGAAATAGCTGTTGACTTAGTTTCACACCTACCTTGACAGGTATTAATTTAAACAAATAATGTAATATTATTAGTTTCGAAACTAATCTAAACTAAACCAATCCAATCGTGGCAGCTGACCCCAAAGTGAAGCGCATTCGTTGACCTATTCTCACTGATTAATTTAAGCACAAAAAAATCACTACAATGTGCGATGACACCCGTTGATATATAATCGAAAAAACAATAACAAGAGAGAGTTCAGCACAACAAATTAATAATAAAAATATTTTTCAGATGTGAAACAACAATATTAATGATATATACTGCAGCCTGCACTTCGCCTCTGTCACTCATAGTTAACCTCCATAATACGGCATTGTCGTATTGCTTCGTTGGATGAAACAGCTATACACTAGCGCCATCTAGCGTGCGCATGAGTGCCATCTACCGTGCAGGCTCCTCTAGCTGTATTGTACAGTATAGGGTTTAAGCAGCTGGCAAAGCAGCGGCAGTACGATGGTTCAATTATAATTATCTAAGAGAGAGAGCAGGTAATCTAGCATTCGAGTCGCATAACCCACATGAATCTGGCCACGCGAATAAGTTCACGCTAATAAGACCACAAGATTCATGCCACACCCATCAGGCTACACGAATCATGCCACCCTTCATATGTGGACCTACCAGTTTAACACCGAATTCGCTTCCAATTTCAATGCCTTTAGGCAGCTGACACAAGCAGCGGCAGTACGATGGTTCAATTATAATTAATAGCACAGAAACACAAACTTGAGGTGCAACCTTTTTGCCGCTCAGCTCTCTACGGGAAAGTGCAGGTAATAGAGCATCCGAGTCGCATAACCCACATGAATCTGGCCATGCAAATCAGGCCACACGAATCTGACCACGCGAATAACACCAACCTTCACATGTGGACCTACCGATAGCCTGGTGTAGATCGAACACAACCATCCCGGGTAATAAAATGTGTTTCAGGAATAGGACTATTCGGGGGAGTTATAAGCTAGGTAGGGGGCACAATAGATCCTTTCGGGAGGCATTTTGAACGTTCAAATTCCTATACCAGCAATTGCTTCTGGTGGGGATCGTGCTTTTTTGCCATTTAGTCAATTGGAAATATATGTTATATAGAAGTGTGTACAATCACGAAAACCCTACAAATAATAACAATAACACTTTTTAAAAGAAAATTAGAGCAAATGACCTAAATCTCTGCAAATAAATCTTTTAAAAGCAAATTTTTAATATTAAAAAATTATATTTAAATGGTAGCAGAAATATTAGATAGAATTTTAGCTGAACACCAATTTGGTTTTAGACGAGGTCGTGGAACTGTTGAGTTACTTCATCGTGACACTGATCATATCCTGAAGGCATTAGCACCGATAGTTGTGTCGGTTTACGGTTATACCGGTTTCTATACAAAAACCAAAGAGCATGAAAATTATAGATTGGAATCCTGAACCGTAAAAAAATTCAAAATTGTTGAAAAGCGACCATTTTCAAGACAGTGCACGTGTCTTGTGTTGCTGTATCTGTTAGACCGACTCGCTCGTAACCAAAATTGAGTGAGAGAAAGGGCAAAAACTAGTCACATGTATACACTGTCTTGGAAATGGTCGTTTTTAGCAAGTCGAATAAGAAGTCAAATGGAATGATGGAATGTAAAGCACAATATGAAAAATGTGTATGCTTGCAAATAAAAAACCGAGACTGTACCGGTATAATATATCGGTTTCATTTCGGTTATTTGGGAAAAATTATACCGCTTAACGGTTATCTTCTCCTTAAGGGCTAACGGTTTTACTAAAAAAATATATTTCTTCTTCTTCAAAATTCAATCGGTTGTTTTGGATGACGGCTACGGTTACGATTACGAATTGAATCGCTGATTTTAATGATACTTCCTTAATTACATCACCTCAATAATACGGGGGTTTATAAAAAACCCAAAGCAGAAGGGAAGGCAGCAAAGGATATGGTGATAAAAATATATGTATAATGAAACGAAGATATGTTTAAAAAAGTTGGAGAAGAACAGTAGGAGAATGGGAATTTTATAGATTTGAGTAGGGAGAGTATATTTACAGTTACAATACAATCAAGACGAAAGTTCACGACCGCTCGTAATGTATAGATAAATAGTTAGTTGAAAATAAGTCTTTTTTAGTGCTTTTCTTTAGAGTGTTAATATGCTGCCCTAGACAATTTTTCCCTAAAACTAGCATTATCTCGCGCCACCCAACGAAACTTACACCTTTTTCTCACAGTGTATTATCTGTTCAGTGACTATTGCCTGGCGGGAGCACATTTCAGCCGTTTGTTGTGGTAATTTGGTTTTTTTCGCTTTGTGTGGCAAGCGTAACCACACAACAACACTAAGCTGGAGCCCTGGAGTCCCTACCCCAAGAGCAGACAAATACGCTTTGTCAGGTAGGCCACAGGCAACCCTCGCAACTGTGGACATGCCATTGTTTGTCTTTCAACTCAATTGCATACCAGCTGAGGCGATGATGACTTCGACGAGTACGACGACTTGGTGGGGTTTCCAGCTTGTCGCTTTTCCAGCTTGCTGCTTTTCCGCCTTTATGATTTTTTATTATTTCCTTTCTCGTTTTGATGTGATTGCTTTTGAAATGTTTGCGTGCCATTTGTTAACAGTAAACGCTGCTTAATAATTGTGATTTCGGCAAGTGTAAAGTTACCTGAACCTTAAGCAGCTCAAGTTTGAGAAACTTAAAGCTGCTGTGCACAGTTCCGGGCAGAATACTTTCAGACTTTAGCAAATGTCCAGAACAAGGGCAAAGTTTTCACATTTTTGTTAAACATTTTCAAATGTTTTTTGCATAATGGAATTACATAGTTAAATTCTCGCTCTTTGGCAAAAACTTTCGCTGAACTTGCGCCAAAAAGTTTGCTACGACTTCTTTGTGCCACAATAGTTGTTGTTGCTGTTGTTTCTCAACTACTTTTAACAGTTATGCGTTTCTGATGACGTTATACATACCGGTTCCGCTTCCGTTAATGGCATTCAAGTTGCATTCAAAAGTTTTCACTTAAGACAACACTCGTCCAATTTTAATTAAAATATTTATGAATTCTGTCTTTTGAGTAGAATTCAAGCTAAGAATAATAAATACGTCTATAAGAAAACGTGCGCTAAATTATCTTGATCGTAATAGACAATGCGCAAAGTCATCAACTTCATTGTCATCATTGAAGTCTTCATTGGCTTCAATTGTTGTTACATTGGCTTGGAAATTTTTCTAATTAAAAATAAAAACGCTTCAAAGTTGCTGTCAATACTTTTATGCCAGGCATAATAATAAAAAAAAACAATTTAATTATAATCGCAAAGTTCTATTATCTGATGATTTCTATAATGATTTTTAGGCAGCACAAAAAAAATTCGTTTTAAAACGAATTGAAACTTTTTCTTTGGAATCAAAATTGCTTTCATAATATGCGGCATAGAAACAAATGCATAAGGTTCATGTACACTGCCGCACAAAAGTTTTTGTACATCGAGTTTTGGAGCCGAATGTCAAATTCGTATTACTACTAATAATAATCAGATTTTTATTTCTTTTTTGGCAAGTGTTAAACCATTCTATTTTTTGTGACATATTTTAATTTCCTAGTGAATTATTTTTGATAAGAAGGATGAGGGGGTGTGAAGGATATTGTTGATGTCAACTTTTTGTCATGAATTTTGTCACATTTTCAAGAAAAACATCAATATAAAGGCGGCGATATAGTATATTTTAACGATTTTAATGACAACATGGTCTAACTTGGGTACACTTGATGTTGAGGCCTAAAGACAAGGGCCGGCAGAGGGTCAAAAATGGGCATAATTGTGATCACGTAATATTTATATGGACGGCAACTCTAACCTTTAGTTTTGTACTTATTATATGCAAACAATTTGTGTACCAAGATTTTTACACGGCAGTGTAAACCAGTTGTTTATAGTTAAGTCAATCGACGTCACTTGCATTATATGCAAATCATTGCTTAGGAAAACCCTTCATTATACGCTTAAGCAACTAACTTTACCGAGTTTCTCACACAAGCCCATATTTATAGCCCAAATCATTTACATATTTAGCAACATTCTAGTAATATTTTGAATTAACGACTTTTGTTGTCATTCCGGATTTTACAACAAGAATATAAGCTTTAATTGAACGTAATCGAACATTACCTAACATTTTTTATACCTTACACTCATATGGGTGTCGGGTATATCACGCTTGTAAGGAAACGTAATGTTTGTAACGAAAGACAAAGGCTTTTTTCGGAACCACTTAATAACCTAAGACAGTTAAAAGATCTCTATTCCAGGGCTGCGTTTTGCTTGTCATAAACTAATTTTCCAAACTTGTCAAAATAATGTTATGCTATTGTCATTGCATCAAAAAAAATTAAGCTGTATACGAGGAATGTTAACAGAATGCAAATGTTAATTAACATAGCTCCCACTCGTTACCAAACATACTTTCTGTTAGCCGTCTGCTAAGCGTGGTACAGTGGAAACATCGGCCTTCTTATCGGCAAAAATCATAGCTTTTGAAGAAGTCAAGAAATTTTCAGAGAATTCATTAAGCTTCAGCGATACACTGCGATAAAAGTGCTGTGAATAGAGCAAGCACATTTTACATATTTTTTTATTTTTAATTTTATAAAATGTGTAATTTTTTTACGAACTTTTTTTTTTAATTTAAAAAAAAAACTTGTTTTGGACGCCGGAAAAAAACAAAACTACACTCAGAGAAAATAAAAAAAAATAAAATGTTGACACCTCCAACTGATGACTACCTATTAATGTATTAAAACAAGCTTTATTTCTTGGAATCGTAAGGTAATCTTACCAGGTTTGGGAAGAATGATTGTTTTGACTTTTTATGATACTTATTAAAAGCCATAATGATAAAAAGCTCTATCAAGGTCAAAGGTCATACCGGTGCTTTTAAATCATTTTGTTTCTTCTTTCTATATATAGAAGAGTATAAAAGAAATTTTGTGAAAAACAAATCGTAATTGTGTTTGTTTTTCTTTTTTCTTAAAAAATTGCTTATAGAATTTTTTTTCCATCTAAAAATCGATCTGCATCATTGGTTCTTAAAATCGCAGGGGCACTTTTTGGTACCTTGACCGGCTATACCCTTTCTTTATTTGTCAAAAGTTATGATTTTTCATGATAAGAAACCAGATAGAGTTACTGCGCTTCTACAGTAGCTACATATGTGTTAAAGTTTGCAATTCTCAGTAATTAAGGCTCAAGTTAATTGATTTTTTGGTTTTCCCTTGCTCTTGCTTAAAGAGTTATCAATTCGGACACAAATGTAGATAAATTGCTATTATCTTTTATGTTGCGTGACATATAGTGGTTTTGGCCATGGAATAATAATTACAAGGAAAGACTCTTCTGCTGCTCTCACACTGTTCGCTTGCCAAATATTCAATTTCCTGCGAATCTCAAAAAGGAAGGTTGTGCCGCGCATGTTATTGCCTTTCTTATTTGCGTGTATTGCAATCGCGTCGGCAGAATAGTCTTTTCTTGTAATTATTATTCCATGGCTGGGACGTCAAATATGAAAAAAAGGCCAACAAAGATTCAGATGTGAAACATCTATTGTTGCCCTTTGAGGGTAAGGCTAACTCGTATGTCGTCACGAAGATATGTTATTATGCCACAAAGGTGTTAGGCTTTTGTGGTGTTACGCTTGTGTTTGGTGTAATATCAGCGTTCATCAAATGCGCTTTGTTAACAGTGCGTCCGAAAAGAGAGAGCTCATATGCTTAAGCTCTAGTCTACTCTAATCACCGAAGCTATTTCATTGAAACTTGGCATATAGAGGAACGTATATATCAAAGCGCCCTAGCATGGTTTGAATAAAGTGAGATCGATTGGCGAGAGCATTTCAAATCGCCCATACTCAATTTCATTTAATATTTTGGCATCGATGTTCGTTGACCTTCTAGAGAATCTTTAAGTCGGTATTAACATAAAGCTGCTTTTTTTGGTTTAATTAATAAAATTTATAAAGAGTATTCGCACTAAAGGCGCCTTACATTAGAAAAAGGCTTTGGGCCAATTTTAACTGTTTAGTGTCACTTAGCAGATCTTATTATGCAGATTTGTCAACAAAGCAAAAGTATATGTACATTTATAGCATAGAGTACTTGCTTGTCCACTTGCTACATTAAATTTTAACACAGTCTTAAACTAATCAGCAAATCTTATTAAACTTAATTAAATATCATATTCAAAGCTATTTACAAATGTTGAAAACTAGTCAATCAAGTTACTTAGGCAAAGTTTTATTTAACTTTAAATATGAATGAAACAATCTTAGAATTACATCAAGAATAAAAAGTTGCTGTATATTAAAGCTCGGAAATTAATTTACAGGCTTGGCAGCAACTCAAATATTTCTAAAAATGAAAAAATTTGCAATCAATTATGCTTTAAACTTGAAGATTGTATAGAATAGTTATAAAAGTCTCTTCTTTATTTTCGCTCCTAACAAGGTTTGCTTATGAAGCACGTTCTACTCCACTTATTGCCATAAACAGGCCAACAGATGTGTGTATGTGTGTGTGTGTGTGTGTGTGTGTACACATGTGTGTACATAAAAGCTGTATGTGTGCATACAAAATGGCGGCCTTCTGGCCTGGCCAGACTTACAACACTAAATGGCTGAATGCCTGACTGGCTGACTGGCCGCTTGTTTGTGGCCTCAATAAATCAAGCGGAATTAAGCCATCAATAATGGAAGACATAAAGCATGTGAATGTGAATGTGAATGCGAATGAGAATGTGAGGCAGTTAGTTGAATGACTGGCAAAGTGAAAAGGAATAGCAAGAAATGCAAATTGAATAGGATTTTTCTGAGGTGAGTCTAAGATAAAGCTTCGTATGACTAATCAAAGAACTGTACTCAACTTTCTGGTACATTTTATAGCAGTTTAGGTAGCACATTGAGGATTCGCGTATATTCCTCACTCTTTGAGTTCGATATTCCTGCAAAGTTGGTGCGACTATCACATACACAAGTTTCCGTCCGAGCCTTTTGATACCAAGCGACGCTTCAGATAAAGCGATGCATTCGCCTGCAAGATCTTCAACTTTGTGATAGAGAGCGTATTGCGAAAGGGTAAAGTACAGTAGAGTATCCAGTTGCTCGCTTACGCAATTGACATCGATGTCATTGGTCGAACTAAGCGAGCAGTTACCGAAACCTTCGCGGCTATTGAATGAGAATCTGGCAGAGTGTGTCTGATTGTAAAAAAGAGAAAGACAAAGTATGTTTTCTTCGATAAAAATTCAGATTGATTTTCAAAACTAAACTTTTAATGTTGCCAAATATTTCAATTTTGGCATGCAGAATGGTATCAGCATGGATATCAAGTAGAGAATCATTCTTGTCAATAGATGCTACTTTGGTCTCACCTGGCAAATGAGTATTAGAGACCAATCTCGCCAGACGAAATCAACTCTCCAGTACTAAATTAACACATTAAGCCTGACTTTAAAACATACGATTAGGAATATGACAACAATTTAATAAAGCAGCATTTAAGTTTTTTTCGCATTTATTATTATGTGTAAAGATTATTTTAGCATTAATAGTATTTAAAAAGCTAATTAATTTCGTGTCATTATCACAAAGCTGAAAATACCATAATAAAAATGAAAATATCAAACAGCCACAAAAAAAAACACTCAAAGCCAAAACTCACTTTGAACCCACTTTAAAGTCCTTGGCAACCAGTAAAACAGAGCAAAAATAAAACACAAATATCAGATGGGTGTGCATCAAGGGTATACGTGTGTTTAGTATGAAAAACCCCATAACACAAAATGTAAAGCAAAAACAGATTTGCAACGTAATGCGGCATCCTGAAAGTATGCAACAAACATTCGCAATGAATGCAAACAGGCAAAACTGCGCTCATTTGCGTAGTTACCAGTAAAACCGGTTCGTAACCGTTAGCCATTCATTCAATACAGGGCAGCAAAGCCCAAACCGTTATCGGGTAACATAAAGCCATCAGTCATCAAAAAGAGAGAGAGGGAGCAACGAGACAGAGTGAGTTAACTGTCAACTAAGAGAGCGCATAGCTTACACAGAGAAAAATAATCAAGTACATTGTGCTCAAAGTGAGCACATCCGTGCACGAAAGCCGTGCAAGTACATTAAATCTCATTTTAAGTAAAAAATTTTAATTTCCAGTACAAATTTAAGAGTTTGCATTTACTCAAATTTATTTGTTTTTTTACGTTTTTGAGAATTTTGTGTACTCTTGCGTGGATCAGAGGAGCTGTCCATTTTACTTTTTTTTTACAAATGGTAATTTTTTTATCTGTATATTTTATTTATTATATTTTTCTATAATTACGATCGGGGACTATTGAGAGAATTAGTGAAAGAAACATTTCTATACTAGCATTAAACCAAACATACATGTGGTCGTAGTGGGAACTCACGACCTCCAGTGTTTGGGTTTAAACACTTAACCACTGAAACACGCTAGCCAACTTAGATACAGTAACTAATGCAACACCACAATGCACTGTCAAATAGATACACATATTTCAGTTGAAAGAAGAAGAAGAATTTATTACGCAGTTCTTTTTTAAATTTTCAAAATGTTACTCGTTTTGATTTTTTTATGTTCTTGGTTTTTATTTGGGTACGAAATTTACTCAATTGAAGTATTTTCTGAAAATGTATACTCAAAATTGCTTGTTCGCATATTGAGTACGCGGCAACTCATTTTGAGAATGTCGTTTTTCTCTCTGTGTAGGCTTACGATATTCGTATGCTTAAATGCATGTTTGTGTCTGTATTACTAATGTCCAATGATTAAATTTTAATTACCAAGCACAAATTGAGTTTGACTGCGGAACATTGCAACATTTTTCAAGTTGTGTTCCCCACTTTGTTACAAAAGCTGCTAGGGTTCTTGACTGCATTGTTGCAAATGCTACTCTTGCTCATGCTTCCGCCATTGATCATTGCCCCAGTGTTCATCCGTCTGTCTGTTTGTGTGAAAAGCTGAGTTGCCCTGGTCAACCAACGACTGCCCTCCGACTGACTTCATTAACAGTTTCTATAGCCAAACCATGTGTGTCCATCATTCTATTGAATTCAATTGAAGCTCTATCTCAGCATAATTGCTCCACTTGGCCGGGATGTCTACTAATCGGTGATGTTGCATGCAAAGCGTATGTTGAAAGCTGTTGTATTTTCAAATGCTTGTATTTTCAAATGCTTCCCCATAAAAAGTAAACTTTATTCATTAACAGCTAACTTCAAAAGGGAATCGAGTTGGCTAGTGAGACAAGGCACAAAAAGAAAGAGCAGCTCGATACAGTGTAGTGACGGTTAGATACTCTTTAGTCAGGTGTGTTACTCAGGGTTCGACATCGGAGTTTAAGGTTACAAGGTTTAAGCAAATAAAGTTAGCGCATAACTTTGTACATATGATAAGCAAGGAAAAAATCACGTACCTGAAATTGAGTTTCCAAGTATGTAGTACTTAATATGAGATCGAAAATTTTTGGAAACAATGTGCGCTTAAAAAATATTCAATACCATCTTAGAACAATGCTCACTTAGCAACTTTTGAACTCATATTAAGTACTTGGAAACTCAAGGCGTCTTTTCTATTCTCACATTTCACGCACGGATTTGTTCTATTTAAGTAAAATGTTCCTGAACTTGTATGTTTGTGTGTGCCTGCAGCAAATCCATATGAGCAAAGTATTCATCGAAACAATCTTTTTCGCATTTAAAATAAATTAGTAGATTAACACCAAAGAGATCTAACAATTCAAATAATAGGCAAATGTTTCTTCACAGTTTTAACCTCTAGAAATAATTTTAAAAAATGTAAGAATTTCAATTTTTAAATATGAACTTTGATATCGTTCTACAACTTCATGGTCAAAGATTCCTTTTTTCGAGGAATATAAGTAATAAGTAATATTGCTCTATAATCGGCTACGAACTAAAGATTTGAAACTTAAACCACAACTGTTAATTGTTTGAAACTGTTAGCCGTAACAGTTCAATAAAGCGTATTATCAGTTCTAAACGATGGAATAATAATTACAAGGTAAGGTAATGCGTTTAACGTCCCTCGCAATGGTATCTTATTTTTCATACTGCTGCGAACGTCATCAAGGAAGGTCGTATCCGCGCAGGTTTGTCAACCAACACTTGTGCATATACGATTCATATTTGAAACTGTATTTAAGTATGTATAAATATAAAATATCAATACTTGTTCTTGAATGTTTGTCATTTCAGCTAATAGTTTGATTTGATTGAGTTTGACGTCGCCAGCAACCGTTTAAAGCTTATAACCGAAAATCTAATAGATAGAAGTTGAAAAACCAGTTTTTGGATACCATAACCGTTAACGAACTATGACGAAATACTTCCGGCAATAAAATGTGTAACATTATTTTAGGTTACGTTTATATGTGTATATGTGTAAATTCGCAAATGGCTTGTACAATGGCTGTGAAACTTGCAAGAGAGCTTGACTTCAGTTTTGTAGCGTTGATTATGTTAAGGTACATATGGCTCGAACTATTTGAAATTGAGTTACGTGTTGAAATTTGTATTGAAACTATTCGATTACTTTTGTTAGCGTAACATGATATCCTAAACTATGTTTTATGCAACAAAAATGCTGCTGTTCATGATCTAGTGCAAGTTGCAATGCACACGGTTCACGATCTAGTTCGAATTGCTTTGCAATAGCACTTTTGGTTCGTTGACCGATTTTTAAAATTTTTTTTTAAATCTTGCTGATTTTATGACCAACTAGGTTTAAAAAAATCGCAATTTTTCAATAACAATTCTTGCTCAATTACAAACAAACGTTAATAACTTAATATACCCTTACCTCAAAAAGCCACAGCACATAATGGCATAATGGCACAATATGGAACTCCCCTGCCCTTCTTATGATTACTACGAACCCCTTTTGGTATTGACAGTAAAATATGCAGGAAGCTTTGTTGCCAATTAACTTTATAACATTTGCATGCAACCAATGGTTGTACTTATTGTTGTTGTTGAGGCACATAATACGAGCAGCTGAGCCGCCCCCAAGTTGATTAATTGGAAATTGTGGTTAATGGGCAGCTTATCCATATGGAGCACTTCAATTCCCCTGATCATGCCCCTGCCCTCAAATGTCTCAATCCAATCAGCGTTGACAATTGACAATGAGCTGCCGTAGTATAACAAAAGTTCAAGTCTAGACTTTTAATTAGGGTAGGCTCTAGAGCGCCTAACGGTATATGCACTGGCATATGGGACAAAAAAGTAAAACGGAAAAAGTTTGCCGGAAAGTTTTTCCCGTGCATATGTGTGTGTGTGTGTCTATAGCAAATTTTGTTATGTTCAACAAAAAGTTGACAGATTTGCAGCGGAAAATTAACAAGTTCCGTGCTGAAATATTTTGCAAATAAAAAACGTAGATATTATAAAAAATAAACTTTATCCAGCGGCAAATCGAGTTAAGAAGTCAACGACAAGTAGTATGAAATGCTAAAAATGTGCTAAAAACTATGTACACGGGTTTCTCGACAACGTCAGCGTCATCGTCGACGTCAACAGACTTTTTGCAGCAGCTGTGCGTTGATTTTGTTTGCGGCAGAGCGACTGCTGCGGATGTGGCAGAACCACCAAAACTTAAAAACTAGTCGACGACAAGGACAATGACAAGTACAAGAAACAGGACGAACAGCACGTACAGGACGAAGGAGGACCGACGTCTTGCCAATGCTGCTGCCACATTTGGGCTTCGAGTTTTGCTTTGGCATTTTTATGCCTTTTGGCTTACGTTTCGAGTAACGGTTCAGCAAGGACAAACATCCTTGAGTAAAGTCAGTAAGTAGTAGGTTGGTTTTACAGCACGACTGAAATTAAGTTTCTGATGAGAACTTCCAGTTGTTTGCACAACAGACGCATATTTTTACGGATCTTCTGGTTACTTATAGTGCCATTAACATTAAGTTCCGGCCCGGCCACAAAACGTGCTCAACATTTAGATTTTAATGATTTTCACTTACAGCTACTACAGAAAATTAAAAAGCTTGTACTTTTAACAAGCAAATTGCTTACCTCGTTATATAACTAACATTGAAGAATTTTTTAAAGTTTCTTTTTATGTGAAACTATTAAATTTAGCTTCACGAAATAACTCATTTGAGTTTTAACTCCCTTTTTAGGCATCTATAATTTCTAGGTTGAGAGCTCTATGAACTTAACTTTAAGGACGAAAGCTTCTAATCGCAATTAACCTTGCAATAGCCAGGGTGATACCCCCCTCTGCCTTAGCCAAGTTGACGAACCTAACCCGCTGTTAGGGTTGTGAGCTAACGTGCTTCATTAAGCCACCCCAGGCTTTATAAGACTTGTGCTTAGGTGAAGGTGTGTCTAAGATAGAGTAGACGCCTCGGATAAGGTACTCCGTAAGTTGACAACTCACGCAAATGTGTAAATGATTATCCTTTTTTTGGCCCCTGCTTCTGCCTAGCTGCCGAATGCTCTTAGCAGGTTCAAGCGGACATAACCGACATAACCTTCCAGGAGATGCGATGGAGAGCAAACTGCACCATTTACTTTAACTGCCATGCGAAGAGTAGCGAATTTGGGCACGCTTTTTGGTAGCCTGTTGAAGGATCGCGTAAATGCCGTATTGTCTGATCTCGATCTGTAATGCGACAATGTAGAATATGTTGCAAAAGGCCGAAGTATATCGGAACGGGACATCATTGAATGAATGACGAAGCTACTACGAGAAAGTTATTTAATGCGGCTGTTGAAGAAAGGCACCGAAGAAGAAGGACCAGGTAAAGAGCAAACTTACTCCCTTTGGTATCACCGATGGCAGAAAGTGCGAACCTGTGGGCTCCTGGACGATTGCTCTACATCAGGCCGGAACCCTGTAACGGGTTGTTATAGCCAGTTAAGAAGAAAAAGAACTTTACATTGAGGTCTTTCAGCTTAAGTGTAAAGCAAAAAGGGAAAGAACAGTATGTTCGTGGCTGATCAGATGCAATAGTCGAGTCGATATAGCCATGTCCGTCTGTCCATCTGTCCGTTTGTCTGTCTATCCGTGTTGGTCACTGTTTCTCAGATCAGATAATATCTGCATCAAAATTTGTCGTACTAGGCAAGGCAGGCGAAACCAGCAATGGTCGGAATTGCCTAGTTTACTGAAAAGCTATTTTATTTCCGTTTCAGTTGACACTAAGCAAAATGGTAAAAACCTATTATTTCTCAACATAGCTTACTCTCGGTTTACATTTAGTAAAATTATGATCAAACTCTTCAGTCCACTCAAATGTCTTATCGCCGCGCTATTTCTGCAGGTTTGGAAATAGGATATAGTTCAAGGAGGATAAATCTGTAGAATATGCTGAATGAGACAGCAGTTCGTAGCCCAATGTATGAACTTTTGATATGGCGGCTATACATGCCTGCAATCGAGCATTTTCGTGGTGGAAAAGCGCTTTTTCTTCGCCAACGTGCACACAAAGTCCAAAAGCTCTGAATAGAGTAAATAAACGCCAGTCATCATTTTACGCTTTTCAGGGTAATCCATGGGAATGACAAAAAACTGTGGTCATGACCTTGTTGACTGCTCCTCGGATTCCATGGATTCGTCCTAGTTTACGAAATGTATAGCGAACCTCAAACACTTTAATAAAGCGATCACACGTTTGCACCTACAGTCGAATGTGAGTAATCTTAGGACCTATGGATAGGAGAGTTTCTTTATATCAAGGTATTCTTGTTAAATGTAATGTAGCCGCTTAGGTGAACCTCAGTTACCGCACGCACTTTCATGCTCCGATCATCCAATATTATGTCTTAAGTATTACCGGCGTTTGCTGTTGATGACCGCTTTTGGACACGCTTTTCATGGGACGTCACGTTGGGCTTCACCAAACCAGCTCTTCAGTATTCAAATCAGTGATGTAAAGTTCACACAGTACTAATTAAGACAACACTTGGTTTTGGTGGAGAAAAAAAACTTACGCTTGTTCAGAAAACGGGGTTTTCTAATTTCAATGACTGTCTGGCAGTTGGCAGGAGCAGTGTGGCATCTAGAGTTACAACGCGGTTAACTCGACACACAGAATATCGAACAGTGCACTTATTAAAACTTACCTTTTAAATAACGCAACTTAAAGTTTTGAAGCATTATCTAACGATAAGAAAACTCTACCGAAATTACAAAACTCAAAACTCGTAAGATTTTCTTTTATTTGCTTTCAAGAACTTAATTTCTTATTGTAAATAACAATAACTCTAGAGCAAATATCGCCGTTACTCATGAACCATTTAAATTCAGGTCAAGTGCGTACCCAGCTGTTTATACGGTCTACCAATTATTCTTTGAGTTTTAGAAGCAGCCCAAAAACAGAAATACATAATATATATCACACATTTAGGGAAACTTTTAACAATCTAAATACACAAAATAGGCAAGAATAAAAGAAATATTATTAATAGTGCCGAAATGGGGAAACATCGACTATATGATACACTACACTCAGGTCCTATTAATTGCAATTCGCGTAATTTCATTCCCATTGAAGTCCTTTTCAAATCAGATCCTGGGATTTAGGCGTTCATCTATTTGGTCTGTAGTACATAGTATCAAGAAATCTTCTTTAGTTTCACATATTTTGTATTATATAAGAAAGTTTACTTCTAAAATAAAATGTAAAATTTGTAAATACAAAACATCAGAAAACCGCAGGCTGACCGTCACTACATATCCCTACATGTATGGTTTTGGTTTGAAACTTAGACTAAGGCAATACTGGCACCATCTTAGTTTCCGTCCGTATCTTCATCAACACATGTTGACTGGCCACCACAAACCTTTACCGAGCTATGCCTTTTATCATCATTCATGTTAAAAACCTCTTTCTGTTTGCAGAGTGCTTTAAAGCTCTTTTGAAGAGAGAAACCGAAATCTTTGAATACATTGCTTCTAAGGGAAAAATTACTGCTGTAAAGTGAGTACAACTAGTTCCTTTTGCTGCTCACACACTTTCTTCACTAGTTCAAGTATCCTTAAAGGGATTCTCGTTTCTAGGGTATACAAAATATATATGCATATATCTATATATCTCGGCTTTTACCCAGCAAAAGGCAGACGGAAAATATAGTGCGCGCGGCTAAAGCAAAACGCCTGTTGATTTATTCAAAAGGATTTCCAAGTAACCAAATAAATTTATACCATACTCATATGAACCTAACGGTATACACGGAAAAAAGCCGCGTTAAAACCGGCACACACATCGTTAGTTATGCGGTTTGCCACTTGAAATCTTTTGTAATTTTTCTCTTTCGTTTGTTGCTCGTTAGGATTTTTAAGCCTATAAATGTTAGGGGGTTTTCTTTGTTGTCGGCATAAATAAGACAAATGAGCTAATTTTCAGAGACTTCTTGGGGTTTCTTACGCCAAAGGGTAAGAAGTGTAACCCACGCTTGGACGACTGTCCTTTGTATGTGCGTGTGCATAATAAATTGCACAAATGTGAAATTTATATGAATTTTTATACAGTCATATAACGGCAAACAAGGCGCTTCGAGGTCGCACTCAATGCCCGTTTACCATAAATCTATCGAAGTATTATTACTCATACGCATTGTGGGCAGCCGGCATAAGGCATATACATATACCCTAATATATCAAAGTATTAAGCTGCCCACATGAGCACTTTTTCTGTATTTTCTTTTTTTAAAGCTTTTACCATTGCATTCATAATAAGACATTTATCAGCAGTGACTACAAATGACAATAACGCGCAGGGAAATTTTCAAAAGGAACCAAACTTTAACTATGCAAGACAAATAACGCCTTTAAGCAGTAAAGTTTAAAACTTACCTTGTTGAAAACTTTAAGCCATCAAACATCGTCGGACTTTTCATCTAGCGTGACTAGAAATTTATGAACTCCATTTTCCATGTGTGCCATTGTAAAGATTAATTGCCAGCTCTCTGCGTTTTTCATTGTTGCTTGTTATCATCCAACAACAGGCCAAGAACTAGAACAGTTCGTACTACAGTGAAAATCGTAATATTTTTTCCCACTTACTTCTGCTATGACGACAAAAAGCAGTAACAAAACAAAAGGGCCAGAAAGAGAAAAGCAAAGTAACTTTATTGACATCCTTCTATGTTATGAACAGGTCACCTATCAACCGTAAAGTAAGCTAGCAATTGGCTTTCGTGTAGCTCTGTAATCTGTTATAAGGGAAAAGTCAGATCTTTAAGCTATAATTGAAGTTTTTTCCAGTTAATACTTCCTCTTTACTGGCCATACCGTTACGCGTTACTGGGTTACGCTCTGATGTGGCACGCTCCTCAATCCGACTATGCTTGTTGCACGCCATCTTTGCGTTTTTTGTGATACGTGATTAGTGCATCTAACTCGTCCTTCCAACAGAAGTACGGCTTTGACCCAGCCAGCGTTGCCGCTGTACGTTAATTCGCTTGACTATGTCAATGTTGTCTAAGAGCTCATAGATTTCGTCATGCCATCGAATTCCGGTAGACGTTACCCACGTTTAAAGGGCCTAAGAACTTACGGAGTACTTTCCGGTCAAACACTCAAATGCACACTGCAATAGACAGGGTCATCAGCCATGCTTCAGCAGCATAAATCAAAACGAAACGATCGATCGGAACTACGCCCAATCCTGGAAAAGAGCCACGAATACCAAATCAACACCCACAATTTCTTTGTCGATTATAAAGCAGCATTTGTTTTCCCGTGGAGGAATCGCGTATATGCCTCGTGGTCTGTGTTTAGAATCCTTGCAAAGTTGGTGCGACTATGCAGAATGACGTTGAGTAACACACGCAGCTCCGTCAAGATTGGAAAGAGCTTCTCCGAATCTCTTGATACCAAGCGAGGCATTCTCCTGCAGCCTCTTCAACTTTGTGATGGAGATTGTGTTTCCCAAACCGGAAGTAAATAGGAACGGGACTATGTTTTATAAGAGTGTTCAGCTGCTTGCCTACGCAGATGATATCAATATCATTGGTCATTATCGATATTATCGATATTAAAAAATATTTTGACAGAAGGTCAACGTGCATAGGTAAAGACATCGATCTTGCCCTTTTTTGGGTAAATTTCAGGCGACTATTGAGTTCTCAGAAACTCTTAAGTAAAATCGAAAAGTGCTCTATAAAATTATTATATATAGTGACATTTAAAAGCTCTAAATATAATAAAAAATTAAGTTGATACTTTATTTGATAATAGAGATATACCAATTTGGGTGGAATTTCAACAAATATAACGATATTCGCGAATTTCTCAAAACCTGAGGGTGACCCGAAAAAACTGAGAAAAGATAGTTAGAATATAAACTCCCATCAGAGTTCTAACATATGAACTTGTGCTGGGTGGTGTTATTAATCAAGTTATTGGCTATGTGGTAAGACTTTATGAAATTGCGAAGGTAAAACTCACTAACTTTAGTTTTTGATTTAATGTCAATAATTTGGTTTTATTTTATACATAATCCTTATACATAACTTTATTTTAGTAGTTTTACGAGAAACTAAGCGCATCTATTAGAAATATTTCGTGTTCCTAGCTCTAATGGTCTCCCAAATCTATCGACTCTTACAGATGGACATCGTCCTATCGCTACACAAGTCAATGCTAGGAATTTTCTCCCATGGAGCCTGTGTTGTGCCACGCCTTTTTCTGCCAGTTACATGTATTGCACAAATCTATAATACCCTTCTTTTCAATATGCACAGTGTATAAAATATGCTTAATGAATATATTATGCAATAAATCAACTTTTACCAAGTGAATGAACGCTTACAAAAGCCAGGTACAAAATGAACAAGTCAAAACAAAAAATTGTGTTATTATACCAAACAACGTTCATTGACTTATAAAATAGTGTAATAGTGTGTGTGTAAATGAACTGTTTATAGTAAAACTCTAGAATTTTAGCATACAGACCGCATTATGGCCTGAATCAAGGGGGTGCTGGTGGAGTAAGAGCCATAAAGGTAAGCCAAGTTAGTTAACGGAAGTGCAACCTGTCTGCAAGTTAAATTCACTAAAATTCCAATTAATATATGCAACAAGAACTTCACTACAACAACAAGAACAACAACTACGACCACAATAACAACAATATAACAAAACCATTTTCCCAACTTTAAGTAGAGTTAAGCGATGAGTGCTGCTGATGAGATTGGCTCCGGTTTGGACGCAGTTTTATAACAGATTTAATTGCTCTGTAACGTGGGGCAACGCAACAATAACAACAAAAAGAACAACAACAATAATAAGTCAAGTAGTCCGACTGCAAAAAGGCAACAACAAAACAATTGCCTTGCACGGTCTTTGTCTTGAGTACGAAAGGCCAAAGGAACGAAACCCGAAGAGGAAACGGAAGTGCCAATCGAACTCAAGTGTTGCCATACAACTTTTATATTAATTGATTTTAAATATCAACGCTGAGTATTTAAGGGTTTTGAAGACAAAGAAAAAGCAGGTGCAGCAGTAGGTTAAAGCAGGTTTCGAATTTGTACAGCAAAAAAAGGACTTGAATTGGGGTTCGGTTAAAGTTTCAATAAGTTTTTTATTGCTTTTGAGTTTTGGGTGCTGGCAGCTCTACTTCCAAATATAATCAATGTTTAAGTAAATGTAAACGTCTTGTGGTGCAGACAACATGATGAGTTGGTTTCGTCTGGTAAGTCGTGTAAGTTTTGTTACAAAACTTCCGGGTAGCGTGGGTTGCTGGAGTAACTCTCCTCAGACTTGACTGTCTAATGTTCAAACAAATTATTATTTGCTGGATCTTTCGATTGATAATACACCAATTGTATAGTTTTAAGTCTAGCACCACACTTAAATCGAGCAACAAAACGCTCTCTAAAGTTTACAAATGAAAATATAGTTAATGCTTCCGGCCATGGTCGCCAACCATCCGCACGTTTTGTGCCGTGGATGAGTTTATATTACTGATATCCAAGATCCTTGGCTCAAATACCGTATTCAGTTGCGCACAACAAGGCCCACCTTAGCTGGCCAATATGTCATCATCTATGCCGCATTATCATGGTACATGGACTACTGCTCTATGCAGAAACAAACGCTTGTCTCTATGCCACAACGCCTTCATAAGCACACTAACTCCATACATATTGTATATGTGGTCGCTGGTCTTGTCTTAGTGATGCATCCTAAGCTCTTTCTCTCCAAAGTCCATATAAGGGCGCTTGGAACTTAAAGCTCTATCCGTACCGCACTTTCCTCCAGCTCCTCTACTGGCCAACTTCTATACTGCCATAAGGCCGACTGTACTCTAGCCCTTACTGCTCTCCAGCCTCCAAAGATCGACCGACTCACCAAGATCAACTCCCCAAAACTCCCAAAGACCGACTGCACCTCAAGACCTTAGCACACGTGTAAGTAGCCAACGACGATTCATTTTCGACAATAGCATATATACTTAGCTTCGGGCCGCTCTCTCGAACCTACTATGAAATTTCGCAAATTTGTGGAGTTTCTTACTAACTTACTTACTTAAGTGCCCATAACGACCCGTTACCGTGGTACGGGTGGATGTAGTGCACCAGGCGCCTCTGTTTAGCGCACGCCTTCTCCAACTGGTGATAGCAAAGGTAGTAACTTCTACCTGGTCCTTTCAGCGGAGGAATAGCCTCGTCGCCTCGTTTCAACAGCCCCATTGAAAACCTATGTCGCAGTAGGTTCTTCATGGAGCTGGAGCTTAGATGTTAATTCCCTTGGCTATGGTACTACAGACTATCCGGATTAGCCTTAGACCGTGAAGGCTGTCAGACTGTAAAATCAAAGATACGATCTCATCAACGCAACCTCGGTTGCATAATTCTCAGAAAGTCAAGCTGATCTTAAAGAATTTCGCCTTGACATTATTTGGTGTTACAACTCTGCTGCGCGCATTAGCTCGTTACAGGGTTCAGCATATTGAGGTTGTGCGTCAACTTGGTTAAAGTAGGGACTGGTATCACCATCACTGGCCATACGCCGCTGATTGGCGATCAGATGGTTTTTTACAAACTTGATAATTTACTATGTTCGGGAACTTGTGTGGAGTTGTAGGCAAATGCTTTGCGGCTGATATTCATATAGCTTATGAACATTTTAAGCATTTATACTGTATAGCTGAGGTGCCATTTCAAAAAGCAGTCTTGGAATATTGTCGCTAAGCTAGACTTTGTCCAGATCCTACAGTTCTGTCAGTTTCCAAATAACCCCTAAGGTTTTTATTTTTGTTTTAAAGGTTAAATTAAGAGGGAGTCGCATGTGTTGACTTCGTTTCTCTATAACAACTTTAGACTCGACGATCTTTCACATTAACTTTACTTTTTTAGCAACACTTTAAAATTTAAATTTTAAAGCTAGCTTTAAGTTATTTCCAAGTTCGTCTCTTAAGTAACGTTTTGTTGTCCTTTTCTTTGTCGTTGTGAAAATATGCAGGCAATGGATTTCAATTTGAGCCACAGCAAAAAAGAAGAAAAAGTGGAAATGGGTAAAAGTGTTGACATTGAGCCTGGCTAGCAGGTCTGGCTAGCCATAGATATCATAAGTCACATGCTGACAATATGCTTGAGATTTATGGCTTTTACCGTATCAATGTTGCGGTAAAATAGAAAAAGGACACTCGAAACATGTGTTTGGATGTTTGTTGTACCTTTGCAGGAATTCTTATTCAGGTTCTCCGAAAAGCTCCACATATTGACGAGAATGGCCACTGTTTGTAATTTTATGTGTCTTAGACCATCTTTTTATTGGTCAAAAAGCAAACCCCTCCGTAACCACCCCTTGTGCAAGGGGGAGAAAGTCGAAAAATACAATACAGCCGGTATTTTATCGTTTGCTCGCTTAGAAGTCTTCGCTGGTGAAACTAAGAAGAAGGCGCCTTCCCGCGCGCCTTTGCTTAGTATGAACAGCAAATACACAACGCAAAGTAAACCAACAATTTGATCTTGTGACGTTATATGCATATTCTTCTTCGCCTACACCATGGCATAATTAGTCCAAGGAAGGACTATTCTGCTGCTCTCACTCTTTCGATCTTTTAGGCACTCACTCACGCAATCGCGTCGGCAGAATAGTCTTTCCTTGTAATTATTATGCCATGGCGTACACCTTTCACTGCTTCATGCATGTCGCTCACTACACTTACCTCATTTCTTCGCTCTCTGAACATCTGTGTTAGACTCTTTGTCTCGATGTGCTCAACACACTGACAACTTTTCTCTGCTCACACACAAATAGTCACTTAAATTCTGCCAAAATCGCAAAATCGAAAAGAGAGATTGATGCAGGCTGTTTTTATACCCTGTACACAAAGTGCAAATGGGTATTATATATTTGTGCAATGTATGTAACAGGCAGAAGGAGCCGTGGCAGACCATATGTTCCATGGGCAAAAATGATCAGTAGCAATAGTCAAGTCGATATAGCCATGTCCGTCTGTCCGTGTTGTAACCTCGGAGACTCCTCAAAGACTATAAGAGTTAGAGCAAAAAAATTTCACTTAAAGATGCATGCGATTCATGTCGATATGTCCCCCCTTCCCCCGTGACAGACTGTCGCGGTTTACAGCCGCTTTGTTGAATCTACCAACTCGAAACTCGACAGAGGTTTGCGTCGTGTTTATAAGCATGTTATAAAAATTATTGAAATCGGATAAAAAATAATTTAAAAAATAATAATAATAAAATTTCAATACCTGTAGATATGGCTGCATGTGATCTAGAGTTACAAAATTTGGTGTGGCGACTGTTGTGAGCCAAATCGTTAAAACTGCATCCACCTTTTGTCAATGGAATCTCCCCTTCCCACGCAATCGGTTTACCTTAATTACTGCCACACCCCCTATATATAGATTTGAAAATTGCCTCAGATATTTATAAATGTAGTTTTACATTTATGTTACATCTATGTTACAAAAATCAACGGCATTGGCCCTAGAGTTATGAGTATAAAAGTAATTTTTGCCCCCTTAATAGCCAACTTCCCAATAGGAAAATGTTTACAGGCATATCGACCTTCTGAAAAGAGACAGCAAGATTGGTACTTCCGTTCCCATTTACCGTATTTAGTGTTTCTAAAGAAAAAGGGTACAGGGTATTCCACAGTCGCGCACCGTCCCGATTATCTGCATCACATTTTTATTTGCTCATGTTAATTACATTGTTATATAAGTATAAGTATCTTCCTTTACTTTAAGCTTCAAACATTACATTTTTAAAGGGAAATTAATTTCTATAACCGTGCCAAGCCTCAGGGTACATTTTGTTTTGTTTAAAAGCTTTGGACCGATTCGAACGCTTTTCTGTACCTGTTAAATTTGCATACATATTTGCCTTACTGCTTGGCAGTACTCAACTTTAGACAAAACTAAACTAAATAAAGTTGCATTCCGCAAAACTTTATAAGCTTTTCATTTTGTCGACACAAAAAAGTTTGCATTAAAAGTTGCAACTGTTTGTAAGCCTTTGCAGCTGCTTTAAGCGAGTAGAATACACAAAGACATTTCTTTGTCCATTGACATTATGAAAGTGTATATAATATTTCCATTTTATGTCAACTCGCTTTCATTTAGAAAAATTGCCAAGCTGACCAATTAGACTTAAGACCAACTAACACCTGTGTCAACAGTCACACACAAACACATACCCACATAAGCAGCCCCCCATGACAGACAGCCCCCAAAGAGAGTTCTATCCTTGCAATTGAAATGCCGCACATTGCTTGGGGAGCAACCAAACTGCCAGTCATTGTTGCCGTTGTTGTTGTTGCCTTGCAATCAATCATGCTTGAAGCTAGCCCCACGTATTGCCCTATAAAACTGGACTGATTCTAATCTAAATGCTAAATGCATGTGTACATTTGATAAATTCCCCCAGGCTAGGGTATTATCTGCTACGAAACTTCCCCAACAAAAAGTGTAGCATGTCTGTAGGCGCAGGCAGAAATTAATGACGCTTATATGCAAAATGTTAATGAAATTTATTTCAATTTGTGTCTTAATTAAAAGAGCCTAGAAAACACAATCGAATAACTTCCAAATACTCTACAGATTTGCGCGGAAACAAACGCAGCAGAGAAAGTTGGTTTAGTTTAAAAAGTAGAGCAACAAGAAAGGTTTTAAGATGAAGTCAATCGCAGCCATTTTGTTTGTCCAACTTCAGATAGCTATAACCCGGAAACTAGAGCGATTTTGAAGCAATCACTTCGCAACGTGTAATTGGTACTAAGATAAAGCCAATGGAAGCCATTGGGTTTTTCCAACTTCAAATGGCTATAAATCGGAAACTAGAGCGCAACAGCGTGTAATTGTTACGAAGCTGAAGCTAATAGATTGGAGACTTTTGGTTCTTTCGACTTCAAATGGCTATACTTCGGAAACTATGTTCATTCGATAGAGGTCAATTTTGTTGTCTAGTGTTATGCGTAATGGGTTGAACATTGCCGGGGGCAGCCTCTGTTTAATTAATTTAAATGAAATGTCTGTGAACTATTAATGCAACAAAAGCCAACAGACTTGTTGCAAAATTATTTAACGATTTTAATTAAAAAATATTGCTGAGCGAAAGTTGAAAATGGCTTTTATGGTACATACACACACTCACACATACGGACACACCAAATTGAGTGCTAATTAAATTAAAAAGCTAAAGAAAAAAGTTTTACTTCTGGCAGCATTGGAAGGCAAACTGCATCTTCAAGTTTTCCACTGTTTTTCCTCTGCTTTTCTCATTCTCTGTTTGCTGTAAATGAACTGAAATTTGTTCTACAAATAGTGCATATTTAAGCCTTTGCCAAGCAGAGTGTGTGTCTGCTACACTGTAAAAAACAATGCACTATCGCACAGTGCAATTTAAACATGCAAAGCGCCAGCCGCCAAAAACAATTGCAAATTAAATATGCGCATATGTTTGGGCAAATGCCAAGCAACTTAAAGTACAGGCAACACTAAAAAACCGAGAGAATAACGAATTTTCCATGAACGAAGCTGTTATACTCTTTTTTAAGTCAACCTTGAGTTCAGCAGCCAAAGCAATCGAAAGCGCTGAATTTTTTGGCTAGAAATACGAGGTAAGTATAAAAATTTGCAAGCAGCTGGTTTTGTGTTTTAGTCTATATCGAAAGAGGAGCTATATCCATAGAGTATTACTCTTCAGCGATTTCATAAGTTATGTCTGGTAAAGACGAAAAACATCTTTTACATACCTAAGGGCTATCAAAAACGGCGTCAGAAGCTAATTTCGAGAAATCGCAACTCGTTTATATGGATATTTTTGCCAATGTCAGTCTTGAAATTTTTGAAAAGAGCTAATCTTTTTAAACATGTGAACTTAAAAGAAACATGGTAGAAACGTGCTTTAACATAGTTTTAAATTAAGTTGTCTTAGACAAAAATGAGGGATTTTCGAATTTCCAAAGTAAAAACGATTGTCATCCATTTACGAATATGAAACACATTGAGCTTTAAGTTACTTTACGATCGAAAGTGAGGTTACCGAGTCGTAAGCGACTCGCTTAAATCAAATTTTTTGAAATAACGAAATTCAAAAACAGTTTTAAAAGTTAAATCGAATACTGTTGCCGGTTTCGAAATTAAAAAGCCCAAATTTACCGAAAAGCTATGTTTTAGCCAAGTTCCTCTATTGAAAGGAGATTTGTTGTATAGTGTTTTTTATCATAGTTGTACACGTAGTACCTTTTCTGAACACTCCCTTAAAACGTTTCATTTCATCCACACGAACTCACAACACTCAGCGCTCCGTAAAGAGCATATAACAAAGGCGCTTGGTTACAAAAAACTAGACATGCTACAAGACCGCAAGAACGACCACAGCGCTGGAGTGATTTCAAACAGTGCAAAATGCAACGCTTGAAACTAAAACCAGCAAACATGAAAACCTAAAGCTCAAGATGGAGTTCCAGCTGAAGATGCAGATGCAGATGAAGACGACGGAAACGACCGGAAGTGCCAGGCAAAACACTGCTGCACGAAGACAAGCCGTTCAAGGTTCAGTCAAGCAGCAAGTGGCATGGCCTGCCTGGTTGGTGTAGAGCAGTGCTGCAGCTAATGCAGCTCCTCTGTCCTGGCTCGTATCCAGAGGCAAGCAAAGCCGTAAGCATGCTTCAGATGCAAAGTAAATGCAAAACCACAGCAAATTATGTTGAGTGGCAGCAGAGACGGGACAAGCAGCAAGCTGTGCGGCACTAGGCGGAAATGGCTTCTTATGCAACTACGGCTGCTGCACGGCTGATAATGCCGTGGCAGCAACAACAACAACAACTCAAGTGATATTCAAAGCCTGTAGCAGGTGTCTGTTTAACTATTATATTTAGTTGCAGGCAATTTGCTCTACAAGAACTTTTAATATACCTCGCTTTGCATGCAGCAACATGTACAAACTAAAAGCCATGAACTTACCGCAACTAGCGTTTGGAATGGGTTATTTACTTACATATACTAGCCTACTTTATTGCTGCTGAAGAAAACTATCGATAAATCTATAAAAAGCGCGTCGTACAGTACTGCAGTAGATATGGGATTAAGCAGCTGGTACAACCAGCAGCTGTAAGTTGGTTCAATCTACATCTCTTACTGCTACCATAGATAACACAGACTTACAGTACCTTTTCACCAATCTGATCTCTCCTCTAGACACTGCTAATATGGCAAACCAGTCACAGAACCAGAATCAGACCACTGAAATCAGGCCACGCGAATAAAATCACACGAATCATGCCACTTAATATCTACGTGGCGGTTCTACCCCCAATCATATCAAAAGGAAATGCTTCAAGCAGAGTTCGCCTAAATGCAGCCGCTTATTTGAATGGAGCTCCTAACTTTTGAATAAAAATAAAATGGAAACTATCGATATCAATTACGTGTATGTCGGTGCATCTGTGTGTCTGTTCCCGCCTAAGCCGTGAACCAATTGCTTTTCATTTTGGTGTAGAGATACTATAGATAGGAACTTGGAGACAAACATAGTCTTTTTTAGTCGCAGAAAAGTTTTATTTTAGTGGACAAAAAAACGTAAAACTACAAGAAATTTCATAAAATACCAAACCCTTCTATTTTCTTCCCCACAAATGGTCACAGAGTCAAGGAACGCCTACCAATGATGAAGAGGATTAGGAAGAGCTATATTATTTACCTAGAGGGTGAACCGAGAAGAGGCCATAACAACCTGTTATCGGGTTACGGCCTGATATAAATACATTCTTTCATTGGTATTGTGGTTTTACGTGGTGGATCCCAACCCCTATGCAAGACCCTTTTAAGGTCTGGGGTGGGTCTACTGGTCTCTAAAGAACCACCTTGATCTGCTGAGGTGGTATTCTCTAACCCGCACACCACAAGGGGGAATAAAGAAGAGATGGAGGAATATAATCTACCTCGACGGGGGACGGGGGGTGAGCGAATCGAGAAGGGGGCATAGTGAAAGTTAAATAAGGTTGTTTCATCTAATAGCTTCTGGAATGAGGAATAAAGAAGAGAAAGAAGAAGATTGTGAGAAGAAGAACGAAGAAGGAATATAACCGCCAGGAATAAGGAAGAGGGAGAAGAAGAGGATGAGAAGGAAGATGAGCGGCAAGAGCAATATGTCCTACGTCGAGAGGGGTAAGCAGACTGTGAGCGAAGCGAGAGGAGGCTGTGAGCGAAGCTCACATGCTAAACATCAAAATGGGCACGGGCCATTAGCTAGCGAGCGGAACGCGCAAGAGGCGAAGCCCACTAGTATTCAAATATTTTTAAAGTATTGAAAGTTTATTTTTGTTACTTATATCTCTTTTTTTAAATTTTAAATTTTAGCTAAAAGTGCTGATCTTACAATTAATTATGTAATAATAATAATAAGTGCTACATTCGATTAATCGATAGCTCTTTGCATCTTTACCTACAACTCGTCATGATAGAGCAGAGTATAGCGATGTCTGGAAGGACCCAAATCCTTGAATGTCGAGATTGGCGCTATAGTCTTCTGCTCCTCTGCTTCAGTGTAACTCTCCACTTGGAGTTTCTGCTTTAAGGACATATTGATAAAATCCTGCAGAAACTTCAACAACTTGCCCGGCGCATACATATCCATAAATTTTTCAAAAAGATGCATTGTTCTCAATGAATCAATTGCTATGAGTGGCAAATCTGCGATAGTTTTGTTCAAATGATACACAGAATGCTCGAACTTAAATCCATCCACGGTAATAAAATTAAACTGTTCACGAAACTGCGACAATTGCATTTCCACTATAGACTTGAAATCCTTGAGTGCAGCCAAATCCAGCGGATGATGGAAGAGCAATAAAAGCGGCAGTCCCTCCTCTATCAGGTCCTCCACATTGTCAAAGTTCACTTCGCGCACCAGTGGCAGGCATTTGTTCTTCACCCAGGCTGACAACAGCTCCAGATTATCTGGACTCTCTGCATAGACGTCATCATGGCCATGTGTGCGCTCCTTATCCGGCCGATATATAAAGCCCGGTAGACGATTTAGCTGATTTTGCATCGGCAGCTTTGCATCCACGCACATATAGAAATCACAGTCATGCTTGTAAAGCTCCGCCAGCTCCTCGAAGATCTGCACCCCTTCCGATTTACGTTGCTCAAAGTAACCAAAGATTATGTGACGTCGTGCATCCAATTGCTCTGGCGGCTTGGCCAGCTTAAATTCATGTACCGCACGGGTAAACTGCTGTTTGACATAGGCCACCAGCGCATCATTGGAGCGCGCTCCACGATATTCCTTTCGCAGCGGCTGACCACGATAGAAAAGCCAAATTGTCGGATACTTGCGTATATTAAAGCGCTGCGCCAAAGCAGTCTCCTTGACGCAATCCACACGACCCAGCAAAACCTTACCGTGCTTGGGCAGCTCTGCAGCCAATTGTGCTGCAGCTTGCTCGTATATGGGCGACAGCATGTTGCTAAAGCGACACCACTCCGCATAGAAATTGACGAGGACCACCTCGTAGGAATACAGTGTGGTGTTCAGGTTCTCATTGGTAAGCTGCATCACATACTGCTGCGGTGTGATGAGCTGTGTCTTATTCACATTGGTGGCATTTGATCCAACTGTGGCCAAAGTGCCCCAGGGCAACATCAAGAGCAACATGAAAAACATTTTCGAATTCATTTACTAAATGATTTTAAGTGAATTAAATAATGACAAATGACAGTTTAAGCGTTGCCAGATAAATAAAGTTTTTACGTTCAGATGTGAGACATCAAAGATGAATGGTTATTGAAAAAATAATTTAATAATAATAAAAAATAATAAAGAAAAACCAATATTCGGAATTACTTTGGTTTGAATCGGTGGATTCTGCTCGCTCCTCGATACGCAGCCAACTCAGCAACGGAGCCACACCAACGGAACACACCACCCGAACGAACGGGAAGGCTGAGCGACTCATAGAGTATTACTTTCGTCTGGCGGGAGTGGTTTCCAAGCTGATTAGTTAAATCAATTTAGGATTCAATCCGTATAAAACAGAAATTCTCGTTTCAATATATACAACTCGCTCGATATTGTCTCGGTATATCCCCAGCCTTACGGAGACATATCGTGTTCAAACAGCTTACTAAAACACAACGAGCTGGTGTACTGTCCATCACGGATGCTCTTTGTTCAACGCATTGTGCTGCTCTTGAAGGAATGCTCAATATTCCACACCAGAATGAGCAGACCAGATTACTGTGTTCTGATAGTAGTCTCCATTACATTTTACAACACATTTACTTCGTGTAGTGAATAATGGTCCCTTGGTTTTTCAGGATTCACCGAATCTACCGCTTTTTTATAGAGTCTTTTCCGAACAGTTCTACATAAAGCGGACTTTAAACCTTTGGGGATACTGTTGTAGGTCCTTAAATAAAGGTCCATACAATATCGTCGAATTCGGTACTGCTGCATATGATAGAGCTGAAAAGTTCGTTACAAACCCAATATAAATACATAGTCGACGCCTTGTATAGCTGACGGACCAAGTTACAATCGCTCTCCTCCTCCTTCTACAGACGGGAAAGCTTGCCATGTATGCTTGTATGTCCTAAATCACGGAATTCTGCACAAAGTCAATTTGATTTGGTAATCAAATGGGATCTTTTCGAGACCAGTAGAGGCACCCCAAGACTTTAAAGGGTTGAGCATAGGGTTTGGGACCCACCACGTAAAACCACAGCTCCAATGTAAGAATGTTTTACATTACGCCGTAATCCGATAATGGGTTGTTATGGCCAGTTAAGAAGAAGAAGAAGAATCAGTCCTACGGCAAGATAAGCTTTGTTCTCCAAATTCAGAAGTTGTGTCGATACCTCGCACTTGTCAGTTGGTGTCCATGTAGCTGGGCTACTCGCGACCTTTTAACTCTTTTTGCAAGAGCTGTGGTGATGAAGAGGAAACAGTTGAATGGGGAAGGTGATTTAGATCCTATGGTAGCAAAATGTTCAACTGTGTCAGTGTGGTTTTGAGCATGGTAAATATATTCCCACATTGCCAAATCTTGGAAAAGGCCCAAGAATCGATTTGGTATTCACCTACTCTACTTTTGAGGATTATAACGCAGCATTTGATAACCCGTTAAGAAATCGCGTATATGACGACACACCTCCTGAGTTTGGTATCCCTGCAAAGTTGTTGCGACTTTGCAGAATGACCGAACCTTCTAATACCATGCGAGGTATAGAATCCTCCTCCTATCTTTTCAACTTTATCCGGTTAAGATGATAATTCGTACAAAGTGAGAAGTTGCAGAAGTGACAATTAAAAAAGAATCTGCTATTTTGGGTCTGTATATAATCATGAGTAAGACAAACTATATGTGTTCTTCAAAAAGATGCGACGGTTGGCCTTTCAGATTCTCACCAAAGTCACAACGAAGCACAATGACAACAAGTTGATCAAGCGGAGAATCACTCTAAACAATCGATGTTACTCAGATCTCGGTGAGCACATGAGAGTTGGAGACATGAACGCCAGGGCGGCAATCAGGAAAAAAATAGGCTTTTAAAAAAATAGACTTTTAAAACTTGCAAAAGGATTTTTTCCGCTTTACCTCAACTTTGTACAGTTTGTTCAAACCCCAATTATGTTTTGCTCTTTCACTTCCAGTTTCCGAGATAATGCTTCATAGCTAAATGGCTTGAGCTCAGCTACCCAATTAAAAATTTAAACCTAACTTGGATATATTTCACTGCACTCGAATTTAATATAATGCCCTTCACAAGCGTCACAAAGCTGCCATATCGCAAACTCAAAGTCTAATGAAAATAAACATATACAAAGCGTTGCCCAACTTTTGAGGGGAAGACCGTAAGTAATCGTTGACTGGCTTCCGAAAGGGCTAAACAAATATTTGCTGGTGCAACAACAGCGACTACGAAAGGAGCAACAACAAAAAGCCGAGGCAGCAGCAGGACCAACTCTTGGCTTGTCTGATTCAACATTGACGTTTCAGCATTTCAAAAGGACCTCAACATGGCGGAAACGGAAACAACAACTTGCCCGTACTCCTCTCTGGCTGACTTTTAATGACATTTTTGCGCCCATTTAAGCTTCCTGTCGTGGTTCACGTCGTCGTCTAGTGACTCGGCTGTCGATTTTTGCAATAATTTACTTAAGAAACGTCTAAATATGTTGTTGCCAACAACAACGACAACTTTATGGACAACAATTTTCAGTTTCAGCCTGTCGTTAAGGTCAACAATTGTTTATGGCGTTTATCTTTGCGTCTGGTGATAAAATTCGGTGTAAATCCATGCGACAATATCCAATAAATCTTTGGTTACACTAGGTCGAAGGGGTTGTGGCTTGACCTTCACTGGTCCCCTTTTTTCTGGCTGTCCTCTAGCAACCCTGTGAAGCACCGGAATCTATGTAGTTTGAAATTCGTTTGTTTTGACTTGTCTTTGTTGTAATCGTTTTTGTTGTTGGTACCATTGTCTGCGCCCTTTGAAAGGGCTTAATTGTGCTTTTTGTTTGACTGTGTTGACATAGGTAGACATGTGTATGAGTGTGTGTGTCTTGTAGGCTGGGAGTTTTTGGGCAATGAAAGTGTTAATTAACTTGTATAAATCAGCAGCTGATAGACTGAGAATATTATTATAGGAACGGAGGAAATGAACGAGTCTCAAAGAGTGAGAGCAGCAAGTGAAAGTTTAAAATTCGTACACAGTCCAAGCCAGTTCTATAGCACAGTGGGTACATCTGATTTTTTGCGTTGCTAAAATCATAACTTTTAAAGTAGTGAAGGTATTTACAAAATGTAAAATGTTTAGCACAGAGTTTCTAAAGCTTTCTAGTACTCAGTAAAACGCTGTGTGAGGCGCTACAGTTAAAGAAGAATGAAAATGTGAAAAGCACGCCAAGGAAGGAACACCTTAAAAGGAACACCATACTGTTTTGGATGTTGACGCGCACCGCCTACAACTGCAGATCTCAAAGCTGCGATCAACCTCCTAAAAGTCAAGAAACCAGCTGGAGTTGATGGCATAAAAGCCGAGTTCGTGGCACAACATATATAGAAAAAAAAAAAAAAGAATATCCCAGAAACTGGACTGATGGACTTTTTGTTAAGATACCAAAGAAAGGAAACCTTAAGTACTGCAATCACTCGCGTTGTATTAACGTTTTATCTGTTTCTTCTTCTTCTTGACTGGCCATAACAACCCGTTACCGGGTTACGGCTTAATGTAGGGCACTTCTCCAGACGGCTTATACATACCATACTCCATTGGGTAGGTGGTTTCAAACCCTAATCACAACCCTGTTAAAGTCGATGCTCACACAATCACTAGTGGTGTTTGGAGCAGCTAACCAGGGGTATCACGTGGAGGTTGTGCGTCAACTTGGTAAGGGTAGAGACATAGTTTGCCCTAAAATAATGGCAACTTTCAAAGCACACAACTAAAAGTACGCTCAAGGGATATCAATCGGGCCTTAGGCTTCAAATATTCCTGCCATAATGCCATTTAGTTGTTATTTTCCAAGAGAAGTAGATCACCGCCAGATAACTGACCTAAGAGAATAATTTTTTTATAAAAAAGATTATGGCTTTTTACTTTTTTCTCAAATAAATAGACTTGCTTCCCATACGCTCAAAATAACCATCGCAAAATAACCATCTAACAGCGACAGCCAAAAGTACGGGAATACAGTTAAAAGCGAGAAAGATCTTAACAGATAGAGCCATAGTCTGAAATTTTAATTTTATTGGAGCATTTCGCCATATCGAACTTATTAGCAAAAGTTGTTAGGTACATACGTGGTCTTAATGCAGTGCGCCGAAGTTTACACAAATACAGCTGTATAATTATACTAGACCGTAAAATATATAAATAATTGATTACAACCATAGTATATAGAATTAACATGTAACACTAAAGTTGTTAACATGGTGCCTCATGTAAAATGAGGTAATATGCGCAGCGAAACATTCCATTGGCTTTTCTCAAGGCTGCGCACAAGGCTTGAAACCCCTCACTCAGCTCAAATCTCTTAGCGGCTCACTTAACCCATCGACAACACCGATAGGACATTGGACACATATAACCCACTAAACTACTATCGGTAACCCGGAGGGTCTTGAAGCCACTGTTGTGCAGAAGGGAAAATAGAGACACGCCTTTTCAGTAGTAAAAAAACGTGCGTATGAAAAGATATACATATTTCGATAAACAATTCACAATAAAAAAGCTTACGTGGTGCTTCTTGGTTTGCTGTCCACGTGAGCAGGAAAATCGCGAACGGGAGGAGATCGATTTGATGCTAGAAGAGTTCTTCCAAAAAGTCAAGCGTCTGGCTTACAGATTTACTATTCGGGTCGTCTTCCTGTATTGTGCAGAGTGAATTCTGGTAGTGAATGCAAGGAAGCACTGTTGCCGTCGCGGCTTATTAACGTCGCCTACGAAGTTTGCTTCTCGACGTTCCCAATCACAGGTGACATAGTGGATAAAATGTGTAAAAAATAAACTAAAGTTTTTTTTACGACGGGGCTCTGCCCCTTGCTTGCTCATATTCATATTCCTCTTCCTGTTTGCATTCCCGTTCCTGCTATTCTGTGTATATTGTCGCAAATTTTAAAAAAAAATGTCGAGTACTTCTGTCAATGTTTCCTATTCTGGACGGTCTCCTAATCAAATTTCAGAGTGAAATGTTTACCTAAACAAATTTGTTAATAGTAAACACATTAAAATGCTAGCCTATTATAGAAATATTTGTATATATATAATATGTATTTATAACGTCACTTGAGAATATTACCTGTTCACCCCCAGAAACAAACTGAAGAGAAACCTTCATACACACCAAACGAATATATGCTTCAAATATGAAGTCATTTGGTTTGGTGATTCTTGAGTTTTCGAAGCACGTACTCCTCACGAACTATTAGGATAGATTTATTCAAATCAACTAAGAGTAAAATATTTCGATAAACTTTCCAATGCAATCCATTAGGGTATCGGACTTATGGCACGCCTCATATCATATGTTCGAATGGGTCCGTGCTTCTGTTGAACGGAGCTCTAACTCTTAGTATTACGAAGTGAAGGATGAGTTCGCCTGAACTTCTTTCGGGTTCTTGTAGCTAATGTATTATTATCTGGCAGGCTGTCAACTTCAACAACTTTATCCCATAACATAAGAAGGGCCTCGTAACAGTGCATTTTAGGTCCCGATAGCAAGCACTTTCAATACCTACGCAGTCCTCTTCAGGATCATTATTGTTCGGCTCAGTTGAACACCATGGCATGAATGCTATGGCTTTACCAGTGGTTGCATGAACATATTTTCGATTAGTTCCCAAAGCAATTATACCCACGAACGCAATATTAGACCAATCTTTGGCCACACCCCAGGGCTTCAAAATTTCTTTTAGTAATGAATTTTCTTGTTCATTCTCAATGACCAGTAGATAAGCGTTTAGGGTTATACATTGGCGATCGGCCTTAAAATAATTGGTCTAAGAGATTACTTTTTATTTAGACATCTGTACAAAATAATGTGCTTTAAAGGACTTACTTATTCCTTTTTGCTAGGTATATAAACACACTTCTTTCCCACAAGCTGAAACTTATCACGACATTGATAAGATATATCAGCAGAAATAAGCATGGGAACACAGCAAAGACTAAAAAATATCTTTACCGAGAGCGACAAAGCCCGATAATGGAACTATATATCGAACCTATTAGCGTAAATTAGAAGTTTATACAAATACAACTGAATAGTTGTACAACACAGAAAAGTACAGTGTTAACAAAAGCAAGAGGACGTAGCTAATTGATTTAACCCACAGCGAATAGAATCTACATGGTTCGCTTGCGCCAATCTCCGCCACGCCCTAGCAAATCTTTTGGCTCATTTCCTTTGTTGATCGTCATTGCGAAAGCGAATCGATTAGAGAACGCGTGTACGTGGATTGTGTACTTCCTCGCCTTTGAATTGGCCTTAGAGAATGGTGAATAATTCGACAAAACCGTTGTATATGGAGAAATACTTGACATTTATCAATTAGATCACGTTTAATTGCGTTCGATCTCAATGAAAAAAATCTGTAGAAATGAAAGGCCTTGATTCGATTGTGATTTGTCCTTACATACGAATATTTGCAGAAAAAATCAGTTGTGTTTAGTTTAAATACTCCAAACCTTGAAGTTGGTATTATACGCACACCTATCATAGACGTAAGGACCGAAAAAAGTTATTTGAAAATGTTCATTCTGTCAATGGCATTAATTCCATTTTGTCTGCACCTTTATCAAGTGTTTATCTACCACGAAGATATGCAATTGTGGAATCTGATATTTTTAATTGTGTCTTCTGATATTGTATCTTTTTGTGGTGTTCTTGAGTGACTACAAGTGGAACGGACGCTTCGTCCATTTCAAACATTTTTTAAGACTTTTTTTATTTATATATAATATTAACGGCTCCGCCTTCTGCCAACCCCTGTGCCACTCTCGAGGTGGATCATATTTCTCTTACCGTTCGCCTTCCTCTTTTTCTTCTTCTTCTTACTTTTCCTCTGCATCTTGCTCATCCTCCTCCCTCTCTAGGTATATTTTCATCTTCAGTTACTTACGATTCACTTAACCGTTTATGATAACATACAAAATTTTGAATTCATTTTTATGTATACTAGGGGGCTGCACACCCTGCTCGCTCCGCTCGCGAAACCCCGTGCCCCTCTCGAGGTGAAGCATATTTTTCTTCCCCTTCCCCTTCCTCTTTTTTTCTTTTTCATCTTCCTTTTCCTCTTTCTCATCCTTTTTGCCCTCATCTCAATGTTCCTCATCTTCATTTCAAGAGCTATAAGATGAAACAACAACAAAGTTTTACGTTTTACTCCGCCGCCTTCTCGCTTCGCTCATAACCCCCTTGCCCCTCAGTAGGTAGATCATATTCCTCTTTCCCTTCCTCCTAATCTTCGTTTTTCCGTTCCCCTCCCGTTTTTCCTTTCCTATTAGTAGGTGTTGCCAGACTTTGTGCACAGTTTTGGGAAAAAATATATATCTTTCATATGAGATCTCTTTGTCGATAATAATGCAGCATTTGATAGCCCGTTGAGGAATCGAGGAAGGTCGTTGAGGAATCGATGAAGATCGATAATTTGATGCGACTTTGCAGCTTCGTCAAGGTAGGAAATTTTTTGCCCTCGCCTGCGACCTCTTCAACTATGTGATGCAGCTGTTGCGAAAAACCATAGTTTATAGGTATGTGACTGTTTTCAATAAATGTGTACAGATGCCCCACATCATTGATCGTACCAACAGAGAGAGAGAGAGCGAGAGATAAATGTAACCGGAGACTTTGCGGCTATTGAAAGATAAACTCAATGAATTTGTCTGAAATCAAGCAGATTATCACATTCGTCAGTAGTTGCTACTCTGGTCTCAGTAGGCAAATAAGTAGTTATCAAACGACACTCTAACACTCTTCAAGACGCTTTTAAACAAGAATATCAGGGAGTAAACTAGGTGTGAGGCGGCCGTAGATGCCGGAGCCAGATGGCACCATAGTAGTACCAGATCCACTAGAACCTTTTCATTTATTACGCTCACAAATATTCTAATAACCTGCCATTATTGCATATCTTTCAAAAATTAGCATAAAAAGCTTAAAATTACCAAATAAAGCACTTCCCAAATGCAAGTGCTCAATAAAAATTTGATTGTGAAAGCGCATTTACAGCAAAGATATATGAAAGCTTATTCCCTGAGTTTTGACTTCGATTGAATTTACAATGAATGTCGACGCAGCAGCGCTGCTTTTGGTCGCTGCTCCCGCGAAATGCCTTTTGATGATAAATGCATTTGTGGCACAAACGATTTGTTGCGCATACTTTACTTCAAAATTTATGCGACTTTGTAATGCAATTCATAAAGGCGAAAATGCAAGCAACGCAGCGTTGCAATTTATTGTGCCTAGGGTTGTCAATGCGCGCGCAAATAAATGGCTGCAATTTACTGTTACTCCGTAGCATGCTGCCATCTCTCTTTCTCTCTCGCCCGCTCTGCAAGTAATTGTAATGCATAGTGCTAGCTGCAATATGACTTATTGTCGATGAAAACTGTTTTATATGTTAATCAAAAGTAATTTCCATTGAAATGTTGTGAAAGAACTGGGTTACACCATAAACATAACCTCAACCATAACCATAACTATTGCAGCAAACGTCTTGCCTCTACGTAATACAAGTTTCAAGAGCCTGCCCCGAACCGACGACAAGTTTAATTATTGAGTTCCGTTTTTGCCCGCCATTTTCCGTTAGCTTGTTTGCTCAGTCATTTAGTCAGTCAGCTCTGTCACTCTGTCAATGTTGACGACTTCCAACTCGGTCGCCATTTTTGCCGCTGTCACCGTTAGTTGTGTCCGCTGCCGCTGTCGCTGCCTCTGCCAACGCCTCTGCTAAACGCTTCACTTGGCATTTTTGTGTGCGCCGCAGCGAGCGTATTAAAACAATTTTGTTAATTAAGTAGGAAAATTTTTTAGTATATTTACTCATCAACTTTTCCAGCTATACAGCTACACTACTCGCCAACACACGCATAAAAACCGTGTTTATGTGGTAAAATTAATCCATTTTTTAAAAACGGAATATTGTAAAAAAAAAAATTAGTTTTTTAATTAGTTTAGTGAAAATTTCTCTTCTCTCTCCTCTTCTTTGTCCTCTAGTAACTTTGTCTTATTTTAAATCAATTTATTGAAATTTTGAAAATGTTCTAATTTCATTGCCTTGTCATCCAAAATCGACTTGTTGAGAGCATCAAGCATCTTAAATTTATGATTTATCCCGGTCGGACTTAACTTCGCAAGTCAAACTAGTTGCACGGAAACGTCTTTTTTTTTAAATCGCGATATCTTGTGACGACCCAAAGTGTCACCACATTTACCTATTGTGCAATACATTCTATTGGTTAACAAAGATCACATAGATATATGTATAATATTATAATTGATGATTAATTATTAGTTGTGTTTAAGACTTCTTATGTAGTAAACGACGCCCCGGGGCACGAACTGGTACTAGCGGTAAAGAGCATGAAATTTCATAGTGTGAAATCCTTGGCCGTAACATTGAGTTGACGTGCTGAAAAGCGACCACTTTCAGCACGGTGCACACATGTGGCCTTTTTTGCTGTTTCTCTTTCATGATTTTGCCTATGAGTGAGTTAGCCTGTCAGAGACAGCAACACAAGCATGGTCGCATTTCAGCAAAAAATTTCAACTAGATTAAATTTCATGCTTTTTGATAAATTTGATTGAATTTTAAAATGAGTCAAAAAGTTATATCAAAAACAACGAAAATATAGAGCAGACTAAGAGACAATGCCCAAGTTTAGATAAGTAACGTCACAATTATATATAGTCACAGTAGGGGGTCCGAAAATTGTGATGGTTTATGACTAGTTCCCATGCTTATTGATCTCAATTCTATTTTTTGTACATGTTCAAGAAAAGAGGTTAAGATAATCTTGTCTCAAGTCACCATCAACATAACATGACTTTTATTTACTAAGTACTTTCAACTCATCCCTATAGACAAGAATTTTATGTGCATCTTTATCAATTGTAGTCTAGTCTATTATATCCGTCTCATTTTATATTTTACAAATCGCCACTTCATATGAGTCTTTCATCTTATTCTGTGTTCTAGAATCACCATAGCGATTCTACCTTATTCTATTACGTCCGCCTAATACTATATTCTAGAAATCGTCACTGTTTCACCATAGCGATTCCAGTCTGCTCTATTAGTTCTATCTTAGTCCACGTTCACCAATGCATCACCATGGTGATTTGCGCCCGTTTCATAGCTAGACTAACTACCCAAAGTCGCCATTGCATCACCATAGCGACTCTAGTCGGCTCAGTTATTTCTGTTCCAAACCGTCATTGCATCGCCATGCCGATGGTAGCCTATTTCAGCCTTCCTAGCTATATTTAAATTCTATAACCACTATTGTATCACCAAAGCTATTTTTATCAATTCGTTTCCCTCGCTAATATTTACTCGAACGTTTGCACATAATCAAGCATTAAAGGGACTCTAAAAAGCAGTACATTTTAAGACAACTTTGAACTAAAATTATAATAAATAAAATAAAGCCTTTGTACGGAGATAATCGAAATTTTTCGTGGGCTAGTCTTGGAGTATAATGAAAACAGCTGTTTTGGCAATTTGATCGATAACCTTGTCTTGTCGAAGCATTAAACAACACTTCTCGCATCTTGAGCAGGTCTCGAATGTGCGCAGCGTAGCCTCCCCGGGCTTTAAAAGGGTTGTGCGTAGGGTTTGAAACCCATCACGGAAAATCAGAATTTAAGTGAAAAATGAGAAAGCCTCGGATAAGGAATTTATCAGTGTGACTTTAGGCCTGGTAGGTCCAACATAAGATGTGTACACTACGCCAAATCCTGGAAAAGAACGACACATACCAAATCGACACCCCCCATCCATTTGTCGATTATAAAGCAGCATTTGATAGCTTAAGGAATCGCGTCATAGCTTTACTTTCTGAGTTTGGTACCCTTACAAATGGGAAGAACATATCACAAGGGGACAGAATTGAACTATAATTATATCCAGTTGCTCGCTCACACAGAGGATATAGATATCTTTGGTAGTGCTAAACGAGTAGTTACCGAAGCCTTTGCGGCTATTGAAAGATAAGCTGTCAGTGTGGGTCTGACGTGGTGGTTCTCTTCGGTTAGGGAGACGTCGGACTCTCAGATTCATGTTGAAAACTACTTTTGATGTTGTCAAGAATTTCATCTACCACCGTCACAAAAAAGAACGATGTCAGCATGAAGATCATGCAGAGAATCATCCTATGCAGTAAGCATATGAGTAGAAGAGACCACTCAGACGAAACTAACACTCTGCAAGACGCTCTTCCACGAATATCGGTTGATAGCTTACTGACTTGTAAACTTGTGAGTACCTATATAGAAGAACTTTGGAACAAGCTCTAATAGCTCTGGAAAATTGCAACTTCTCAAAATTGCGCTTTTAACAAAATCACAAGTTCCACACGTATAGACTTTCCAAGAGACACTCTCTTCACTTTCTGTTTACTCCTTTTAAGTACTCCCACAACTTATACATTTTTTTTTCTTTACTCTGAAACTTTCTAGTTTACTTTGTGTGTGTAAAAGTAAGTGTATGTGTGTGTGTGTCTTGCTGCTCAAAAATTCTCAAGTGCACAATTAATTAGTAAAGTTGGCAACGCGAACAGTTTCTTCGCCTTTGAAAATTTATGGCCAGTTTTGATTAGAGTTGAAAGTATTGCCAAGTTTTTGACGCCTCCCAAATGAAAAACAACAGCAGAGAAAACTAAGTAAATAAGTAGCTAAGGCTTTTCACAATTTTCTTTGTGCTTTGGCTCAAGTATAGGCACCAAATTGAAAATTTATTGGAAATTGCATAAGTAATGAAAGTGAATCAATAGCTTTGTGCTTCAATATAATCAAACAATTGAAATGAGATTGTTAGGAAATTTTTGGCATTAAATTAGAAAAGAAATCTATTTGGATAGTTGATTGGTAAACTGGCTGTTGTTCATTAAGAAACTGGGGTGAAGATTGTGAGTGTAACGTTTTTCGATGAAGGACATGGAACAACAAACGCTTCTGCTAATTGATATAACTTCATAGACTTTATTAAAATTTGTTAGGAAACACATAGACGTTTCTCGCCGTGTCCATCTCGAGCTAGTTCATATTTCTCTTCATTTTTCTTACCCTTCTTTGCTGCCTTTTTGTCTATCTCTTCGATCAGATTTTCCAACCTTCAACATTTTCTCTTCGTGGTCATCTTTGTCCATATTACCCATTCTCCTCCTCTTTCTTTGTTTTTATCTTCTATTTGAGTCGCATTCCCCATCCATCATCATCACCTCTTCGACTTTTTTATCGATCACATTCATCAACCTTACCCTCTTCACCTTCCTCTATTGTTATTTTTCTCTCCCTTCAGTGATTGCTACCTATTATACTCTTTGTCATCTTCTTCATCTTCGGTCATATTCCTCTTCAGCTTGCTAAGCACCAGGGACGAAAATGCACTATTTTGCACGGATCTATAGCTGTAAATCTATCGATACCATTCGATGTTTTTATTGAAAAATATCGGTCCGAACAAAGTTAGTTTCTTTACTCATAACTTATTTAAATCCAATTTGAGATCCAAGAATTAAGTCAATTCATTTTCAGCCAAGATAGTTGATAATTAATGCGATATCCAATTACTTTTCTTGTGAAAGAGAAGCATGATGCTAAACATCCTTACCCAACATCCTTAAACCTGTTCGCTTTTTAATTTCTAACTCAAATTTATTTTAATTCTGTTAGGTGCTAATGCTGAGGCGTGCTAACAAAAAATAAATGGATAGTACTATCGATACTACACTCTACTTAGATAGCAAATGAGAATTACTGACCGTAAGATACTCTTTGTGTTAGTTAAAGATATCATGGATGTTTAGATATACATACATTGAAAGTTTGCTTCCGTACCGATTTCGAGGTACGATCTAAGAGTAGCTCAGTGAATGGCTTGATGGAAACATCTTCCCAAGCTAATCAAGAACACATAATATTTGATGGTCTTTATTTGTGTTTTATTTGTACCTATTAGAGAAAACAAGATAAAAGACTACACGTCCTGGTGCTTTCCCGTTTTCAAACCAAGGAAGCTGTCAATGGCAACTGTGAAAATGTTCGTTTACATGCCATGTGAATGAGCTCAATACATTGAGAGGATTGCTCTGCTGGCACACAAATACTATGTGTGTGTACTATGAATTATGAAAACTGTATTTATTTAATTTTTTTTAAATTTAATTAAACTTATTTTAAATATCAATAAACCTTAATGAAGGCGCGTCTGTTTAACAGCAACGAAAGCGGCTGCAGGCTTAGCTTTCTGTTAACTAACAGAGAGTTAACAACGAGCTGAACGTTTTTTGCAGCGCCATCTATGGTTTATTTCGGCAAATGCTTATAACTTAAGCAGTTTTTGCAACCGTTTGAGTTTGTTTTTCTTTTCACAATTTACTTTTACTTTTAATGAAACCAAAGCAAAATAGTAAAAAAATAATACATAGTAAGACAAGTAAAATTTTGATACAGTCATAAACTTCATGGATTATTAATTTTCTTATGAATAATGGGCCTCCATTTTAGTTAAGACTTCAAATTTACAACAAACTGCAATTTGTTTATGAATTATATATGTATATATGTATGTAATTGATACAATATGGTGAACAACTTGAAGTTTGTATAGTTTATGGTTGTCAAACCATTAATCTCTATGAAAGTTAATATAAACAATTGGTGCTGGAAATTTATAAAAGAGTTTTGTATTCCAAAATGTAATAGACGGATTTTTATGATGCACTGAAGTCTCCAACTAATGTCAATTAATGTTAATTCTGAGCAGCTCATTCTATCCATCTTTCTATAAAATTGAGTTCTTAGCTCGCGAGTCCTAAAAAGTAAGCCCACCAAAAAAATGTGTATAAGCCGTCTGTTATACATAATTCCTCTAATTTATTTTTATAACTTCAAATTGTCTTCCCAGAATGCGACAAATCGCTTACTCTCGAGTCTGTCATCTATTGATACATATACGCACTTGTTCTTATATGGTCACAACAATTCATTGCCGGGTTACGGCCTGATTTAAGCACTTCTTCTTTTTCAACAGTGCAAGTAAATAAAATCTCATTTTATGTTCAAAATTCCCTTTTTGTTTTCCAATTTTTTGAGTTTCCAAAAACTCAAATCAACTTGTTTTTTACGTTTTAGAGTTTTTTGAACTTGATGTGAGTACATTTCATTATTACTACATTACATTATACTCAAGTCAAGTATTTTCAGACAGTTTGTACCCCAAAATGCTTCTTTGTATATAAGAATGTAGTTTTTCGGTCTGTAAGGCGAAGTGGCTGAGCCTCAGAATGTCTTTGTAACTTAGGAAGGAGCTTTAACTGCAAGAGCAGATATCCAGTAGATTTCTTTAATTTTAATGCTTCAATTTGCTCTTGAATAGGGCACGGCGAGCTTTAGGCTTTAGAAGCAGGTGAGGGTCTCTCCTGTTCATCTCTAAGTGATTGGCGAACTCCGGTGCATTATATTGGCTAATTCCACACCACCTGTTGCCGGATTCGAAATCAGCGACCTAAAATTTACCATAAAAGCTATGTTATAGCCATTGTTTTTTTTTTTGTTCCATAGTGTTATTTGGGTAATTCTACAGATTTTCGAAATTCGAAACTCTTTCATCTCTATCAAAGCTCTTGAAATTTACAATGCTCGCAAGAAGAAGGTAACAACGAATGAGCAGGTTTCAATGGTACGCAATCTTCACAAGCCGCAATTTTTAAAAAGCAAATATAACAAAGTCGTCTCAGGCAAGTTTTTCAAAACAAAAGTATTACTACTTTTAACCAACTCAGCAAAAGTAATACAAATATTCTGAGAAATAACTAATAACTCAAGGTGATCGATGCCATACAGCTTCCACGCTTCATAGCTCTCTGAATTACCATACAATTGCCGCTTCATCTGCAGAGACGCCTCTCAACACGAGATCTCATGGGCTTTATTACAGTTAATTAAAGTCTGGCACTTAACACTGCTGCAGTGTCATGTATGCGCACAATTGTGCAACTTTTTGCACAACATGCAAACTAGTTCAATATCATTACCACAAGAAATTGCAAGTGCTACATCGTGTGGCAGCAACTTACGCAATCTGCCGCACACTGAAACTCCGACTAATACGAAAAAAGTAACGGTTATAATCAGCAACTCGGACGAGTAAACAATGCAAACCAAAACAAAACAAGAAAAGACACCACACCGCAAGAAGCCAAGTGGAAATGTGGCCACCTACCTGCAACAGATTGTTGCAACAACAACAACAACACAACTCTAATAACAATTGTTATAGCTTCGTTTTCACTGCATTTTCAGTTTCGTTTTCATTCACATTTTCAGCTCCATATATCATAATCTCAACGGCTTTTAACTTTGTTTGACTTAGCCTTGTTTTTCTTTTTTTTTTTGTAGTGTTATAGGCCACAAAACCCCTTAACCCCCTCATTACTTTCAATCACAGTGCTTTAGGTTGACTTTGTACTTGGAAAATTATAATGATATATTGCAAGGCAAGGAAAACGCTTACCGGTAGTTGGAAAATCACTTTTTTAAAAGGCTGCTCTATGTAATTGTGGGCTGCTCCAAAATAAAAATTAACAACAACAACAAGCATTTTACTAAGTGCTTTTTAAGTAACATTTGATGGTTTTTTTATGATATTACAGACTTTAGATATGTGCAGTGTGGTATGATATCTCTATTAGAAGTCAGCAGACCTTAAAAGTTGGCTTACAGCCATCAAATTAGCCATATCTTTCAATGCGAGCCTGTCTCTTCACTTGATTTGTGGTGTTAACTCTATGATCCTTAATTCTAAAAAGCAATCGGAATCGAAATCCGAAAAAAGCCCATGATTTATGATTGTGGCCAAAACTCTTGTAGATCAAAGACTGTTCACTGTTCACCACGTGTGGTGAGCTGGTTAGAGTATACCACCTTAGCAGATCAAAGCTTTTCATATGAGGCGACTAAGAATAACACTTGGTTCTTTCGAGATCATAACAGAGCTAAACCAGGCCTTGAAAGGGTTGTGCTTAGGGATTGGGAACCAGAAAACCACAATAACAATGCAAAATGTGGGACCTGCCTCGGATAAGGATGCCCCGAAAGATGTTCTAAGGCTGACTTCGCCGCGCCGCGAAACATGGTAGTCTGTAAGTGCCAGATTTTAGTATCGCGATATGCCCAAGGTTATATGGCTGTCCCCTGATCAAACTACACGCAATCAAATTGATCATGTTGTGATTGATGGAAGGCATGCATCCAGGGTGCTTGATATTCGTACGTTCAGAGGGGTCAACATCAACTCTGACCATTACCTTGTTGCAGCCAAGGCAAAGCGAAGAACTGCGATCCAGCGCACAGCAAAAGCTGAACAGTACAAAACTGCAATACGTTGTTCGCCCACTAACGTGGTAAGTCACAGTTGTTCACAATACACCAAATGCTGGAAAAGACCCAGTGCATCGCGTATGTGCCGCCTTGTGTAAGTTCGGAACCCTGCGAAGTTGGTTCGACTATGCAGAATAACGTTGGGCAACACACGCAGTTCCTTTAAGTCAGGAAAGAGCTTCTCTGAACATTTTGATACCGTGCGATGCCTCAAGTAAGGCGACACTCTCTTCTGCGAAAGGACGAAGTGAACTGTTGCTTGCATAAACAGATTATATTGATATCATTAGTCGTACTAAGCTATCAGTTACCGGAGCCTTTGCAGCTTTTGAAAGAGGATCTGCCAGGGTGGATCTGATTGTAAATGAGAGACGTAGCGGTTAGACTCTCAGACTGGCTTCGAAAACTATACTTTTAAAGTTGTCAAGGATTTTAGCTATCTTTGCACCTGCGTCACAATGAAAAACGATGTAAGCATGGATATCAAGGGGAGAGTCATTCTTGCCACTAGTCAAGTAGTAGGGACCACTGTCGCCAGACGAAACTAGCACTCTATAAGACGCACATCCTTTCCGATTTGAGTGCTCCAAATCAGGCTGTAGCCCGGTAACGGTTTGTTATGGCCAGTTAAGAAGAAAGAGTTGGAAATTTTTAAATCAATATATTTCGTGGTGCGGTGGGGGAAGGGTGACTTTTATTGAGAAAATTACCTTTGATGACTAGACTCACACGAGTCTTTGCACTAAATTTTGTACACATGTTGTGAAAGGGGAGTGAAATCAGAAAATGTTTGACCATAACTTTTGATGTTGATGCTTCGAGTTATTAGACTCTAGGCGCGGCTGTAAACCGCGAAATTTTGGGTGCGAAACGGGAGGGAATATCAACCCGATTCAGCGTTATTCGATGTGTTATCAAAAGATTCTGCGATATCTAGGAAGACACAAGCTGAATGTTTCTTGTGGTAGTTATGACAACCGACTGACTTTGTTGTGCAGGGTATATTAAAGTCTCGGTTTCGCGAAAGAAGCTTCTTTAACGTCTATTTCTATTAATGTTAGAATTTGTGCATTAAATAGGTGCGTAGTGTAAAAGCCAAACTTCAACCACGATTATTAGACTCTCCGCAAGAGCTTGTAAACGTAAACTTATCTCTTTTGTAAATTGCCATAAACTTAGGTAGTTGTGAGTTATATGAATGTGACCAAGCTTACTTTGTCACACTTTCGCCTCTTGGCTGTCCTTGAAGTTAAAGCAGGGTTCGGCGACGTCGGCAGAGATTAGCACTCGAGGCATCTGTCACTTAAATATTTGTTTGGTACTTTGCTCATTAATTTATTGTATCTTTATAAGAAAATGCTTTTAGTGACAAGAACATGCATACACACACACACACACACACATTAATCAAAATATGGCAAAATTGCATGCGCTGCAAGAGGCAGTTTTCCGATTATCGGTTGCCGCCTGCCACTGCCACAACAGGTGTCCATATGGGTTAGCTGTGGCATAAAATGTGTTGCAATATAAACAACAACAAAAACGACAAAAATGAATATGTTTAAAGTTTTTATTTTTGGCAAGTTTGCGACATTGTGAAATGCTGTCCAGTGGCAGCCAAACAAGCCGCTGTGCCACAAAATGGGGTCTTAGACACACGCCACAGCAACAACAACAACCACAACAGCTACAAAAACACTATGCAATGTCACCTAAGCCAGTCGTGAGTGCCATATTGGGTACTCTGACTCAAACGGCAAGTGTTTGTGGCTTTATTTTACTACTTACGGCGCTGTTAAGCCCCCAACGAGTGCATTCAATTAGCCGCGTTCCGTGCGTTTGTATCTAGTATCCAAGTATCTGTATCTGTGCTCGGGCCAGTGCGCGCTTGCCAAGTATTCGCAAATGCAGATTCGATTTTGGGCTGGCCAAAATGTCCAAACGCTTTTCCGTTACACTATTGCTAACTTGCTGTTTACTTTCGCTGGGCCCAAAAGTAAAAGGTTGTAGTGCAATCACACAAAAAAAAAAATAAGAAAAAATATGTTATTTTTTTAAGTGTATTTCAGGCCAATATCATATGGAGGCCTTTCAGTTCTTTTTGCGTAACGGCAACTTTGATATAAATCCGTTTAATTGCCATTTACTGCTATTGGATACATGCCCCGGCAGATATATCAAATTTGAGCTGTTTACCAGGTGAGTCTTGTTGCACATATCAATTAGCTAAAGAACGTGAAAAGGAAAGCACTTTCCCAAAAGTTTCGTCACGCCTGAGTTCATAGTTATGTTGAAAGGTTGTTTCTCGGCTTTCCGCTTAAGATCAAAGTGTTTTTTGAAAGGTTTTCAAACTTTTTATAAATTTAATAATAACCCAAACAAAGTTTAGCGTATTTTATAAATATTTCTGCTCTGGGTAAAGGTTTTACTTAAACTACTCTAAAACAATGCACTACAGATGAGATATTTTAAATAGTGCACCCCTGAATCTCACAGGAACTGTCAGCAATGCGCTTGAGAGACTCAAATTTCTGGAAAAAAATCTAGCATCGGTCACTCTTTTATCCTAACGACGCACGACCTCGTCGCACACAAAACTGATTACTGAGTACCAATGAAGTTTTCCAGTAAAACCACCGATGGTTTTTCGATGTTTGGTATTTGAAAAGTTTACTTGTTATTATAGGACACTTCGTTGTATAATAAAAAATATGTGAAACTAGAGCTATGAGACCTATATACTATATTCTATAGACCAAATAGACCTACCCCTAAGTTGTGTACATCTAAAAATTTTGAGTAGCGTTCCGGCAGGAGTTTGCTCTTGAGAATAATCTTTAACAATATTTGTTAAACTGAGAATAAGACTTACTTTGGCATAATCTTGAAATAATTGGACTTTAGATAATAAAAGGTCGGTAAGGTCGGCGTAAGAAATGGTGAAATGTTCGATGGTCTTAAAAATAGCAATGTTTCGGCGATGCATCGTATGTACGAGGACATCGGAAAATTACAGGCCAAGCATCGATGTTTTGGATATATAGATGTTTTTTTACACCAGTAGTCCTTTGGTTATTCAGGAGCCACAGATGCCACATCCTTCTTCACAGACGGATCGAAGTTAGATAGTGCCGTTTGGCAAATTGCCATCTTAATAGGGAGAGATGTTCACCAGTCCGCCTTACAGGCAGCTGGCTGATTGGTGTTCACGCTGTCCGGCTTCTTGACCCTTGTAATGATACAGAAGTTCGAGTTTACCTCCGGAATGGCATTTTTCACACTTTTCAACAATTCTACTTTTGGAAACAATCAAACACACAATGTTCATTTTTATTATTGATATACCCTAGACCGGCGAGGTTGACTGGATGTAACCTCCGTAATTTTTTGCGTTGCTTGAGAAGACGCCTTCCTATAGGGTTTCCGCAGCATATCATCATCTTAATCATGCTCAATATCTGCAGTTCTCATAAAGCAAGGGGCGGCAGTTAGCATGTGAAGAGTTTTCACCTGCAGGATTCAGACTTTTTCTAGGTGGGACTTCGCAGCAATTCCGTAATTTGATCATTGTCCCGAGGAGGGCTGTTCGCATACAAAGATGCTTTGAACGCGACGATTTATTTAGCTATCGCACAGATCAGATAGATAATAGATCAGTTTGTCTAAGCTAATTTCGTTCATAAGTAATGGCTTATTGTAGACATCTCAACCTGATTCAAACAAACATAAACAGATACAAATGTTTCACTTCAATAAAAGGAAAACCACAAAACTCGCTCAAATATCCTCCATAAATTTTCCCTCGCAACTTTCCAGCTCACAATCACCATCAAGTGACCATCTCTGAACACAACAATATATATATAATATATAGTGCAGCTTTTTTTAACTACCTACAACCTACTCCATTCCGCATTCCAGTCTTTCACTTTCCTTTGCCCCAGTTCAATCTTGAAACATTGTCACAACAAAACTACTCACTTTTCCAGCTCTTCAAATGAATCATTGAGCCAACAATGAGGCCAATGTTAAAATTGAAAGCCATTCATTTGCAGCGCAGCATGAAAATGGCTAGCAACAACAACAACATTGCCTTTGATTTATTTGATAAGATTTAGAGGCTGCGTTTAAGCTAGAGTAAACTACTTGAAAGTGCGAAACGCTTGAGATATATTTAAGACAAGTCTTTAAGCAAGACCTTAGTCTTAGGCGAAGTGTAACATCAACAGCGAAAAACCACAAAAAAAACCCAATAAGAACTTGGTTACAGTGTATGACGTTGTTGTACTTGGGTGTGTTCAAACGAAAGACTTAGACAACGAACTTGAACTACTAAGCATGAGCGAACAATTTTAGTTTTGTTGGTACCCTTTGATCAAAATTTCGAGTTTTCAAGAAGTGAACGCAATTAAGCTTATTAATATATTCTTCTTGACTGACTTTTTCATATCTGTTATCGCTTTACGGCCTTATGTAGGGCGCTGCTTGAAGCGTAAAGTAGTTAGTGAGCATTAAAGATCATTCTCCCAGGAGCTTGTTCATCCAAGCACACAACATGACCAAACCAGCGAAGTCCCTGGATTTATATTTGTTAGACAATGTCAATGCTGTCTTAGAGCGCGCTGACTTTGTGGTCCCACCGAATGTGGTGGTCGTTACCCAAAAAGCTTCCATTAGAATTGCGCCGAGAGTCTAAGGGTCGGGTCTCCATACCTGAAGAGAAGAACACATATAGTTGGTCTTGTTATCTTTTATCACCCACTCAGGATATCATGCAATAGCAGGAAAAGATTCAGTAACATCTGACATGTGATTACGACTGTTGGTGTCAATATCATATAATTTGATAAGCAACTGAAAACTTGAAAACTATATGCACTCTTTCCATTAGCGACACTCTCTACAACACAACGTTTTAGGGGTCGCAGGAGAGGGCTTCGCCTTGTCTAAAGCCTTGCTAGACACCAAATAGGTTCCAGCAAACACCAGTCTAAATCAGAGTTCGTTTTTGGATCGAATTTTTGGAATCCATCCATCATTGCTGGGCGAAATTGTCATAATCATCTGTTAAGTTTAACGAGATAAAATTAAAGCAGGTAAGCACTGAAGCGTTGAACTTGAACGAACTGTCTTGCAAACCTGGTAGCTTGTATATTGGCGCTGCAGCGAAAACAAATAGTTAGGCATGCAAGGGACCTGAGAATGAAATTTAGTGCCAAACTTCTCTCAGATGAAGTTCTAGCCGAGCGGATTGTAGAATATGACTCAAAATAGTTGCCTGCTTTTAGTTCCCGCGGATTCATGTATGTAGGAAGGCGAGTGTGATAACTGCAGCACCTCTTCCATGCACTCTTGTGACATCTAGAAGAAGAAGTAACTTTTTTTATTTTACTATGGCCGAGCAGAGCTTTCAGATGAAAATTTACCTAGCAGCTAAGCCTAGTTTGGCAAGTTGTGGTTCATGTCATTAACTTTAGTGTTTATCTATATAATATTATATAAAAAATAAATTTTTCTAAGTGGAAACGAAAATTTTAGTATGTTAAAGGGGCATGTTGGGGATACTAGTCATCTCAAGTAGACTCATAGGATACCTCCTCTCTGCCCTCTCTCTTAGCTCCCTCTAACGGGCACAATGGGCAAGGCTGCCTGAGTGCAACGGATGAGCCATGGCACCCACCACAATTCTAATCTAGGTGAAACTTTGACAATTACATATGATTATATGACCAACTGAAGCATTGGTTTTTATGCTTTTTTTTGTTAACGCTAACTTATAGAATTCTATTGCAGCAAAATGTTCCTCAAGCCTTGCTGAAATATTTGTATTCATGTCTGTGACATAGTTGTGCGAACAGTATTCCTATTTACTAAGCACTAGAATTTGGGACACAGACCAAAACCAGTCGATTAGCAAGAGAAAATCAAAAAAATCAACCGTGGGCCTTTGGATGCACATTGCTGATTGTGACGCAAAGCCAGATGCGCTCATATCAAGATTCTTTTGATGTGAATCATATTTGGCTAAACACTTTTATATCAAAAGAAGCGCTAAATGGCTGTTATCTGGAAAGTTGCGCTTACAGATGACTCTGACATCCTTCCAACCAAGAAAGAAAACTATTGGTATTAGATAGTTGTTTGATGAGTTTGAGGCTTCTCGGATATTTGTTACTTTCCAATCTTGAACGTTTATTCTGCTTGGTAGCATGGAAAAATCGACAGTATTGAGTGTAAGCTAACCACTTACACTTACTACTCTTTATACATATTCCCAGGCATATGATACCAGACCCGATTCCGAGAATGAAATTGTGTGTAATTATGTTTCTTAAAGCTAAAAATGTCACGTAGAATAAAAAGCATGAGAAAACTATCAATGTAACTTTTGGACAGGTTTGAGTTTAGAAAGAGAAATTGAAGTCTGCGCTCGTGGAGTAACAGATCTCATACAAGATGAAGAGTATTTAAGCTTCGACACACTCAAGATTCTTGTCTTGTTGCAATATCTATGAAATTGCAGTTATCTGCGACAATATCATATAAAAAGTGTAACAAGTTGCAATTTACATAATAAAAAAAAGCACAACAACAAAGGAAAACAACAAAAAACCGACAAATAAATGAGTTAAGTAAGAAAGAGACAATGATAGGCGGCAACGACATTGAATGCCAATTTAAAGCGCAATCCAAAAGAAATTGAAAACCAAAAAAAAAAAACAAAAATAAAATCAGTGCAGCGTGCGATTAACGGTGTCTGTGTGTGTGTGTGTGTGTGTGTGTGTGTGTGTGTGTGTGTGTGTGTGTGTGTGTGTGTGTGTGTGTGTGTGTGTGTGTGTGTGTGTGTGTGTGTGTGTGTGAGTGTGTGTGTGTGTCTGTGTGTGTTGCATGTAAAGTTTTATTTATTATGCGTCTGCACACACCAACAAGAGTCATTCACGTTTTACGCGACAGCGTAGCCAACGCCGACGTCAGCGCAGACGCAGACGCAGACGGCAAGGCGTCTCCGCCAAGAAACCGTTTAAAAGTCAAGGCAACAGGTGGGCAGCGACTGCGACGACGAAAGCGCCGCACAGTGGGAGAAAAGGACAAACTGGCAGCAAAAATCTGCCATAAGTTATGCCCTTATGGTGTTACGCTTGTGAATGCTGTGTTAACAACGCTTACAGGAAAGCGCGAAGATTGCATGTATGTGTTTGTGTGCTGTGCTTGCCGTAAGAGCGAAACCTGCATTTATCTAAGGTTGTTCCGCTTCGTTCTTGTATCCGGATTCATTGCATCTGAGTTTGCTCGAAGAAAAGTTGCATTGCCAGATTTGAAGAAAAGTTTATTTGGCGTACTCTATAACTTTTGAACCTTTAATCGCAGAAAGATGTTGTCAAAAAAAATCCTGGAAAATTGTAATTTGAGATAACTGGTTTTGCCCAAGGTCCACAGATATGTTGCATTCAGAGATTCAGCGCTAATTCGGGATAGTTTGGTTTGGATTCCCTTTAAGGAAGTGTTTCTGGATTAAATCTCTGTGCCCAGCTCTGCCACAGCATATCGTATCGCATTCTTTCCTTATTTCTGTTAGAGGCCTTACACCAGTGGTCAGCGAAATGCCATTTGGTCATATTACGGGTCTTCACCAGTGTTCGAATACTTTTGAGCTACAAGAAAAATTTGCACACATGGTGCTCTTCTCTTCTGCTTCTATATAAAAAATAGTACACAAAAAAAAAATTTTTCATTTTCATTTGCATTTTGAAACGGTTCGAGGGGAGCAAATCGGAACTTGTATTCTGTTACGCTCCTATGATAAGACACTCGGAAGGTATGACTCTCGTATGATTTTAAATTATGAACTACGATTAGCCTGGCAGCTTTTAGGTATTTTGATTGAACTATAATAGTAATATTCGCGAAATTCTCGGGCCTGAGGGTGATTGGAAAAAAACTGAGTACAGAGCGCTATTGATGAAAGGTAGTTTAAACATGATCACCAGAGTTCTTGAATATTAACAAATTTTGAATTTTGTATACTAGTGTAATCCAACTAAATGAACGAGAATCGAATAGTTAGTGCATTGGTTCAAAAGTTTATTACGAACGAATTTGTTCAAAGTTGAATTTTTTTCACAGTTACGTGCCGTGGGGTAAAACCGATTCGTGTACCTTGTACATGCCGTGCTTGAGATGGTGTCACATTTTGCCATGCCTTGATGCAGCATACCAATGTCTGACTTTATTGCTTACAAATTGGCCGTTTCACCCACTGTGCGCTTCTGCCGCTGCAATTTTTTCGCAGCGCGATCTGTTTCGCTTCTCAAAGCGACCGAGTTTTTCACGCTGCGCTTTTGGCAGCGCATTTACACGGTGTCTCGCGAATGTGCAAGACGTGGTCGGAAATTGTGCTCTCCAATTCGATACAAGTCGGAAAGGATTATTATAACATAAACACATACCATAAAGTTAAAAAAGATATTTAATACGCCATGTGGTACAGCAGCATGCGGATTTAAAAGTTAAAAAGTCCATTCAAAAAATTGCAATTACTGATAAAATGTAGATAAAATTGCAATTAAAAGTGTAAAACATCGGTTTAAAAAATATTTGCTAAACAATTTTTGTTATTAAGTGAAAGTGAATTAGTTTAAGTGTGTTCAAAAATAAATCACAATATATTTATTAAATTTTAAAACATTTTTTGTTTTTAATTAAGTTTCTAACAGTGTAACGAATCAAAATAGTGCCTTTCGAAACATTTTTCTCTCTCCTTTGTTAAAAGATGAAAAATAAGGATTGAAGCTTAAAAAAAAACTTTTTCTTAACAATTAAAAAAACAAATGTAATCAAAAAAAGTATTTTTAAACCAAAACATTTCTTATTGTTTAATTAAACAAAAATATTACAACAAATTTTAACCTAAATAACTACAAAAATTAAAAAAAATTATTGTTTTTTACAAATTTATATTCTGTTAAAAAACATTTTGAATTACAAATATGTTTTATATAAATTTTAAAAAAAATTCAGTAATGGTTAAGCAAACAGACTTTAGTTTTCATTTCATAAATTTTCACGTGAAATGGTACAAAATAAACATAATTTACAAAAAAAAAACAAAAATTAAAATATAAATAAAAAACAAAACAAATACATGTTCAGGAAGTGAAATCAACTTAGCATAAAAATTGCAAAATTAAAATAGATGTTTAAATAAAGTTAAAGAGTTTTCGGAATATTAAAAAAAAATATATTAAAGGGGCTGTTTATAAGTAACATCACCACGAATCGTTAAACACCCTTGCCTAATGTGGCGTCACAAAGCAAAAAATAATAATTTAAAGCTTCCATTCAATTTCCGTTTTTTGACTGTATATGACGTCACAATTTCCTTCATCCACACGATTTTGAGACTAGACTAGACTTTTTTTTATAAAACATATTATAAAGAAATAGGGTCCTCCAAGAAAAGAGTAAGACGAAGCACAGGTTGGATCTATGCTCCTGGTCTCGGACAGACCAAATACTACCTCGGCTTCTGTAACTTAACTAGTTTCAAGAAAATCTCGCAATTCGCGAAAATTCCGTCACAATTCTAACAGTTTTCATTAATGTAGTAAAAATTTTGGGCCCTATGGCTAAAAAATACTTTTTCCGGTAAATATTGGGTCGCTGATTTCGAATCTGGAAACCATTTTGCATTTTCTAGCACCGCTTTCGAATTATCGCTATTTCAAATAATTCGAGATTTTGAGAGTTGCGAAGTCAGCAAATCTCATATAACTCGGGAACCTTATTACCGATCAAAAATCAAATCAATTTGTTTCAGATAGTTTGCGTCTAACTTGATTCGATTACAAGTTACAAGGCTATAAACTTAAATTTTTTTTCGAAAATTCTAAACATTATTCAAATATTGAAAAAAGTTTTTAAAATCATATTGTTGAATTCGATATATTGCTTCTTTGGCGAAGTTATTAGGAAATATCGAAAGAATGCCAAGATCGGCCATTTTTTTTAATTTCCGTACAAAAAAAACGATAGATGGAGTAAAATATACCTTTGAGTTATCTAGAACGATTTTCGAAATATCGCTATTTCAAAGTTTAATTTCAAATTACAGATTTAAAAAATGGCAATGCCTCATATTACTCGGGCGCCTGAATGCCCATCGAGATGAACAGTAACTTGAATTCTTCTTCTTAACTGGCCATAACAACCCGTTGCCGGGTTACGGCCTGATGTATTTCTTTCATTGGGATTGGGGTTTTACATGGTGGGTCCCAAACCCTACGCACAACCCTTTTAAGGCCTGGGGTGGCTCTACTGGTCTCGAAAGAATCCAGTGTCATTATAAGTCGGCTCATACGACAAGCTTTGACCTGCTGAGGTGGTATTCTCTAACCCGCTCACCACACTTGAAATAAAGAAACTTAAGTGTCACTTTAATGATACCCTGACAGTTTTGATGAACCTGGATTCGATTGCGAGTTCCAAGATAATAAATAAAAAATATATTTTGGAAATTGAAATTTATGTTGTTTGTTTTTCGTGTTCAGTGCCTTGTAATTCACAAAAAACGATAACTTTTAAATCCATGCATTCAACGATCAAAATTTATGTGCTAATTATAAAGTAAATCCACATTTATTATGAGTGAAAACACAAAAGCGACGCGTATCCTGAGACAAAGTTCACTACAGATTAACATAAAAAGTAAATAAAAATCCCGATGAAATTTCATTGTTAAGTTGACAAAAGTGAAAAACAAATAAATTAACCATGAAGTATCTAATCGTGCTTGGCCTCTGTTTTGCCATCGTGCCCAAAGGTATACAACAGATACAATCGCAGCTGCGCCCACAGTTCGGGTGCCAGTTGACAGAAGCACATTTTCATTCGCCAATTTTCCAATTTTCCAACTTTGCAGATGCACAGAGTGTGTTACTTAATCAAATGGATTGGAAAAATCTGCTAGCCAGCGGAGCATTGGACTTGAATGTTTTGCGTTGTTTTTTGCGGAATAAAAACTTTTGTCCAAGTCCCTACATAGAGCATCGGCTGTATGCACCGTAAGTTGCACTGTTTTATTGTTGCATGACAGTTGTTGCAAGTTGCAACTTGGCAGCCGATTTAAGCTGTCCGATAGGTCATGAAATATCTGTGATTTATAATAGACTTTGTATTTAAGTATTTTGGGGAGAGTTTTGTTTTGCCTAATTTAACGGGCGAAAGTGTTGATATTAATTATAACTCTTCGAGATGCACTTACGTACCACATGTGGTGTCTGACTTTCTTGGTTAGTGTGTCAGCTAACAAAAAAAGGAAAAATATTATCAAGTAAGCTGGCTACGACAATGCGACTATGTTATACCCTTTCATCTCGGAAGTAAATTGCCATAGTTGCAAGGGGCTATTCATAAATGACGTCACCGTAGAGGGAGTGGCGTTTATCAAATTGTGATGACTTATGAATTTCAGTCTAAACGCACTCCATCTATGTGTTGAAAATATCTTTCAGAGCGTTAACTAAAAAGTTTTTAAGTGATTTTTCAAGATATTTTCATAAGAAATATTCAGCTAATAACCATAAACTTTTTGAAATTCTGTTTGCACGACGAAGATGGCTAACCCGACTTGTTCTATCATGCTGATCATTTTGCCAGATACTTTGTTGCGTCTTACTCGCTGTTACATACAACATATTTGTTGACTACCATAATATGCTCCTTACCCTTCGTATGCAGGATATAGAAAAAGAAAAAAAAACTTGTGTAACCACAAGGATCTGAACATATACCAGCTGTGCAAATGTACTCAAACCATAATAAAAATACTTTTTATGGGCGTGCGACTCGTTTTCCCTGCTCCAAAATGCAAAATTTTTGCCGCTTTTACGTAAACCGGCCTGACCCACTAAAGATGCAGCTTGTTTGTACCGCATTGTCACCGTTTCAGGCACAAAACCAACCAGCTTTACAGCAACAACAGGAACAACAACAACAGTCCAGTGATAGTTGTACATGCGATAAAAGCTGTTTCCGATGACATCAATAGAAAACTTTTTTTTTTTTTTAACCGATTTCAAGTGCCGGCAAGTCGTTCAACCCGTCTGCTGTGACCATTTTGGCCAAGTGCAATGCCAAGGTGATAAAAATCAATAGTTGGCCTTTAAGCTTAATCAATTCTTTCATTGCCCCCTCCCATATCACGCTATTAAGTGTAACAAACTGTTAGAATTCTAACTGGGAAAGATTTCACAAACTGGAATTTTAAAATGAGCCAAATAATTTAACCCATAAACGAATAGAGTTCAATAATTTGGAACAATGTTACGTACCGGCACACCGCAGAAAAGAACAACAACAAAAATGCACACAATAAGCCACCGCGCGCATCAATTTAAGCAAAGCTGTTTTTGCGCTTCTTTCTACCCGCTATGCGTCTTGTTCAGAACAGCAGCAAAGTGAAACGAAAAATTGTGAAATCAAGTGAACAACTAGAGCGTAGGACGCACCTCCTGTCAAAATTGCTTGCTAGAGGCTCTGTTGTGTTTGGCTGACGGACATTGCTAAATCGATATACATATTTTGCCGTGTTGATTATTTTGTGGGACTTCAGTCGTTTCATTTTGTTGCACTAACTTCGGCATAGGGTAACAAATAACTTATCGAGCGAAATTCCTTTAGTTGTAGCTAGATCCCAGCAGTCTTTCTCTCTCTCCATGGCATCATCTGAAAGGCGGTTATAACTACTTTGCATAGCTCGAGAGCATCCGCCAACTGGATAGCGGCAGCATCCCAATTAACGGTCCGGACATTCCAGGTGCATACCCGCAAATCATTTCATAGTCCTCGTTAATTTGGAGGTACCCTATCCAAGACATTATCTACGTTTTCAATTGGTATGGGAGTTTTCCGCGGTGGATCCCAAACACAACCCTGTTAAAACCTCCAGAAGGCTTCGCTATTCTCTATAATTTCAACCATTTATCTATGGTATCTTGCTTTTGTTCACACTGTACTTTACTTCCTAGTCTAATGAGGTGACTTGTAATCCAATGTGTTTCATACCTTAATGTAAGACCTGTGGAGAACTGTGTGGTATTCGATATTACTTGTTATCGTCACAATGCACTTTCCATGACGTTTGATATGTGAACTAAACACGAATGGGAATGACTCCATACTGCGTAATCTATAGCAGCAATATCCTTGATTAAAATTAATAAAAGGGCGTATTTGAGACAAGGAGAGTTTTTTGCTTAAATTGTAGCTTAACTACTTACTGAATTTAACCATTTCTGCTTACAAAGTTGCGTAGTTTTAAAACCATTTCCATCAGATATCTGGAACAGCTTTAATTGCAAATGGCTGAAAAGTTGAATAGCGATATGTAAATATCCCAGCCAATCATTAGTACATAACCAAGTTTATGCAGCCTAATTTTGGGTTGATGATTCAACATACTGCTTACAATATTGCATATAAACTGAGTGCATATCAATTACTGCGGAACTTAACTTCACTGGATTTATATAATATTTTCACAAATTTCTGTCCACAGCAATGCACCGCGTCGAGGCATGGCATTGAATATAAAAAACCCATTGACTCTGTACCAGGGCGGATTTAGTAAGCAGCGCGAAACGGTCTTCATAGTGCATGGCTTCAATGGAACAGCTATCGATAAACATTTGCAGTTTCTGAGGGATGGTTAGTGAGTACTACACACGAGCAACTATCGAAAGGCAAACTAATTAAGCATACAAATCTCTTCCAATAGCATATTTGTCGCGTGACTACAATGTTATCACTGTGGATTGGCGACCCTTGACCCGATATCCATGCTATCTGCACTCGCTTATTAACACTAGACTGACGGCACAGTGCACGGCACAGCTGTATGCGTTTTTAACCCATTATGGGGCAGTACGTGAGAAAATCACTTGTGTGGGTCACTCACTGGGCGCGCATATATGTGGCATGATAAGCAATCACTTGACCAAGAAACAGTATCGCATTATAGGTAACTACCGTTTGCAACAAACGTAAAGCAGTTTTTTTTCAAATTTATTTACGACAGGTCTGGATCCGGCACGACCGCTTATTGAGCGCAAAAAGAGCAATCGTTTTAGACTATCGCATGATGATGCCAGTGTTATACAAGTGCTACATACAAATGCGGGTTTTCTGGGTCAGGAGGACAATACGGGGCATTTGAACTATTGCGTGAATGGTGGACGTGTGCAGCCTTATTGCAAAGGAAATGCCATAAGTAAGTTGAATAATAACATATTAAAAGTTTTCAAGCATTATAAGTCTCTTAAGCGAAGTAATAACAAAAAGGCGAATTCCTCGCCTGGATATTACGTAAAACATCAAGGCTACTATTACTAAAGGAAAGATCGAAATATTTAAACTTAGCGGAAACAAGTCAGGAAATTTTTTATATTCTAGAGAAGAGACATAGTCAAGCGAAATAAAATCCAGCACCAATGCTGGATAGGTCATGTTATGCCTATGGATAAAGAAGCTGCTGCGAGAAAGTACTTCAATGCGGATGTGGTAGAGAGGCGACGAAGGGGCAGACCATGTCTCCGTTGAAGGGATCAGGTAGAGAGTACACTAGTTACGTTTGGCATCACCAATTGCAGAAGGAGGCCATAACCCGGTAACGGGTTGATATGGCCAATCAAGAAGAAGAAGAATATATAAGAACAGGATCTGTTTATTGCACGCTAAATCCGCTCTCTGCGGCTTATTCAGAAAGTAGCATTTCCAAAGAGTTTAATGAAATTTATAAGTGTAGCAAGATCGTCCTTCTACATATGCCACCAACAGTTTATTCTATTAACATACATGGAAGGGTCGATGGATACAGTGATGACCCCACGATCCTGCGTGCGAGCAATTGATCGATCCACCATCCTTATTGAAAGCGCTCTCTTTGGCCCCTAGAGTATATTCTTGAAAGTGAAGATAATTATTATGTTCTAGTTATGAGTTACCGAGTAACGTCTATTTTGCTGTACGCTTTAAAAACTCTGATAGAAGCTTAAAAGTAGTAAAGCAGCAAAACTATCGATCGTGACACCTTTTGATATATTCTATAGTTTCATGAAAAAGATTCGATACTATGGATAGTTCTATCGGTTTTGTTCCTTCCTACCTCCTAACCTTAGCTGATAACGATACTATCACCGGTTTGAAAAAATTCGATACCTTGATCCACCTTCCTCCCTTTCTAAAATTAGCCGCTTAGCGTGTGCTTAAACTATTTATAGTATAAAAAAATCTTTGCGTTTGCTTAGTAGATAAAATAATTACAAAGTAAGTACAAATTAAGGTTTTGGTAGTAAATTGCGATCAACAGTTTCGTTGGTGATATTGTCTTAAAATAATTAATTTGCAAGAATTATTGAAATTTTATATTTGTTTATTTAAAGGACGCTCTCGCTGCTCGCATTTTTTAAGTATTTGTTATCTGGCCAATGCCACATTTAAGCATAAAAAGTTTCTTGGCGTGCCTTGTCCCGATGGTTGCGTAAACATAACAGGTCCAAAACGTTTGCCAGTAAGTGGCAAAGTAAATCCATTTGAATTTGTTTCGCTGCTGCGGGAGTACCACATAGGCAACGATGCGCCGGATGAGTAAGTACATATATGACATAAACTAGAACTTTTTATATTATATAACTTTTTAATTTGTTTAATAGCGCACGCGGCTGCATATGCATAGATGTGCCGTTTGCCAAGCATTGCCCCTTCACAGATGTCACATAGGCAGAAATATTGGTAAATGTGTGTAATTAGTGATATCTTTGTAGTTTTTAGTCATAATTTTATGTATTTGTTAGTTTCTTGTTGTAATAAAATTAAGTACAAAAGCAAAAAATAACTTATATATTTTACAAGGTGTGGAGCACTGCTGCTTATGGGCAGTACTTTTGCATTATTTTAACTGGACGAATGGGAAAATAAACAAATTATTCGTAATAACTCTTGATAGCCATGCAGTTTTCACAATTTTTCAACAAAAGTTCATGATTTTTACCAGTTAATTTTCCATTTTTAAATGTTTGCAACTTTTAGTCAAAATTTAACGTATTTGCTGCGCACTAAACAACACTGTTTATGGGCAGCACTTTTGCAATGTTAATGCTTGCCAGATGTTTAAATAAATGAATCATAGTGCTGCCAGATTTTCAAATACACAAACTAAATATTTTGCATAAATAGCAATTGTTATTAAAAAAGTTAAGCGAATTCAACAAAATGGGTTGCGATGGTGGCACTATACCGAAGCGCGATGAGCTTGTGCGTGTAAAACAAAAGCCAGAACAGGTATGTTTACGCAAACAAAAGAAAGAAAACCGAATGACGTATTATACTTTTTTTTTGTTGCAGAAAGACAAAGATGCCGAGCGAGAGTTTCGCTGGCGACACTGCGCCTTGACGCAGCAGAGCCTGCAAGAGCCCATTGCAATGTGCGGCATGGGTCGCCTGTACTCCAAGCAAAGCGTCATTGAACGCTTGCTGGAAAAAGAGGCCATGCCAGAGTTGGCCGCACACATACGCAACATGAAGGATATCAAAACTTTGCAACCTACACCTAATCCTGCATACACCGATGAAGATAAAACCGAAGGCTTGTTAGATACACGTCATGCGCCCTATATATGCAAGCTTATAGGCCTGGAAATGTCGGGCAAGTTTCGTTTTGTTGCGCTCTGGACCTGCGGCTGTGTTATGTCCGAGCGTGCCTTAAAACAAATTAAAGGTAATGCGGCCAACACTTGCCCCTTATGTCAAGTGCCCTATGGCGTAGAAGATGTAATTGTGCTCAATGGCAACGAGGAGGATCTGGAGCTTATGAATGTTAAAATGCTAATGCGCGCCGGCAAACGCAAAACGGCTAAGAAAGACAAAAAAGAGTCCAAACAAGCTACAGCCACTGAAACTAGTGTGTCAACAACAGAGGACGAAGTGGAAGCCAAGAGTAGCGAGGCAGCTGCTGACAAGCCCTCAACTAGCAGCAAAATAAAAGCACTGGCTAATCCCAAACGATTGGGGGCTAAAAATGGCATGGAAGATCCCGAATTAAAACGTCTAAAAACAGATTTCAGCGTAGCCAAGGATCCCAAGGCAAGCGATGTTTATAAATCGCTATTCACCTCTCACAAAACGGAAAAGGAGCAAGAACGTGCTCATTGGGTTACCTACAATCCATTTTACAACTAAACTCGTAAGCAATAGTTTAAAACAGTAACGCTGAGCATCTTACTTCAAATGTACATTAGGAAATTTTTAGTACATACAATTATTTTCTACCTAAAGTACAAACAACTCGATTCAGCGTAGAATCGTTGTTGTAATAAAGTTTTAAGTTGAGACACCAAATAAAATGTATCGCTCGGCATATCAGAAGGGCTTTTTAACCGTGCTCTACAGCGTGGGTAGTTCACCGCTGGGCAAATGGTCCACATACGTAAGTAATTTAAATTGAAGATTTTACCTTGCTTAACTGTAGCTGACTTTTAGACCAAAAATGGCTATATTAAACGTGTGTACGACGAGGACATCAAGTCATTGGTGCTCGAAATCATGGGCGCCAATGTGTCCACCACTTTTATACACTGCCCCGATGACTGCAAATTGGAGCTGGGCATTAAGTTGCCATTTTTGGTCTTGCTTATAAAGAATTTGCATAAATATTTTTGCTTTGAGGTCAAGGTAAGTTCAGCTGATAGTTGTTTAAAATGCTGGCGTCTTATAAATACTATAACCAACACAGATCCAGGATGATCAGCGCTTTATGCGCCGCTTTCGTATATCCAACTTTCAAAGTAAGACTTCCGTAAAGCCCTTTTGCACTGCCATGCCCATGGGCATGTCCCCTGGCTGGAATCAAATACAATTCAATTTAGCAGACTTTACGCGTCGTGCCTATGGCTCCAATTATTTGGAAACAGTTTCGCTACAGGTCCACGCCAATGTACGCATCAGACGTATTTATTTTACAGACAAGTTATATACTGAAGCAGAGCTGCCAAATGAGTATCGCTTGATGGGCAGACCCAAGGACTTGAAGAAGCCACAAAGAGATTTTAAGGTGCCGCCCACAGCACGTCCACCATCGCCACTTAGCACAGCTCGCGATGTGATTCCAGGAAAGGGCGCTGAGCCTATAATTCAACCAGATACAGAAGCTGATATGAAGCCTACTGAACCAAGTGGCGGTATAACGCCAGCAGTGCAAATAGCCCCAGAGCCGGCAATGGAAGAGGAACCACCTGCTCCTGAGCCTCAAACTGAGGCAACCGAGGAGGGTTACTATTATTACTAATTATTCAAAATTTTACAAACCGTACTTATGTTATTTTTGTGTTCAAGTTAAATTTGTTTTGAGTGTGTGCACTAGGGACAACAACGAGGGCGAGCAACAACAGAAACACCAAAATTACAAGTCCAGCACATAAATAAATGCTGCAACAAATTTAACGTTTACATTATTTATTAACTCTTTGAAAAAGACAAAACATAATTTTTGTTAGGGCCTTACTAAATTTGCTAGTAAACTTAAAAATGCTAGATTTCTAGGAACGCACACTGTTCTGCAATGCTGGTACGCCCGATGACATCACCGACATTTCCGCGTCAATGTTTTTCAACGCATTTTGATATTCTGTAATTTCTAAAGCCTCCCATTCGGCTTTGAAAGCTGCCTTTGGATCCTGTGGCATTGTAACGGCAGCGCCAGTCATTGCATCCGCCTGTGCTTGTGCCTGATCCGCATGATTGTTTTCGCCTAGTACAAGCGTATAAATTGAACGCAGGCCAAAAACATTGAGGAAATACCATGAAGCGGAAGAAACCCAGGCAGCATCTAGTGAGGCAAGTTCAACGCCGCGCTGCAGCATGGGTTTAAAGCGCAGTGTCAATGGAAATGGCACTTTGGTGGTTACAAAACCCGAAAACATCCAATTTATCCAGCCGCCTATGATGACCATGGGCAGCACATTAATGAAATTACCCTTGACCATGTCGGTAAGCATAGCCGAGGAGTTTTGTGAAACTGGCGGGCGTTTTTGGGTCTTAAAGTAGCCCGTCTCCTCGTTGTTAAAAAAGTTCTTACGCATGGAAAACGCCTGGGCGGTCAGAAATTTTCCATTCTCACGCAACAAGCGCGCACGTATCATGGCTTGACTAAAAATTAGTTTAAATTTCTTATTTATTACATATTTTCAATATTTTTACCACTCACCTGTCCTGTATCTGGGTCATCTCGGCTTTTTTCTGGGTTGATATTAATATGGATACATAATGCCGAACTATGCCCACCAAAAATGTGATGAGCACAATAGGCAGGAAAACCCATACCCGTATATCGGGATCAATAAGCAGCTCGGTCATATTGTCGTCGCAGCAAAACACAATGTGTTTCAGTCAATTAAAACAAATAAATTTCAATTTAACTATTTTGCTGCTTTTTACTGCAAGCTATGACAGTTCGATTTATTAAGAGTGTGACCGCGCTACACAAAACACAAAAAATACACAAAACTAAAAAAAATACCAAAAACTATATCTGCGCTCCAAAGAGCATGAAATTTAATAGAGTAGAATCCTTGACTGTTATAAAAATTTAAGATTGTTTTATTAACTTTATGATCAGATATTTTGGAGATCTCTGCATCATCCGTATGCTCTGATATTTTAGATATTTAAATTGCAACATCCACTCCAAGATGATTCAAAAGAGCTATTTAACAAATATTAGTGCTTTTAATATAACAACCTATCTTGAACAACAACAGCTTCACTTTAAGTTAAAGACACCTGTAGTACACCTTTGGATACGAAAGTCGACCTTCTAGTGTATAAAATTATAATTCGGTCACACTGTTTATCACGAAGAGTCAAATGAAACAATCCATTAGGCAGTGCAGTGAGTTAGAAGAGTTTGGAAAAATGTGTCGTTATTGTGCTATATGCCGATGATTAAACATCGTCAGTTGTCAAATTACTAATCCAGTGTAGTGAAGCTACATATTTTGCCTTGCTGCCGAACCAGTGAAAGCGCACTCAATCGATACAGTTCAAGTTCAGTTTTACCAAATCTTTTGAACTTATTCGCTCTTGAACTACAACTGATTGCGCGTAAGTTGCTGCCGCGACCGCCTAAACTTTTCTACGATTAATTAAAACGCAACATTGACTAGCCATGGACACCAAGGTTGACGCACCTATTTCTCCTGCAGCCACAACGCCTGCGGCTTCAACAGCCAATTTGCCGGCAACTGTAGATACTACGAGAGATTCAACTGCTGCTGCGGCTGCAAGCAGCAACAATAGCCAAGCAACGAGCACAGCTCCTGCAGCGGCGACTGCATCAGGCACAGCTTCAACTAATAATGGCAATCTTTCGGGAGGTTCAGCAGCTATAAATGCCACAGCTCAACAGCAGCAGCAGAATGCGAAAAAATCCAGTGCAGCGCCTGCAACACGCGCGGATCCCAGCGCTTTGCCCACACGTCAGTATTTAGATCAAACTGTGGCTCCTGTGCTGCTTCACGGCTTGCAAGCTTTGGCCAGAGAGCGACCCACAGATCCCATACAATTTTTGGCCTCCTATCTACTTAAGCACAGCAACGGCTGCGATGAGTCTACAGCAACCGAAGCCAGTAATTAGTTTTTAGAACATGCAAAAAGTCTCAACCGCGCCGCACATAGTTGTAATCCTCCCTAGCATATAGCATTGTAAGTTTAAAATATATAAATATACAATTGTGGAAACTGCTATACAGGCAATTGATGAAACACCATTTACACTTGGCATATGATTGCTATAAGACACTTGCATGTAATTTGTGACCAGTGTAAACGGGTCTTAACTGTTTAAAAAAAAATAAAATTATGAAAGTTAAAACGAATTCTATTTAACACTAAACGCACATTTCTGCTTATAACTAGACAAGTGATATTATATAGTAATTGGATAGCCCCAGGGATCAAGCTTGTTTTTCAACAATTCCAGCGAAGAGTCTGCTATTTTGGCTAAAAGTTCAGCCAGCTTGTGCTTGGTATAGACTTTGTATAGTTGACGCCGTTCGTTGGATATTTCATCAGCCAAACGCACACAGCCGGCGTAATCTCCTGATTTATGTAGTACTTCATGTAGTAAAAGAGCAATTTCGGGCAGGTAAATGGAGCGAAGCTTATCCATTTGCTGCAAACGAAGATCCCAGTTTAGTTGCGCCGCATTCTCCGGTTCCTTGGCAATAAAGGGATCAATGAGCCAGCCTTTTTCGGGAAACAGCAGCACATTGTACAGAGCCACACTTGTCTCTAAAAAAGAAAACAGAGTTTTTTTAAAAACACATGGATGTCAACACTAAAAAATGATGTTTTTTTTTAAACTCACGCTTTGATTGCTCTTGGAGCAACTGCTTCCAGCGCGATATATCGCTGCGATAAGCCGCCTCCTTATGTTCCGTGGCCAAGCGTTCTGTAAAATTACCCTTTGCAGCGGATTTCGACAATTGCGGCGGCTTAGGTTGATTCTGCAAGTAACTCGTCCACGAATTAAAGCTATCCACTGCAGCCAAATACACTTTATAGCAGAGATATTCCTTTAGGCTGCACTCCTCTCTTGGTGGTAGATTGTCCATTGAACCAAATGTGTCCATTAAAACGCTAATAGCATCGGCGGACACCATGGCAAAGGTTTCACGCACACATTCTATTTTGGAGGCAGCCAAATAATAGCGTATCATGGAATTGGCCTGCCAAAGCAGTTCCGTACGTTGCTCAGGGATATAGGTAAGCCATTCAAGCGCATGAATTTTTCTTTTGTCCACAGCTGAGATTTCACCAGCTCTTGGTTCACCATCACGCAAAATATTTCCACCTGCTGAGCGTATGCTCTCTACAGTATAGCGTGTTATTTGCTCAACATCAAGACCTGCATTTAACCCCGCCTCTAATGCTGCCTCGCGTGCACCTTTTTCCTCCACTTGTTCCAAGAACTTGGCATATAATTGCACCTGCAATTTGTTGGGCAGAGCGGCTGAGTAGTAAGCTATAAGCTGAGGATCTGCGCGTTGTATTAAAGCGTCGACATAAGCAGCTATAATGCGGTCTGCGTATTGCTCCTGATCTACGCGTCCAATTTGACGCATAAACAGCACTATATGTGCCATAAAACGCAGTTGATGCGCCGGCAGAGGCTCCTTTGCCGATTCCAGCCAGTGGCACATATGTTGCAAGAGCTCACCGCAAGTATCCAATATTAAGTGACGTTGTATGACACCCAGTTGCGATTGAGAGAAATCTCGCACGGCTACATCTTTAGCTACGTCCAGCTCGTCAAAGATTTGCTCTAGCGTCATTTTGCCATTCCAATACTCATCGGGCATGGGATGATAGCGTTTCAAGCAGCACCCCCGTATTTCGCTCTCTACACGTATGTCTATTTGCACCTTGAGATAGCCCCATAGTAAATCGTGCCAATTATTCTGCAGCAGCGACTTCAACGAGCCCAAATGTCCGCACAAGGTACCCGCAGTGGCTCGTGTATACTCATCATATTTCTTGGAGTCGGCCAATATCCAAGCGCACTTTTTCCACACATCTCTTCGTGGATTGCCCTCAATGGGTAGCTTTTCAGTTACAGCATGCTGTTCCATGTTAGGATCCTCGTGCAAACGCCAGCCTTCTAATATGGCAGCTCTCCATGTTTGCCCATAATGTTTGCACAGCTTTAGTGCATTATCCATGCGTCCATTGCGTATGGCTTCGAAAATGGCGCGTGCCAAACGCACATTGTCCTCATTGTCTAGTGCATGTAAAGGTTTCTTTTCTCTTAGCGGTGCATCGGGATCCAACTCTTTCACTATTTCATGGCCATGTCCGAAGGCGGCGCCTTGCATATTCTCTAAATGAAATAGTGTATTCTCCCAGGCCATCATGCGGTCATGACTATGCAAAACATTTGCATTTTCCTTTTGCTCATAACAAGCCTCCAGCCAGTCTGAAACTAACTGATACTCTCTTAACGTAGCATTCAGCCCATATAACTGTGAGATAACTTCCTTCTCGCTGCCGCCCAGCGTGGGACCATCATTCATGGAATCTTCAACGGCATTTTCTACCTGCACGAGCACACGATCATGGTAAAGCGCATGCAGTAAACGCCAAGTGTTAATTTCTTGTTTAAGCCAGGCTATATTCGCTTCCCTCTGCTTCGTACCGTGCGTTCCGCCCACGCCGCGTTCTATTTCAAATTTCAGCTGTTCTATAACATCCACACAAGCATAGGTAAGTTCCTGTACTACATCAAAAATCTCTGTATGGGATTGCACGATTTCCACAAATTGTGGAAACAGCACATCGGTTTTGCTTTTTCCGGGATCAAAGTCTTCATATTCATCCATAAACGAGGAATTACTCAAACTGGTGAGATCATTAGGCCGTGCGACGGTCTGATTTTGTAGACGGCTAAAAAGGCGCAAACTGTTGGCATCGGATTCCTCAGTCCATTTTGTGCTGTTGGCGTTTGGCGTTCGGAGTAGCGAACGGCGTGCATTTAATGGACTATCAGACATTTTTAATATAAACTTTTTTAAGTTAACATTAAACAAAATGTAATCTACCAATTTGTTGTAAGATTATACACGCGCAAAAATGCCGGCGATAGAGCTGGCGAAACATCGACGGAGCTATCGATGTTATCGATGTTTTTTAATTTTTTTTGCATCTAGCTGCTAACGCAAATCAATGGCAATCCAGAACTATAACAAACATATAATATATTCTTATATAGTTATATAAAAAAATGTTAGCATTTTAAATAATTTGTTAATTAAATAATTTATAATACCAGCTGTGGAACTACCGAACCTAATTCAATATCGATAACAGGTTATTTGAAGCATGTTAGTAATTCCTGTCATTTAGCAACACTTTTACTACACTGCAATAAACTGTAGGCAATTTCATATTGTTCGAACAGATTAATTTGCATATATTTAAATAAGTGATATTGAAAACTAAATATAATTACTTTATTGAGTAAAAACTAATTACAAATAACTTTATGTGTAGAAAATATTTGCAATGCACATATGCGCGGCTAATGCATTTTAGTGTGTACCTGTGCAACAAAAAAAGTAGCGTCGTTGCCGTTCATTGTTGTCTTTTATTTGTTGTAATTATTATACAGGACGTTTTTGTAATGCGTTCCTTTTGTTTAAAATGCTCTTCGGCTTGTGTCTGTGTTGTGTTAAATGCAATGCAACAATCGTCATTACAAAAACTTATTAAATTAACCAAACTAAAAGCATAAAGAAAAAAAAAAAAAATCCCAATGTCTTGATTTGTAAATACATACATAATTGTTTATGGACCTGAAAAATTCTCTATGCGCAGCAGTGCAAGTGTTAAATAACCCATATGTATAGTCTATAAATGCTTATAAATTGTAATATTTTGCAATTGTTAATACATAAAATAAGTAAACACAGCAAAGGTTTGTGACTTTTTGTTGGATGTTCGCACACATCATTTAAACAAAACTAATTGCAGCCTTAGCATTAGCGGAAGAATGGCCGTGCAGCTAAAAAATGCGTACCATCATCTACCGCTTACGATCACGCCCATTCTGTGCCAGCAGCTACTTGCGCCCGATCCCACGCCTCCACTGCCGCCGCAACCAGATCTTACCTTTCATTGCATGTGCTGCGCTGAGTACTTCGTGCATCCTTTGTCTTTGTATCAGCATATGAATGCCAAACATGCAGATGAACAGCTTCCACAACAGCAGCAGCAAGCGGAGGATACCGATGACGATGACAAGGATTATAGCTGGATTTTTGAGCCGGTATGTGAGCTGCAAGTGCCAGCAGAGGCTGGAGAAACGCAAGAAACTGCTGCGGCTAGTGATAACAGCGATGACAGCGACTCTAGCGGAAATTCTGATGACGAGGATGATAGCGATGACGACAGCGATGATAGCAGCAGTTCCAGCTCAAGTGAAACTTCCAGCAGCAGCACCATGCCTACCACTACAAATTCAAATACGCAGGAAAGTCAAGACCTGACAGAAAATGCCAACTATGCTGAGCTTAAACCTATACATCCAATGCGCGGCCTACTGTCTGGTCCAATGCCCAATGAATATCAGCTACAAGTGGCAGATCCCAGAGAATCCACCTCTATAATACTACTGCAGCCGAGTATGAGCATAACACCCTTGCCGCCGGCACCTCCAATCGTCACAGCGCCCGCCTTTACACTAGAACCTGCAGCGCCTATTAAACGTCGTCGTGGACGTCGCAGCAAGGCCAATGAGGGCGCCGAGAATAGCGCCAATGCTGCCGTAGCACAGCTCAGCGTAAATGGTCAGAAATGCTTTCAGTGCACACACTGCGAGGCCTCCTTTCCCAACGCCGGTGATCTTTCAAAGCACGTACGCTCGCACATTTCCAATAAGCCCTTCCAGTGCTCTATTTGCCAGAAAACCTTTACACACATAGGCAGCCTCAACACACACATACGCATACATAGTGGAGAGAAACCTTATCGTTGTGAGCTGTGTCCCAAAGCCTTTACTCAGTCTAGCAGCCTAATGGTGCACATGCGTTCACACGCCGTGCGCAAACCACATCAATGCAATCGCTGTGACAAGGGCTTCATCAACTACAGCTCACTACTGCTGCACCAGAAGTCGCATGCTGCTCCCGCAGAAAGTTTTGTTTGCCCAGAGTGCGAGCGTGAGTTTAAAGCTGAGGCGCTGCTGGATGAGCACATGCGCATGCATACACAGGAGCTGGTCTATCAGTGCGCCATCTGTTTGCAGGCTTTCCGCGCCAGCTCAGAGCTAGTGCAGCATATGAAGTGTCATATGGGCGAAAAACCGTTTACCTGCTCACTCTGCGATCGCTCCTTTACGCAGTCAGGAAGTTTGAACATACACATGAGAATACACACAGGCGAAAAGCCATTCCAGTGCAAGTTATGCGATAAATGCTTTACCCAAGCCTCCAGTTTGAGTGTGCACATGAAAATCCATGCGGGAGAGAAGCCTTTTCCCTGTCATATTTGCGGCAAGGCTTATAGCCAGCAGGCTTACCTTAACAAGCACATTCAAGCGCATGCAGCTGATGAGCGAATGTTAACAACAAAGATCACGACCGTTCCTCCAATTGCAACAGCTACGCCCAATAAGGAAACGCTAGTTTGCATAGTGTGCGGCTCTTTGCATGCGGATGCCACGGCGCTGGCAGTGCATGTCACACGTGAGCATGTCGCCTTGCTGGACAACATGAAGCAAGCTACGCTGCCGCAGGCTTTAATAACAAGCAAGTGTAGTGCAGCAGAGCGTCAGGCGCAGCAGTTGGCCTATGTGCATCGTGTGCAGTCTATGCTGCAGCAAATGAATCAACAGCAGCAGCAAAGGGCGCCTACAATGGGCATGACCATGGATTCGGCAGGCGAGGAACAAGAACCTGACGATGAAGAAGACGATGAGCCCGACGAGCTGGCGGATGAAATGATGATTAAAGCAGAACAAGAAGACGATGGTGAAGAAGATGAAGAGGAGCTCTTGGAAAATGCTGAGGAGGAGGAAGTAGACATGTTCTATGACATGGAGGTTGACTGCCAGGAAGAAGTATGCGGCGAATTTGAGGAAGACTTTGCCGCTGAGGAAGAGGTCTACACCGAAACCATTTAAATTTTGTCGAAAATACAGCCAAGGCCCTAGTTCTATTGAGGCAAATAGTATACATGCAACGTTATATTCGCAGAAAAATTACCGAAACAAGAAATTCTGATCGAAGGAATATAAGCGAAATACTCCATTTTGGATTGCGCAGCACGACAAAAGATTAACATATCGATTGAAGATAAATCTCAAAATTATAGGTTTTGACTCGATGATATATGTATGTATTTAAAAAATACTCAACAAAAAGCTGATAAATTCTAAATCGGCTATTGGAATACCGTATTTATAAAGGCTGAAGCGTTTTTTGCCTCAGTGGAGCTACGGTGCAATTTTATCCAATTTTTTTTTAAAGACTGAAGCTATTGCTTTGTAGTCTTTAGTTCTACCCAAAAACATGCCTTTTATGTATTAAACACCTAACTTTTGTGTATTTTGTTGCCATACTTTTTACAACTCCACTCTTAATTTATATATAGATATTACTTTTTCGGTATTACACCTTTAATTTTAAGTTATTTTTAAGAACTTCATTTGCTCATGCGGAAGTTCAGCCATGATTGCTGCTTCCATATTTATGCCATAGTTAATTATCATGCACATTAAAGAGATCACAATTACCGTTATTGTAGTTTTTTATTGAAATTTTACAGCGAATATATGAAGATTATTGTGTTTTTGGCGTTAACTGTTAGAACATAAGAACTTTCATCCCCCCCCAAAAAAAACTACTAATTTAAATTGGTTTTTTAAACATTTTCGAAAATTTATTTTGGTCTGTATTTTAAAATTTTTCACCTAATGAAGGTTAAATCAATTGTGCATACTTTGCAGATCTTTAAAAGGTCCACGCACTTTTTAATTTCGTATAGTTCACATTACATGGCGATTTTTTATTTTTGCCTAATTGTTGGCCAACTCCTCCAGTTCATCGGCTTCCATTTCGGCCACGCCAAACATGCCAGCCATTAAGCAGCCAGCAGCCTGCGCATCATCTGGATTTAGTTCTTTGGGTGCAGGTAGAATCACATCATCTCCTTGGTATACATAAGGAAGTCTCAATATCCAATAAGCACTCTGAGACAAACGCGGCGGCAAAGCGGCTCCCAAAGTAAATATATAATTCTTGCCCACGCGTACTTTTGGATACAATATGACATTCACAGGTGCCTTGGGTGTCACCACATGTACGCGCATGAGTTGAGCTAGTGTACTCTCCTGACCACGACATGGACAGGGATAGTATAAAGGCATATTATTATGCACCACCTGACTGCTGGTGTCTCGTTCAATGTCTGCGCCGCCTCTGAGCACTTTGTCGGGTCCACACATCATGAAACGGTGGCCACGCGAGCATTCATATTCAAAGCCTATGAAAATCTTAAGCAATGGACGATCCTCATGTTTGCGAAAGCGCTGTTGCTTCTTGGACCCTAGCTGCTGTTTATGCAGCAGGGCAGCAGCCACGGAGTTGCGTTGGAGGCGCACATGCACATCCCAAGGCAGTAAAAAATTGGCGCCAGAAAGAAAGCCGCTTTGAAAGTGCTCCTGCAGACCAGTATTGTGACTGTATACAGAGCTGGGCCCTACACATGCCAGCGACCAGCTGGGAAAGAGTGGTAACAAGCTGCCAGCGCTCAGAGTATGCACTAAACCAGGCAAATACTCTGTGGTGGAAGCCTGACGCAGCATGCTCATGTGGCTAGATAAGCTACACATATTATCAGCATTGCTCGAACTTTTTGAAAGTGGCTCGGTTGTTTCCATTACCTGCAAAACCAGCTCATTTTCAGTATCAGTATCACTGCTACTGGTATCGCTACTACTGCTTGAACTTGTGTTCTTGCTTAAGAAGCTACCTGAGCGTGTGCCTGGTTGTGTTTCCAGCTCATCTGAAGTTTTCATAGCTGGCTGTGATAAATTAGATCCAAAAGTTGGCGTAGAAGGCTGCGAGCAGCCATTTGATAGAGTTTCCTGCGCTGCGGCAGCTCCAGTTGCTGGTTGCGAAAAGGGCATAGTTCCTTGCTCAGTTCCTTCTACATTCTCCTCTTCCTCACAACCAGGCTGTAGTTGATCAACAGGTTTTGACTTTCCCGTGCGCAGCAAGGGAAAAGCAGCTTCAAACGCTGCCGCACGATAGTCACTTATGGAAGGCTCGAATATTTCAAACTGATATTGCTTTACTTTTACACACAAATTGCACATTGTGGCAATTTGCTCATAGTAATCAAAGTTCGCTTGACGCAACGTATATGGATCTTCTCTTCTGCCCTGAGTGCGCCCACAATTGCAGCTGGAAATGTGTTGCACACCACTGTTATGTTTCTCGTGCGGCACATCTTTAGGGAATGTGCAGGGATTACCACGCAAGCTTAGCTGCTCACATTGCTGTCGGCCATCCTGCCAGTACCTCAGGCATATATCGCTGAGTTTGTTGAAAGCCACCTCAGCTGAAGGACCGCGGCCCTCTTCATCGAAAACGTCTTTGGCGTCGGAAAGCAGCTGTTTATGCATCTCAGTGCCATACAATGCAGGCGCTGCATTTTTGTAAGCCGCTAATCCTTTCTTGACGCCCTGCTCGCTTAAATATGCCCAAATTCTGCAGTTCAAAGAAAGATAAGCCATGGTATTAGGTATGTATTTTATATGCTTACCTCTTTTCATAGTGCAAGCAATCTTCCAAGTTTTCGAGAAAGTGTTTCTATAAAGTAGTTCAAAATAGTTAGAGGAGATTCTTGCGATGTTTTTATAAAAAAACTGCTTACGTATTCCTTGTTTGTGGTTTCGAAATCTGGATTAGCATAATTCTTGACTAGAGCTGTATGCAACGCGCCCATTAAAACATGCCAATCTTTAAAGTTAAGCAGCTGAAAGTATAATAAATAAATCAAAATGCTAAAATATTTAGTTGTGCGTCAATTTCCAATTGCACAAACTCTTTAAATCTATCTATACCTTATAAAGCTTACCTGACAATTACCGGGCACTTCAAATGATCCCTGCTCAAAGCAGCCCGAGAGCACATCGTTTACATGACGCTGCAAAAACTTCCACACCGTATGTTGCTCTTTATGCAGCTCCTCCTCAGACTTACCTTTACCGTTAGACTCCCAATTAAATTGACTCACGAAACCATCAAATGGTGCCAATTCAAATATTTCTCGATCTTCCTCTTCCTCCTTAAGATCGCCTTTATGCATAGCCTCATTTAACTCATTGATTGCTTCCAGCAATTCATCCTTATGCAGCTTTTCATTGGCATTATAAAACACAAATTGTTTATTATTAGGCAGAGCTAGCAGCGATGTGGCGCTGTTGTCGGTTATTATATTGGTTTGCCGCAGCAGTTCATATATATTGTCCTCAGTTTGAAACTCATGCGCTGAAATATTTTCATGCGTTTTTTCCTCCTCCAAAAGATCCAAATCCTCAAAGAGAAACAAAATGCGCGGCGTGCAAAGGCGCATCTCCTGCGCACTGTTAAAGTGCAACATATTGGGTATATACTGGAAGTCTTCACGCGCATATTTGACCAGTTTGCAAATGTTGATCAGCGTTATGTCAAAGACGTTGCCCGTCTCCACATAGACCACAATGTGGCAGACATGCAAAGCCAGCAAAAACATGCGCACAAAATCACAGCGCATTTTATTGTAAAACTCGTCAAAGTCCAGCTTTAATTCAACAATCGAGTCTTCCTCATCTCTTAGGTTGTCTAGCTGCTGGCACAGCACAACCTCATCGTAAGTGGTCTCAAAATGCAGCAGCAGCGTGGATGTGGCGGGCTTATAGTAGCACTGAATTTGGCTATTGACTGGTTTGTGTTCCGCGCCGGGTTCCATGCCAAAGGCGCTCATTTTATTGGCTTGGACGCAATTCGAGCGTCCAATAACGCCCACAATGGCCAGCGGCTTGGTGTTTTGAGCAAGGAGCTGACTGCAAATAGTAATGGATATAGTAGATGCAGACTTAATGTTTGGTATGCTTACGCCACGTCGTTTGGCACATCTGGATAAGTCCAGGTGTAATATTCTTTGGACATTTTAATAACAATGTGTTGCTTATTTTATTGAAGAATACATTTGCGTTCTCCACAGCCGCTTTTTGTTTTGTCTCTTCTTCTTGTTAATTTACCAAGCTGAAGCGTTGCGTGTTCACACACATGCGCAGAGATTTGGTGTTAATGGCAATTGTGACAAAATAAACAAGAATTATTAGTTATACGCTAATAAATGACCAATACTTTTTTTAGTTTATAAATTTAATTCTGCCGCAAGTTTTATGTTGAACAGAACTAGAGGTTAAACCAAATTGCAAGGCAGCTGTTTTTCTAAGAGCTGGTCAGCCCAGTATAAGCGCGCATAATCGATAGACATTAATCGAAATTTAAAAAATTATTTCAAATATTTAAATTGTAGTTGAAGCTATGAAGGAAAGAAGATTGAAGTATGTAAATAGTGTTACAGTTGAAAAAAATATCTTAAAATACAAAAAATTACAAATTTATTTCCTTTTTTCTTTTAAATATATATAGTACAGTCGCAAAGAAACTCTATCTATGTTTCTATGTTGTCTTCTTTTCGTTTGACCGATCCATGTCTATTTTCCGCTATTATCTGGCTATTACTTGCAAACCATTTAACTTTAAGAACCCACCTAAAGCCGTTTTGTTCGCTTCTTAGCAGATCCTGAAGAATGTGGATGTTTCTGAGCAAAATTATAAATTCTGTTGTCTTCTGGATGGAGTTGAGTAATGTTTTTCCTTTCCAGACTCATGTTATCCATTAGTTGGTGTGGTAGTACTACCGCTAAAAGAGCATGAAATTGAATAGAGTGGAAGTCGCTCTTCAACAACAATTTTTATTTTTGTAACGGTCTATGATTCTCCTCAACTACTTTCAGGCTCTTCGGGTAAAACAGACTGCTTCGCGCGTCCTTCTAATTTTGCGGTCAGGTACTTGGTTACCTTAGTTTTTATACGTTAAGCTATTATTTCTCTAATCGAAAGGATGAGATCAGTTTAATAGTCGCCTCCGCGTACGGACGTAAATGAACAAGTCTTTCTGTTTATTGGAAGTTATTTTGTTTCAAGGTCGTCCTTAGTAGGCTGTTTACTTTGTTTGTTTACATCACGCTTCATTAAAGAGATTGTGTGCTCCACAAGTCTTTCTTAAGACTTATATAGAAAGAAGAAAAAGTTAGGTTTAAAAAAAGATTAAATAGAAGGTAAGAAAAAGATTAAAGAGAGAAATATGAAGTTCCTCCAACGGAACGCGGAGGTTGGATAGCGAAGGGAAGAGGTTGACATTATATCCAGCTTGAGCGGTTAACGAGCTTGTGGCGGAGTCCCTTGGTTTTGTCTGAAATCTTTTCGTAATTAAGCGTTACAAAATCGGTTGAAACTCCATTTGCGACCTAAAACGAAACGTGGCTCCTTGGAAACAGTTCCATTATTCAAACTTCCTGTAATTGAAGTGATCATCTTTGATGATTGAGTGAGTGACCTAGTATTTCATGTTTTAGCGCGAAAATTTTTCATAAATCAAAAAATTTTGGTTGTCTAAAGCAATTTTATTTTATTGTAAACTTCTTTGCCATTTATAAATATGTTCATAATTCATTACAGTTTGCCATAGCGTGTTCTTTTTTCATGGTTAATTTAAAAATTAGAATAAAGTGTGCGATTAATGTTTAGTTTTATATGATTAAATGTTTTTCAAATTTTTTGCCAAATGAGCACCTAAGTTGTGTATGTTTTTGTTTAAGCATGATATAAAACTATGCTGTGTATTTTGCATTAATTATGTAGAGACCTTTAGGTATTTAAAGAAGTTACTAATACTATATGTGTGTGAGTGTGTGGGGCGTTCTAAATAGAGCCATACAATAAGTAGTTTATCCGAAGATACAAATGTGCTAAAAACGGTTTAATGTTAATTTTTTTTTGTTTTATAAAAAATGCTTTTGTTGGGTTTTTTTGGCTACATGTATTGAGCACATTTTAAAATACTTTTATGTTAATTTTCAATTGCTAGTAGACTACTAAAAGCTACTACATACAAAGAGGATCGTGGAGTGAAGAAGTTTAATGCTTTAGCAAGTTATTTACAAATAATTTGTTTTATATCATGACAAATGCTAATGCCTTTTCGTATGTACTTCTTATTTAATGCTTATTTACATATAAATTTCAAGAATTTTGATTTGTCGAAAACAAAATATTTGGGGCATTCACTAGTTTCAGCTGTTATTGTAATGTGCAGGTTTTGCAAAGTAATTATCTATTTCCAAGTTGGAAAACTTTTCAGAAATCAAATTAACTTTTATAGCTATGATGCACATGTGTTTTTGGTGTTTCTAACACTATAGATTTTGTTTTATTTTTTTTTTTTTTTGGCGATATTTGGCATTTTTTTAATGCAATAAGTGGCAACACTCATATAAATGGAATTTTTCAATAGGCTGTTTCGCTTGCATTTAATCCAACTTAGAACTTGAAGCGCTTGCTTTACCTTTTTATCGATAATTTTAGCAGCAACAACTTTCAGCCTTTTTCCGCTGGATCCAGCTTCTCTTAAAGCCTGTTTACAGCAAAAGATTGATGATGTTAAGTTTCGAGAAATTCTGAATCTATAAGCTATACTCAACCTTTAACATAATTTTGCACATAATTTCCATAGTCTTCGTATGATTTTGAAACATACCCAACAAAATGAAGAGTTTTTGTTGAAGAAAGCAGAATACAAGAAGTGTTGTGGCATTTATTACCTTTAATGTAACTCACTCGCCATGTAGAGAAAAAGATTGACCAAAAAAGAACATACATGTATGCACTTCTCCAGCAAGTGGTCGCTTTTCAGCAAGTCGACTTTTGTGCTAAAATGGATTTTGTTTTAAGAAAAAAATCAACAAATGCAATTTTTTGTTTTGTTTTGACCAATGTGTTATGTAGCTAATCTGACATGAATAAATTTATTCATTTGAATGAATTAACTTAAAATATAGTGCCCAAATCGTCCTCACTGTTGATGCTGACCATATTTCTAAAATAATGTTGGCAAAGCTTCTCATATCGTGAGAACAGCAAGTTTACGACAATTTGGTCACACTGACCAGCAATGCAGCACATTTTCGATAAATCGATGAAAATTTAAAGCAAGCACTTCAAGTTTGTTTGAAATCATCCAAAGCTCTCAAAATTTCGAGACAGTTTGCAACACTTGCGCTTTACAACACTTAAAAGAACTAATGAGTGTCCTCGTTATGTTTATTAGTAATATTGCAACTTTCGGCTTACTGAAACATCAGTTGATGTTTAACTAAAATAAAGCAAACAAAAATTTGTGTAAATTTACAACTAAAAATGTGTTTAAAGTTTTTGCATAATTTATTTGAAGTTATCATTTATTATCTTGTTTCATTCGCACAATTCTTACTCCACGTTTTGGCAGTGAACCTGAGCTTTCTTCTTTGTTTTGGTAAACATTTTTTTACTTTACAATAATGTCGTTCACCCAATTTTTATTTTTATTTTCGTTTTCGTTTCTTTTTCACACATTTTAACTCTGTTTCCTTCAAAACATACAAATGTAAGGTTTATATTTTATATAATTTATGCACTTGACGTTAAACACATTTCTTATACAAGTTACTCAAAATTAACAATATATTTAAGCACACATGCAAAACACTCAAAAAAGTTAATACAATTCGCGAACAACCAGAGTATTGTAAGCCCCATTTACACTTAGAGAGTTTACAACGTTTGGCTCTCTAATTGTGCTCTTTGGTGGTGTAAAAGGTCTTACATATTTTTATTTTAACTACTCCAACGACTGTATTTGTATTTTTATAGCTAAATGATTTTCAATTAAGTTTTTTTTATTATCAGGACTTTATTTTAAAAGATCATCACAAAATTGATGAAGTTCTGTTGTCATTTTTTTTAATGCATATATTATAAGATCTTATTATAATATATATTTTAGTAGTACATTTATAAATTAAGCCTAAACTAAATTTAAATTGAAATTAGCATATTAAAAAATAAGTTTTAAAACTAAAATGCAACTAAATTGAAACATAAAAATTGTTTATTAAGTAAATTAAATTTGATAAGTTTTTCTTCTTTGTTCTTTGACTTAAAGCAGCTAAACTTAATATAATTTCTTTGCCTGCATTTAAATTTAATTTTTTGTATGTTTGATTTTTATAGATTTTTTTTTGCAGTGCATTTACAGCGTTTTTGCGCGATCCAACAAATCGCCTATGAATTTTGATATGTCCGATTGCGGGCGTTTGCAGACTGACAGTAATCTCTGAAATAGCAGAAAAGTATATAAGTTCAATATAAGTATTTAGCACTTTTTTTTTACTATTTGCCATTGCAAACGCTTTTGGAGTCGAATAGAACTTGACTCCTCATGTTAAACTAACTTTGACTAAAAAGTGTAAGTTCCCTGTAAATACAACAAAAATTTTAATTGTTTCTTAGTAGATAGTCCTGGACCTCCAAAGTTGATGACCCTTGCAAACGTGTGAAGGACTATGATATGAGGGTATGCACCTGAAATGTCCAGACCCGCTGCCCAACTGGCGGATGCTCTCAGGATGCACAAAGCCGACATAACCGCCATCCAGAAGATACGACTGAGAAGGCAGAGCTGCTGCAAGGTAGCACATACCGCCATATACTACAGCTACCATGCGGAGAGCCGGCCGGAGATTACGCAACCGTGCAACAATCGTGCATCAAGGCCGAATTTTTCAGGACAAGATGATGCGATGTGTTCTCTTCCAACCTTTCCATTGCCTGGAACCATTTTAAAGCATCGGCTGCGCTGCCCAGCACATCTTTGGTCTTCCTGTCGAATAATTAAAACAATGGTCTACGACTAATTGTCTTCGCCGCGACACGAAACATGGTAGTCTGTAGTGTCAGATTTCAGCATTCCGATATCTACAAGGCTACATGGCTGTCTCCGGATCAAACTACACGCAATCAGATTGATTATGTTGTGATTGATGGAAGGCATGCATCCAGTGTGTTTGATGTTCCTATGTTCAGATGGGTCATCATCAATTCTGACCATTACCTTGTTGCAGCGGCTAAGTATAGTGAAGAATGTGCGATCTAGCGCACAGCGAAACTTGGACCTCAAAAAGATGCAGTCACAGCCCACTGCCGAAGACTTTTGGGTTCAACTCTTTCAGCAGCTCACTCAACCTTCCATAGAACCTGAAAGCGCCGAGGGACTTTGGAAACACATAGACCGCTCTACAGCGGTTGTTTGCCAAAGTCCACTGCCAAGGCACCTATGGTACGACCAGGGGTGTCCGACCTTGAAAAGGATCTTGCAGTTAGCTGCTATGCGATATGTGCAAGTCAACTATTGGTAGATGAGGAAGATGGAGAGGCGCCTTTTCAGCAGGAAAAACGCGAGCGTTAGTGAGCTCTTCCAAAAAGTCAATCGTGTGGCTGAAGGATTTAGTACCGGACCGTCTTACTGTAGAGATGCAGGAGGACATCTGGTAGTGGATGCACAGGGTTCACTGAGGTTGTGGAGGGAACACTTTGCGAAAGAACTGATTGGATCTTATCAGTCTCGTTTTAGGGCTGGTCCATCATTGACCTCTACAAATCCTGGAAAAAACCCACGATCACCAAATCGACACCCATTCCCCTTAATGGATCGCGTATATGCCGCACTGTCTGAGTTTGGAATCCCTGCAAAGTTAGTACAAGCGAGGCTTCACACAAGGTGATGCCCTCTCCTGCGACCTCTTTAATCTTGTGATCTAGAATGTGTTTATATTCTATAAGGGTGTCCAGTTGCTTGTATACACAGATGGTATTGAAATCATTGGTCTTACAAAGTGATCAGTTACTGGGGTTTTTGCGGCTTTTTAATGTTAAAATTAATGAGAGCAAGGCAAAGTATATGTTTTCTTTGACAAGAGTGACACAGCGGTTGGGATTCAACGACATAAGTGATGACACAGTGTGATGAAAATGCCTTGCGGAAAGTACTCCGTAACTCTTTGACCCTTTACGACGAACGACGAAGTCTATGAGCTCTACGGCGACATTGACTTAGTTAAGCCAACGAACATCCATCATGTAGTGCATATGGAAAGTTCTTCACTGCAGCTGTTGAAGGCAGGCGACGAAGGGGCAGACCATGTCGCCGTTAGAATGACCAGGTAGAGAGATTTTACACCAACTTTGGTATCATCGATTGGAGGAGGCGTGTGCAAATCAGGTGCGCTTGCTGAAGTTATATTATATTACCGGGCTGTAACCCGGTAACGGGTTTTTATGGCCAGTTAAGAACAAGTTTTGTGTTTGCACAAACATGGGCGTTCGCTTCACAAAATGAATTTAGATGTTAATTAAAACCATGATTATGCTTCAAAGTTGACTAAATTTGTGCTTGGTCCGTTGGGATTTAAACCGAAACCGCCATCTGCCGGAAAACTGTGATGATCTGTCGTTTACATATCAATTTTTATCATTATTTTGCTGCTCAAACAAAGTATACGACAATTATCTTTAGTCTCGAGGGGTATACTTAATTGTGTCAATAAAAGAAAAGCTTAAAAACGTTATGTGGAAAAAAATAATCTAGTCTTAAATATTTTCATATAATTAATATCCTAAGTTTCTTTTGAGATTTGTCAATTGTATCTCAACATTGTTAAAAAGTTGCAAAGTCTGATTAGACGATGGTAAAGTTCGTCTATACTTACAATAAGATGAGATCTTCTAATGTCATCTGTGTCCATGTCCAGAATTTCATCGATATCAACATCGATGGCCTCGCTCTGCAAACACATTAAAACCAAAGTCAATAAATTTGTCAATCAATCCAAAATTTACGACTTCTATTACGAACCGGTGGATCAAAGAGTTTCTGCAGTTCATCGTATAACCACATTTCCACAGCCAAACGCTTACGGATGAGGCTCATCTGATGTGAACCATATTTGGCTGTGAGGAACTTCTCTCGTCGCTCCTTCACCTCAGCACCCTTCTCATTGAAATTGACCCTTAAGTTGGTTCGATTGGGAGAGCGCTCACAATCGTTCATTTGTTCCAGACCGCACTGCATATTTGCTGTTGTTGTTGTTGTTGTAACTGTTGCCGGGTGTGTTATTAATTTATGTTGTTGTTGTAGTTGCTGTTGCTGCTGTTTATTGAACTTAAATGTTGTATGTTCGCTGTTCGTTGTAACTGCAACAATTGCCACACTGTGACTTTAATTAAATGGTTTGCCTGTAATTGAAAACATGAAATTGTCTTAATCAATAATGTCACTTTGCGTGAATGTGTGTGTGTGTGAGGACTTTTATGTACTTATATACTATAATATTTAATTAAACTTTTATCTGTTGTAATTGAATTTTAGACGACATTTCGAAGTGGGCTTGTTTGCGGCGCAACTTCTTGTTGGTTCTGCAGCTTACAACTTTCATTATGCGTCATCTTAACGGAGTTCTACCCGCACTTTTCTCTCGGTTATCATCTGGACAGTCGCCTTGTTTTTTTTATTAATGCGTTTGCCTGAAGGCATTTCAAATTCCCGCGCCTATGACTCACTCATTCATTCACTCACGAACAACTCTTCTGCCTGAAAGCCTGACATCTGTTTGCTATTATTGTTGTTGTTGTTCGGTTTTAACGTGGCCATAAAGCCGTTCAGGCCTCAGTAACTCTGATTCATGCCGCTTTTATGCACTCATTGTAATAGATTTGACATGCAAACACCAAATAGAAATAATTGCTATTATAGTACGTTCGGATTTGACAGCATGAAATGAGTACTTACAATATTGTGGCGTGATTTGGGGAATGTTGTGGTTAAAAATAAAATTATAGGTCTCCCTTGAGTTTATACAAATGATTCTCTTTGTGAGGTAAATTTGTATGCAAAAACTTTAACAGGTATAAATAAGTATGGGAAGAATGTGAGTTAACGTGCATACTTAATTTTCTTACCGATTTTATACGGTTTTGTAGTTACCGTATGTTTTTTTTACTTTACTCTTTCTTTTAAAAAATGCAATTCGTGATAATTGTTATTATGCCATATTTTGTGAGTTTTCAGGATTTAACCATTAATACAATTAAACGTTGAGTTCGTAAGTTTCATGCACTTCGAAATCGTTACTCCACGAATCTAAAAGCTTTGTCCTTACAAAGGTCAGACAGTAGCACAGAAAGTGCTGTGTACTGCGTACTAGACCTATTATTCGATATATTCAGGGGAAAAAAAGAATAGTATTATCTTTTCAATAAGATTTGATTGAAAGTATTATCGGTTTCTTCCTACCTTCCTAACGTTAGCCCAAAAATAATGAAATTAATAGAGTGAAATCCTGGGCCGTTAAAAAATTCCACAATTTTGCTGAACTGCGATCTCCTCGATAATGGTGCACGTGTGAGGCTGCTTGTGTTGCGGTCTCTATTAGACCGACTCACTTGTAAGCAAAATTGAGAAAGAGGAAGAACAAAAACGCAAACATCGATCACTTTTAGCACAGTGCATACATGTGCGTTTTTTTTAATCTTTCTCTTTCTCAATTTTAACTACGAGGGAGTCAGCCTGACAGAGACAGCATCACACGTACAATGTGCTAAAAGTCGTCGCTATTCAAAAAAAAAATTTTGCATTTTCTAATGGTCCAGGATTCCACTCTATTACTTTCAGGCTTTTTGGCCTTAGCCGCTTAGTGGGTGTTTAAACTATCGATAGTAAGAGTTAAAGGAAAAAATTCTATATATCGATACTACTATCGATAGTTTGGCAACTGGGAACCTCTTTTAAAAAGGCTGAATTAAATTTACATAATTCAGTTGTTATATATGGATGTGTGTCTTAAAATCAAAACACCGGACACTTTGTTGATCTTAAAATGACAAAATATGATTTGGTAAACCTTGGTTTGAAGTCAAATCATTCGTTCAGCGGACCTTTTGAGTCATCTGATGCAGAATGGGTCAAACTGCTTTGATAATGAATCACACCCAACACAAGTCTAATCTAATCTAAGATATCCCCATTTACTCAGGTAAATGTCTAGGTAAATTCCTAGAAGGTTTCTTTCGCCTTAAATTGAATTTGGAATCCCTGAAAAAATACATAATTCAACGAGAACGCTCACACACATGCACAACAACAAATGAGTGTAACACCACCCAAACGTAATAACAGGATTTCGTGACGTCATAGAGTTGCCCTTACTTTTTTTTCTATACTAAACCCGCGAATCACAGCGATCGTTTAGAAATACCTAAATTGAGTCAAAATCTGAGTCACTGTTCTCAAAACAGCTGGTTCCAAGCTTTCGGAAGTAGTTTAATGAAAGCCTCATTACTTCTAGTCGAATTTTACTGCAAAAAGATGTTTTTTGCTTGTGATTCATTCAACACTTGCAAATGAACGCGACGTGTTCCGCGTATTCCAACTGGGTCTCTACTATCTATAGTTGTTATCTATAAGAAGATGTATTTAAACATGTGTGTGCGTATGTGTTTATTCACAGTTAATTTAATTAACGTGTAATGAATGTTGCGGATTTGCTTACCCAAAAAACACATACACAAAAGCACAGAGTTTGACATTTGACTTTTAATGAACGAAAAATAAAACTTCCAAACGACATTTGGCGTTGAAGTTTTCCGATGAATTATTTACATTCATTGGATGTCGCTATATATATGAGTTGCATGTGTGTGTGTTTGTATCTGTGTAAGCTGTTATTGATATATGGCAGTCAGTTTGTTGTCCATTTGCCCTGCGCTTTTTGGCAAATGTCAATTTTAATTTTTAATTTGACATGCAAAGTGCGGTCAGTTGTGCATTTGAGTGCATGACACATAACATGGGTTGGTTTTAAGGGGGCGGGGTTAAGTTGTTGAAACGTTTTTGAGCCCACTTAATTGGTTTATGGCTTATATGTTCTGAAAATTGCCATTAAGTTGGACCCAAACAGTTTTGATGTAAAACATTTAATATGGCGCCGGCTTAATGTCGCGTACATGCCGTGATGACATATACAAATATCAATAAGTTTCAAATGGCGCTAGTATAGAAAACATGCTAGATGGCACCCCAATGCTAATGATCCAACTTTTATGGGTCACGCAATTCGAAACATCTAATGGCCGCGTACATGCCGTGATGACATATACGAATATCAATGAGTTTCAAATGGCGCTAGTATAGAAGCATGCTAGATGGCGCTACAAAAGTCATGATCGAAAAGGTCACGCAATGCGAATTTCTCCGAACGTAACGATATTGATTCACATTTGCTGCAAATTGCCATTAGGTTGGATCAAAACCGTTCTGATGTGAAACATCTAATGGCCGCGTACATGCCGTGATGACATATACGAATATCAATGAGTTTCATATGGCGCTAGTAAAGAACACATGCTACTTGGCGCCACAATAGTCATGATCCAACTATCAAAGGTCACGCAATGTGAATTTTTCCGTACGTGACGATATTGATACACATTTGCTACACGCGGAGATCACATTTTCCCACAATTTGTAGGGTAATTGGCGCATTTGTAGCGCCATTTAAAAAACTACATAGTTTTTGTAACTATAAACTTTTTCATCAATAATTTGAGCTTCAACTTTGGGGCCAGTCAGAGATAAAGAGAAAGGAAGCAAGAAACAGAGTTGTTTTTGTAAATGCCCTTTGTAGACGCATTCTCGAACAAGTAATCTCACAAATATGCAGTTAATTAAAATCAGTTGGTAAATCAGTGCAAAAACCACAACAACCACAACTGTTGACTAGATAAGCTGCCCTGGCACCCATTATGCCTCGGGGCACCCACGCAAGATGTGAAATTATTTGTAGCCATGGCAAAGTCAATCCCGGAAGTTTCTGCTACGTTGCACACAGGAGTTAGAGACACTAAGTAGAAGTACGTGCTTTTGTTGTTGTTGTTGCGAAAATTTCAATTGTTGCAGTTAAGTTTTTGCCACACATGCAACACGTTGCATGGTCGCTCCACTTGCTTGTAGCATGACTTGAAATTTGCAGTCATTACAAAATCATTTATGCAAAACAGTTCGCTGTAATATTATACTACTATGGGCAACATGTGGCAGGGCAGTGATTATAAAGGTTGTTGCAACTGCAACTAAAAAGCTAACAACAACATGAAGACACAATATTTTAAATTGTTTCCACATAGCTTTTGATTTCTACCTTGAGGGTGTGTAGAAGGCGAGTGCTTTATTTTGTTTCTAAAGTTTGGCTTATTTTAAGGAACAGTAGAAGAGTTCTGTCATGAACAACGCTGCCTTTAGAGATTGAATCCACGAAAGTGTTTCATTTTGATTTCCGTTTCTGTTTCAATTCTTTAGCTAAACATAGCTCACACTTTGTAGTTCTTTTGCATATATACTATATCTATTATAAGCTAAACCTTCCAGTGTTCCGATTTAAAAACTATATTGATGAAAACTTTATATTATATTTGTGTCCAGAACTACAATCCACAAAATTATTCATTTTGAATTACACAAAAATTCCGCTCAGCAATAAAGTTTTTTAAATAGATCTTCGGAATCGGGCTAAAAAAGTCAAAGGACTGAAAGCAGGCATGCGGGTAGTAAAAAAAAGCATATAAAAGTTTATTCTACTTTTGTAGCATAGAATTCAGGCCTGCTTCCGATTTCGATTCCAAATGATCTAAATGGCTGCATAGTATTATTCAATAGAGCATTCTGAAACGGAGCACGAATATATCCTTTTAAACTTTGCTCAGTTGTTCACGTGGTTAAGGGTGGTTACCCTACAAAGGTTCGAAATCTGAAACCGAACTTTACACAGAAATATCTTAGAATTTCAGTTCCGTTATGCTAATCGAGTGTTTTCGAAGCAATAAAAGTGATTTATTTTTAATTCGTTCTATTTTCAGCTAACTTTCGAAGTAAATCTAAAGCGGACTTTGTAAACATAAACTATGAAAAACTTTTTTACAGAGCATACCATAGTCGGACTTGGCAGAACTTTCTTTTGCATTCTTTTGTCTGCATTTTTCTTTTTTGCCACACTTTATTCTATGTAATAAAAATAAAAAAAAAGTCATCAGTGAAATGCCTTTAAAGTTATTTTCTGCCACGGTTGTGGCCTTTGGGAAAACTTGCTAAAATAGCTTGCATAACTTTCAGTCTACATAATTTATAAGATCCCACAATTACCGTTAATGCTAATATGTTCTTGTTGTTGCCCTTTTTTTTCGTGTTTACAAGTTGGTTTAAGTTAAGCGAGTAAACATGCCGTAAATCTAGCAAGAAGTCATGGGAAATACACACATATGAAGCTTTTGTACCGTACGTGATTTGCGCCGGAGTAAAAAGTGTTTAATATAAACTAAGTACATACGCATACGCAGTTGCCACTAATGACATAAGCTATTTCTTACAAATGAGCCATACTTGCCCCATATGCCAGAACCGAAGAAACCCGCATATCCGTACAATTAACTAAATTTAAGGCATTTCCGCATTAAGCACATTTTGTTTGCACAAGCCAAACCAAAAGTTGGCTAAACAAATGGCCATAAACAAACAAACAAACAAGCGAAGACACAGACAAACAAACAAACACACACAAACATAAGCCACTCCCAGGAGGTCAACGCGAACCGGCTGGCATCTCATATTTCAGACATTTCTTGGTCTGGAGGTCTTGCTCCAGACATACAAGTGACAAGCTAAACGTCAGTTTCATAATTGCTTATGACTCTTGAGTAAATCTTGTATCAGATTTCGCAATAACTCACACGGATACACACACCGATTGCTATTGCAATCCAGCTGCAGAATTCTCTCTCAATTGTGTGAAAAAAAAGTGCAGATTTGCTGGCAAATTGTTTTGCCATTGTTTTTACTGTGCGTTTTTATTAGAGATTTCGAAATAGTTTTAAGCATTTTCGAGCGTTGCCACACTTTTTTCTTATGTTTAATGCAGTTCGTTGTGCAATTCTTATGCGCTTTTATTCAGTTATGCGCAGCATTTTCAATATTTGACTGTTAACAATTCAATTTCCAGCTTCTGCTTGAAAATTGCCTGCTGTTTCGGCTATTGGCCCCATTTCGTGCTAAAACCCATATACACTTTGTATACCTCTTTTAAGGGTATATGCACTTTGGGTATACCACTGTGTTCCGGAAAACTTGTCTATTTTTATTTTCGAACTACTGTTAGATATACATCTCTACAAAATTTTATGTCGATAACATCATTGGTTATAAGCTTTAAAGTGATTTTGGTTATTTTTACAAAGTATGGTTTCGGTGAGGAAAGAAGTATCGTTTCCGGAACGAAATTCCGGATGCAGAAGCGTTCAGAATGTTGCAAAAAGCCTTTGGTGGATTGTCTATCGCAAAGTAGTCTGCAAAGAAGGCAGAGAACGTGTTAATGTCTTGGAACGTAACGGACGAAGAAGAATGTCAAGAAAACTAACGAATTGGTGCTCGATAGTCGATTGACAATTACAGACTTTGTCGATATGTTTAGCTTTTCATTAGTTCATTCAATTTAGAAGGATTTGGGCCTTAGAGGAGACGAATCTCGTTTGGTGGTAAAAACTTACAAAAACTAGTTCTACCATACATCATACATGTGGGCAAGGTATATTTAACCAGGTATAGACAGGTAGTTGCTTTCTTTCTTTTATGTTTGGTATTTTTAACTTAGCAAAGGTCGAAGGGAAAGGTAGAGTATGCGTGTCTGGAAGTGTACACTTCAGCAAGTTATAACCGGTACTTCCTTGTTACACGCTTTGTTGAGTAGAACATTTTCATTACTGGGGCCTTCTTTCACTCGCCCTTTCAGACTGTCAAAAAAGCGAGTTTACTTGAGAGAGTGAAACGAGAGTACCTCGAAAAATAAACCTTGCCTTGTGAATGCTTGAGTTTGTCATATGTTCCCTTTGTCGCTAAACCGGCTTTGTGCAAAGCGTGCTTTTATAGCAGGAGAGATGGAACGTAACTGACAAAGGTCGCTTTACTTATAGGTGTATTCCCAATCTAACCCTTTGACTATGATGATGACTCTTGCTGTGGAAGTTAAGATCTCGCAGAGAGATGCAACTGAAATGCAATATCCGCGCTTGCTAAGACGTTCATACCGAGATAATTTGAACGAGGAATAAGAGGCCTTATAGGCACTTAGGTAGCTCCAAAGAAGTGAAGCAATAATTAACAGCAGTTACACAGGACTTTTTAAGGAAACAAAAGTGTCACAGACGTCTTTTCACGTTCACGTCTTTTGAGATGGCGTTCGTAATACTTAACTTTTTAGAATCCCAACTTCAAATTGAATCCAATGTTTTAAGATTTTCGAAACTTCGATAAAGAGCAGAAAAAATTAGGACTACTAAACTACTCTACGTTAAAGCAATTGCGCATTGAGAACTCAGGGACGTTTCGGAGATGTTTCCAATATCGCCTAACCCCCACTCTCGTTGGGCGCTCTTAAAGGGTATTCAAAAGCCAACTATTTTCATTTCTATCCCTTCTTGTTTGCTTTGTGTGCATGTGGGTACAAGTTTGGGTTTGTGTTTTTTTTATGCCCTATATTATATGCCTCCTCTGCATGCTGTGCTCAATTCTAACACGTTAACAGGGAAATTGAAATTTCAAGGCTTTTCTTTCTGTTTTATTTCAATGGGAAAGTAGCGCAAGGATATAAGTGCGTAACCAGGTGGCAATGCGGCATGTGGCAAACGTGTCTGCGGGTGCCATGTACGGCACAGTTTTGTTGCCATTGACATTTCGAGTTTGTTTGTTGTTGTATTTTTCCCAAAATTTAACATGGCTGAAAACCTATATATCAGCATATGTAGCAATTTACCATTATTATTCTTTTTTTTTGGCGGATTAAATTGCCAATGTGCAAAAAGTGTCTAAAAATAAAGGCAGGTAAAGAGTTTGTGTCATATGAAAATGTCAGATTTTAAAATACACGCAATTTGGGTTAACATGATGGATGAAGCTGCATAGCATTAAAAATAAAAGAGAATTGCTTGAATATGCAATTGGCTCATAAATTTTTAGAAAATCTTATAGAGAGTATTTGTATTGCTGGCAATATCTAAGGGGAGACAATGATAAATGTGCGCCATATTTTCCTAGTCAAATGAAGCGAAACTCTAAGCAAAAGTTTTGGTTCTCTTTGAGAAAGATAAACGATAAAATGTTTTAAATTGCATAAAATGGCTACAGTTTGAAAAATACGTATAGTTAGTATACAAACTTGCTTAATGCATTTGTTAAAATATAATATATAATACATTCAGTAACATTTCCCATTAACTATACGTTTTTTTAATACCTTGCAATGTTCTTTACAGCAATCGGCTTTTAAAGACTCGATACCAAGTTTGTCGGCACTGCAAGATTGTCCTCTATATTTCTTTCTACTTGATTCGAACTTAGAGTAATGAGAGGTATCTAATCGATTAGTCATAGCTTTTAATTTCTGCTATGAATCTACAACACAAAGTTCCGAACTTCGAAGATCTTTGTTGTGAATTTCGAAGGAACCATGCTGCTGATATTATTCTTCACCTCCGGATAAAATTATAATGATCTAGACTTAGAAAAAAATTGCACCGAGACCTCAATATGGTGAGGAGCAGATATAATTCTTCACTTCCAGCGTAAATGAGAATGATCTAGATCTGGAGAAAAGTTGAAAAGTCAAACCAAAAACGTTTTGCTTATCAATGGATGCGACTGTCACGTTGGCGGTACTTTTGATCCCAATCTTGCAACCTTAGAGTAGCAGATATTCCTCACCGGATATCGTGAAGGAATAGATATCATTCTTGATTTCGGGCAGTAAAAATGGGCTCCTGGTCCACTGCAATCGATGGCATCCCAATAAGAAAGCTCAAAAATTGCTTCAAGAACCTATCCTCTTAAAGTATGAACCAATACATTCTATCTGAGCATTTTTCCAGAGGTAATTATTATTAAACGCAAATACTGAAGCATGATTTTGTCAAATCATTCGGAGAACTTTAACAAAAGAATTAAATCAATGTATTCATGATTTACTAATTTGTAGCTCACAAACTACCAAATAAAGCTTTGTATTAGCTAAAAATGTTTGATTTACGTTATTTTATGTATATTTTGAGAGCGTCTTAGTTTCACTTTTCGGATAAGTAGAATTAGTACACATTTCAATACCAATGTGTGCTTAATCTTTGAGCATTCGGAGCAGCAAAGCTATCGATATTTTTTTCGATGTTTTTTTCACTATTGATAGTTTAGCTGCTAAATTTACGATCTTTCCGGATAGTATCGAATATATCGAATGGCGCAACTATCGATAGTTTTGCAGCTCTACTCCACGAGCGAGGTGAGACGAAAGTCCCCTTATTTAAAAGCACATGTCGGGAGTATCTCAAAACAAGCCAAATTGTCTGTTTGTTCCGCTCTAAGAAATGAGATGGTTTCTATAACTCTGATTTTAGTTGGCCGAGTGGACTAGCAAAGTATTGTTCTTTAAATTCTACACCTCTAACTACAGTTTAATATGAAAAATGATTACCCCAATGAAATCATTGTATTCATGCAAAGGAAGTGTGTAACTAAAATCAAAAACAAGGGAGTTACAGTTATTTGAAATTTTGATATACTTACGGTAATTTTTTTTTATAATTATTAAAATAATAAATTTAAATTTATTTATTATTTGTTATATTTAAGTACCATTAAAAATGTATAAATATTTTTAAGCAGTAAAATACCAAAAGTAAATCAGAAATATACCAAAATTTCAAATGGCTGTAACTTCTTTATTTTTAACCTAATCAAACGCTTATTTACAAAGAATTGAATGATCTTTTAAGGGATTTCATATTCTGAAAAAAAACTGCATTAAGGAGGATAGAATTCTAAGTCCAAGACTGCTGGTAAAATATGACTTCGATTGAGACATGTAAAACAATATTTAATGAATGAAATACCAAAGTAAACCAAAAAGAAACATTTTCGTATGGCACCGACACACCCCAAAGTACATAGACTTGCACCACTGAACCAGACTTTGCCAGAAATTTCATAACAATTTAAGTAGCTTCAGTGTTTTCCGTAACTTCAACCTGCAGTGCTTGACATTTAAAGTTTCTTCAAACTGCTCTAAGATACTAAAACTTTGGCAGGTGTTACACGTTGTTAAGCGAAGGTTTTGAAATATTTCTGTCTGTTTCCCATACAATTTCGAACCAAACAAATGCCACAAAATTAAACGCAAATCAATCAACACATAAATACAGTATTGCCACATCATTAAAACTCTAACAATTAAGCAGCGTATAATTTGCTGATACTTCATAAGCCAAAAAATAAACTAAAATTAATAAAAAAAGAAATCCATAAAAAATGAGCTATGAAATTGATTTTTAAACAACAGCGAAACACATCAAGTTTTGGGATGCCCTGAAGTGAAGTGTGTAATTTGAGTTCTTTTTATGGGCTTCAGGTCAGAGTCCAGGGTCAGGCACGCCCATCGCCCATTAATGGCACCATTCAAAGCACACATAAGTGGCGCCATTAACGACAAGACCTTTTTTGCGACTTTGATTTCCAATTTGGATAATGATATTTCCACAAATAACGGCGACATGTGCCACAAATGGCAAATGCACATTTGTTGAGGCGTTTTGAAGGTTGAGTGCGAAAATCTCATGCTAATTTTGGTAATCTAAAGCTTAATTATATATTTACGTGAGCAAAAACAAAGTGTTGCATGTTTTGGTGCGAAAAATTTGCATGAACCAGTTTAAATGCTATGGGAATCTTTTTTGGTCTAAGCCAAAATGCTCAACTAAATTCCCATTTAGATTTCGCAAACAAAGCGCCACAAAACTAACAAACTGATCTTTGTTGTTAAATTTTCCAAGCAATTTTTTTTTGGTTTTTTTGAAACACTGCCAAAATTTTGTGTTAAGGCGTGTATTTTTCTCATCACTCGAACATTTGTGTATTTTTATGGCATTTTTTGTATAGTATTTTTTTAATTTTTTTCACAGTTCGCCTTTGTGGCCGAAAATTTGGTCTAATGACTGCAGCTTGTGGTTGCGCTTTTGCGGCATTTATGTGAATTTTAGTATTATTATTATATATTTTTAATTGAGCATATAAAAAACTAGTGTTTGGAACCAACTGTGAACAGCAGCTGTCAGAGAACGAAGCAGATAAAGCAATAAATAGTTTTGGTAGCAAAATTTGCATACGAAATTAAACAAAATGAAAAAATGCTAATGAAATTAGTAAATATAAAAACAAAAATTTAAGGCATACGAGTTAGACAGATTTTGAAAGAAAGATAAAATACGAAATTAATGTATCAAAACATCGTATGCTCTTCGCTAGTTCAATTTACTAGAAATCAGACAACGCCATTTCTGGAGATAATGCTTTATTATGTGTAAAAATTAAGCTCTGAAAGGCAACCAGATACTTGAAATGGGCAAACAGAAGAAATATTGCAATAGACGACATTAATAGAAGTCACTGAAGCATTCACACAACTCTTAAGCACCACCTTACATGTCCGTCGGACTAGACAGGATATTACGTGCTCAGCTTCAATATGTAGACGCATTTGCCATTATCTGGCTCCATTCTATTTGTAAGGAAGTGCTCCAATCGAAGATAATATTCATACCAAAAGCTGGTAAAGACTCTTTCTCTAGACCCATCAGCCTTGCTTCGTTTCTACTCAAGGCCTTTGAACGCACCATTGGGTTGCACATGAGAGCCACTCTGAACGAGAGTTCCACTCTGAGAGCTGCTATCTGTGTCACAGCATGCTTACAGTAAGGACCGCTCCACTTGATAGTATCCTTTAAAGAAAAGTTTTTGACCATTAAAGATTGCCTTTTGGCTGCCTTTCTTGACATTTTAGGTGCCTTTAACAATGTTGTTCCAGAAGCTATAACGTGAGGACTCATGGACCAGAGAGTCGACGAACAAATGGGGAGACTTATCAATCAATTGCTTACATGCAGGACTGTGAAGTCAAGCGAAGTGGTTTCGCCGACTCTCCTCAGGTATGTGAGTAGATTTACGCCTCAAGGAGGGGTATTTTTGAATTAGAATGAAGTGTATATAACAAAATTATAAACACGTAGAAGCAGATATCAGGAAGGTATCGTAAAGTTGAAGTTGGCAACTAGAGCTGATGTTTCCTGGTGCTGTCGAATTAACATAGAAAGGGAAAGATATTTGGAATGCCCAAGTGGCACTTAAACCCACGATTTTAGTTGCTCAGACTAAGATTTAGTGCCGTCAAAGAGTCGACTACTATTTCCTCCATAAAGTGCATACAAATGAGTTCATTAAGTCAAAATTTAGAATGCTATTAACCCATATAAAGACAATTGAACGCCCATGGAGGAACCAGTTATAGATACAGCTTTTTAGTGGGTTACCATAAGGTGCTCTTTCTTTATGATATAGAAGAATATGTTAAATAAAATAACGCCGCCAAACAAAATTATCTTAAACTCTTTCATTCAAGTGGAAATTTTCACATGGCAAGTTTTGGTTTTTTTTTTTTTTTATTATTATTGTTTTGTTAATTTCGTTGGGAAAAAGTGAAATGTGACGTTGTTATGCTAAAAAGACCTAGAAACGTAAAGTCCACAAAAGCTCATAAAACAGCTGTTGTTAATGCAATGCAAATGCTGAGCAAAGCAGAGTTTAATAAAAAATAAAAATAAAAAATATAAAAAAACTGAGACGGCAGCCTCTGTACTAGCTTTTAAGACGCTTCTCCAGCGACTTACATCATTTCCCAATCTGTCTATAGAAATCGGCTTATCAGCAGACAAAACATTTTTACACTTAGGAACCATAAATTATTATTTATATAATATATTTAAGTTGGCAGCCAGCATTACATAAACAATTAATAATAAATACAGCAAAATAAACGTTTTAAAAGTTGATAACCCGCACAGTTCAGTGACTATAAAAATATTCCATAAATATTCATAAATATAAATAAATACTATAAATTGCAAATTGAACAACAATAACGGTTATAACTGTTAATATATGTTGATTGGCGTATTTTTTTCGCACCTATTTGCTGCGTTCGATGAAAGACACATTTCACCTTTCGCTCCTCCAACTCAAACGACTCCAATTTGCGTTACTTATTAGCTGTTTTTTCTCTCTGAAGCCACTTCCCAATGTCATTGTACTCACTTTGTTTAAACAAACTAAAGAATTTCGGGCCTGTGATTAAACCTAAAATTAGCCACATCAACTTCAATATACTCAATTAGCAAACAAGTAAGATAAAAGAGGGCTTAACCAAAGCTAAACATAGCTAGAAGAAAAGTCTAAAAATACGATTCGTCAAAAGTTTAATCAGCGGCTGACAGTCGGTAAGGCAAGTTACTGGCGGTTTTTGGTGCTCTCAACTCTTACTTCGAAGCCCACATAGCAATCACTTAAATTTAACTTAAGAGGAAAGATGTTGCAGGGAAATAAATTTGGGAGCGACGAACAGTATATGCCCTTACAGAAGTGAAGTTAGTCAGTTAGTTTAGGTTGCTAAGTTAAGATTGATCGATGCCTTGTAAAGGCAACTCAATAAATAGGCCAATTGGAAGAAAAATGATTAACAACTTTACGCCTGTCGTGAACTATAACAGTAACTCGACATAACGTGGCGCCATCTAGCATGCTTCTATTGCAACGCCAAATCAGGCACATTGATTCGCTACAGACACGGCATGCATTTGGGATACGAGCCGCTTTTAAGGCGCGCCAAAAGCTCGGAACTAATTCGATCGAACTAAACTATTCATTCAACCAAAACTTCGTTTCTCGCACCGCAGGTGCCAAGAGATGCAAATCGAAGATTGATGGTATCCTTTCGAATTAAAGACAACACGTAAAATGGTAGCCAATGAAAATATAATACTCGATGAAGCATCGTAGGTTTACCGATATGATCCCGAAACAAAACAACATTGCTCGCAGTGCAAACTGCCATTTCAAACCCATATATAACGATTGTTTTCATTGATTGTGGAGGTACATCAAGAATATTCATCAGGTAACCAACAATGAATTATACCTTGAAGTTCTTTAAAGATTTCGGAACGCAGTGAGATATTATCGCCTAACAAGCGGCGACAGATAAGATAAAACTCGAAAAAAGACGATTTAAACGTAAGGACGTTTTTCAAAAAGAAAGATGCCGCCAATGGCATAATTAAGAATCTTACCTGCTCCATGAAAAACAAATACTTGTGGGACACGTCTCGTATGTTTAATCAAAGAGGGGCCTACAAATCTTCAAAATGTTGGTGACGTCATTTATGAACGTCCCTGTTGACATCCACCGACGAAGACTGTAAACTACTTTTCACTGTACTTCTCTTGCTACTGTTGCCAATGAAAACAACTGCACCGTGGAACACATCCGTATTTAAATATACATAAAATAAGACATATGTTACTATATATATTGAATGATTCATGACAAGTAGCAGCATTGTTATTCTACATTCTGGATGCAGTTTGTAGACTCCACACCGTGTCGCCTGAGGTCTGACTGTGTTACCGGGAGCCTGATTACTGAGTACTCGCCAATCAGAATGTGGTCGCCAAACAGAATATATGGTAATTTTTCATAATTCCAATTGGGTACTACGGCGAAATCTTTCCTGAGAAAGACTAGTAGTTATACCAATAAGTGTTGCGATCTTTTAGTAATAATAGTAGTCATCGTGGACCATTCGATGGAAAAATGACAAAATTGCCAGACAAACTTAAAACTCTTATTATTGTCTGTCACACGGAGCGTGTGACACCAAGCGAATACTTGTGTTCTCGCTGAAAATGCATTCTTATTATCGTACGGTGAATGGTGCGGGCTGAGCTTTGTGAAGAAGAAGGAGAATACAAAAGCCGTTACAAAGGTAGACGCTAGAACAAACCCGATATCCTTTTAAAGCTGACTTGTTCCTCATGGAATAGTGGCATCATCTTTTAACATTGGCAGCTCAACTGGCCTATTCTTGCCAAAGTTTGTCGTGTTTGAAGATGGCCACGTTAAGAGTTTTAATTCGTCTATTATATTGGATTGGCAAACAATTCACACGCAAAAAAAGCAATGTGGCTAGTTTTAGATCAGCTGTATTCCATATTATGAATTTGGTTCAACCCTACGACTACCTAAAATCTTGCAAACTAACGCGTAACTCTGTGGTTATCTGTGGGTTTTCTTTATGTGGCAACATTGTTTATAGCAAAGCAGCTTAAAAAAACACGAAATTAATTGAGTGGAATTGGTCGTTACATAGCAAAGTAGCTCAATAAACGCAAAGTAATAGAGTGGAATTATTACAGTCGTTACATAAAGTCGACTTACTGAAATGCGGCTATTGCCAAGAAAGCACATATATGTGCATTTCTCTCTCAGTTTTTTCTATTTTAAGATAATGATGATAACCACCATCTTTTTGTCCTCATATTTTATCTCATCTCATTTCATCCCATCTCATCTGCTCTCATCTCGTCTCATCTGCTCTCATCTCACCTCAACTGATTTGATCTGATTTGATCTGATCTGATCTCATCCCATCTCATCTCATCTTATCTCATCTCATCTCATCTCATCTAATCTCACCTCATCTAAGCTAATCTCATCTCAACTCATCCCATCCCATCCCATCCCATCTCATCTCATCTCATCTCATCTCATCTCATCTCACCTCACCTCATCTGATCTCATCTGATCTCATCGCATCTCCTTTCAACTCACTCTCTTAGTTTTCCTTCTCCCTTACTCACTCACTCTCTGCTGGAAAGCTGAGCTGTTCATCAGCTGTTTGCCCAGTGCGTCTTAGCGCATAGTGGCGCAACCTAGCGGTGTTAAACAAAAGCTTTGCATAAAGAAAGATCATGCCTACTCATATGGCCCATGCTGTCAAGCGCTAACTAAAGCCATATGGTCCATTTAAATATATGCAACTGAACTACAAAGAAAAAGTTCTACAATCAGCAATTAATAAGTATTGAATAAAATATTAAATGCACAAAAGATACAAGTAAATGTAACACAAAGAGCTGACTGGCTGACTGACAGACAGACTTGGTTTTGCAATCAATGCAAACGTGAGTCACGCGGCGAACACTGCACATTCACGAAAAGCGCAACAATTGCACGAATTGAGTTAATTGTAAACTGAAATTTGAGTTACTCAAAAGCTAATTTGGCTTATTGTTTATTCATTTGCGTTTATTTCGCATATCTTTTTGTTCTACCGTTTTTTTGCGGCTTATTAATTTTTCACAAACACACACAAAAACAATGTAAATGAGGTTACAGTTTTGTTGCCGGACATTGACTGTAAAGCCAAAATCAAAAAGATTATGAGTGCTAAACGGCTGTGTGTGAACCTTATGGCCAAATAACTACACCTACAAGAAGTGTGTATATGTATCTATGTAGATGTATCTCTGAGATACGCGACAGAGTGTCAAGTGGTGACTATGGCTTTTAGTTGATGGTAGTTGAAATCATTGCCGGTTATTGAACTTGACAACGAATGGATTTCGATTTATATGTCGTTTATTGTTATTGTTATAGAAACGGAAATTGCCTGCGGCAAATGCTCAAAGTTTAGTCCTAATACATTTCTGTGTGAACCAAATGTGAAAATAATTTTGTAAGCCAAATAAAAATAAACAACTTTCCGGCTTTTCTATATATGCGTGTGTGTGTGTGCGTTCCGGGCAAACTTTGGCCTAACCTATACTTGACACAAATTTCAACTGAAAATGTTTTTCCAAGCATTTTTCGTATTTGCTGGCTAATTTATTTTATTTACGCTACATTTTGTCGTATGCGACAAGATTGCGTCATATTGGCTTCTACTTAAGTACTACATGTATCCACGTCCGTGTGTGTATATATTTTTTTTCGAACAAGGTGCGAGAGACTTCTTAACGTCACAGATACAATGTGTAGTACCTATTTGTGTGTCTGTGTCAACAGAAGTGGACGGTTTAAAAATAGCCGAGTTTTGTCATAAAACGCATTGGCCATCTTCTGCGTAATACTTGTTCTGACCAAAGTATTGAATGTGCCAGAAATTAGTCAATATATTACATAAACGGCTACAAGTGCGTCTTTAAGTGCCATTAGCAATAAGTTGTTAATAGAACACTAATGAAAATTGAGTCGGATTAAGTTCAAGAGCAGTTTGGCTTTTATAGCAAATATTTGCAAGAATTTTGAGGTTCAAGCTTATCCTCAAACAAAGCATTCCTAGATAACAATATTCCAGCGCAACCTTCAACGTTCACTTAGAAGCTTTGTTTGCAGAAAGTTCTGACATTTTTGTATAGATTCTTTAAAAGCGTTTGTTTTGCCTCCAATGCGATAACAACTTCCGATTAAGGAAAAAAAAATGCTGATACCCATAAAATGAAGATGTTACCTTTTCGAAATATTGAAATTGTTAAGACTTTAGACTGACTTGTATGCCGTCTCGAAAATTTGTTTTTAAGGTTATATTAGGTTGTTGTTATTGTTTTGCACGCTGGATGACGCCACATTATGCCAAGTTGAAGAGAACCAACTTGACCGACATTTGAAAACGGAAATATACTGATTATTGTGGAAACATATACTAAATATACTGTTTTACATTTCCAAAATATAATTTAAATTGAGCTTAAATGCCGCATTTTTGTATTTTGATCAGATATTCATCTTCTTCATCAGTCTACAATTTCTGCTGCAGCAAGATTTGTACTTCAGTAATTTGTTTCAATGTTCGTTGATACTCTTTAACGTCAGTCGATCAAAACTCTCAACTAAGTTCTAGAAATGCTGAAATGCAGCTAAGGCAAAAGGCGTATGGCCTTGCCGTTTCTAGATCGTTAGTTACGGAAAATTTGAATGTGGAATGACATGACCTTTTGAAATCAGTCCATAAATGTGTAGGAAAATTTCGAAATTTCTTGTTACTGAAAATTTGACTCTGAAAACCATGACCTTTTTTTATTGGTTCTTAAATGTGACAGGCATACTTTTCTACTACGGAAAATTAAAAAAAATCTATAGTATTTCATTTCGAAAATCGATATTTATCTAATTATTTCAACATTTTTATTTTCCTAAAAGCGACAATAGGAATTCGGAATGTCATTCAAAATTAAATCAGTCTAAATGTAACAGTTATACTTTGTTACCACAAAAATGTCAATTATGAAATTTTTTTAAAATTACAAAAATTTAGGAATTCCGAAATTTTTTTCCCAAATTTTTCATATTAAATGCCAAGCTATATTTGCCTACTATGGAAAATTAAAAAAACACATTCCATTCCTTCATGTGTATACCGCTCAATAGATGCCGTTAATCTGTTCTTGAAATGCCACAACCATTTTCCAGCTATACTTCGCTACTTCGAAAAATTTCGAAAAGGATAAATAATAAAATTTAAAAAATTTAAACACCGAAAAGTATAACGTTGGTGTATGTATTTTAACTGGAAAATTTTTATAATTATAAACATTTTTTATGTAGAGAATAGCTTAAAACAAAAAATTGTTGTTCACCCTAAATATTTTTGGTTCACCCTAAATTACGCTGAAATCATATTTTCTACAAAGATTCTTTATGTAAAAAGTAACTCCAAGCAAAAAAAATTTGTTTTTGGTTCACCCTAAATAAAGCTGAAACTTTTTTTAAACTTTTTTAATTGAAGCATATTTGTTATAAATGATATATTGTTGTTAATATCATATTTTACCAGCTTACTGGTACTCAGAATTCGACACCTCCAATTAATATTGCATTTTCGAAATACTAAAAAACCTAAAAAAAAACTGTAAATTTTTGCCTAAAAAGTATTTAATAAACATCGCAATCAAAGAAGTTGAAAAAATTAATCTCAACGGCATTTGGGGTGGACCAAATTTAAGAAATTTTTTTTCGAGATTCTCTTGAGGCCGGTGATGTTTTTTGATGTTACATAACTTAACACATCCGTAACAGTCCGGCCTGATGTAGTGCTCTTTGCAGACCTTTCTTGCAGTAGCATCTTCATCCATGCGCACCACATAGCCTAGCCAGCGGAACCGCTGTTGATTCGCTTAACTACGTCAATGCCCTCGTAGGGCTCATAGAGTTCGTCGTTCCACCTGCTGCGGTAATCGTTGCCAACGCATAAAAGGTGTAAGATACCTAGTTTAGCTTTAGCTTTTGGCAGTCGAAGTTTGTGATTCCAGTTTCTTTTAACTATCAGCATGTTTTCCCTCAAAACATTCAACATTTTCCTGTTGTTCCCGTCTATCTTTAAGCTGTACAATTACACATGTGTAATGTCAGCACTCAATCTATCATGTTATTCACTTTTATAGTCAGCCTTATCAAAGCGGTGTGTACTACCCAACCATAATGAAAATAAACAATGTGCGAACTGTCTATCCGAAACGCACTTGTTTTCAAAGTCAGCCCATAGCAAATGTGTTCGATATGTGTACACAAAATGCACGCAAAAGACTATCGAGATACAATAATAAAAAACCCAATGTAAAACAAACATAGACTATAAATACGATACATGAAAGCCGCATTGATAAATCATATATCGGAAATTGTAGACGGGCGGAGTGGATTCGTCAGAACTGCGGCAGCAAATCACGGAAAACACGCAAAATGCTCATGCGCTAAGGGAACTTTTCTAGATGCCTAGGGGGCTGAGCGGTATATGACGGATCCGGCGCGTCTGTTTATTATTTATTTATTTATTAATGCGTTGCGTTACACATAATGGCGGTTGGCACTGGCAATGATGAAGGCTATAGCTACAACAAAACACATAAACGCACACACACAGACACACACACACATGTAATGCCTCAAAGTTGCACTGTGCTGCATATGATTAGAGTTGTAGCTGTGCCATTAAACAAAAGATGCAGCGAACTGCGAACATTGACACGACTGCAACAAAGTGGGCAACTCTACGAGTGTGTGTGTGCGTGTGGAACTGCAGTTTAGTGCGCATTAATGCAGCGGTACAATTACTTTTATGCTCACAACAATCATAACACTCATACGCCATGTCAGCCATGCCAAACGCATTGGGTTAAAGTTCATTGGAACATGTTGAGCTTGGCATTTGCCTGTTTTATGTTTAACACTTTGTAAATTTATAATACACTTTGAGTGTGGGGCATGTTAAGCCAGAGATGCGCTATGTAATGCTTGGAGTAGCAATACGGCACCCGACATTTGAAGTATACAATATCTAACTTAAGGAATACTCTGTTATATGTATTTTGAAAATATCCCTCAAATGTAATGATTTTTGCCGATAGTCAGATCGCTCCACGGTGTGTCGCAAATGTCTTTGAAGATGGTTTTTCAGTGTCCTTAATATATCTCATCAGCATGCGGTGCGCTAAATATCCCTTAAAAAGCAGCCTTTGAGACGCAACTGGACGTCAAAACCAAGATCCCGCAAAACAACGCACCGAGCCTAGACCAAGGCATACTGGTAGGTAGGAGGACTTGGATGCGGAGGTCGAATCAAATACAGATGGCAACGCGAAAACGCTGCGTAAAGCAAGAAGGTCTGAAAATGATTCAAAAAGCTGGCCTTCGGTTACGCCACAAGCATGTCATCAATCGAGCCAAACGTATGGATCTGTGACAGATATCGACTTATCAGGTACCGCCGGAATAGAAGGCGCTAGGGAACATACACAAAAGGAAAGAGTTCGGCGGTGATTAAAGTCAAACGAAACCGGTGGTCCTGGAGCGAATGGCTGAACCGGACTTCGTATATGAATAACCAAGCTAGGTAGTGCACGGAACCCTTCTTGAATGCTTTGATGTGAAACTCTTACAGTAGAACCAACACGATTATTCAGATTGGGAAACGTTCCGGCCACACCAACATCCCCGGGAATGAACTTGCAGGTAGGGGGGCAAGAGAGGTGCTGCGAGCAAATTGGAAGACACATCGCCAAGCAACTTCTGAGAGGATAGGAAAGACCGCGAATTTAACAAACACCCCAACCCAACAAACAGTTCCTCGGCTCTTATAACCTAAAAAGGTTCAATAAACTATCGCAGTTAGGAAATAACTCTACTCTGACAGGTCTGCTTACCGGAAACTGAAGAGACACCTGAACAAGCTGGGCATCACCAACTCCAGCACCTGAAGGTTCTGTAAACTTGAGCAGGAATACTTCCAGCATAACCTGGCTGAGTGTGATGCCCTGGCGAGAAGAAGTTTATAGCAGAGATATAACTGACAGGAGAGCTATAAGCTCAGTAAGGGGCAAAATAGATCAAAAAGAAGTCACGGTGCTTTATTCCCCAACATTATTATTATTATTTCTAAGCCAAAGGATCATTTTCGATCAGCAATAATAAGAGTTGTCTCTTTTTCTCGTCCGTTTCAAACTCCTAAAATATTCGGAAATCTATGCGGTTCTTTTGAAAGATGTCGTAAAGACCAAATATGTCAGTTAGGGTTCTTGTAAGAAAAAAGACAGCTACCTACGATAATAATAAGCTAAATATAGTTAAATTTTTAGACTGAGATATATTTCAAGTGCTCAGATTCTTGTGAAACCTTTTAAAGAGTTTTATTAATATTTCAAAACTAATCAATCTTCAGATTTTTAAGAAAAACAGTCTCAAAACTAAAATTTTTCTATGAGTAGGAATGGAATGAAAAAATAAATTGAAAGTAAAACTCGGAATGGGAATTTTCTTATCTATAAAAAAATTGAACATTTCCATAACATCTGTGTTCAAATCTAATGCAATCTTGGCTTCCATTGTTATAATTACATATACCTAAAAAATCAAGATACAACAATTTCTATATTCATAATTAACAATATGCATGTGGAAACTCCATTAAACTTCTGTTCATGTGAAGCCAAAGCATGCAATAATCTATATGTAGCCATAAAATACTATTATAATATATTAATTACACATAATAAATAAAAATTGTATAGAGGCTTTGAAGCCAGTCCAAAATCATAATAATTTCATAAATATTTCAGTTAATAACGAATAAATGGCGATTGCAATTGCACAAACGTTTCGCATTAATCAGTGTCAAAATTTATGTAGCTTGTGGGCGCGGCTTTTGAAGTAGCCAAAGTTTCGGAGTTTGACGGAAATCATTTGTATAACTCACCGTGTTTAATTGAAAGCAATCGTTTTCTGTATCTAGATAGAGAAATGTGCACATATATTTGTGCTAAAATTTCGTGATACTTTTCTGTATTTGTCTTGCTTTGCGTCAATCACGGATTCATGTCTTACATTTCCGTTTGTAGATATAAATATGCTTTTATTTTGGGCACACTGGAATATCTGTATCTTTTAATATGCTGGCAGCCTTTTTGTAATATGCCAAACACGTCGCCATCAACGTCTTTCGTCGTGTTCGTTCAAATCGTCGCCATCGTCATAAGGCACATTAATCTTTTTGACGAAATCTTTTTGCAACGTGTTCCCATAATTTTTTGGCCGCTTTTTCAAAACGTTTGTTTTGGCAAACGTGCAAAGAAAGCATATTCAAAAGGCTATATGCGACGCTCATATACACTTTCCATTGTAGATTTCCATTAGATTTGTTAAGAATTAATATTTTCCAAAGATTTTTTTAAATGCGTTTTCAAAAAGACTGAAATTGTTGAATACTTTGTCTATCGAAGAAAAATGAATCCAATTTAAGATAAAACTTAAATTTTATCTTAAACAAAGTCTATATAGGCATTTCTGAAAAGTTGTGGCTATACACTTTCAAGAGAATTTAATATGCTTTTTATGAAAATCTGCTGGTATCTTTTAATTATAAGGAAAATATTTTATTTTTGTGGAAAATTTGATAATTGTAATAAAAGAAAATTAGATCAAGTTCCAAATTGGCATTGAACTCAGTAAACGTTCAGTATTCATTAGTTAATCGAATTTGAGACGATAGCTCACTTTGAAATAAACTTCAACAATATCATCTTGAAAAATATTTAGATCAAGTTCCAAGCTAATTAAATGGAAGTTGGCATTGAACTCAGCGTTCAGTATTCATTAGTTAGTCGAATTAGAGATGATAGCTCATTTTGAAATAAGCTTCAACATTATCATCTTGAAAAGGATTTAGATGAAGTTCTAAGTTGATATTAAACTCAATTAACGCTTAATATACTACATTAGTTAATCGAATTTGAGATAACAGCACAATTTCGACGAATCTTCTGAAATAAACTTCAACATTATCACCTTGAAAACGATTTAGATCAAGATCGAAGTTGGTATTGAACTTAGTAAACGCTTAATGTACTAGTAGTGTAAAAAATGGATCGATGCATCGAAAACATCTATGGTTGCCTGTCATTTACCGATGTTCTCGAACATACGATGCATCGGCAAAACATCTATGTTTTTGAAACCATCGAACATTTCACCAAGATCATGTTAATAAGTAACTTATTCTTAGTTTTACAAACAGTGTTTGCAGAATTGAGTGTGTCATCTCAAAGTTTATTCAAAGGCCAAAGTCTCAGCGAAATTGACTGCTAAGGGGACGGTTATCAAAACTTTTATGTTGACATAATTTAGTCGTAAAAACTTTTACTTTTAAATCTTAATAAGCATGTTTACAAAGATTTCACTTCAGGCCTTTACCTTTTTTTCGGCATAATTTGGAACAGGATTTGGTTTTATTTTTAGCCGAGTTCTATAAAAAATAGTTAAGTGAGCAAAGATTTTATTTCAGGCTGTTAAGTTTCATCTAGATGATCTACACCATCATTACAGATTCAGTACATTTTGTGAAAGGATATCAATCTATTCATATTGATATCTATAGGAATTCGGGCAGAAGTTTTTTGTAAAAGTCAAATTTAATGCTTATGAAATCTGACTTCTGTATTTCAAAGAACAAATAAGGATTTCACAAAATAACTTATATAGGCTCATTGTTAATGTTGGCTTAGAAACTATAAGTAATGAGGCCTTTGATTAAACTTGAGGCATACTTTTATTGTTTGTTTTGAGTAACCACAGAAATATTTTTATAAAGAAGTCTCAAGAAGAGGCGAGAATACATTACTACCTACACTTCACTGCTATAATTCGATGAATTATATTATTGGCTCTCTCATATCATATGACGTCGATATTCGTTCTCACTTTGTTTTTTCTTTCGAACTTTAGTTATGATTTAAATAGAGTTTCTTATGATTTTCTCAGAATAGATTAAAATTAGAAGAATTGTTTAAGATTGTTTCATATTCTAAAATCCAGGAAAAAAGAGAGACATTCATTAAGCTTAAAATAGATGACTTTGGTGGTACGACTTTTTCATCTTTATAGCTCTATAAATAGTTGAAGAAGTTCGGAGAGATTCTATCTCTATATATGGAGCTTAAGTCGTGAACTAGAACTATCAGAATTGGTTAAAAGAAAAAAAGTGAGACGTTTATTAAGCTCATATTAGATGATGCTGCCTGTACGATTTTTTCATGTTTCTTGAAGTTCAGAAAGATTTTTATCATGTTTGCAGTTTCAAAATATGGAATAATTTTCCAACCAATATAGATGACGATGTCGGTACGATTTTTTCATGTTTCTAACTCTATATAAAAAGAAGTTGAAGAAATTCTGAGAGATTTGATCATATTTGCAGCGTAAATCGTAAACTAGAAGAATAAGTTAAGATATGGAATAATCGTCCGACTCCAGAAAACAAGAAACACGTTCGTTAAGCTCATAACAGATAAAGCTGGGGACCGGTAAGTTTGTTCGGTACGATATTTTCATGTTTCTAGCTCTAAAAATTTTTGAGGAATAAGTTCGGAGAGATTTTATCATATTTTCAGCTTAATGAATTCGCTGTTTGTTCCATATTTCTAGCTCTAGAAAAAAATGCAGACGTTTGTTAAGACCATAAAAGATGATGCTAGTGAACTCATCTTGCTTCCGTATAAATGGTAGCTTTGCTCTTCAAGATATTTTCTGATTTCTTCTTTTTTATAAAGTTGCAGAAACAAGCATAATTGCTTCTAGCTTCTTTCTTCGATATTTATCGCTCAAACTTTAAGACATTCGTGAGTGACTTTATTCATTCTGTAAGAAGACGCTCGAAAAACCGAATGTAGCCCTTTTCAACAATTGAAGTGTAGAAACGAATAGATTTTTTGGCGTTTATAATTATTTATTTGATTTTAAATATTTTCTTCTTCGTTAATTCGGTTTTGCTTTGACTGATGTTTTTTTTTTCTTTCTTTGTTTGTATATTCAAGCCAAAGTTTATTTACAATTTCTGCTATTGGTGTTTTTTTTTTTTGCTTTTTCTGAGATTTTCAAACGTTTGACGGTTGTTTAATTTCAAACTTAATTTATTGGTCTTTGTATCTAAAACATTTTGTGCCATAATTTAAGTTCAAGTTCATTTGGCCAGCCTCAGAGCATGATTCTAGCCACTTTTTTTAGCTCTCTAACAGCTGCTTCTTTGTTTTCAGCGCGCTTTGCTTCTGACCTTCATTGTTGCCACAAGTTGTTGTAGTTGTTGCTGGCATGCTTGCAATACAATAGTTAATCTTTAAATCTGAGCTGTTGAAACTGCAAAATAAATAGTCTTACCAGCTGCGTATAGCTGGAACTGTGTGTCTAGCTTTCAATCGATTTTTAATGTTTGGAGAATGTCTTAAGCATAAAACAATAGCTAGCTTTAGCTGCGGGTTTGTTAGCCTAGGGAAGCGCGAAAGGCGTGCCAAATGTGCCATGAAATTGTATTTTCCCTTTGTATCTTTTTATTTTTACAACTAATGAATAAATCTCAAGTTGTGCTATCTACGTGTATATACAGCTATATAATGTCATTTGCGATAGCTGAAAAACGTGCACTATAGACCAAAAGATACTTTTGTATCTGCTAGCTACACAACAGCATTAACACGTACTGCCTCATATAATATCGATTAACAGCAAAAACACAAACAAAGTATGCGAAAACTGACAGAATCAAACAGCAGCAGCGGCACATTTTGTATCTAGCTGTATCTTTTTGTTGTAGCTTTTTGCTGGTGATTAGACACACACATATAGAAAATGTTATGACAACAAATGAGGTTGCAAAACGCAGCAGACACAACATGCAACATAAAAAAAAGATACAAAAACCAACTAAAACTAAAAGAATAAAAAATAAGCGCAGTCGACACACTTTAAATTAAGCACATATCAAAGGAGAGTAAAAGAGAAATGTGTGTTTTGCCAAGGCGCAAAAAAAGTGAGTCTGATAAAAAGTCAATTAAACTGAATTACATTGGCAAATCGATACAAATGCATCTCAAAGATACCATTTGCACAAAATGTAAACTGTGCGCTGTAAAGAAAGTATCTACAGCTCGTAGCTGTTGCATGTTAATCATTCCATGGTAATTGTATCTACAAACCAAGAGTGCGCGTCACACTCGCTGTTGGTTCTTCTCCAGCTACCGATCTATGGGCATGAGCGTGAAGCGCAGCTTGCGTTTCGTTACGTTTCGTTGCGTGCCAGTAGCCAGTAGCAGTAGCGGAGCAACCAAGCAGACAGTCGGACAGGCAGTCAGTCAGACGCTCCTCGAGCCATCCACTCATTCAGACAGTCTACCACCCTAACTGCAAGTCAATAAAAAGTTTCATATATGAGCTTGTAACAAGGGAAAAGCATTATAGCGGAGCGGCAAAACTAGCTTCAAAGCGTCACAACTTAGATACTCTTACACTTTTTTTTTAATGAAAATTGCACTTTGTAACCTTTGTTTAGCTAGAACTTATATTGCTTTTAAATTAGTTTCGTGGCGTCGAAAAAATAAGCCCAGAAGTTGCTCCAGCTTGGGGAAGACTTCGGTTGACATTTATTAATGGGTTTCGAAATTGCTAAATTTTGAGCAAAATAATCGTCGGAAGAGAATCGCTCAGTAGCGATTCCGATTTAGCCAAAGGGTCATAGCTGGTGACGCAATATTGTTATATAGTTGTGGCGTCTAAAACAAAGCCCAATCAAGCCGAAGGCAGCGCCCGAAAAAAGCATACTAGTTTCGGTCAAATGTCCAATTTTTCCTTACTTTGTATAGACGAAATATTACCTTGAAGTTATGTGCCGTTTGCGTGAATGGCATTATGAGAGTTTAAAGAGCAAATCTCTAGAAGATTGTGGGCACAAGGTACAATTATATCTGAGGATGAACTAATTTTGTAAACTGTGTGGCCGTATTTTTCGAAAGTTTCGGTGACTGATAAGCGCGAGCGTATTATTGCCCAAAATCCACACACGACTCTATAGACTTTCTGGAGGCAAACGTTGTCGTAATTCTTTTCCGACAGGTAAAAGTTGATTTGAAGTAATAAATGTACTGTATACAATAGATAAAAATTATTCCTGAACCCCTTGAAACCTCCGATCCGGAAGGAAAATGTACTTTTTAGTAGCTTTTTGCACCAATATCTTATGCATTCCATAGGATGATGCATAGATAGCAAAGATAAGACTATTATGTTACTGTTTGTGTATCAACTTTATTATCACATTCTCTGTCACCGTCAAAGTTAAATTATTTTAGGTTCAATTGGTTACCAAAGTGTTTGCGTCAACTTTTGGGCCAGAAATTTCAATTTTCGTTCTGAGCGACATGTGTTTGCATTAAAACGGCTCTGTTGGGAGAGAACTTTCCCAAACTTGCCTTGAAAGCCTATATACACCGAATTATGTGTGAAATGCAGCACAAAACGAAGGCTCTAGACTGTTTTGAGTTAATTGCATCTTGTCGGTAAAAAGCTCAAAGACATTGATATGCCTTTGGGCCAAAGGAGATATAAAATCGGTTCACAGATATTTCCATCGCACAGTTCAATTTAAAAAATTAAACTCAAAAGAAGTAATTAACCCTCTAGAAGTCGATTTCTATAAATTTCAAATAATAACTAAAATAAAATTTCTACGTTTTTTCAATTATTACGTCAATTTGTTACGTTTTTGACATACAAAATATCTATATATTTCCCATGTACTAGGTATAATCATTTTCAATCAGAATAATTTTGGGTTATCTTAAGTTGGTCAACTTGTATCAAACTTAAAAAACTTCATCTTTTATTAATATTTGATCGCAACAAGTCATACAACGCGTAAAAGTGATTTTATCAAACCAAAAGTTCCATCCAAGTCAGTAGTTTCAGAGCTGAGATTTTTGTATTTTAAATAATAAAAAAGGACATTGCTGAAATTATATATAAGCAATACATCTATAGTACCTCCCAGAGGTTCACACTTAAGAAAAAGCTAAAGCTTACTTCCCTCTGCCAGGGTATTCAGAGAACCGCATAAAATTCCTCGGCGAAAACACACATAGCCACAAACATAGAAGAAGCGTTTTATGTGCCGCAATGTCTGACCAAGTCAAGCCAAGCGCAGGTGAAGAACAGCTGTCCAATGTCCCATGTCTGGGCGGCTCCTGTCTAGCTGGGACTTGACTAACTGGCCAGCTATGTGGCAAGTGCTGTATTTGTTGCTGTGGCTGCTTAGATGGTCACACAGCGTGCAACTTGATTAAAAATTTATATACATACATGTACAAAATAAAATGGTTAAAAAAATTTCCGGTTCTAAAGAAAGTGTATAGCATAGATACAAGATACAAGATATGCAGCTACATTGATTGCTGCCAAGAGACACATATTTGTAAAGAGTTTTTAACAGCTTGAAAAGAGCATTAAAAATTCCAATAAAACGCACACATTTTATTTATAATTAACAAATGAAACATTAAAATAAATCTGCATGGCATTATAAAAACATTTTTAATTAAAAAATTTACTTTTTGTTGGCTGCACTTCAGCGTGTATGTTGTTGTAGTTGTTGTTGTGGCTTGCAAACAATTTCACTGTTTGAATTTTTGAAAATAATTCTTCTTCGATTTAATTTTTTGTTGTTGTTATAGGATTTTCCACTTTTCTGCTGCTACTTTCTGCTCAATGAAATTTTCATTTGCACGAGAGCACAATGGGGGCGCACAGTGGAGCTGAAGCAGCACAAAAACTCAAACTCAAATAACACAGAAACACACACTCAGATATGCACACATACACGAGATACGCTCACACCAACACGACGACGACGACGACGATGACGGTAAAACGGAGTGTTTGCTTTTGAACTGTTTGTTTATAAGCAACTCTGCGTTTGTAACTGTAAATCTAAGCTTTTTGGAGAGTTTAGCACGCGTTGCCGGTGAGCACCATAAATAGACTGTGCTGCATTCTATGCTGACAAGCTACAGCAACCCGCATCAGCTGCGAGAAATGTTATAGCCGGCATGTTAAGATAACAGTGGCAAAGAGAGCGCATGTAGCGCACAGTTCTGTTAACTTACAGCAATTTGCAACATTAATTAACATTTTATGACAGCATTTGACGATCTGCTTGATTTATATCAGAAATACGATTTGCTCTCACGGCATATTTTATGCAGCCATATTTTCTATTAGCACTCCATAAGCCGTGGCTTATATGACTGTGGTTATTAACAAGTTAGGCCTATAAATACATGACAGCCTTAAAAATCACTCGTGATTCAGATTTAGCTAGAGCTGCATCACATTTTTAGTTTTTTTTGATAATTCAATTAACAAAAGGTTTTGAATTGAAACCTAGACCGTGATAGTAGAGCAGCTTTTTATAACATTGAGGGAGTAATTAGGTGCTAAGCTACAGTAAACGCGCTCAAGTAAGAATTTTCTGGATCAGTTGTATATCTTCTAACTTTAGAAGCATAAATAAGGAGAATAATTTAAAACTGCGATCCAAAGTTATAATTTCGCTAGCAATGTAAGAAGATTTAGTCGGATACCCAAAAATATTTAACAAAAATTCGGTAGGGGAAGTAACTTTTAAAAAATGTAGGAGAAACAACAACTTTTCATTTCATCACTTCCAGAGTGATAGATAGTTAAAAAATATATATATATATATATATATTGGGCGCAAATAGGTCAACGGGCCACTTTGCAGAGATCGTTTTCAGCACTATAATTTGTCTTGCGAAATTCCGATCACTTATCGAGTAAACGATAATTGACTATTTAGGAAGTCGTTTTTCTACTAACTCATAAATAAAAAAAAGTGAATGCGCGTAAATTCGCTCCTGCTTCTATAACTAGGGAAGAGGACTTCCTTACTATCCAACCAGTTACTTAAATAAGCTCTAATCCTTGGCAGAAAAGTTTGCTTTGACATTTTGTGAGCCTTTTAAAAGCCAAACCCAATGCCATGTCTTTGGTCTGTGACAATTTTTTCTAAAATCAACTGTTCTCGAGATAGAGCACGAAGAGTGGGAAACACTCAGCAGTATGAAAGTGATAGAAATCACAGGTTGTGTGGGGCGCATAACCTTCCACTTTCTTTGCACAACTGTGAATCGAACCTATCATCTTTAAGCTGACTTCTAACTGGTAGCAGGTCCCTACCATTTAAAATCAACTTTGCGGTACATCTTACAGCACAAGCTGCAGCTGGTTCAATACCCAGACAAGGCAGCTGATGCAAACTGTTGTTTTCGCTGTCAACAAAAACAAAAGTGCAACATTCTACCACAGCAACCTCCAAGGAACTTCTATAGATATTTCAATAAAAAACAATTCCGAAATAAGCCGATAATTTTATATCCTGCAACAGCTTACCAAAATTACTGGTACCCAACGTTGCGTTCTTGGCAGATCTTGTAGAACATGTTAGACTACCTGTGTGCCCTATGAGCAGCGTCGCCATTTGCTCTCCTTCAGCGACAGAATCACCTCCTTGTAGTAGCCGGTTGTTCAGCATCATCGTTTCTGCTACGATTTGCCTACTGGTGAGCAGTGGAGCTGTTCAAGCTACTTGGATCTGTAGTCACAACAGCAATTATGTTGTGGCCGCTCAGACAACCACTTTTTTTTCATAGGTGGTGAAGCAGTCTTGCTTGCAAGCATTATAACAATCAAACAATGTGACCAGCCTATTTGGGTTCCCTGTTATTTATTGAGTTAACTGGTCACTCATTTCAAATTATAAACGGAAAATTTTTTATATAATAAACTGGCGAAACTATTCAATTCTTTAAACTAGTGTGGTTTTGGCATTTGTAATTCAAGCCGCTGGGCACTGGCTTAAGCGGTTCATTAGGTTTTGTGGCTATAAATGCATTTATCATCAACAAAAGGGCCAGAACTGTCATAGTACCACCAATTATGAACGACTCCCATTCCTCATATAGCTCCGGTTCCATGCCGGCAACTTTAAGTCCGTAGTTCAAGTAGATATGGCAAATACATTGCACATTGCGCCAAAACCACATGATGCATACCTCCATGCCGGTAATGCCCAAGACAAGCTCGACGGCGAATGCAACAATCCACAACATGCGTTCCTTATACCGTTTTGGCAGCAAATCTAAATCGTACAGGAAGTAAAGCATAGCGACATAGGCAATATGTTCAGCTATGTCGGTGCCAGGCACTTTAGAAGACTTATTAAGGCTATCAAAAAAGACGGCTCGGTGTCCAAAGTGCAACAGGCTGCAGATCATTATAATAAGCACCGAGGTCATGATGAGTCTGGAAGACAGCTTCGTCGAGATTGTCTCTAATTTAAGCAAATATTACAGTTTTACTCACCCGGCAAAGTTAAAAGCAAAACACAGCAGTGTGAGGTTTTTACTAGAAATGGGGATTTTAATTTATTTTTTCTCAAGTATTTTGTACTGCTAGTGTTTTTAACTTGACAATTTATCAAGTAGAACATAGAAGTCAAACCTACTGTGTTTCAGGATACATTTTTAACACAGAATTTATTTTTATATTTTTTATTTTATTTATAAAACATTCGATATTATAGATATTGTCGGCTCTTGCGCAACCAGCAACTTGGCCGATAGCACAAAAAAAGTTGCCAACGCATGTACCTAATATAAAGATAAGTTTATTTGCTTATTAGTAAACGGTACTCGCAGAATACTTATAAAAAGTTTTGTTTGCATAAAAATAATAAAGGAATATTTGTTATTATGCACAAATAAGTGATTTCAAGTTGAAATCAGCTCTAAAATGTTCTGTTCCATTCAGCGACTGTCTACTGTAATCATATCTAATATTAAAAATTTGATGCAGACAGTCGGTGCCCGACAGTGGAATACCCTGTACACTTTTTTATTATAAACACTAAATACCGTAAAATGGAAACGGAAGTTTCCACTTTTATATCTCTCTTCATAAGATTGATATGCCTGTTAACATTTTCCTATTGGGAAGTTCCAATTGACAAGTTTTCCAACTGGAAAGTTGGCTATTATGGGGCAAAAATTTTTATACTCGTAACTCCAGTATTCTTGGGTCAATGTCTTTGCATTTTGTAAAATGGATCAAAAATACATTTATAGATGTCTGTAACAGTTTCGAGTTGATAGATTCAATGGAGCGGTTGAAAACTGTCACGGGGGAAGGGGGTATGATATCGACTTCATTCGATAAACTCCCTCAGCCTTGAGAAAATGCGCATCTTTTGGTAAAATTTGTTTGCTCTAACTCTTATAGTGTCGGAGAAAGCTGGCCCAACACAGACAGACGGACATGTCTATATCGACCATTGATCATTTTTGCCCATGGAACTTGTGGTCTGCCACGCCTCCTTCTGCCTGTTACTTTGCAAAAATCTATAATACCCTTTGTACAGGGTATAATAAACCCCCCTATACATTTTTTACTGTATTGAACCGACAAAATGACACGCTGAAAAATCAAAATACAACTGACAAGAATCAGCACAACAACAACAGAAAGACAACAAACTGGTAAACATTACAGTTGTTGAGTGAAGTCAGAGTAAACTGTAATGTTAAGTTAATTTAAGTTTTTAACAGCTGTAAAGCTGCTGGCAGTGAAGTCAGAGCTAAATGTAAAGTTAATTAAATGTAAGTTTACTGCAAGCACAGCAAGAGCTTTAGCAGCTGTTAAGCTGCTTGTGGCAGCTGTTAAGCTTGTTGCCGGCTGTTACGCTCGCTCACTAACAGTCTCTGAGAGCTTTTAACAGCGCGAGTGAGACGACTGCTGTTAGTTAACAGTGAAAGGCATTCTAACAAGCAATCGACTATGTTTTATATATATATATATATCTTTGTATATATGTATATACACTTCTGCACATATTGTTAGAAACATGTTTTCAACTCATATGTATTAAGTAGTTAAAATGCAAGTTGACAATTTAACAGCTGTCAATCAATCAATATGTGCGCTGCGGTCGTTTAAAGAAAATCAATAACTAAAACAAAAGCGTTGCGCTTTTCCGGCTGCGGCTTTAAGTTTTAATGAGCAGCACATAAAATAAAGTTTATATTGAGCTTGATGCTCATTACAAATACAAGATGCTTTTTGGTAGTCAACTTTTTGGCTTATTTTTTCTGTTTTTTTCCAGCTATTTAAACTCTTACTTTTCATTGTTGTCAGTTTTCGCGCAGCTCATCAAATATTTATGCACTTTTTTTTTTTAATAATTTAAAGCGCTTTTCAAGATTTTCACTTGGTAGCATTACATAAGTAAAGTAGCTTTAGCTCGTAATTTGCGCGCTGTTGGCCACTGTGCGTATGCGCAATTTTAATGTATTTAAATAATTAATGGGACAAACTATACGAGTTAAAGTGCACACGTGGCATACATTGAACCTTTCGAGAGTTATATATATATATAGATAAATGTATCTTTGTGTGTGTGTGTCTATGTAGCTATGTTTTCCAGCCAGACAGAGTCAGTTAGTTGGTCCTTGAGCCCGCCAAGTGGCTAAGCATTTTTGTTGCTGTTGTTGCGCTGCTTCTTATTGCTGTTTGTTTGCTTGGCCTGCTCGAGATTCATTGAACTTTGGCGACGCCAACATAGCCAACATTTTACCATAGTCATAGTCGTCGCCATTGTCGTCGCCTCGTCGTTTTAAGCCAAGTTCAAGAGTTCAACTGCAGCAGCAGCAGCAGCAGCATCTGTTGTTTTGGCCTTTAGTCAATGCGTTGTTTTACTTAAGTTCTTCTGCCTCTTATTGCCTTTTATAGCCACTAAGCACACCTCCTCGATGCCAACAACTGCCAACACTTGAAGTTCTTCGACGCTTTTCAACCGAAAAGTTAACGCATAAATAAACAATACAAAACCATGAATGAATGACTCTTTTGACTTATTTTGACTACGGCTAAAAGAATTTTTTCGCTGAAACCGCCTGCGGTTCGGGTTACAGGGCGTACCCGCTATACAATATTTACATGGTCTAGTATTTACATATCATATAAACAAAATTTGCTTAGTGGTCGCGACATCGTTTGTTTTTTTTATATTTGCGCCTTGTTTACATATAATTAATGACCGGTTCAGTTTAGTGAGAACATTAAAATACACTTAGTGTGTGCCGTTTGGTGAGTGAGACAACTCTGTCATCTTTTGCTTTTTGTTCTATATAATTTTTTCTATCATATTTTCATTTTTCTGTAAAATATACTTTTTTTCTTTCTTTTTCTATAACATGATTTTTCGTCATTTTTTACTATTTCTTATACTCCGCCTTTTTTCAACGTCGCCTTTATGGTTCGATGTTCTTCTTATTTATTCTACATCTTAGGAATTTTAAAAATAATCTTACTCTTCTAAAGCATACCAGCTGCTCTATTAGTTCCGTTTTATGAGAGTGAAAACTGTAACATCTTTTGCTTTTTCTATAATAGAAATAGTACATTTCTATACATTATTTTCAATACAGAAAAATTTGCATTATTGGCAAAAACTCAAAACACGTCAAATGTGGACGTTTAGGCTCTTGAGAATCACAATTCCAAATTTATACTTAGGAAGTAGCTGTCTCAGGGTAAAGGTTTGATTTATCATTTTGATTTTGATAACATCAAAAGCTTTAGTTTATTCAATTGGAGTTTAAGAAATCTAAAACCTGCTTTCTAAATCGCGTTTATTAAAAGCGCTGTAAGTGTATACAGCTTTCGCTGTCTGAAACATTTTCCAAAATTTCCATTATTATTATTTTTTTTTTGGCTCGTTTATTAATTTTGTGGGTTACGCATGTAATTGTAGCATGCTTCTCAGTATACATATTTTGCACAAGTTCAATGGCCATTTCATCTAGTTTTTTATAAATAATTGTCCCCTATTGTTTAGAGCTACTCACTCTTGGATTATACTGCTATTCCAAGCTCTTTAATAGAAAAACCGTTTAAGCACTGTAACTTTAATTCTCATGCATAACTGTGTGTAACTCAGACTATTGTTCTGTTATTCCAACTGTTTTTCATCTGTCAATTCATTCATAAGTGCTTAGATTTTGTCACGCATACATTAGGCAATCCCAGAAACTCCTATCTATCGCCAAGTCAAGAACAATAAAACTAAGCCTAAGAAACAGCTTCTTCTTTTGTTGACGGCTTAATGAAAATAAAAATAACTTCTTTTTTTCAACTAAACGTAGTGTGACTGTAATTAAAAAAAGTCACACTACGTTTTGAAAATCTAAAATTTAAGCTATATTTATTATATGCCTAGTATTTTAGCCACAACCGCTGTGAGTTTAAAACGGGACAGCGGCACAGACAGAAAGATTCAAGGGGGGTTACTGAAAATCATGCGAGAGATTGAACTAAAATACATAGATTTCATATAGATATTTCCTGCAAATGCCGTTCTGAAATTGATTTTATGTATACTTAATAAGGAAACAAAAATTGTACAAATTGTTCTCAAAATATTTGAAATGAGCAAACACTTATGCATAATAAAAACCTCGGAATGTGTTGCATTTGTGCCTGAATTGGTTACAGAGTGAGAGAAACATTCCAAAATTTTCTGTCCTTCTTCTGCTTCTTCCAAATCCAATTGTTAACATACAAAGGTATTTTTTGAAAATGGACAAAAACGTGATAACGTAACATATTAGGCGGGGAATTTAGCAAATTTGAGTTGTGTATCCACGTCTGTGCTGTAGGAACCATGGGACCATCTTTCTTATTTTCTGGAGGCTACAAAGGGATGCAAAACTTCACAATTTTCCCTATAAATCATTCAGCCTAAAAACCATGTTCCCAAGAGTGTAGGTTATGGTCTATTGCGATAACTTCATCTATGCAGAAGCTATTCTTAATTGTCGGCGTTTTCGACGTGGAGGGCATAATACTGCAGCATTACCGGCAACAAGGTCCATCCAAGGCTTTTAGTCCACGCTCCAACAGATGTGTTGCCACTGGACCGAGTGGACCAGGCTTTGGTAGACTACAGCACACTCACCACAAGCCTAAAGCAGTACACAGTGGCCTACACAACGTACGGCCTTATGTTCATACTGTCTGTCCTTCTGATGGTCACCCTGATGTTAATACTGTCTGTCCTTCTGATGGTCACCTTGATGATGATAGTCTTGCAATGAAGTCGAAGCAAAAGCTTCGTCACAACCGGAGTGATAGAGTCAGTCGCTTCGTCCTACCTTCAGTTTTCTACCTGGAGCCGTCGCTCTTTGGTAAGGGCGACTCAAAATGGCTGACTTGGCCTCGGTACTGTTGAGTTTTGTGCTTACTAGCCACTAGGCATCTTTACCAATAAAAGAAATTTTCGTTTCAAATATCAGTGTAGCAAATACAGACACGTTGACACGTCTCAATTGCCTTGATATTGGGCGTATTTAAAGAGGGAATGGAGATTGATTAATAACGCTTTTTACTGCTTTAAAGATAAAATGAAAGAACTCTATTGTTTTACATAGTTGCAAACAACCTTGCTGCCTGCTTTTAACAAGGCATATCTTTCCCATTCAAAGCGAGTTTAAAAGCCTGCATAACTCCCCTTGAACCAAGCCACTGCCTCCATATACTAAAAACTCTGTAAGCGGCGGCAATTTGCCTTCGTGCGTTTCATGTCTTTGTGCATGAAACAACATCCATTCAAAGTAAGTTTTGTTTGAAAAAGTGAGTCTGCTTTTTTTTCCAGCTTAAATAAATTAAGAGATTCTAACAACAACTACTATAAGCGGGTCTTACAGAAGCAACGCGCAGCAACCACAAAAATTTTCTAGTTAAAACCAAAACACGTTTAGCCCGGAATTTATTCTAGCCAGGCTTCCAAAGTATAATTTTTCCGCTGCGGCACGCTGTACGCCAAATTGAGGCAAATAAACCACGAGGCATTGGCGGCGGGTCGTTGGTGAGGCGTTGGACGGGTACTGGAGTCTGGCACTGGCTCATAGAGCAGGTAAGCAGCAGCGCTGGACCCAGACGATTGTCAGTCACGACGACCCTTAACGAGCTGGCCGCGTGTCAATGGGAAAAGCGGTCATGGATGCTGTGCGTTCATTTAGAGTACTACAGAGTTCGATGTCTGCGAAAAATTTCCATTTCGTTAAATTTTCGCACAAAAATTTACGAGATTTTATGAATGTGTGTGTGTGTGTGTGTGTGAGTGAGTGCGTGTCAGCATGAATGAGTGTTGGTGTGAGTATGAGTGTGTGCAGCACGTGCAAATGTGCTTGGTTGTATTTTATGTGTCCAGCCCGAAATGGTTGTAGTTGTTGGGAGTTTGCAACGAAATACTGCTTTTCTTTCTTGTTTTTAAATATTTCGCAAATGTTATTGAACCGTGCAATGGCGTCGCGTCGTCTGTGACAGTTCAAATGGCATTGCCAAAGCAACAAAATAAGACAGCAACACAGTGAGATTGAAACATTCTTGGCCAAGTTTTTTATTTGGCAAAGGTTCTTTAAAGGTGAACAGTCAGAGTGAAACACACAAAGATACACACACGCTTCTATGGCTGGCTGACACACAGAGTTATACAACTTGACAGGCACTTTGGCATGTCAATAAGCGCTGTCATGAATCAAAATTGAAATCAGCAAAAAGTAACAGAGTTCTGAAACAAAACAAGTAAGAGTGAACGGGAGTTAACTGAAGATATTGGAACTATTAAATACACTTCAAGAAACTCAATAAACTCCTAATTCAATTAATTTTATGAAGTTAAGAGAAAACGCTATTCACAATGTATCTATGATAACAATTAATAGAAGAAGCTAAAGATAGTTATGACCAGTATCGAAAATGTACAATGAGTCTTGTTGCAGATTGTGTCAGAACCCTCTAGATGGCTATGAAATACACAGAAAATCTATGGTTTATTCATTGCCATTTGAGAGGCTAGGTAATAGTCTTTTTAAAATACTATTCAAACCAAACCAAGATCGATGAAAATGAAAATTGCATGAAAATTAAATTTTTTTGCAGATTTTATTAACACTTTGATTGTGAAGTTACGTTCACCCCATCGTGACAAAAAAACCCGCACCCATTTATGAACAGCCCCTAAAAATGTTTAAATTTTTTTACTCTAACCTTCAGATCGTATATATACGCTATCCAGAACAACAGCTATAAGAACAAGGGACCGTGATGAATTCGTTATACGAAGGGTTCTCTCTAGAAAGTAGATTCGGATCTAAGCCAGCATTTAGATGATATAAACCTTCGGATGAGTTGTGACAGAAGACAAACGAAATTCTAAAGTACAGGGTCTGTCCCGAATGTTGTCATTTAATGGCAGTAACGGTACAAAACTATCGATAGTGGCGCCATTCGATGCAGCTCTGACCTTTTAATACTGAAGTAGGCTCGTCGTGCCCGACACGATCAAACCTTGCTTAGAAAACGCGTATTGCCTGTATAATCGAGGACAGTAATGAACAAGCGGTGACACTACTAAGGTTTCCCCTGATGGTCCGGAATAGGCTTTGTCGAGATGGCGGTATTCTTCATGAAAGACGGTATTCGTCAATCTAGACAATTTTGTATTTTTGAAGTAACGCAAATGCTCTGAAGATTTCAGACATGTGTATATACACTATAGAGCACTGAATAACTAAAACTACTAATCATGAAGTAGATTAAACCAATCTAGATTGTCTAAGGGTTTGATCTAGCAACTATTCAGCTTCTAATAATTCTATATTGAAATCGTATCCCGAAGTGCTGTAAAATGCAAAAGATACTCTCTCCGTCTATATAATATGACGCATTGGCATTGAAAACTCACGAAACCGATTCTAAATTTAGATTCAGACTGTTGTCAAGACAGATAAAAGCAAATAAGCTGTAGACATTCCCCAAAGAAAGCGATTTAATACCGTCTGCTACTGCACTCTAGGCATTTATTACCCTAAAATAAACCAAAATAAAACCTTACCCATAAAGCCTAAGGCTACAAATCATGCAATATGAACTTAAATACATATTCCTTTCTTTTAAATATAACACAAAAGCCAGACATTGTAATTTAGCTGTAAAAAGTGAAACAATCTGAGCACAAAAGCAAAACCAAGCACACACACACATCTATACTCTATATGCATGTGTGTATCTATGTATCTATGTGTATCTATGTGTGTGTATTGGTTCTGTTGGAAAACAACAAAGGCAAAAAATGTATCCACAAAATACTCCAAATATTTTTGGTGGCAGTGGCAGCGACCAGAGCAGAGCGGAGCAGACAGGCATTGAACTTAATGCAATTTGTGTGTGAAAAATGTCGTAAAAAATGTCTGTAAACGGGCGAAAAACAAAAAAAATCGATAGACGGCGCTTTAAAGCCTTCGCAGCTGTTGATGCAGACATTAACTTGATAAATAACTAAAATTTCTAAGCGCATTTAGAGGGCTAAAAATAATAGCTAAATGCATTTTAGATATACATATCTATATGCATATCTATACATTATAGGAAACTAGACATTGACACGGGCTACTAGATAATTCTATCGAAAAATCCGTGCATTTCTTTAACCGATTTTCACAATCGGTGTTCCCTGAACGCGAGGTCCAACATAACCCAGCTACGCTCCGGTGAGTTGTCGGATTACAGCGAAGTGTCGCATGCTTTCGCGGTCGATGTCCCCATAGCGGTGTTCCCCTTTTCAAGTGCCAGCCAAACACCACAGACCTCACACCGTCATTAGAAGATTGCCCGCTTCCTGGATCTGAACCTGTGTGCACCCGATGTCCAGTTCTCGTCTTTTTTTCTTATTTTTTTCTCTTATCTTCCCATAGTTGTGATTTTTCAAGAATGTGTATTCCCTGCCCACGGCTACAATAACAATCTTTTCTACAGTACATGACGACTTAACACTGCTCCGTATATATACAAATTCAAATGAAAGCAACACTTCAAAAATTGTCAGTGGAAGCGATTGCCAAAACCATAAAATCAGTCAGATGCTGACAAACTAGGAAATACAACTTCGCAGCTTCAACAATCCAGAGATGAAATGGCTACTGAGTATTGAGTACTACTACGAGTTGCACGCTGACTAAGCGCAATGTAACATTCTATCCGTTGGCAGTTTCGAACAAAAAGTTGTTCTCCAGGCTAGATAACATCGGGAGTGTAAGCCATATGAGGGTATTTCAAGAAGACAATCTGTACCTTTTTTATCTGCACTTTCGTAGCACTACAAAATCCTACACTTTTAGGACTGTTGGAGCAGGCCTTCCAACTATTTTGCTGCAGCTGCTGCTGTCGTTGAGCGTTTTCCATCATCAACAACGATTGGCATTGCAAACGGTTTTGACCATCAGCCTTTGCAGGTATTTCCCTGCTGAACTTCCATAATTCATTTTGATAGTGTTCTATGGCTCCGTCAGCGAGTCAACCGACCTTTTCACTCACTATACTGTCTGCTGCGGCGGCAAACGATGCCCATTGGCTCTGGTAAACGCGTCCGCAGAGGGAATCCCTATCGAAGGTTCTTGGTTCATGCCGTTCATGTTGCTCTAGGTGGTTTGTTAAGAGAACCAGGCTGACAAATCCTGCAGTTTTCGTGCCCAATAAGTCAGGACGACTTGTATCCTCCGTCTAGTGGGCTTCAGGGTGGCCTATTTATAACCATTCTATTAGTTCTTCAGAGCAGAAAGGGGAAATGCATTCTATCAAACGGCACTTCGTAATTGGGAGCACAGTTGGCACTGTACTTTAAGTCGTAGGATCGCGGACTGAGGTAGCTGTCTGAAGCAGTTATAGAAACAAGAATAAACTCTAAGCTAGTTTGGGACGTCTGAATCTAATTAGCGCTTCTGTGACATTATAACAAACTGTCACTCCGATTGGTTCCTGACTGTAGTAATATTCCCAAAAGTGAGCTTTGGGACAAACTAGCAAAAAAAAAAAACGGTGCTGCAAGCCCAAAAACGTTAAACAAACACGAAGTTAAGAGAATTGAGATGAACAACAGACTGAATCTGTGTTCCAGGCTTCTGATAGGCTAAACAGATCCTCGGTACTTATAGTTTAAACAGGTTTGAGAAAATCCCGCAAACGGGCAAGAAAGCTGTTAGAATTTTAACTTGCCTGCTTACTGTGCACTATAGGAACACCTAAGCAAGCTTCAGTACATTTAAGTTTTCTGAACTTGAGAGGAAATCCTCACAGCACGTTTTACTTGAATGTGATGCAGAATCTAGATGCTTGATGCCACCAGGTTGCAATCATAAACACAATATGTTTATCTTAAAGTGTTGTGGGTGGTAAGTTTCGAGATGACTCGAGAAACTGCAGAGTTTGAAACACTAGATCACGCTTTGGTGTGATATTAAGATCAAACTTTAAGCATCTGTCTACGCCTACTAGGTCTACCTAAGCTGTGTAACAGTAAATACTTATATAGCAGTTGAAAACGCTTCAATTCGGACATTTCTGTACTTTAATGCAAAGATCAAAATCAAGTAAATAAGTCAGTTTACTGACAAATCAGTGCGTCTGGTAACCCTGGAAAAAGACAAAGACACACCAGTCTTCACCACCTCTCCCCAAATCCCGCTGCATTCATTAAAAGCATTAAAATCGCCTTCGAAACTCGAACCCCCACTGAAGCATGCAATTTAAGTGCTGTTGTTGTTGTTAGCTGTTGGCACTGCAACTGCTTATTGTCGTGCAACTGCCCCACACACACACGCCTAGTCTTGCCACTTGAAAGGCTAGGCAACGGCGCTTTTTATTGCACTCGCCCCCTGAAATATGCAATGGTTTTTTGTTGTTGCTCTGTTTTGTCATGACACTCCCCCCTTTTTTTTTTTGCCCACTTTATGACTCCAAATGTGTTTGTCTTGTACGCTGGCCGGTGCCAAAAGGGGTTGCTAATGCGACTGCTCCTCGTAACTCCCTAACCCGTACCTTAATAAACTTGCCACTTCAACTCCTAGAGTTACCTCTTTGAAAGCTGCTGCTGCAACAACGCTCGTTTCATGGTTTTAATAAGGGAGTTTACATGTGTGTGTGTGTGTTTCGGAGTGTGTGTTTGGGTGCGACCACTCCAAACGCATTATTTTCATTAACATTTTCAAGTTGGATGCCAACTTCAACTTTAAAAAGTTGCAGCTTTGCGGCGCCTGCGCCATGCATTGCAACTTTCGAGAGAGTGAGAGAGAGAAAGCGTATTCAAATTCAAAGTTAACAGCGTTCTGTTAGGCACATTAGAGACATTTTTGCGGGTTGTGCTATTTAAGGCGTTATCAGCATAAGTTGGAAGTTGGTAATGAATAATGCATGAGCACTTATTAGGGATAGCTCTTTCGAATGCTATTTATGGATATCTGAGCTTAACTGAAAATGAAAAATTTGGCGGAAAAACTGCAAATATTTAATATGTTATTGAAATAGCGTTCATTTAAGATATTCTTGATACTTGCATTCCATAAAGTGTTCAAAGACTCCATTTGAATGCTTCGGTTTGTCTTGAGTGAAAGTTTTTTTTTAGTGTTTGGTAACACTAGGCAATTAAAATTAAAAACAATAACCGTATTGGTTTTTAACACTGATTTTGAGCTACCGCGATCCAAAAAACGCGATTTTATGCAACTTGGAATAACCGAAACGCGTTTATCTCGTTAATAGCAAGGCCTAGTTAACTACGTTTCAAGATTTTAGACACAGCTCTGAGCTCTTTAAAAATGTATAATGTAAGTCTGACAAGGCATCGGTTGCAGTTAAAGTATTCTTGATGGTGTCCTTAAATCATACATCCTTGAACAAATCTGAAAACCTTCAAAAATAATACCCCACTCGGCTACACGAGAGCTATATTTATCAACAAAGTTACTATAGTTGGATTTTAAAACTAATTAGCCACACAACAGAAGACTTGTCTTTCGAAGCCAATTCCTGCCCATTAAGTCAAGTTTTCCATATAACTTCAAAAAGTCTTCACAGACACCCAAAAAGAAGGGTCGGCTTTCGAAGTAACCTCAAAAATTCTTCTCAGACATAGAAAAATGAAAAGCAATGCAGTCCTGAGGGTCGAGGCAATTTTGAGTTTTCAATATAACTCTCAAAAGTCAGTCTAACAGGCCGACTAAAGCATTTTTGTGGCAATATTTGATCAGAGAGTTTTATCTTAGAGTTTCCCAAATATTTTAGGTTTCAGTAGGATTTGCTGCTTGAATCTCTCAGTCATATGAACGATAGAAGAGCTTGTACCTCTGTATGCATGGAGTAGTATGCAAGGCATCCGTGATACACAGTTCGGCTGCATACTGCACTTTAACAAGTTGCTTTAGTGAGGTCTGTGTCCCCAGAGCTGACCAACATGCTAATAATTCATATATGAGGATGGGCCTGATTATAGCCGTATAGAGTCAAAGATATGCTACATTTGAAGCCTATTGTCTTTTTCATGAGTAGAGGACCATTCACTCTCTTCCAATGTTTTAACCAATTCGATTGCTCTTTAAATAGTTGTTTAGAGATTACCCTAAGGATATTTGAACATTTGGAAGAAATAAACGAAGTTGGCTGCCGCCAACCATATGCCCTATCAGGGAATCGAAGATACATATCTATATTTTCAAGTCGTAAAAAAAACTACCCTATAATGTTACTTCAAGCATATTCAAGCTCATCTCTATCAGCTTTCTCTATGCCCACATCATCCAATCTAAACCCATACACTCTATGGCTATGTTGAGCCCCTCCTAACATCTAATGAAATATTAAAGAGGCTGCCAGAGCCGAAGAAAACAAGAAAATTGCGCCTAACCAAAGCTTTTATTGATTTTATTTCAATTGCGTGCGTTTTCTTGTGAAAATCTGTTTCAGTGTTGTATGAATGCATTTGCAGGAACTCGGACAGGGATGGGACCCGGACACAACTAAGTGCTGTGGGTGTTGTTGCCGTGTATTGTTGTGCTACATTGGCATGTCTACAAGGTCTGCAAGGTTAGGGTTGAAAAGCAAACATAAGGTTAACATATGTTGTACTGGAAGCGAGCGAAAAGCTTTCGCTGGAACGAGCTTTTAAGGGAAAATTGTAAGCATGTACGCCTTACCGTTAGTCTTGCAACCCTCACAGCTGATCAGAAAGCTTTAAAGCTTTTGTCAAATGTCATTTGGGGGTTGGGTTTGTCATTTATACGTGCATTTTCCATAGCTTTACATTTGCTTAACAAGCTGTGCAGTTTAATAGCTTGTTTTATAAACTTAAAACATATAAAATGATTTTCTATAAAAACCCAAAAACTTTAAATTAAATAAATAAAAGTGACAATTATTGGTGCTAGCTTTAAAAACAGCTTCTGCCTTTAATTGCTGAGCTAACCCAACTTTCAAAAAAAAATCAATAAATGTGTAAATTTTTGTAAACACTTAAGAGACCCAGTGAATTGTGGCACAACCCCAAAAAGCCCAACCAAAAGAAAAAAAACAATATAAAGAGCTAGCTAAAGTTATATGATAAAAACGATTTGCGCACATTTAAGCGCGGTTTTACTTGAGAAAAGCAAAGTCAATTCGACAGTCCGTCAGTGCGGCTGTCCATACCGCAAATCAGCGGCCGTTACGCCTTTCAAATGTTTTCAACGCAAGTGAAGTTGCCGCTGGCGTTGACGTCGACGTTTACGTTATTGACGCTAACGTCGCTGCTGTGGTTACCGCTCTTAATGGCAGCGGCGCAGCCCGAGTTTGCCAACGCCAACGCTAATGTTGACGCTGATGAAGCTATGCCTGCCGCATCCAACGTTCTGCATCAGCTGGCAAAGCGAATGGATTTAGAGGCGTGCATAGGTAAGCGCGCTCTGGAGATATAGTTGTTGTTGCTCTAGCCTGACTAATGACTGGCAAATTTCTCTCTAGGCCATTTCGATGTGCACAAGAACACAATTATTCGCACGGGCGAATCTCAGGCCATTGGTGGCAAGTATCTGCAAGGCCTGGAGCTGGACACCATCGAGGAATGCGAGCGTCTTTGTTGCGAAACGGATTCCTGTGATGTTTACATCTTTGAGCGCAAAGCAGGCGGTTATTGTTATCTCTTCGAATGTGGTCCACCAGAGAATTTTCACTGCAAGTTCACACGGCATGCCAACTATACGAGTGCTGTATTGACGCCACAAGTGCATCATCTGAGTGAGCCGCAGAGCACGCCTAGACCCATGTTGCCGCACATACCCAGCAACAACATATCACAACAGGAGTGGGAATTGAGCAACCTCAAACTGAAGCCGGAAGTGCGCGACAAGTCAACTGCGGTTGGTTCGGCATCCGTTGCGGCCACAGCGCTGACCAGGGGCGTGGCACCGGGGTCTGCTGCACAAAGTGGTGGGTTTCTATTCAAGTACATATAATTTGAGCATATACTCTTTGTAAGGTATATAGACTAGTCAGTCAATTTGTAACGCATTCAAGCATTCATTGGTGATTTTAATGTGCTTTCACAGCAGTTTATGATAGATGAGCTATATGTTTCTAAACAAAACTGCGTATCGATTTGAGGTAATATCTATGATTCAACTTATCGCAACGGTTTATTGTGAAGTAAACAAATCTCTGATACTATTTACAGTTTAGAAATACTTTTTTTACTTCCTTAAAATACACTCTATATCTCGAGAGCCAGAAGCTGCGAATCTTACATCTCTTGGTGTTTGAGATCAGCTTCATAAGCCAGTTCGAGTAGACCCCTGAGCCAAGATATTGTTTTGAACCAATGAACTAAAAAATTTCTGCTTTTTTAACTCTGGAGATTTCATCTTTCTATACAACTTCTTGTAAGCAAAATCGTTTGTTATACAAATCTGTCAGATTGCGTCCCCTTTGTTCGTACAAACATTTTTGAGTTTTTCATCTAAATTGAATGTTTAAATTCCTTTGATATCCAATAACACAGTTTAACATGTTTCTGGTATTGAAAAATTTATTCTGAATTTTTTTAAGCAAAATTTACAAACTGCGTTCAGTATTGGCCCCTCACGTGAGCATTTTGTGATATTTAGGGTTATGGATACAAAAAGAACAGAGTTTTTCCTCCTTCTTTTGAGGTTATCTAAAGAGCGCCCAATAGTGGGAAAAATATTGTCTCAAAAAGTTAATGGATCTATAACTACAATCAGCCTTCGACAAAAACGAATTGAAAACTGATCAAAGAGTAAAAGAAGTTATAAGTGAGACACCCTGTATATAACCTCAAAAGTAGGTTAAGATTCCGTTAGGTTGATATTCGGTTGAAACCGAGCTTGGTCGAAATAGTTCCAATTTCTTTATAAAATGTATCCAAAGTCGCATAAAATCTCCAAAGTATTTTTGGTAGACTATTTGGTGCGCTGATATGGTTTCTATGAATATATACTCCAGAAATGAAGAGAGCAGGGAAGTGCTAAATATTTTATATATTTGAAAGATTAAAATCCGTAAAGTGAAGTTTTCTAAAAAGAAAACCCAATTCTTTTGACACCGATGAAAAACTGATCAAGGGATAAAAATTCGATGGTATTGAATATGCACGAGTACTAACAAAAGTCCTTCCAATGAAAGATGTTATGAGGCGCCTGGAAGAGTGTCCTTATCAGGCGTAACTCGGTAACGGGTCGGTTTGGCCAGTCAATAAGAAAAAGACTAACAATAGTTGCCTTCGAATATAATTTTTAATCTAGTGTATAACAAGTGAAAGAAGTGAAGACCATGCCTCCGCTGGAAGGAACAGGTAGAGCACACTAGCTACCTTTGGTATCACCAATTGGCCCAAGTACGCGCAAAACAGAGACGCTTGGAGGAGATATTTGCATCAGGCCGTAACCCGGTAAAGGCCGGTTAAGAAGATAACAAGTGAAAATTTCCTTTAAAAATGTGTTAAAAAAAAAAAACGCATCTCGTTTTTTTTAGTGCAAAGTCCCTATTTTTCTGTGTGAAACACTTTTTTCTTTCTCAATAAGTTGACTGCAACTTAGAAATTCATTTATTTTTTTCAAGAAAAAGTATTCCGATTCGCAAAATATCATCTGGGTTACGCCATGCAAAACACCCGTCGCACTATTTCCGTAAATTTATATATTAATGATAATTTCAGAAATTGTGCTTCAGAGTAAAAGACTGATCGTTCTACTAGAACTGTTTTATTCTAGGTTGTAGGTCTAAATGAAAAAACATAAATTTGTAATAAATTTTTTTCTAATCTCTCTAAAATTGAAACCGTTACCAACGTAAAACCCCACTTTTCAAAAATGTGCGATTCCTTTGTTTGTTTTTAAATATTGTGTTATTTAAAGAGTATAACAACTTCGTTACTAAATTTTCTAAGTTTTAAGTTGAGTTTGTGTAAAAGTTTTTCATTCTTTCATTTTACAGCTTCAATGCCGTCACATTGTGGTCGCTTTCAGTTTAGTTGTCATTCCGGGGAGTGTATTGCGGTCTATAATGCCTGCGATGGCATACCCCAATGTGAAGATGGCAGCGACGAGGGACCGGAAGTAAGTAAACTATTCTATCATTTCCCATATTTACAACTAAATACTATATTACTTTACATTCATTCAAATGTTACTCATTTAGTGCAATGCCATTTCATCGAGTGCAACAAAAGCCAGTAGCACCAACAATAACAACAACCTGGACACTCCTAAGCCCATTGTGAGTCACTTTAATCCAGCGCCCATGCAGCCTCAACAACCGTTGCAAGCAACGCAGCAACAACAGCAGCAGCAACAGTCAGAGTCAATTCAGCAGCAGCAACAACAAGTAGTCCAATCAATCTCGTTGGGTCCACCGCCGCCACCTCCTCCTCCGCCACCCATGGTCAACAACAGAGAAGATGCTGCTGCTTGGGCCAATCGCAAAATAATTGCCGATGCTCAGTCACAGCCACAAACCCAAGGCGAGATTTTGAATCAAGGTAATCATCTATGAAGGGAAAATCGAAATTGATTTGTGGTGACCATCAGAGATGGGCACGTGACGATAACTTGAATGTAGAACAGCTAAAGACTTAAAGAAGACTTTGAAGTACAGCAAAAGGTACAAGTTGGTAAAGAAGGGTATTTTTGTGATTGCAAAAATGATAAAACTTTTATAAAAGATAGTAGCTAAGATAGAAATAAAAGACATAAGCGCTAAATACTAACGCACAAATAATTAAGAAATTGTGGGTAGAACTATGGGTAATGCCAAGATATTTCTAGAAGAAATCTGAATATGAAAGTTGTGTCAAGTTAGCTTGTGTTAATCCGAGGTTATATACATACGTAAGTGTATATATCGTATTCAGATAAGGGAAGAGGCTGAAGACTCTCTCTCTATGATGGGCTAAAAAAGTAGCTGCTCATATGAACACTGAGTATCTTAAAACAAGCTAAAATTTTGTTTTTGGTTCAACTTAAGATCCGCCAAAATGAGTTTTTTCTATAAACTAAGTATTTGATGCTCCCACTACTTTAACCGCTCGACCACCATTCGTCATAAGTTCGGCCCCAGAGACAATATTGCAATATATATATACATATTTATTAATGTGAAATTAATAATATATTTTATATATATATATATATCTTTTTCTTCCTATAGTTTATTTACCTGAGGAGTTTTATCAGTGAAGAAATGCTTGAAATGAGCGGCTTTTTTCGACTTTTCGTTTTCGACCCCAACCCATAAAAGCGAAACTTTAGAGCATTGTAGAAGAGTGTTCGGAAATACCTATAACTAAATTAATTGTATACATTTTCACGTTCCCACCTCTATTAGCCCCTGTAAACTATAGAAATAAGGTATGGTAGCTACTAGATACCATTTGATTGCAGAGTTAAAGGCAAGATAATCATCGCGATTTTGCAACAAAGAGAAAACATAACAATTCGCAATAAATATTTATGAAAATAACAATGTAATACAAAATATATAAGCTTACTTTAGTTTGCCGAAGCGTAAATACTCTCATAAATGAATGTACGTCAGTACTATTAGAGATAGAGACTGGCATCAATATTGAAAACTTTGTATCTCTAAAAGTAGGTCTATAATCAACAATTTACTTTTTCAAAGGAAGTTTTTTCCTATGCTCTAATTTACATTTTAAAATCACAGTCTGGAAAAAGGCTATTTGCTTAAAAAAGCCATCAAATTATTGTTATAGACATTTTTTCCTGAATTGGTGATTTCGTTTGCTTACTTAAAGTGAAGATAAAGGATAAGACATCATTTTGTGCTTATTTGCTGTTTTCTGGAGTTTTCATATGAAATTTAGGACAAAGATTTCTTTCAGAGCACTGTTTTTAAAAATTTTATCAGCCTTGATTTCACTATCTAAGAAGTCAGCTGAGCTTTAACTCGTCTAATCTACAAACTATTGCCTTACACCTGAAAAAGTTCCTACAAATTATTTGAAAAAGGGGACACTTTTGAATAGAAGGAATAATGCTCTTTAAAGAGGGCTCTTTGATCTTGTCACGATATCTTTGTTGAAGAAGCAGTTTTTTCTGTCTCAGACACCAATGGAAAGGTTGCGAGGTATGACGACGCCAAACTCAGCTGACTTCTTAGATAGTGAAATTAAGGCTTTAGCGACATTGAAGATTTGAAAAACTGAAGAATATTTCCAAAAAAAAAATGGCAAATTGCATTAAATTCAATAGAAGAAAATATACATAAAAAATGTTATTTGCTTCAGATATAGTTGTTTGTCTAAATTTCCACTATAAAAATTGTCCTAAGCTTATATTTGCTTTATGACCAATGAAATTTAGGAACTATTTGGACCGAATAGACAGACATATGGCCATGTTGGCTATAGAGATTGGGTTATACTTTGATCTGATTGTGTTAAACATTTTCGAGCAGGTAGACGAATTTCTTTGCGTCTAATTTTCATGATTTACAACCAGAAATAACAACACGATTTTGAAAGTTGTGTTGTCTTTCGAACTTAAAACAACTTGCCGGGTATTTCCAGTATTTCCACAACGTTTTGATTCTCTGGTACCAACATATAGATTCATTCATCTATTTGTATGGATTCATAAATGACTCACAAGTATATACATAATATGCCATAAGCTTTGGTCAACTTTTGTTTAGACTCAACAAAAATAGTTTGATTCGAAGTATTCATAACTCAAGAATGGATTGGCCGATTTAGCCTTTTTATTTGTGGACTTTGTCTCCGCCCAAGTAAAGTTTTATAGAGAGGAACTTGAATCGATTTTCTAAACATTGATCGTAACAAAAGTGGTTGTCAAATTTCATAATGGTAAAAGATTTCCTGAAAATCATCACGAAAATGGAGCGTCCAATTTGAGTTTTTTCTAACTGAGTTTATCTTTGTTCAAGTAAACTATTTACACCGAAAATATTGGAAAACTTTTCCAAACGGAAAATCGTTAATTTTTGTTCAGTCAGGAGAAAACACCGTTTTATTTTTAATAAACCTACTTCAACTGGAATTACCCAAAGCATTAAATAAATAAAAAAAATTATATCAAATGGATTAAACCACTTTATTCCTGTTATTTGAGCATATCTAAAAATCCAATTTTTATGAAAACTTAAAGCTGATTAGGACTTTACGTTTTTATAGCTGTATATTTTAATGCACTGATTAAGTAATTGCATACCATAGTTAATACACCGCTAAGCATTATTATATGGTATAAGGGTATAATATAATGCAATGCAAACAAAGACTTGCCCTGAAATTAACACATAAATTGGCGCAATGCTCACGCAATGGCACAACTTCAATTGTCTGAGATGAAGATAAAGATGACGAAGATGATGATGAAGATGACTAAGATGATGATTTAGATGACTAAGATGATGATGATGATGAAGTTGTTGATAGACGATTGCAAGCTGACTATTACAATTACATGAACTGCACTACATATTGTGCGGCAGCTCTTAAGTGTCTGGGAAAATTGCAGCAACACGTCAGTTTTCATTACACACTCAAGAAATTGATTTATGTGTTCGTGTGTAATTGAGTATGTGGTTGTGCACAGCTTGTAATTAATTTAATTAACTGTTTAAACTTCAGTGCCACTTCTTCTTCTTTTTCTTGCAATCATTACAGATGGTCAGCTGAACAGTCATATATTCAATCACAAAGGCGGTTTGCAATTTCAAGTGACAAACGCTGCTCAGGGCCAGGGCCAAAACCAATTGACAGCCTACAACAACAACAACAACAACAACGACAACAATGCTCAACTTGGCGGCGGCACTTTATATGGCATGTCACTGCCACGCTCCGGCATTTATATGCCAACAGCGCAGCAACAACAACAACAGCAGCTGCAACTGCCACAGAGCTTGGCCTGGCCACAAGTTGCCGCTCAACCACAGCAACAACAACAGCCATTAGTTGTACAACAACAACAACAACAGGCACCAATGGCTCAAAGCCCGGCCTATACGGTAGTCAATGACGGAAACGTGCAACTAATGCCAGTCAAACCCATAATGCCGCATGCTGCAGCGTCTCCCGCTCAACAGCAACAACAACAACAGTTGCTGTTGCCAGTGCTAAATGCAGCGCCCTCGCATGGCAAAGCAGATGAGGAAGACTATGAGGATTATGAAGAGGAAAAGTCTACGGAGGCACCTAAAAAGGTTTGTACCATGGTAACGTGCCATACAACTTAGGTTGAGACCCTAAATTTATATAGATGTTTACTCCGGCTCAAGGTGCAACCAAGAAGTTAAAAATTTGAAAAAAAAATCTCCTGTAAACGAACTTCGCAGCAATATATTGCCCCAGAAATAAAGATTAATAATAAAAAAACTCGTAGTTTCAACTTCTTGGTTTGGCCTTAAGCCGAAGGTCGCTAATTGTTATATATTTTTTGAAACTATCTAACCTTTGAGCTGTGTTTATAATTCTTAAACGATTGACGAGATGACGAATTAGCATATGTCCAGCCATCTACTACTACGAGGCAGGCAAGCCCTTGTCCGCGTCCTCCTTTTCGCTTACTTCTGGCGTATAGCCATAGCTACATAGCCATATCTTCATGTATACCTTCAAATCTTCACATCTTCAAATCTACACATCTTCAATTCTTCACATCTTCATATACTCATATCTTCAAATCTTCATACCTTCATGCCTTCATACCTTCATACCTTCAGGCCCTCATACCTTCATATCTTCAAATCTTTACATGTTCACATCTTCGTATCTTTATATCTTCTTGAACATTTTCATCTCTCATAATTCTTTGTTCCAGTATTTGACAGGTTATTTACCCTGTGAGAGAGGTCATAGAAAAGATACATGACATATCCAACCTATTACATAGACTTTTAAAAATATTCAGATATTTTTTAAATTTTGATATTTTTGGCTTATTTTCCATAAATTGTAATCAGAAAACTTTTACGTTTAAAATCTTTCACAGAAACAACGCAAGCACAAAAAAACTAAATCAAAGACCAACACTATTCCATCCTCCAAAGATCCCATAGAATTGGCCCTGGAACAGACCAAGCAAATGCCACCAGCTGTACCCGCTTCACCCGTACACGAACAGTACAAAATGATACACGATAATTTGGAGCTGGAGTTTCGGGATCATGATGGTCACTCGGAGCGACCCGGCGGAGCTGTGCTTTCGCTGACCATGGGTCTGTTGGTCACTGCCGCCCTAGCCATACTCATTGGCTGTCGTATGCGCACTGTGGGCAGACGCGCACGTCGTTTGGGTGGAAAAGCGCCTTACTCACAGGAAGCGGATTTCCTAGTCAATGGGATGTATCTGTAAGCGGCTGACAGCGGAACGACTAGGGGGTAGGGTCTTAGCTAAAGCAGGGGTTCAGTGTGGCACTACAATTTTACAAGAGTATCATTCATATTGTGTTGATTCATTTAGTGAAATTTTTCTAATGGTAAACGTGCTTCAGGGGGCGGGGATCAGGCGAGTATTCGGAGTGCTTAACTTGTCTTATATGATTATTAGTTTTATGTAACAAATATATATAACATATTTTATATAAACAAATTATAAATGTATATTAAATAAAATAATTTTAAAATAAAGTACGTAAAACTTATTTTTTAAGGTAGTGTAAACTAAACTTATAGTTTATCATAGACGAATCTTGAGAAGTTTTTAACCCTTTTTAGAGCTTTACGTTTAAAACTGTAACACTCCTGGCAAAACTTTTGAATTTTTTGGAAAGATTAGGGTACTTAACGATGCAAAATTTCTTGTCCTGGGACATGGAGTTTTAAAGTATTTCTCCATTTCATTCTAATAAGTGTTTTTGACGAAGAATTGTTTCTTGATGAGAATTTAACAAAATGTTATAAATTACAACAGGAATTTAGGGTACATATTGTCCAATTAAGCCCTCAAGGGTTAAGGCTATGATTTGACATATTATGGAAACTGCCCCCAATAATCATCAAGATTGACGTATTCGGAAGCAAATAACGAAAACTGGCTACGTCGTAAGTTAGTATGTTTTTGGAATATGGCTTTTCATGAGTATGCAAATCTTTTTCTAAAGGTTCTTTGTGGCAAGGTGTTATTTTCCAATGTCTGTTAGTTTTTATCTCTTATCTTTATTATCTAATATGCCAAGTCATGCTTCAATCGAAATTTCGACTAAAAGGTTTTTAGTTTAGTTCGAAACTTTGTTTATATTCTGTTAGTTCCAGAGATCAATTGTTGATATAAGTCTTAAAATATTTTGCAATATTTACAGACAAATAGTTCTTGAAACATGCATGCAAATGACGAATATGTTAAGTCTTTTGGTTGTATCAAGACCCTTTGTAATTTGGAACCTAGTTAAAGGGAGCTCTATAGTTTCTGTTTAATCTTAACTTGCCTGATTTTCATTTATAACTTACTTTACGTTATCATCGAGTGTCTTTAATATTATTTAGTTAATGTTCATTTTTCAATTGAATTCGTTTTTTAAGATTTCCAATAGAAATCCTTATTCGTCTTTCCGAAAGATTTGTGTCCCAAAACGTTGCTTTAGAAAGTGCGATAACTTAATTTGCAGCCTGCTCTATTTCTTTATTATTTGAAATAAATCACACAACTATGAAAATTCGATACATTTTATAATTTTCCTTTATTTTGTTAATTATTAAGTTTTTTTGTTTAATACATTTTCTTTACTGGCAAGTGCAAGAAAATGTTTCCTTTATTTTATATATTTTTTATTGACGCAACGATTTTTCGTTTTAATTTTTCTTTTAAATTCATTACTTATTAAAACTACAAAATAATAGGAAGGTTTTTATCATTTTGTTAAAAAATCAACTTGAATTAATATTATTAGCGTTTGTTTTAAAATACCACGCAAATTTCGTTTTATTTTTTAAAATTTCTTGTGCAAAAAGCCAAAAGAACAAAAATTTTTGCTTACAAATATCACATTAAAAAACTAAACCGAATTTTTGTTTATAAATTAATCAGAAGAATTTGTTTATAAATTGTAAATAACATTTTAGTGTTTTTTTTTGTGGTTTTAAGTGCTGAAAGTGTGTCTTAATTTAGGATACTTGTGTTCCGTTTCGAATTTTTACAATCAAGTCTTTTTGTCAAGAATTTGTGGCCAGTATTTGTTTGATCTTTTTTTTTTAAATTTACTCTGCAAGGAAATTTTACGAAATTTGGTGCCCTGACTCTTTTAGGACTGTTGCCAATATTCACGCGTTAACAACAAAGTGAATACCAGAACAGCCCTATAAGTTTTTTTTTGTTACACATGTTTATTAGGCTTTGCTTTAGTTTAAATCGATTCTCACTTAACACTGTACAAATATTGTAAACTAAATGTATATATGTATGTATTTGTATGTTATGTAGTTGAATAGTTAGTTATATGCCAATGTTTAGTTTATGACGCTTGATTTGATTGCTAATATTAATAGTAAATATTGTTTTTGTTGTTGGTATAAGTTTTAAATTACGTAAAAACAATTTTGTAGCATTTTTCAAACTTATTTTACAATTCTTTGCATTGAAATTAAATTCAGCAAATGTTTTGTTTTTCCATTACTTGTTGTTGTTGTTGGTTTCACTATCATATAATGGTATGTTTGACTTAAACGAAAAATTACGATTATTTCCTTTTTTATTGTTATACATATACCGTTAATTTAATAGTTAGCATAATCGTTTTTATATATATATTTATAAAATAGACTTTCCTTTGCAATTTGCGAATTTTCGTATTTTGTTGTAGTGTGTGGTACTTTTTGTTTGATGCTCAGCTCCACGCATCATGTTGCATACCTATAATCAGAAAAGTGGTAAGAAAATGGTTTTACTTTACTGTAAAACAAACAACATACCGTTTTGTCCACAGACGCGCAATTCGATCGTGCTCCTCACGATTCTGCAAATATTGCGTGGCAATGCTGCCAACCAAGGGATCAGCTGAAAAATCGATTAAAGATTTAGTATATTATAGCATTCTTAGGGCAGGAAAAGAAATTAAAATGGGTTTCGTAACCTTATATCGAACGATTTATAACCAGAACTAAAAACTAATAGGCCATAAATCCTAGACTAATGCTGTTGTTCGATTGCGCCTTAAAGAAAATGGAACCAGAAGCATCTCAAACTACTAGGATTAGTTTCGGGCGTCAGTTACTGAAAGTTTCTTGCTGTAGCTTCACTTCACAGTGTGCCGGTGTGGCTTTACGAAGAAATCAGAAATATGTAGAAGAATGTAGCATCCATCAAATCCGTTCGTGCTTTTTTGAACTGGGACTGAATTACTCTTCTCATTGTAACATCAACTGAAGAAAAACCAACCATAAGGTACTCTATTCTGAATATCATTGCTACTTTGTCATTAGGAGTTGACATCCTCCTTGTCTCCGTCAAGATGAGAGAGAGTAGTTCTGACAAGTTCATGCGTTAAAAAATTTTTCTAGAGATCCGACAATGAATCCAAATAAGATAAATGCAGCTGCTCAGCCAACTCTTAAAGAATTGCTTCAGTTACATCGTTTCCGACAACATCGATTTACTTTAGATTTCACTGTTTGGTTTTCTACATAGTGTATCTGATAAAGCTTTGTTATCTGGAATCCCGCGACTGTAATATAAACATAAAATTACAGATAAAAGTGGTATAATAGGGATATTTCTCACCTACGTTATGGAGCGTTCATACTTTGATAATTGATTTATAAAGTCGCATATCGTCGTAAGTAGCGAATTAAAAATGTATCCCCTTATGTGCATTTTAAAATACTACCAGACACTTAAAGAGCTTCCTTCATAGAATAAGATTTTGGCTTCCCTTTTCCCCTTTCCCTTAAACAAAGCCTAAGCCTATTATAATTATGAGGTTTCGGTTTAACTGTTTTGTTAAACGTTTTGAAAACTTACCAGGATTGCAATCTGTGAGCAGGGAACATATCGAGAGTAAAACTTTTGATATGGTCAAAGCCGGTGACCAGTTATCCTTGAGTATGTCTAAGCAAATGACACCTTGACTATTGATATTGCAGTGATATATGCGAGTACGAAATGTTACTTTGGGTGGCTTGAATGGATATTCGGGAGAAAAGTGTATGTCTAGGAAAAATACGCCACCCTCATAAACCGAACCAGGTGGTCCCAGTATAGTCGAAACCCATTCATACAAATTATCGCCCTTGGGACCAGCGCTACAATTTGGTGGCGGATCCAACGTGATTTCAGCCAATTCCTTTTGTATACGCTTGGCTGAGGTGCCAAGTGCTTTGGATATTCTAGGATTTGGCTTGGCATCCTTGCGCGGCTCATCCGTATTTCCAGCCGTATTATTGCTGCCCGATGCGCTGCTGGCAGTGTTGCCGCCGTTTGTATTACCACCACGACCACGTATAGGTGTACCAGCTGTGGCATTGTTAGCACTGCTGGGTGCACCGGGTGTGGCATTAGAGCCGGTGCTGGATGTGCTCACTGTTGGGCTTGAGGCAACAGCATTGGAGCTAGTGGCAGTGCTGCCACCGGCTGCAGGAGTCGAAGACATGATCACTGGGCGTCACTCTTTTCGCTACCTTACAGTCTTGTATTTGCTATAGATTTTTGCAAGGCGTCTGATAAGTAAATTAAAATAATCATTATTTAGAGTTTCACAAGTTTTGATTTGATTAATTATTTTTTGGTTTTAATACATTTTACATATCACCACTCCCCGTCTGGTGAGCGGTATAGAGACTACCAGCTCAGCAGGTCAAAGCATGTCGTATGAGGCGACTAACAATTCTTTTCGAGACCAGTAGAGCCAGCCCAGGCTCAGGGTTGTGCGTATGGTTTGGGACCCACCACGTAAACCCACAATTCCAATGAAAGAATGTATTTACATCAGGCCGTAACCCCATAACAGGCTGTTTTGGCCAGTTTAGAAGAAGAAGATACGTATACATATAAGAGTATTCCAGTATATACTATTGGAGAACACCGTGTTACATAAGACCATCTAGGTCGACGGAATAAACTTTCTCTCTCAGTTGATGCTCAACATTCCCTGAAATTAATTGATTTTCGTCCTACTCTTTGTATAAATGGAAATAAGACTGGCGTGAGGTATGAACTTATTTAAGGGTTAACTTAAGTGAGCTCTGAATATTGGAGCTTTTAATGTATAAGACTAGATTTGTCATGGGTGAGATGGGTCAACGAAGATAGTTGGTCAATCCCAAGCATTCTGTCGCAGTGACATGTAAGATCCGCTGAGCTCATATTGGCTGGAAATAGAAGACTTAGCAAAACAAAGAAGGTACATAGATAGTACTTCTGTCGTATAAAAACTTATACACACCCACTCATATAGACGGGCTTGGTGCTTCTTAAACAGGCAAAAGGACAATGGTTTTATTAGGGCAGACGAGGTCATGTGAGCCTTGAGTAGGATAGACACTAGGTATCGATGCGCATTGTAAAGCAGCGAGTAGCCTTCCCAAAGTACTGCCCACTGGAAGGCTTTTCGGAGTTCACAATGTCGCGACAACACTGAAGGCCAGGTCCTTGACCTGTTTGCAAAACTGTCATCTTGGGAATGGGACACTCTGTAGAATGCCATACAAAAACAAACCAGCTGCAAATTGAGAGCTCTGCACACGCGCGTGCGTCAGTTTTGACGGACTGTCTACGATACACTACTAGGTAGAGTTTGCCAAAGCAAAACTCAAACCAATTCTACAAAATCTATGTATGTATGTACTATATATTTGCTGTTTTTAAGCCCAGCGGATTAAATTTAATCACCGCGCTGCGCCCCGCTGACCGCTGCCAGGCAAGCGGCCATTTTGGCAAGCAGCGCAGCAGCAGCGGCAACCTCAGCTAAGGGCAGCAGCAGCGCTTGGAGTTGGGCATGACGCAGCATGGCAGAATTTCGCAATGGAGCAGCAGCTTCAGCGAAGTTAAAATTAGCCTTCAAAGTATTAAATAAATGCCCAAACTATACGTGGGAAAGTAACTGCGCCCTGCTGCATAGTAAAAATCAATCAGCAGACATTTGCAAACGCTTTGCCGCTGCCGCACGCCGCAGGGCAGCAACCTATGTCAATGATTGCACAATTTCACAAAGATACACTTAAATGTACAGCACTTTGTTTGTTTTTAAACAAAGAATACGCACCCTTTGCAATAAATTGTATTACTTTGACGTCGCTTTGCAAAACCCACTTTGCAAAATTCTTTTGCCTTGCTTTTTTTTTGTTGGCCTGTCGCGCTCTCTCTCACACTTCTTTGGGTTGCTTTTTCGAGGTGCGGCGTTTTATTTGGCGTTTAAGAGCAGCCGTTGGGTCTTTGGTGAGCACTTTACACTTGGTCGTCTTTTAATTGTAGCAATAATCACAGTTTTATTAATTTTCATCAAATGCAGGCAGAAAATTTGTTGGAACAGTCAGACAAGCGGGGCGGCCGCTTGATGGTTCTTTTGTTGTTAAAAAGGCATCGATGCATCGATAACAGCAATTTGCGAATGCCGATAAGTAACTGATGTTATCGTAGCCGTTTGAGTGTTGTGAAATGCACCAAGCGCTCATAGCGAAAATCAAATTTATTTATAATTAATTTCACTTAAAAGCTACAAAAATAATGTAATTATTTTGTTTCCATAGTCTCTGTCAAAGCTTTGCGTGATTTGAATACACGTACAGTATTGTCTGCTCCTCCGGATACTATGTATTTGGGATTTGACCAGTCAATGTCCATAACCTTTTCGCCATGGCCCAATAAATCGTAAAGTGGTGCCTTGGGACTGCAAAATTTTAATAGATGGATTAATCAGTGATGTGCGTAAAACGAATATTGGGAGTGCCAGATATCTCTAAAACGGCGACTTGCTGTATATATATTAAGGATCTACCAAGAAATTGCAAATAAAACTAAGATAAAGTCGCCATAATTGAACGAATTCTGGCACACCTCTGAAAATTTAGTTTTTATAAGAGATGTAAGCATACCTTCTGCAGTCCCACAACTTGTTTTGATTGTCATAAGAGCCCGAAACAAATAGGAACTGTTCCGTCGTAGACCACATAACACTTTGCACCCAGGCGTTATGACCCAGATAAGTATTGCGCACCACAGAACCCTCTGCAAGTAATTTTAACATTATAAATTAGTTTATTGTCAAGGCCATGGTTTCCAGAGATAACCAAACTCTACTTACGATTGGTACGCGCATCATAGAGCCTCAGATTCTTGTCTGCTGAGGCTGTTACTATAAGTCGACTTAGATTTGAGTAGCTGGCATCGAATATGGATTTGTTTGTAGATATTTCCAACTTAATGCCTTCAAGACTCAAATCCCACAGCTTAAGCGTGTGATCCCAGCTGCCAGTCAGTAAGGTGCTGTTATCCATCCACTGCACAGATGAAACGCTCTCGCGATGGCCTTGCAAGGTCATTTGTGGGGTCTACAAAATAATTTTCAATTAACTATTGTTCATGGTGCTCGTGTAGCACGTTTAGCTCACCTTAGTGCCGTCCTTAGCACGCTTTGAGGTGCTTTCGCCTGCATCTTCCAAGTCGGCCGACCATATTTTAAGCATGGTGTCCCAAGAACCTGTAGCAAAACGCTTACCATCTGGACTCACGTTAATGCTGTCTATGCCACGCTCATGTCCCTTGCATACGGAAACACATTCCACGGCGTTTGAGGCTATATTCCACTGCCATAGCATGACAGTTTGATCTTGAGAGCAAGACACAAAACGACCGGTTTCATCATCTAAGTCCACCCAGTCTACTGCCTTAATTGGCATAGAGTGACCGGGTATAGTGAGTGCATGATCGCCCTTGCTGGTCCAGATGTTTATGGTATTATCGTAACAGCCTGTGAGTATCCATTTACCGCGCATTTTGACCGCCGAAACCCAATCGTCATGCAGCAAACAGTCTTGCGGCTCGGGCGCCGGGAAACGCTCTACATATTCGATTTCTATAGCATCTTCGAAGCTTATAGCCTTTTCGCGCAAATGATCACACAAACGTCCGCGTAGATATTCATCAAAAACCAGAAAATCAAAGTCGATCGTAGTGTCAGTTTTATCTTTGTTTTGCAGCAGGGCATTAACAAATGTGTTCAGCTCCGTGGTTGCCATACTGCCCTCTATGGCATAGGGCACATCAGGCACGGCATAGCTATGGAAAATTATTTATATAAATTCAATAACTCTTAACTTTTTCATTAATAACTTACTGTTCTTGTTTGGTTTTAAGGTGCACCTGCACCTGCCCCTCGCCGTTCTCTGCTTCCATGTCTTGGTACACGTGCGTTTGATGCGGCAATCTGCGTTTTGTTGCTGTTGGTTAACCGTATTAGCTACTACTTAACGTATACCCTACTTTAACTCACGAGAGCTAAAAACTACTTTTTTTTAAAAATGCCTTGCCGGTAATGTGCTTTAAATACTATAAAACAATAATAAAAATGCGGAGCGTGCACCGACGATGTTTCTTTTCAAGAGAAGTGCCAACCTGTTGAAAAACAGCAAGTTGGCAGTTGGTAAGGCCGTGAATCATCGATAACATGTGAGCTTGTTCAGCCATCGATATTTTTTAGAAATAGTTTATTTTAAAGCAGTTCGAAAGTAACAGTTTTTAACTATTGCGGACTGTTATTAATGATTGTATTGGTTTCATAAGTTTATTAGATGCAGCTTGTAGGAATAACTTTTTTTGTTTTTTTAACATTATCTTATCGAATATTATATTTTTAAAAGCTTTAAGAAATTGTATATAAAGGTTTAAAGTTCTGCGGCCACTGACCGCAGGCTAAAATCGCACAATGTATGCATTAAGTGGTCACTTTTCCGCAAGTCGACTCAATGTAACGGCCAAGGATCCCACCCTGTTAAATTTCATGCTCTTTAGATAAAATGTGGGATCCTAGATGGCGGCTTTTGCAGAACCCTTGACTATGCATGGAGGTAACCTTTTGATTTCTGTTCTTAAGGTGCGAAGTTATCTGTTTTTCGGAAAATAAGATTAAGAGCTTGTGAGACAGTGAACCGAAAGCTTTGAACTTTTAAGTTTGTTGCGGAAAACCTTTAAACAGAAGGGACATTGACGCTAGAAGATTTGACGCTTCCTGTCACGAAGCATTCTGACAAAGGATTATAAGCAACTTGCAACAAAAGAGCGTAAAACAGCTCACTCATTTTTGGGAAACCACGATAGTTAGAATCGTCAATAATCGCCAAATACAGTTAGAAGCAGCTGAAGCAAAACTAATAGTTCAGGCAAATGTACAAGATTATAGGGGAGAACGAGACTTTTTGCTAGCTAATGTCTGTAATAAGGTAACCATTAAATTTTTTTTTTTTGAATTGCAGGCTAATGTATTGTTAATAAATAAATGAGCGTGCAAAAGCGATTTGCTCGTTTGATCTTTGGTAAAAGATGAAAAAGCATTATAAGCATGTGTGTGCAAATATTCGATTAGAGTTGCCTTTGAGCAAATGTATTCATGTTTATGTGTGGAAAAAGTGAAGTGTTTCTGCTTTCTATATAACATAATGTTGTTAATTAGAAAAATTGGTTGCAATAAGTAAGCACATGAAAATGGTCGAAATGTGCGAAAAGCCTCTTGTCGAAATTAGGAAACTTTTTTTTAGCACAAATTAGCTTATATTTTCTTTCAATTATGTGCAAAATTAGGACGAGACGCTAGAAGACAATGTTATCGCTCAAAAGGTTCGTGCTGCATATCGACAATTAAACGATTCACGTTGACTCTTATTTCTTTAATTTCATTAATTTTCATCTTTAAGATGGGTATTTTACTTGCCGTATGACTAATAGTGCTGAAGCCCACAGCCAATCACGATCAGAGGTTATAGGATAGCAAGCTTTCAAATAGAAAGAGAAAAATTACTATATCAAAGTTTAGATGGTGTAGTTTATTGTACGATTTACATATTAGACGAAATGTGTCGCGAGAGGGTTACGAAGTTTTTAGTAGGACCTTAACTGACGCTATAAGCTTGGAAAATCTATTTGACCAATGATCAGGTTATAGAGAAAAACCCCAAGGGTTTTCTAAAATAATCAAAAGCAACCTACTAGAGTTTAGACGTAATGGATTTCTGGAATCCCAATTCAGGAATTGATTTGATTAAATTCAATAGAGAGATTGGTATGCAATATACTGAGGGTTCCACACAACCGGACAGTATTCCAGCTATAAAGAGGAGTTTTGGACATTGCATTTCTTAGGCCAGCGTTTGATAAATACTAGAGTACATTTGCTTTATTCGCAGTTGCAAGTTTAAAGCACAATTTATAAACAAAGAGGATATATCTAACCAGGAGATATATTCGTTGAAGTGGGACGTCATCAATAAAATAGGCAGAATACCAAGGAATAGGCCGATAAAATGAGCACAAAGATTATCATAATCACACCTCCCCCCAACCCCCCCTTTAACTGTGACGTCACGTTTTCGGAAGAAAACAAATTCTTTGTTTAATTCTGTGAAGTGGGTTCATAAGAGCTTCACATTTCGATATCAGACAAAAGTCAAACGATATAAAACGGACGTCGAATTCGCACAATTCACAATAAGCATGAATCCATTAAATTTTCTAAGGTCACAAAATTATATCTTTCCGCAGCATTTTAAGGTTTTCTAGGGTCTACAACTTTTGGGGGTAACCTTTTCCGAGGTAGTGTTTACATTAGGATTGACAACCCATAACCCTTTCAAAAGCTGGGGGGCTTCGCTGCGCACATTACCTCATGGACCCATCACCGAGTGGCAATTGCGGCAGCTAACTTGGTTAAGGCAGAGTAGGTATCACCCTGGCTAGCTTTCGCCTTGCTACACCAAAAACCAGCCTCCTAAGTTCCATTCAAGTTGCATTCGCAGATGATGAGATACGCAGTCGTACTAAGCGAGTAGTTACCGGAGCATTGACGGTTATTGAAAGAGAATCGGGGTGGATCTGGTTATAAGTTAAAGTAAGACAAAGTATATATTTTCTTCAAGTCTAAAAGGTTTCGTCTACCATGGCACCGTCACAGTGAAATCGATGTTAGTATGGAGATTAATCGGAGAATAACTCTTGCTAATAGATATTACTTTGGGCTAAGTATGCAAATAAGTAGTAGAAACCACTGTCGCCAGATGAAATTAACATTCTTGAAACGCTCATCTTTCCCTTGTTTGCTTTATGGCACTGAAGCATAGGTGATGGCGCAGTCTGATGAAAATGCAATTGGAGTGTTTAAGCGGAAATACTCCGTATGATTGGCTCCTTACGCGTTGGCAATGACTACAGCATTCGATGAAACGAGGGACTCTATTAATTCAACATACACGACCACATTGACATAGTCAAGCGAATGAACATACAGAGGCTCCCCCGGCCTTGGTCTTGTTGTGTATCACAATATCATAACATCATCATTCATGTTATCCTCAGAATGGTCTTCAATGTGGCTGTTGAAGAGAGGCGACGAAGGGGCACACCATGTCGCCGTTGAAAGATCATTTGTATCACTGATATGAGCAAAGCCGTCTGGGGGAATGCTCTACTTTAGACCGTTACCCGATAAAGGGCTGTTATGACCAGTTAAGAAAAAGAAGAGTAGACTAAGCCCAAATTCTTGCGCGCAGGTACATATCACTTGTCTAGGGTTACGCAAAGTAGAAACTCGTTGTTTATGAATATTATGATGGTTTTATAAGCAGCTGAGTAAAGCGGGGGATTTTCGGAAATATAAATTTAAATGATTTGGAAACTTTGTAGCCATAAGTTAACACATGCTAATTTTCCATGGCGTAAGGGAAGTTGTATCACTGCGTCCAACATATTGTTAAAGGAAGTCGACAAAAGGATTGGCCGTGGCTCTGTTGGAAGGACCATATAAAGGTCGTACTAAGTACCTTTCGTATTATAAAGTGAAGAAAACTTGCACGTGAAAGGCGTCGAGCGAAGTGCCCTACAGCAGGCCGTAACCCCATAACGGCTTACTATGGCCAGTAAAGAAGAAGAATGCATTTGGGATTAGCTTTATAAAGAAACTTAGCTTAAGCTACCACAATCTATATTAAAAAGTAATCAACATTAATCATAAAATTAGATAAATACGATACGAAACGTGGGAGATAATTCGCAAAGAAATTTGGTGAATTTCGCTTGATGAATAATGATTATAAATGGCTCATTAACATATAGCCAAAACAAACAAACTTATGCAACTTCAACGAATTAGTCAAAACCAACATAATAAAATGGTAAATAAAAAAGTTAATTGTATAATAATTAATTTTGATTTGTTATCAAAGGGGAGAGTTGCCGCATCTTTTCTGTGTCGTCCGTCATCTAAAACTTGCGCAAAATTCGAAAACAAAACGATCTGCCTGCAAATTTAATGCTTTTTGGCTTTATCTGACTATCGCAAAATAATTGAAAAAACTATTATTAAAGTTGGCCATTGGCCGCTGGCCATTAATGAACCAGTTAGTGGTGGACTGCTGGTCAAGCCTGCACTTGACGCCGCCAAGAAAAAAGACTCTTTGGATACATGGCTGCACGCACTGGAAGTGCGAGCGGAAGGTTAAGTGCCACTTGACATTTGTGCGACTAAGTAAGTGTTGCTTAACCTTCGCAGAAAAGCGACAAGAAAGTAACAACGAAGTGTGCATACCCTATAAAGGACAACAATGTAGTAGTTATGAGATGTATAGTAATGTAATTTGAGATAGAAACTAAAGCAGAGCCGCAGTTCAGGACCGAATATTTTATAAAAATCGGTTGTAACGGCGGTGTCAAGGTGTCTCAGCTTTCTTTTACTGAGAGCCGGGCGGGAACAGTTGCTCGACATTTTCGTCATCTTTTTTATTTCAACAGATCTTAAGACAAGTCATAGGGGTCTAACTGGACGCAGGTTTCATGATAAGACGGAGGAGTCGCGGCAAATTCGATGCATTGGCAAGAAGAAAAATGAAACTACTAGGCGGGCATTTGCCAGCGATACCTGACATAGCCCAATAAGAATCATCCCAAACATATAAGAGATATGTTGAACTACTGGAAGAGCAGAGCTCGATTGAGGGCTTAATAGCTCCTAAGGAAAGGCGAAGAGTCAACTTTTTTAATGCAAAAGTAGTCTGCAGGTACCTACCCATCGAAATATATCGAAATTGACGTACAACCTCCACGTGATGCTTCCTGTCTAGCTGCTCTATCCCCAACCAGTAAAACTTCCTCCTCAGATGTACCGAGGGACTAAACTTATAGATGAAACTCCCTTCTCGATGAAAGATGTTATGAGGTCATAACACTGCTTTCTTGTGCTGAGTTGAGCTTGATTTGAGTACAATGTTCTCGATTTTTCTGTAATATTCAGCAAATTATCAAATATATATTGATATTAGATATTGATTATAGAAAAAGGATGCCTCCGTGTTTTGAACCCTATACAGTTGCATTCCATAAGATCTTTGATGTGTCAAAGATTTTTCTTTATAGCCAAATATATCTGCTTGAAGCAAACTTGATGTCACAGTAAATAGACTCATTTTGAGTGTATCCACAAAAACATTTGGTCAATTGGTCTGCAAGAAATTCAAGTTATTAAGCATAATAATGAGAGTAAGTACTTGCTATTTTTATAATGTACCTTGAGCTCTAGTCAGCTTAAAGCACTTGTGTTTAATGGAGCGCCCGGCCAATGAACATATTCCAGTGCCAAATTATTTGTGGTAATAATTTAATGTTCACACACAGACACTCTTAAAAACCAGAAATGAAGAAGGCGCTTTAACATTTTGCTATGCGCAACTCTTTACCGATTTCCAAGCGGGTTTCCAATGCACGGTCAGCTTATAAAAGCGGCATTGCGCATGCGCAGCCGAAACATTACAACAAAGCACGCGCGCAAGGTAAGCAGTTATTCAGAGCGAAGTTACCGTTAAAAACGCCCGCGCGTTAATAGTGTCTAGAAATTAATCTCAATAAAAAAAACGTGTTACGCATTTCTTGCAGTTTCCAAGTTATAATTCCCCCAAAACTTATCCACACACACACACACAATGAAAGTGTTCGCGCTGTGCTCCCTCTTTGCCGTGCTGCTTTTGGCCACTGTTCAAGCACGGCCACAGACCCGGGAGGGTGCCGCCTATACAAATGAGGCTATACGCCAGGCACAACAGACCTTCCTTATACCCAAGGATGCGCAAATACAGAACGTACAGGAAGGCATTGAGCTGGGCGCCTATGAGCAAATACCCGGCAATCAGCGCATCAATCTCTTTGAGATTCTGGGCGATCAGGTGCCATCGGAGGTGATAAACAATCTGCAAGCGCAGGTCGATCAAATCGGCAGAAATTAGTTACATATATCATAATCATCGAACGTATCATCAAATCATTAGCTTGCATTTGTTAAATTTTTAAATGTTGAACAAAAAATAAAAAAAAAACAAAAACTATATAAGTATTATAAATGCGCTGACTTTTGACTCTTAATGCGAAAGCGAAAGTGTTTTGATCCTCTTTCGGCTGAAAAAAACCAAACCAGTTACCGAAAACTCCAAAAGCCGGAAAGTGTTTTTAATCTAATCATCGGACTTTCTCTCAGATATCGATCCCCTCGGCGCATACAAATTAGCAAATGGTTTTTGTGCGCTTTGCTTTCTTTTTGTTGATTGTGTATCCTCTCAACCTTGTTATGTAAGTTTGGAGTTACATTTTGTGCATTACGATTTCACATATTACTTTTTTGTTGTTTTTGTTGTAACCTGAAGCGCTTGTGGCTTATATTGCCCCGACCAGGCCAACAACTTTTTGTGGCTCCGTTGCTGATTGTTGTTGTTGTTTTTGTTGTCGTGGTGTCGCTGTGATGCAACATTTGTCGTCGTGATGTTGCTGTTATTGTTGCTTTGTTTGTTGGCTACGTTTTGTTCATTTAATTTCATCGTAATTGCCACTGCGTGCACTTGCATATATAATTGGGAATTTCGTTGTAGGTGTGTCCATTGGCCACAATTGCGCCACAACACGAGCAACAACATACAGAGGTTCTTCTCTAAGTGCCTGGGCCTAATTAGTGCCCAGTAACCGAACTTAATAGCCAAATTATTGTGTAGGGTGTCGGTTCAGTGCACTATGATAAGCTATATATCCATTTTTGGAGCTGATTACTGTGAGTTTTATAGCCATCTAATGTGTTTGGCGACACTTTTGGCCAAATTCGATTAATGCTTAAGGGCTAAAAAAGAGTAACGGTTTTTAATGGAACTAAGTATGTTATGGCAAGACGAAGAATATGCTTTCTTCGAGTAGAGATACACAGCGATTGGACTCTCAGATTGACGTTGAGAACTATACTTTTAATGTTATCAAGGATTTCGTCTACCTTGGCACCACCGTCACAATGAAGAACGATGTCAGCATGGAGATTAAGCGGAGAATCACTCTTGCCAATAGGTGTTACTTTGGTCTCAGTAGGCAAATGAGTAGTAGAGACCGCTCCCGCCAGACGAAACTGACACTCTATAAGACGCTCATCCTTCCCGTTTTGCTTTATGGCGCTGAAGCATGGGTGATGTCGCAGTCTGATGAAAACGCCCTAGGAGTGTTTGAGCGGAAAGTACTCCGTAAGATCTTTGGCCCTCTACGCGTTGGGAACGACTACCGCATACGATGGAATGACGAACTCTATGAGCTCTACGACGACATTGACATAGTCAAGCAAATTAAGATCCAGCGGCTCCGCTGGCTAGGTCATGTTGAGCGTATGCATGAAGAAGCTCCTGCGAGAAGAGTCTTCAATACGGTTGTCGAAGGGAAGCGACGAAAGGGCAGACCAAGCCTCCGTTGGAAGGACCAGAGAGGGTACGCCAGCTACCTTTGGTATTACCAATTGGAAAAGGCTCGCGCAAAGCAGAGACGCCTGAAGGAGAGCTTTACATCAGGCCGTAACCCGGTAACGGGTTGTTATGGCCAGTTAAACAAAACAAACAAGTATGTTATGGGTCTTGTCGTGGAAGCCAAGAATTTGAATGCTCTTTAGTGCAATGAGTTATATGTTACTTCATAGTTAAGCTTCAAGTTCTGTCAACCTTTTCTTTAGGGCATTGAAAACGGACTGGTGTGCGAGGGCAGGCTGAAAAGTAGTCGTCCTAACCAAAAAAACTATCATCGCGAACGACCACAAACGCTTTCGTGTGACTTTCCTTAAGAAGTGTTTCGCAATATGGGACCAGTGGAAGATCCTAGATGGGTCTCTCAGCCAACAAGATGATAGCGACAGTTTTTTGGAATGTTCGTGGCATAATCCAGACTTAGAACGATAACAGGACACATTATTCATTTCTGTTCGAATCGATGTTGGTTTTTAAACAAAAAAGACTACATAACATTTTTCCGCCATGACGCACCGGCATACAACAGCGTAGTCGCCTTGGCCAAATTGTATAATTTGCGTAACTGATTGGTTCTACACCCACCATATTCTGGGTTTGGCCAACTTAGTTTTAATGTGTATTTATTTGTTGGAGATCTTCCAAAATTTGCCTATTTCCTTTGTTACTCTTAACAATGCTAAAGTTCCTCGCGAATTGGTACTCTGGTTTCACCATGGTACCTTGTGAAATGATACTCTTTCTATGGTTTGTTGAACCGGGATAGCTTTAAAATCATGTGAGTTCTGTAAGAAATTCAAATGCAGGTTTGGGATGCTCTTTTCAGTAATAATAATAAAGAGAATTTTGGAATAGTTGCCGCAATAGGAAAAAAACGATTTTATGTGCAGATCTTATGATCTAGGTTTGTAGTAGATGTGATGGCTCATCAAAGAAGGTTCGACCCATCCCTAGCACTCAGGTAGTCTTGCCCATTGTACCATGCAACAGAGTGAAGAACTGTTGAAACGAGAAAAAGAGTAGGCTGACAAAATTGTCCCTTATTAACACACTCTTCCCGACTCCCTTAGGAATTCGTGAAGACTGCGTAAGGAGAGATGACTTCCCAAACTCCGCATTCGTGTCCTAGCAAAGGCCGGACAGTGACACTGACAAAACAGGCCGCGTAAGTTGGGTCGTCAATAAGTCCCATATTAGCCAGGTGTCTTACATATGTATTGTCACCCGTGTTTAATTTAAACGCAAATCTTTCCTATTCTGACGAAGAATATATCTGAATGCATTTGGATTGGGTTCTTTTACAAAGTATTCTGTTACGCATCCAGTGGGGAATTTCCAGCGTTCCAGATTTTGTCTGTTTGTGATTAGCTGAGAACCAACTGACTGTGCCGTCGGGAATTTGTTTCCCCGCTTATCTATCATTTCATTTTTACCTACATAGCTCGGTGTCCAGGAACCAGTACAGCCTGAATTTATTAAGACGTAAAAATGTGTGGAGTCTGGTCTTACATACACTGACTATGGTAGACGTTGTGCGAGGATTCTAAAGAGTGCTAAGCGCATCGTGACTGAAAATTGTGTATATTTTCGTTTGGAAAGGCCGCGCATCTTTCGTTACGGAACTATCTGTGAAGACGACTTGGGTGTTATTCTCTATTATTAGTCCTAGATTGCTCCACGACTGTTTTGGGGGCACACCACACTGTTATTGCGGCCAAACATCACATTTGGCATAACATTATAAGCAGACATCGGGAAAAGCGAGGCACTCTTTCCTTAGATTTCTGGCTATTGCTGTGTGAGAAAATCCTAGTTCGCTCGTCCAGACGCCGTTGTTATGGAGTCTGCTAGTCGCTTTCATAGCCTCTTGCCATAACAATGTTCATAGCAACTGTGATCCTTTAGCAGGCATTTCTCTGCAGTCTCGTCAGAAGAGTTAAGCTGGACTGAACCATTGTTCTCTTCCACCAAAAGACTGGCGCGTTTGATATTAGGGGCCCGATTAGGGCTATGGTCAGCCAGTGTAAAGTGCACGGCTTGAATGGCTTTACTAACAGAAATTCGGTCTTCCGTTCAATGTGTACTTTCTAGGTCAGTTTAATGTTAAGGGTAACGCCGAGAGACTTCACATTACTAGATAGTACAAGAGTCATACATTTGAGCATTGGAAGGATCAATCAATCCAATCATATAAAGAAGTCTTACTCGGACTTACGCTGAGATATTGTGTATTGCACGAGGAGCCAATCCTATCCAGTACATCTTGATTGCACACTGTATGGAGGGATCTACCCGATATCAGCATGGGCACAGCATCAGCATAAGCTTGTATGTGTGCGCCTGTATTTTACATCTGTTGCAGGAGCTGGTCCACAATCATACACAAAAGAAGAGGAGAGCGACCCCTCCCAAGGGAGACAGCATCCACGTTCAACCTCCACTGTGAACTTGCCTGTGCAACCATTCCTTGCAGGAAATTGCCAGTCGAAGAGCATGCGTCGAATCCACCTGCATCAGGTATCATCGCTGCTCAATGTATCTTCCCTTCTAGCCCCTCCTCGATTTTGCAAGCAACTCCGTGAAGAAATCGCAGATCACAGTTTTATTCACTCTGATAGGCATATTCCCGAATTTTCTTTTAATTTTATACTAAAAAAATGTATAAAAATTGATATATTTTCAAATACGAAAGGTTTCTTTTTTTTTTACTATATTCAATTTTTTAATATCAATACATATGCAAATTTCTTTAATACTAAATTTATGCTAGTTATTTTATATATATTTATATTCATTTTTTTGTTGAATTATTTATCATGTGAAAAATGTTGAAATTAATGTAATTACGCTTAAAAATTATGTTCATAACTAACTAGTTTATATTTATTTCAATAAACTTTAAATATGACTTTAACTTAGGCAATATTTTTTTATTTTTTTATTTAGTAATTTTTTTAAGTAAATTTTTGACTGCTTGCAATTTTGTTTTTTGTAGCTTTTAAACCTTTTTATAGTATCATGTTTTTTTAACATTATTTTTTTTTATATTAAATATTTTTAAATTAAGTGCTTTAAATTAAACTTGCTTATTAATTCAGTCTAAACTTAAAAGCTTTTCAAATCGAAGGGAACTGCATTTTAAACATCACTAGATTTTTCGTTTTCCATAATTCTTCGTTATTATTTTTTAATGCAAAAAATTAAAAAATTAAATAAAATCTTCGTAGTTAGAGTAATTAAATAAGATGTTTTTCTTTTTTTTTTTCTTTTCGAATGTATTATGTAATGAAAACTTGTGGGCGCATGAAATTGTGGGCGTGGTGCACTTAACTGTTAAATGTTTAAATATTTATATGAAAAATATATATAAATACAACTAGGCTAATATTTTGCACAGTTTTCGCATCATATATTTTATTTTTATTGCATTTGGGGAGCCCAGCATTGCTGTTAAACATAAAATTAAACGTTAAAAAATTCGTACTAGTTTTAGGTTATATTATTATGACATTGATGAATCTTTAAGCTTGTTTTTTTTCCATTTGCTGTTCAATAGTTTTAGTAGCACATTAAAAATTTGCTTCTGCAGTCTATGAACAATTTTTAATGTCTTTCTCACTACTTAAATTTAAGACTTGAAATACCGTTCCAGGAATCATTTCATATAAACTGTTTTTTATGGTACCTTTAGTTATTATAGTATGTATATACACCGATTTGTTGTCGTTGTTGTTATTAATGTTGTGGGGCATTGCTGTTTAGTATACCCTTCGTAAGTAGAGTCGCTCTATGCGTGGACCCTGATCTTCCACTGCCGCTCGCTCTACAAAACTCTTCTCCAAGCGCGCTGCTTTCTTATCGCCACCGTCAGTCTTGGACATATCTCCATTCTCTTGACTGTCATCCAGTTTTAGACTCTCTGCATCTGCCTTGGGATCCACTGACACATTGCCGTCCATTTGACCGCTGCCAGAACCCAACTCATCTATGTCCAGCTTGTTGGAGCGCGTTGGACGTGGCGTTGTATATTCACGTTGTCTTTGTGGCGGCAACATGGGCAGCTCTCCGCTGCCACTGCCACTACCACTGCTCATGAGCGCCTCTAGCGATTCGGTCTCTAAGACAGTCTCTCCGCTGGTCTCGTTATCCTTGTGCTTAGGTTGAAAGTCGCTTACATTTTGTATGCGCGTCTCCGCGGAGCTATCCTCGGCGCTGTACATAAGCTGCACATGCATCTTGCTCTGACTGGACGCTGCCGGCTGCATATGCTCGGCCAAGCTTCTTTCGGTCGTAGAGAACGAGTAGCTCAGTTCCATATCTCCACTTCCGCTGCCACTGCCATCTAGCACGCTCTCCGGCACTAGTTTATTGAGTTTGGGCGCATCGTAGGCACCGGCTATGCTGCGCGGCTCATCCTTGCCCTCCACCTCGGCTACATCCTCCAGTTCTACCAACGGAAAGTTAACATCACGCAGACTAAAATCATCTTCGGGCAGCGAGGGATAGGCAGGATTCGATTCCACCTGTGGCACCTCTTCCTCTGCATCCATGTGATGCATGGGCATAGCAGTGCTGGACGCATCCGGCGTACTGCTGCTGACGCTGTAGTCCTTGAGCGTCGTTTCGGTGCTGGAACTGCTGTTGTTCACATCAGCTGCCGGTGCATCTGTGGTCACTAGACGCATAGTGCTGCTGACGGTGGGTCCTTCTGTCGTGGATATTATGTGATATATATTATCGCTGCCTGCAGTTTCGGGCTCCTGTTCCAAATTGCTATCATCAACCAGCGCATCACTAAAGCCATTTTGTATAAAACCTGCACCGGCAGCTAAGCTAAGATTCTCCTCATAGTTTTTGTTAGTGGTGGACAAATCTGACCTGGGTCCCTCTGTAGTATATTCGCGCTTAATGTTCACCTTGCTGGGATCATGCCCGTCCAATGGCTGCAAGCCATCTGAGTGATAGCTGGCCAAAGGCTTGGTTGTCACTTGCTGTTCCACTCTGTTGCTGCTTTGTGCTGCAGGTCGCTCTAAATAGCCAACAGAAGCAGTGAGCTTTAAGCTTTCGCCACTGCCAGCCATTGGAAGTGCTTTTTGGTTGGTGTCTTGACTAAGCGCAGCTGCTGTTGTAGTAAATGTTGAAGCGGCGGTTGTTGTACTGGCTGAGGTTGTTGTCATTGCTGCTGCTGCTGTAGTGCTGGGCGCAGTTGTTGTGCTGGTCGTTGTTGTTGTTGCTGTTGCAGCTATAGTGCTGCTAAGCGTTTGCATTGTTGTTGCTGTCTGGCTGTCCGGCTTTGTTGTGGCTATAGGTGACTCCGTGGTCGATGACGCCTTACGTGTAGGTATAGCCGGCTTGACCTTGTTCTCATCGGTGATGCGTATTTCTGTGGGTTTCGTTATCTCCTTGATGGTTATATTCCAATTGAAGCCGGCTGGCGGTGCAGCAGGCGCTAACTTGACTGCTGTGGTTCTGGCTGTGGTTGTGCTGCTTCTATCATCCAGCGACGGCGGATTATTCTCCAAAACTGTAATGACAAATTATTAGCAATAGCGATTGCAATTGATGGCATTTTGGTTTGAGGTTGTGCTTCTCTTACTTGGACAATTGTCATACTCCGGACAGCAACGTCCAGCCACATATTTGGGCTTGCAATCATCGCGTCTGAAACAGGTCACTGAGCTGCACACAATCTCACCACCTGCAAACAAATGTTACTCAATTTCACAGCTTCACAGTTATAGATATATGTAGCATGCAACTTACCCTTACAGTAGCACACGGTGCATGGTGTGTCCGGATCAACCAATTTATAACCATTGGCATAAGTTTTTCCATCCTTTTCGCAATCTGTAAGCAAACGAAACTCAAAATTAACAAAAAAGCAACAACAACGACGATTGCAAGTAGAGTTGGAAGTTATAGCAACGATTTGCATAAATTAAAGTGGCTGCCACTTACCGCATTTATAAGCAGGACAACAGTGTCCAGGTTTTTGTATGGCACGGCAGCTTGTTTGCTTCTCACATTGCACCGTTGTCTCCGGCACCCAAGCGCCATCTAGCAGGCATTGGCCTAAACCACACAGCAGACAAGGCGAAAAAACGAATTTTTAATAAATAGGAAAAATTTAAATATGAGAAAATCAAGCGAAAGCCTAATTATGCGCGGCGACGTGTAGATACTCTAACAAGTCAAGCTAGTAATTTCTAGGTAACTTCATCAAAATTAACCAAGTTTTTAAATTCTAGAAACTACACTTATAAACAATCGCTACAAATCATTAACTGAACTCATGAAAATTAAAATTTATCATCACTTTTTACCTCATAATCTGACAAACAAATTATAGTAGCAAGCGTATACTTATTGTAAAGAAGAAGTCGAAAAACAGCCACCGATTTTTCTGATAAACGAGAAATCATGGTAAATAAAATTTCAATCCAGAAATTTGAGCTGTCTAACTAACTGTTTTAGTTTAAGTGTCTTCATTTCACTCATATAATAATATAGGTGATTAGTTCCAAAAAAGCTATATTACTTTTATCAAAGGAGCTCTGGAAATGCTGCTGAAGAACTAGCGGTTTTTTTTATTGCAGAGCACGTGGCAACATAAGAAGAAGATAAAAACAGTACCGTTTTCATCATCTCTAACAAAGAACTCTTCGAGGTAACTTTTAGAAGGTAAGTTATATTCAACACTTTTGAGGTATACTTAATAAGGTGGGTGTGAAACTCTCACTCTTTTTGCTTGCTTAAATATTACTTTCCTGGCATATGTCTATGATCCCTAATTCCACCAATACTTATGTGCGTCATCTCTAAGCTAATATTTATATAGTGTCTATAGTGTCACAGACCCTTTGCTACTAGAGCTGCCAAGCTGCTTGGCTTAGCTAAGCTACCCTCTCTACAGGTTTCGGCAAACTTGCATTGTTTAGTTTACTTCCACCGTAATTTTTTTTTAAAGTTGGATGAAAGATAAGCGTTTGAATCTTTCTTTACCTTGTGGCGGCTGCTGTTGTTCCAGCGGCGTTTCGGTGCTGCTGGCCATGGATGCCGCCAATTGTTGTGGTGCAGCATCTCGGGGCATGGTCGTGACTGTGGGCTGCAGCGAGCCGGAGGCAACAATGCTGTCGGTGGGCACTATAAAAAAAGATGAAGAACAAATAAAAGTAAGTACAAAAAATGAAATGAGATGCAACAATGCCATTGGAGAGAAGAGCCAACATTCCTGCTACGTTCCGTTACATTCTTTCATTTGAATGAATGACATTTTGATAACAGTTGTTTGTTGTTGTTGTTGTTGTTCCTAGCTGAGAGTGTATCTGAGTGTATTTGTATGGTAGAATGCTATCAAAATAAGGTAAAAGTTAAATGAGTTTAGTTTTAGTTTTGAGGTTAGGTTACTTTTTTTTTGTTCTGTCAAGTGTTGACTGACTGTTGGGGGTAGCTGCAGGTGCTTGTTTAAGGGCTGAGGGTGTGGCAGCTGTTGACTGCGCTGCCACTACACTGTCAAGCAGCGTGTAATTTTTGATTGGCCTCGGCTTAAATTTGGGACAAACTTTTATTTGGTTTAAAATTTGGCTAGAATCATTTTCATTTACACTCTGCCACCCTTGCAGGTCTACACTTCAACTTGAGCACACTTGGAAGTGTTGTTTTCCGCCTGTCTCCTTGTTGTCCTTATTTGTGTTGAAAAATTGTTGGCTTGGCGTTGCGTTAATCATACGCACTGTGTTAAGCAGCTCAAATTGTTGTTTCATTTCTTGTAGGATACAAGTACAACTTGTTGGGCGTTTTCTTTGGCTCTGTTTGAGTAGATTTTTATTGCCTCTGCTGCTCATTACACGAACTGCATATGCTGCTCATTTGCCATTGTTTATGTGATTTTCTGTGGTTTTTCTTAGTTTTTTGTTTTCCCTTTTGTTGTTGGGATCCATACAAAAAAAAAGGTACACTTGTTGCCAGAAGTTTTCTTACAATACGCTACACGAAGTGATTGATGGGGACTATCAAACTTGTTGGTCGCTGAGTATGGGCTTTTTGGGGGGTTCTTAACTTGGTAAGTCTTGTCGGACTTGACTTATTGTATTTGCGAGTGTTTCTATTTCTCATGTTTTTGTACTAGTTGCGAGTGTTAAACAAATATCAAAATAGATATGCTGCTGAGGTATCGTTAGAAAATGTGCTGTTCCCATTCAATGCGGAAAATTTTTGAATAATAAGATTTGATAGTATCGGTATTATTTTCTTAAAACGCTATGTGTACAGATTTAATTAACTTAATAACATTTACACCATGCACAAAAGAAGCCTATGTCTAAAACATAGCTTTTACTGTTAATTTAGGATTACTAATTTCCAATCCGGAATCGGTTTTGACTTATATAGCTCGGATTTCGAGTTATCGTCATTTGAAAAAGTTAAGATTTACCGTACAAGGTATGTTTTAGCCATAGGCCTTTCATTGAGGGGAAATTTGTCGCACATTGTTATTTTTCTTTGTGAATCAGTTAACCAAAATCTACTCTGTTAAAAATTTCAATGTTACTACTCTTCTTTCAAGCTAAGGAACCGCTAGCAGATCAAAGAATGTGATTCTAAACTAAGTAAAGTTACTTCGGTAGTAATATTCCTAAGGGTCTCTCTCAATCTCCTGCAAAGTGCCTCTTTGTTCGTCTACACTTGAGCATATTTCAATTGTTTCTGATTTTTGCGTACTATTTGTTCATAAGCTGAAATTAGCATTCATATTTGTACTATTGTGAATAAAAGTATGAAAAGGTTTATGAACGCAAACAACTATTTATAGCTGGGTGGCTTCAGGCAGCTTTGTGGTACACTACTATATAAAATATGATGGCATACTTAAGCCCCTGCCTACGATGCATTCTTAGGATCCTATGACCGCATATTCTATCGAGCCAAGAATTGTCACACATAAAGGATTGAATGCCGAAATTAGGCAACGAGAGTGGCGCTAGACAACATCACGAAACAGTCCTTCAGTAGCTCACTCTACTTTATCTCGATCTCTTCTTAACTCTCACAATCGTGCATCTTTGACTTCTTCTTGATGAGTGTCTTTTTACATTCTATAATCCCAAGCTGCAAGCCAATATTGCTTATTTCCCTGATGTGCAATATGTTAAAAAGTTCACCCAATGGGTCAGAGAATCGCATCGTTGATAGCTTCAACTGCAAAACTGAATTCTTCTATACTTACATATAATGAAATAAACTTGAAGCTTTTATAATTCAGAGAAAGTAATCTCTATCACTAATACAAATTTTAAGGTTAAAGGCTTTTATTATAGAGGAATAGTGATCATCAATCACAAATTCAAATATAATATGAAATAAGAATAAAGCTTTTATTATGGCAAGTTACAAAGAGCTTAAAGAATTTAATAAAGTGGAATCCTTGGTCGTTACATTGAGCCGACTTGCTGAAGTGCGACTATTTTTTTTGCTTTTTCTCTTTCCTAATTTTACCTACGAGTGAGTAGGCCTAACAGAGACAGCAACACAAGCAGACTCACACGTACACTTAGTGCCATCGATAGTTTTCTAACTCTAGTAGGCAGTGTAACCATACGGAGCCCGTTGGCGCACTAACTACCTTTCGTATCATGGACTGCAGAAGGCATTCGCGAAGCAGTGGCTTATGGAAGACTAGCCGGTAATCCGGTAACTGATGGTTATAACCGCACTACAAGAAGTAACCAATTTCTAAGAATATGTTAAAATTCCAATATTTGTCAAAAGCCGAAAAAAAAGATTTTGTTTTTTAATTCGGAATATTTGTATGCAGATTCGCATGAAAGCTTATTTCAAAAGGAAGTCAGGCTACAATGGTTCTTCGTTTGGTTATGTTGATTATTTTGCTATAGAAATAAATTATCTTTTGCTGAAGTCAGAACTAACTCATAATCTTAGAAATATGCCAACGTATTTCATATAAATTGAATGAAGTCACAAGTATATATATATATATATACTATATATATATATATATATATATAAAATGAATGCATTCATTGTTTAACCAACCGCAAAAGACTCGTGTTTAAGCAGCAATCCGAAAAGCATTTGCTAGCGGAAATGTCGGAAATATCCGGTTAACTCATGGTTTATTTTGTTAACTCTGCCGTGCCACTTCGACCACTGCGGGCGGTCCGGCCAACTGCTGCTGCAGTTCACAATGAATGCCTCAAGTGGCACTCGGCCCAGCACTTGCTCGGCAAATCTAATAATGGCTAAGACGACATTGTCTTGGGCCCAAAGTTGAGTGTAGTTGTTGGAGTAGTTCATGAAGCGTACGGCTGTCACAGCTATGAAAATTCACACGCTGAAGATGCTGGCTGACGTTGTCAAGGAGACCGCAAGATACTGACTTTGCTTGACTTGGTTTGGGCTGACTTGAGGTTTGGGTGCTGGGGTAACACTTGACGCGTTTAAGGGTCCTGTGGTTTGTTATTGTCGATGGAAAGACCGTGGCCAAGTGCAGTTGTCTGAGCCTCCTTGTCATATTTATCAATGTTCTAAGCGTCAGTGTCAACAGCTTGTAGTTGTTGTTGCTTTCCTCTAAATGTTGCTTAAGTGTTATTAATAGTGCGGCTTGCGGCCATAACATTTGTTGGTCACATTTTATTGCCAGTTCCAATTGCTGTTGCTTGTTATTGTGCTTGTCATTTATCACTAAGTGGCAACAAAAAAAAAGAGAAAAACCCAAAAACAACAAGACTACAAATTTCACAGAAATTCACAATCAATGCAATTTATGAACATGAATCAGCTTTACAACAATTTATGCACCTTTTTTTTCTTTTGTTCTTCAGAATGAAACTTTGTTTTGCACTTACATTTGCATAAAATTTGCGGAAATATGTCAAGAAAAAACAAACAAATAACAAAACAAACACCAATTTACATATAATTTCGCAACAATTTATTGTTTCTACAGATTAACAAAAGGCGCATCATCATAAAGAAGCGCAGAAATCTTAAACAAGATCTTACACGGCGTATACGTAATTTGCGTTTTGCATGACTTGGATTACGCGACAAATGTTTTGTTGCTGTCGCTTGGACTCTAATTGTAGCACATAATGCGCATAATTATTAAGCTACACTTACGTGTTGGTTCTCTAAGTGTACAACATATGTATCTTTGCATATAGGAAGTGCCCCTAAATTGAAAGCAATGCAGCGAAATTGCAGCGTTTCGTATTTCCAGCAATAATAGACACTGAGCACTATAAATAGAAGCCGGAAGCAGACGCAAGCGTAAAAGATACATTTGTAGAATATGCGAGGCAAACTTAAGTTTAGCAGGAAAACCGCAAAAGTGGAACACTCTTTGTTGAGGCAGAACATAAGATCTATTTCTACAGTGATCATTCCGATAATATCCATAAAACGTGTCTAGAAGGCAATCAATCTTCAAAATGGTTAACATAAAAGTCTTAATATTGAAAATAAACAATTAGAAGAGAAAAAGATTAAAATATGAAAACAAAAACAATTTGCGAAAGTAAACATTACTAATGCAAAACGTTCGATTTGAAAGAACAACATAAGTCATCACGAGACGCACGCTGTGAGGTGGCATGTAGATTAGATTTGTGGCACCCACCACCCACCATGGCTCATCAGCCTTGCCCTTTGTACAATTGAGTTGCCATAATGTGAATCCGAATTAGGCCAAAGGAATCAGACTACAGCAATCACACCATGCGATGGCGGTTTTACCCATAGGGAGTGCCTAAATAGGTTTCACATCAAAAATACCCTCAAATGGATTTGGTAGTTCAACACTGAGGTGGGGTTAGAGGGGCTTTAATTAAACTATGATGATTTGTCACTTCAGGGCTGAGAGGGGATGCTCCGGATAAGTACTATCACAATAAGATAGTTACAAATTGCAATTTAATATAGGGTTATGAGGTTTTGCCTTAGCTCTTTGTGATTTTACAGTATTGCAGAGTGAAGGTAATTAAATCGTGAATGTTGGGTGCTCAAAATTTTACAAATTATGGTGACGTCATTTAGAAACAGACCCATGGGCATTTCCATGGCTGCACACGTGACAGTAGTAAGTAGAAGAAAAATTAAGTTTTTTTAATTTTTGATTTTCGGATAGCATTTTATTAGCATTAAATCTAGCGTAAAAGGTCTGATCTGCCGACAGTTTTTTATGGGATATATAAACAAGCGAAGAGAGTTATGTGACGAGACAGAAATAGAAGTGCCTTTTGCATAAAGACTGCAAAAAAAACGTTAAAGTTTTCAATGCAATTTATTTTGATATAACGATTATCCTTTTTTGTAGAAAAATCTTTAGCGTTTTTTTCATAATATGACACGCGTGACGTGACACGCGTTACGGGACAAATTTTACTTAAGCTTTTATTAATTGTATAAAGAATGCAAACTTTGATTAATTTTTTTGTAAAATTATCTAGCGTTTTTTTAATCAAGCCATAATATTATACGTGAGGTGACACTTGTTACGTGACAAATTTTTAATTGGGCATTCATTAATTATAAATACAAAGACAATTAAGAATTCTTTTCATAGAAAACTAGCGATTTTTTAAGCATGCCATAATATTATACGTGACGTGAAATGCGTAACGTGACAATTTTTGAATTAAGCTTTTATTAATTCTAAAATCAAGGAAATTTTTTTTTTTTAAATTATCAATAGCTTTTTTTTAATCATGCCATAATATGATGCGTAACGTGACATGCGTTACATGACAAATTTTTACTTACAACTCAAATTTTGAATTTTAAAAAATAAAGAGAAAATGCTATTAAAAGAAAAATAAATTCAATTTTGCATTTTTATTTTTTATCAACACAACTAAGTGAAGCTCTAGCTTTCTTAAAATCGTTTGATAATAACAGGTGAAATCCTTTTTGTATTGTTATTTATCTTTCCGGTCATGGTGGAAAGATGGAAATGGTCATATGCAAATACAAGTGAAACTAATCCCCCAGAAGTCAGTCTCAAAACGCTGCTTAAAAGCCGCTTAATGCTCAATACAACTTAAACTTACTGCTCAAGTCTTTAACATTTGAGTGACACAAAATTGATAGCTAACCTCATACAAACACATAATCCAGCTTCTGCAACTGTCAACTTTATTATCCTGCAAATCGAATAAGCAACAAACTTTGCGAATTTGATCTATTGAATAGCTGGAACAATTGAACTAAACATAAAAATGACAACATTGACAGCGCGTAATCCAGCAGCTGGCTGCAAATTGACGCTTAAATGCCGTACAAAATGAAAGCAAAACAATATAATACCAAGAAAAGAAAAAAATCAGCAAATGAGCGTTTTAAATGCGATTGTCTGCTGCCGTTTTTTGCTTTCCATTCGTTCAATTTTACACTCTGAAAATGATAAATGAGCGTATCTAGAAGATACAACAGCAGCAACAACAACTACAACAATAAAACCGCAACTCATCGCTTTTTTGTAGGCAACATTCAATCTCTACAAGTCTCCGTCAAACAAATTATACGCTTAACTGACAAGTGCCGGTTGACTCTCATGTATAGAGAGACTGTCAAATATTTGAATATGATATTATCACGAAAATGCGTTAAAAATTAAACATACCTTTTGGCTGCGATATAATAAACAATAAATGTGGTCATAAATTGCTTGCATGCGAAGTTTCTGTCAAGTAATATTCCCTGCGTACTACATTATTTGTAGCTCACACGTTTGAGATACTTTTGGTCGGAATTTTTTTTTCTTTTTTATATCTATGAGTTACATTTGCGTGCTGTCAGAGGGTTGACTACAACTTCATTTGTACTTCGGAGTTATCATTAGTAAAACGCATTAGAATACTATTTTTCTATGTCGGACGTCAACTTGACGAGTAGACAGAAAAAGTGGGCGTGGCTGGCAGCTAATGTTAGCTTCTGATATGTTGATTTATTATAGTTGCTGTTGATAACATATATACAAAAGTAAATCTAATTCCATATATTTGAAATAAAACGCCCAAGCAAGTGCCGTCGACTTTCTACGTAACTCTGAAACACGATTAAGTATGGGTGTTTAGAAAACCCTTTTCTATTGCACAACAAGCATAGAGCGACAACAACTATCTTTGGTAACAAAAGGGAGCAACTTTACCTAATCCCGTATATAATATTTACGGTCAAGAAGAACAAAATAGCTCTTAGGTGGAGCTACTTAGGTTAGTCCATTGAAAAAAGAAATCAAATTCAGTTAAAAGTTAATAACCAATCAATTCGGTATGATATTATGCAACATAAATTTGTTTATATCTTTTTACCACCATTTACTTATAACTAACTCCTACGTGTTGAAAAAAACTACATAAGAATTCGAATCACTGCTATAGAACGAGGCCTTCTTCTTCTTAACTGGCCATAACAACCCGTTACCGGGTTACGGCCTGATGTATTTCTTGCATTGGAATTGTGGTTTTACGTGGTGGGTTCCAAACTCTACGCACAACCCCTTTAAGGCCTTGGGTGGCTCTACAATCAGGCAATTACGGTAGCAGTCACGGATCTGGGAGTCGATGACCAACTGGTGAGGCTGATCAATCAAATCTCACATGTTAAACTAAGAAGTCGTCTCTGGGGCCATCAACTCTTTGGTTTACTATCTCAACTTCTTTGCGACAAAGTATGAGGTGGCTTATGCGGATGATGTTATGGTTAGTTTCCCGGGAAATATTCCTCAAACTCTATGTGACTTTATGACGGGTAAATTGTAGCAGTTGTCTGAATGAGCAGCAAGGAGTGGATTAAGTGGAAAACCCGATTTTGTATTCCTGCTCCCTCCCAAGCTAAATGATTCTGCTCTTTCTTTCAGCTGCAGTACAAAATATCTGAGTATAGTACAAGAGAGAAAATTAGACTGAAATCTCAACGCACTTGAGCGCACAAAAAAGACAGCGATGACTTTTTATCTAAAACTTATAACTCTTACTATCCTAATAGCTTACTTTATTGGTAATGCCACTGTCGAAGTATCTATTGAAAACTTCGGGCCAGGTGCAAAAACAACGCGATGGCACCACTTCTTTCTACAAAAAATGTTTGTAGAGCACTTTTAGTTTTCTCAGTACAAAACTCAATCAATCAAACAATCTTTAAGACTTCTTATAATTATTTTCTGTTCGAGTTTCATGGTAAATTTTTCCATATAGCTTGACACATTTGGTGTCCGAAAGTGCAAAGCCTTTTGGAAAGTATCTTGAACTTTTAAAATGCAACCTAGACACTTTTGACTATAGCATAACCTTTTCTAGAGTTTCTTGTACAAATTGATGTCACAAATTGTCATAACATTTTAACAAATGACTTAACAGTGCTTTAAAAATATCTACAAACACCTGCTGCAAGCGGCGTAATTTATGTGATAACAACAACAACAACAACAGCGGCACATTTTGAAGCAACAAAGGCGGCAGCTACAACAACAACAACAACGACAACAACAAGCGTGGCAACAACAAGTGTCACTTTCATTTGACAGTTGATGAGCTCCAACGCTTCATAAATTTTTGTGTGTTTGCTCAAAAAGCCCAAAGATACATACAAACACACGCACACACGCACACACGCACACACGCACACACACACACACACACACACACACACAAACACACATAAATATGCGAGAGCAGCTTCTAAAATGAAAAGTGTTTAAACTTTTACTTTCGATAGTGAGTGTTTTTATACCCTGTACACAAAATGTAAAAGGGTATTATAGATTTGTGCAATGTATGTAACAGGCAGAAAGAGGCGTGGCAGACTATATGATCCATGGGCAAAAATGGTCAGGTCGAGTCGATATAGACATGTCCGTCTGTCTGTCTGTCTGTCTGTCTGTCCGTGTTGCCGCACCTTTCTCGGAGACTATAAGAGCTAGAGCAAACATTTTTTTTTTACCAAAAGATGCGCATTTCACCTATTCAGTACTTATTTGTCGATATCTCACTCCCTTTCCACGTGACAGATTTTCGCGGTTTTAACCCACACCATAAAAGCTAGCCAATTGAAACTTAGCACAGTTATGTACATTATAACCGTGCATGTGTAGTGTATAAATTATTTATATCGGGTAAGAACTTTAGAAGATATAGCTAATAATGTGAAAATTTTAGGCCCCTTCTCCTATGAACTGTAACAGAATTTCACTTTTTACAGAAATGTTAAAGTTAACATTTATGTTAACCAAATGTGGTTATGTACATGGGCTTATAAACAAAACAATTTTGACCTTTTTCCGCACCATTCCCCCTACCCCCGTATTACAGCTACCGTTATTACGCCATACGCCATACCCTTCAACGCATCGATACAAAAATTTAAATTTGCAAAAGGGTATCCCACTGTCGGTCACCGTCCCGACTGTCTGCATCAAATTTTTTATTTTTATTTATATTTCGTGTAAGCTGGCCATCCATGAGCATGTAAATTAGCTTTTAAAGAGTCCAACGAGAGAGCGAGCCACAAGAGGCAGCAAAGAGAGCACTTCACTCTATGTGTGTGTGTGTGTGTGTGTGTGTGTGTGTGTGTGTGTGCGTGTGTGTGGCTAAGCGTATGCGGGTAATTATATTGTGGTCACGTTTAAGCAAGGCATCTATTTTATGGTTTGTTACACTTTAACACTGATCTACAAAAGTCAACACACAAACTGTACGCACAATGCTAGCAGTCACTTTTGTTGCCATGTGTCGCATTTGGAGCACTGTTGTTGGCTTACTTGTCAGTTGGCTAATTGCGTGGCTCAACAAACTGCAAACTGCGGCTAGAGCGGGCCGAGTGATTGGCTAGCTGGCTTTTGGCCAAACACTTACAGTGTTTACAGTTACGGCTGCTTGTATGGGCCGGGCTTATGCAATTTCAATTTTGTCAAACCTTTATCTATTGATGAGGAAATTATTTTGAGGCTTACATGGCGTATGAGCAATGCCAAATTAGTAGCCAAATTTTAATAGAAATGTTAAGCATGCACTTACAACAAAGTTTGGTACGCTTCAAAAGAGCATTGTAAATATGTTCCTAAGATATTAATAAGGTTTATGTCATTTTCTGTTCTACATTTATTTGCAAAGTTAAACATATGTTTTTCGAAGTTTAATCTGGGCTTAATGTTAGTCATAATCCATTGCTGCGAAAATGCAAAAACGAATAATACGAAACGAATAATGTTAATTAAAATTGTGGCAGAAATCTCTCTCACTAAATTTAAGGACAACAACAAATCTTCGTTCTGATTGCCTTCGTTTTTAGTTGCAATTAGGAACAAAAACATTTCATCGATAAGCCAGAAATCTCTTTAAGATGAGGAAATGAGGATGAGGATTAGGAGATGAGAATTAGGAGATGAGGATGATGATGAGGAGATGAGAAGAAGAATGAGGTGATGAAGATGAGCAGGTTTGAATGAGGAGATGAGGACGAGGATGAGTAGATGAAGATGAGTGTATGAATGAGGATAAGAGTAGATTAGGATGAGTAGATGAAGAAAAAAAGGAAGATGAAACGACAGAAGAAGTGGACGTTGAAGCCGAACACATAGGCTTAGATTCCAAAACTGCGAATTTTCACTATACCAATAGAGTTTTATCTTATTGATAAATCAAACCGTTCCTGCGTGCGAGAATTGCAGCATGAAACAGTTACGAACTCTGTCACTTTGATGCAGACAGTTGGGACGGTGCCCGACAGTGGAATACCCTGTACCTTTTTTCTTTATAAACACTAAATACGGTAAAATGGGAATGGAAGTATCCACTTTTATATCTCCTTTCATAAGATCGATATGCCTGTAAACATTTTCCTATTGAAAAGTTCCAATTGACAAGTTTTCCTATTTGGAATTATGGGGGCAAAAATTACTTTTATGCCCATAACTCCAATATTCGTTGAATTTTTTAACATAGATCAAAAGGGGGAAGGGTGTTTTCAATTTAAAAAAGGTGGATGCAGTTTCAACGATTAGTGTCTCACGAGTCTCCAGTCTACACTATATATATAGGGTATAATGATGATGAACCACAACCCAATTCCAGTTTTTATAAATGGCCTAAGCATTTTTTGATGTTTACATATCCTTTTTATAAGCAAGACTTTACAGTCAACATTTTGGCAACAATTGAATAACATTTAGGTTTATTGCAATTTTTAGCACAATATTTGTTTGCCACAATTCAAGTTGAAATAAAAATTTGAATTACTTGGCATAAAGGAGCATTTACTTGTGTTAAAGTGCATGCAATAAAGTGAACAAAGTCAATGTTCTGCGATTTTACACGTAGCAATGTAATGTGCAACAAAGTGTGGCATACACACATATATACGAGAAACAAGCCACATGCTCAGCACCTAAACTACCTATCATAATACGTGCTCCATAAGCGACAATAAGCATAATAATGGTAAAGGCCAAACCAATAGAACAACAAACCCGACTAAGAGACCTCCTAACCAAAATCCAGCAAACAAACAGAAGGTATAGCACACATAGACAACAATCCCGACGCATTTAGGCCACTTCAACACACGCCCACATAGAAAGGAATTGGCAGTAAGCTTAACGGTTTGGCGTATCATACAGGTTAACTACGGGTCGATTGCTCGACTGGTTTACCAGCTAGCAGAAAATCTGAAAACTTACAAGCGACACTTGCAAAAAGTTGGAACAACTGTTAGTTGGGGCTGTTAGGGGTCTAATGGGGGGTCTGAGCAGCTGCTGCTTTGTGGTCTTGTTCGTGTTGTCGAAATTGTGTGTGAAATCGGCAAATTAGTCCCCAAGGAGGTCGCAAAATATGAACTTCGATGAGTGTGCAACATGGCCATAACCATGGCTCACCAATGTCAACCGAGCAGCTAAGTAAAATGTTAGCATCTCTAGCCAAGACTTATGTGTGGGACATGAAAATATTTGTTGGGTCAGAGCTTAAAGCGGCTTTGAAGGGCTGACTCAACATAGATACAAAGAGGGTCCTCTACGTGCGTGTGTGTGTGTTTGTTATATGACCATTGGGCATAACTGTTGCTCTCTTGAATTTACCGCATTTTAGCCAAACTCTTAAGCTGAGAATACTTAAAGTTGCACATATTTTTGCGAAGCACTTGAATGCAAAATAAATTTCACCAGCAATTTTACGAGCTAACTTTAAATAAGTTGTTTTTATTTGTCCAAGGTCTAACAAGTAACAGAAAAACGTACATATTTTTAGTTTGAAAAACTTACAGGTGGAATACTCTGTAGGGATATACTTGGGTTGATCTGTGGCGGTTATATTGCGGGGCACACTTTGTGTTCGCTTTGCTTAGTATTGGAAGGAAGTGGAACGGCAAGAAGATAAAGAGGAAAAGGACCATGATCTACCACGAGAGCTACAAGCGGGTTGCCGAGCGAAGCGAGCAGGCGGCGGAACCCTCTAGTATTATATTTAATTTTTGAATTATTATGATGAGTTTACACAGGTCAACATGGTTTAGTTGTTGGAAAGCTAAGGGTCATTTCCGAACAAATTTGCTGCTTAGAATCCGAATCCAGAGTAAGAATCGGCCTACCACATCAGGATTTTGAGATATTTGAGGTTATGTCAACGAAAAACGGCCTATTTTTGATGTTATGTACAGGGTGCAAAAAAAAAGTTGTTGTCTGTTTCTCCAGCTACATCATTTAGGTACACATTTAACCTTTAATTTAAGAGTTCAGAAGATCATTTTCGCAAAGGTATCGCTGTTCGAAATATATCCCTTCAACGTCAATGGCTTTAAGCCATTGATACAATAAGATAGGTCAACATGGTTTAATTATTGGAAAGCTGAAAAATAAGAAATTTTTGATAAATATTTTGAGATATTTAAGGTCTGCAGTCTACCTAACCTCATATACCTCAAATTCCTGATTGGGATTCTTCGCCGCAAATTACTTCGGAAATGACCCTTAGCTTTCCAACAACTATACCATGTTGACCTGAGTTATTTTTTAATGTGATTTAAATGAAATTATCTTGATTGCACATTGCGCTAATGTCATCTGTCAATTACATAATTTGATTATAATCAATATCAATATTAACTAATAATAAAATAGAAAAACAATTTTTTTCCAAAATAATTAATAAATAGATCCATTTACCTGCCCAAAGCTTATGAACAACATTCATATTATGTTTCACTGCGCTGCTGTTTTACGTAAGATGAATAGCGGGTAGAGAGATGTGAAAAAGCAGTCCAGTTCAGTTCATATTGCTATATGAGTATGTGCAGTAGAAGGAAAAGGCTGCTGTGCAATAGATGGGAGCTTGGCGAAGAAAAGGGAACCGTGTTATTTTGTTGTTTTTTTATGCGGCGTTACACATGCTTTGTCAATTATGCCCAATAACTTCGCCATTTCCCGAGCGATTTCAGGCGTGCTTTTTTGCGGTTTTCATTGTTTCAACCGTTTGAAGTATTTCGCTCATAAATTCTATTCTATTTTTACCCAAAAGTCAGAACAGGAAACAGCTTGAATAAAACTTTTGCCCAAATTTTTTTTTTTTTAATATTTAACAAGAAATCATGATGTTTTACATAGTTAGTGAAACTGTAAAACATGATGTTGGCAACCTGATCTGCTTCTTATATAGCTCCTTTTTCAGCTGTATGTGAATGATCATGGAAAAAAGTTGGAGAAGACAGAACTGTGCTATTGTGTTTGTTGTTGTGGTGTTATCATGTTTTTTCAATTATCCCTAATAACTCCACCATTTTAATTTATCAAATTCTAATCAAAAATGGGACGACTATTGTTGAACTTAGGAACTTTGAAAATAAATTATTGAGCTCTTTTTCCCATCATCCACTTGACAAAATAGACAAAAACTCTCGGAGGTACTTTAACTATAACTATCTAATCAACTCTCAGATTTATGTTGAAAACTATACTTTTGATGTTGTCAAGGACTTCATCTGCTAATTACAATAAAGAACGATGTCAGCATGGAGATTAAGCGGAGAATCACTCCTGCTAATAGATGCTGAAGATGAAATGAGTAGTAGAGACCACTCTCGAAAGACGAAACTTACATTCTATAAGACGCTCATCCTTCCCGTTTTGCTTTTTGGTGCTGAAGCATAGATGATGGCGGAAAGTACTCCGTAGGAACATTGGCCCTCTACGCGTTGGCAACGACTGTCGCACCGGATGGAACCACGAACTTTATGAGTCTTTAATGTGCGTGGAGGAGGAGAGCTTTACGTCAGGCCGTAACCAAGTGACGAGTTGTCATATCCAGTTAGGTAAGAAAGTTAATATCTAATCAAAGCTCTCAAGTACTATGCAATATGTTGACATCCCAACTAAGCCGTGCTAGAAGAAGCAAAATTGTTTTTGGATTCGGATTCAGAGACTCAAATTTTGCTGTGTTACAGCCTAGGATCTTAAATTGAGGTAATTTTTGTTTCCTAGTGTAATTTAACAAAACAAATTTTGCATAAAACTTGAAAACTAGAGAACATGCTGAATAACCAGAAAAGTGCAGAATTTCAAGCGTAATCAAAAGAACTATTTCTGAAAGATGAAATAACCCTTTGAGATTTGGCATAACTTACAAGCACTAGTAGTTCTTCAATAATTCATAAACAAAATTAAAATTTTAAGGTATCTTCAAAGCTATAACAAGAAGAAGAACCAGGAGATACCTTAGAAGTTATACCATGAAGAAGAACATTCCAAAGTTTCCCATGTTCGAGCATTCTTTGAAAAGCCAACTATTTAAGAAAAGCGTTTCCTACATGTTTATTGGAAAACATCTAATAATATATGCATATGAAATATCTTCCGCAAGCTTTTAAGCTTGTTACCTAAACTCCTAAATAGTTAATAAACTCACACCGACAAGTAAACATCCAAAGTGAGCAAACATCACAAATCAAGTCGGTTCGCATCTTGAGTATTGAGAATCTATAGCCAAATACTTGTAGTGAAAAGTTGGCCAAGTATTTAAGCCACGTAAATGCGTGAATAATGCGCGCGGATTTAACTTTTGCTATTTAGTGTGGAAGTGGAAAAGTTTTTGCTAACTACAGTAAATGGGGGAGTAAGAGAAATTTAAGGTATTACTCCCAAATAAATTTAGGCAGAGAAGTAAACTAAAGTTCATAAAATGGCAAATTGAATGCCATATCCTATGGAGATAAGCAGCAACTGATAAGCAGGCGATAAAATGGCGACAAGTTGGCGTTAAATTAAAGACTGGGCTGAATCTGTATCTGAAACGGTGCAAAAAGGTAAAATGACAGCTGTTCGACCCGTATTTACTTTACTCACGCCATTCGTAGTGCTCTTTTTTGTATACTCTACTTTTATTGTAGAGCTTTTTTAGTATGCTATGAACTTTGGTACTTATTAAAGGAGTGATTATATTTTCGTATATTAACCACTTTTTCGAGAAGGAAACTTTTTTATTAGTAGTCTTCAACTAATCCACCGTAGTACTTAGTCCTAGTTCTTGGTTATTCTACATATGTAGAATTCATCCCCATAGTATTGCTTAGTAATCTTAGATAAGAGTTAATTATATTAACATAAATAGAGTGAATCTCGTCAAGAAACTCTTTTGATACTCATTATTATCGCAAACGAACTATATTTTTGTACATGCTTCCTTTTCTTGCACTAGTACGATATTAATCTCGTGCTTGAAATCTATATCATTTTCAAAGGAAAGCGGTCTTTTTCAAAATTGCCACTCCTGGTGGCGCCCTCTCCTTCACTGACAACCTGTCAAAATCATGACATTTGGTTGTCTACAAACCGTAATATCGCGTTTCAGCATCGCTCGAATCTCGTCAATTGTTGAAGGAAATGTATGGCCAAAATTGTTTATCCCATAGCAGAGTTCGCGAGCGGTTTATGCGAGTTAAACAAGATCGGGAGTCACCGATGCCCGATTTCATTTTCGATTTCGATTAGTCGTTCATAACAGGATTGGAAATCATCGAGAGATCGATATCAGAATAGGAATCGGAATCGAAACTAGACACGAAATAGATGGTTAAGATTTTCGACTTTCGACGATCTTAAGAGATTTTAATTTTTAAGTTTTTGAGTCTGAGATTGAGCTAGGAATCTTAAGTTCATTTTCCGCTTATTGACTATTTTGCATTAGTTTTGTAGAATCTCCTATTCTTAACTTTGAATTTCGATGTGTCATGCATGACATTAAATATTATGACTATAAGTACTATGAACTTCGATTTGTAGGTTATTCTAAGTTCCTTTCAAGTGTAACAAACTATGTTTTTGAAAGTTTTGTAATAAAATTGGTTAAATGCATACAAATGTTTTGCGTAAAACTCGGTTATTTGCACACATTTGCATTATAAAAAAGGTTATTTGGATAAAAAGCGATGATTTATAAAATTTTGTATTAAAAAGAGGATAAAATACTGTTATATGCACAAAGTTGCCTAGAAGAAATGGCTAAATGCACTCATTAGCATTTGGATGCTGATATCTATGAGTTTACAAGCAAGGATAACATATTTTTATATTGGATATATTGAAGTCTTCTTCTCTTACAGAAACGTTTAACTTTCTCTAATAAGAGTATTTAAAATTCGCAGTTTTAAAGTAAGCATTTCTTTTTGATTGTTGTACGAGTCCATTAAACAATTCAATTTAAGTGGCAGGTCAACCTTTAAAATGTCAAGCTCGGGGGCTGAAGGAGGCGTGGTCTGGGACCTTTATGCTGCGCATTGTCTACTTTGTCGCTGAATGAAAACATTTTATGCTAATTTTTTTTTACTGTTTGTGATTTTTTTTGCTTTAATTACAATTGTTGGACTTTGGCTACTGTTTGCACAGAGCTTAAGGTATTTACTTAGATGTGTGTGTGTACTTAAGCACAAACTACGCAATTAAAAGCGTAAGCACAAAAGTTTCAGCAAAAGTCGCTGGCGCCCAAAAGAGGGCAACATTTGAAAAAAAGGCAAAAAAAACGGAAATTAAAATATTTCCGGTTTGCTGCGAATTTTCAAAATATGTTTTTTTCTGGAGAGTTGGGCGCTTCTTAGGCGTGTAAGCCGACACTTTATGTTAATGCTAATTGAAGCTTTTTTTTGTAGTTGTTGTTGTTGCCGCTTGTCAAGCAAATTAGTCGCGCGTTAAGTGAGGCAAGCTGTCGACCTGTGTTTATTTCTTATTTATATTCTACTACTCTTTTAATGCTTTAAATTATAAACTGTAATTATGGTAAATTATGTCTTGAGAAGAAAGGAAATTTAAGACTGCTTTGGATGGAAATAGTTACAGGCTTGATTTATGACTGCGGATGGAATCGAGTGAACGCTTTTCGTAAAAACTTCTAAGCGTCATAGAACTTTTTCACTTAATTAAATTAATTGAAAATAGCTTCGAGAATTGCGTCTCTTACGGCAAAGCGACAACAATCTCGGTGAGATTTGCATGGGTAACAAGAACATCAATTTTTAGAGTGAAACAAAAACTCGACAAGGCTTAAAAAAGAAATGGATACAAAGATACAAACACACAAATATGCAACGCCACTAGGATAGTAAGATACCAGGAAATACTAAGATACTCAGTTACTTAGATACTTGGATACTAAGATACTAATACACTAAGGTACTAAGATACTCAGTTACTTAGATACTTGGATACTAAGATACTAATACACTAAGGTACCAAGATACTCAGATACTAAGACTCCAAGGCACTAAAATATTAACATACCAAGGCACAAAGACACTCAAATACTAAGATACTAAGAAATTAAGATACTAAGACACTCAGATAATAAGATACTAAGATATTAAGGCACTGAGACATTAACACAGTAAGATACTATGATACTAAGACAACAAGATACTGAAACACTAAGATACTTAGATACTACAGATACTACAGATACTACAGATACTACAGATACTACAGATACTACAGATACTACAGATACTACAGATACTACAGATACTACAGATACTACAGATACTACAGATACTACAGATACTACAGATACTACAGATACTACAGATACTACAGATACTACAGATACTACAGATACTACAGATACTACAGATACTAGAGATACTAAATATACTAAAGATACTAAAGATACTAAAGATACTACGGATACTACGATACTACAGATACTAAAGATACTACGGATACTAGAGATACTAAAGATACTACGGATACTACGATACTACAGATACTACAGTTACAACAGGCGTTAGTTATACAAATTTTCTTTTGACTCTGTGTTTGAAAATATTGGTTTGCAAAGATACTATGATAGTAAAATACTAAAATGCAAAGATTCTAAGATGTTAAGATAGAATTATACTTAACAATTAAGTTACAAAGATACAGAACATTTTCTTGGTTTTCGCAGACTTATTCGTCTTATACAAACCATTCAGACTTGTAATTATATTCTTAATAAAATCATGGCAGTTTTTTACACCTAAATTAGTTCATGAACTGGCGCTCTCACAAGTTCCAATCCCTGAACTCATGCCATTCACTGCAGTCTTGCTTTAAATTATCACAACTCATTTGAGTGCATTTTTCACAAGTTTCCTTATCACATTACAGACAGCCACATTTTGCGTAACTTAATCCCAAATTGAACAGCTGTTCTTAAGCGATCTACAAAGCGGAAGGCACTGCATATAAATGAACAATAAATAGTAGTTGAAAATGATGATAAGTAGCGGCTAAGTATATATATTGCTTGCTAAGATACTTTGCGGTGCATTAAAATTGCCATTGGCAACGGGTCGTATGCGCAACATGTTGAAATGGCGGTCACAGCTGAGTGAAGCGTCTTGGTAACTTTTGCTGCTGCTTCTGCTGCGTCTTCCTCAACAAAGTTATGACAAGGATTTATGAAGAATGCATTAAAAATGAGTCACTATTTACTATATCCAAAATGCAATAGAAAGTTCATCATTTTATGATGTCTATGAAAAATGTGAAAATAAAAGTAGGAACAAAAGAACTTTAACTTGTGCTTTAAGAGATTTGCCTTTCACACGCTTTAAGCCAGGATTGTGTGGCATGTGTTTAGTTTCTCTATTTGTTACTATTTTTTGTTATTGTTGTTTGTTTGTCTCACTCTCTGTCTGATAGTTTGTTTGTTTTTTTGTCTGTTTGCACACGCGATTCCACAGACGAGCCGCCAGTTTGTCCATAGTGCCCATTGGCATGTTGCCTTGTCTACGTTGCCTCCAGCGAAGCTGACATCCAATGTGCTACGTGTCAACTTGACTGGTGTTGGAAAACACAAAAAAATGCCAAGCATTGAAATAACACAAAAATGAAAAAAAACGTCTAAATTGGCAAATAAATCCCGCTCTATTTTGTTTTGCCCGCAGGGTCAACAGCAACAAAGTATGTAAACTTGTCTCCATTTGCTACATTTACCGCAGTTTACACATTTAAAGTATCTTATACACACACACAGGCACACACACACACATATACACGCTAAATGTATCTTTGGATGAATTAGGGCCATAAAGTGTCAGGAAACTTTAAAAGTACCACAAAACTTTAAGAGCACTTGCAAATGAGCAACTACTCTTATTTCTGATAAGTTCGCATAATTTGCATCGATTTTTCAGAGTTGCTTTTTTAAACTTACTACTTTCTTACTTTGCTTGTAACCAAACAGCTTCTAAAGGTAGCTGTCGCTAGAGACACTTGTAAATGTAAAGCATCTTGTCGTAAATTTAGTAGTTTTACGTCAAGAGTTCTTTATATTAAATTAAAGTCTTAAACTATTCCCTATACTTATTTTTGGTAGCTCTTCCGAATTGCCTTGGAGTGCAACTTATGCGATACGATCTATAAAACAGCTTGGTGTTTATTATTTCACATCACCACTCATTAAATCACTTTATTTGTTGGTAATATTGAGTTGTTTATTATATGTACTTATCTTATCTTAAGTCTCCAATTTAGTGCATATCAGTTTATAGCATTCTATTCTAATGTGTATTTCTCTTCATATTGCAATTAGTTTCAAATTAAGACCAACTCTTAAGGCGTTACAAAGTTCAAGTAAAACTCTGTTGTCTTTCAGTTTTAATCTTGCAGTTCATATCATAATAAGCGGGCCCATAAGCCGGCTTTTAAACTAGCTGGTTTGATCCTTGATCTCTACAACTTCTTGGAAATAAAACCGAATAATAAGCCGAATAGACATAGAACGACTCAACATAAAGTAAAAATTAAAGAGTAAAAGCTTTCCATTTTAAAGTTTACTATCATAAACCAGGGGCGCCGAAAAGTTTTAAAACCGGATGTTGAGTAGTTGAAGTCGGATTTATAATGGTTATATATTCGTACATCAGTTCATCCATATAAATTTTATAAGCAGAATTAAAGTCCATAAATTTTTTATTACTTCAAATCAATGTTTACCTGACTAAGACGCAGATTATTCTGATGAAACTTATATTCGCAAGCATTTTGTCTTTCGGATTGTATAGGTTTCACCTGGAAACGCTGCGTTATTGCGAAGCAATATATAAGAAGTATATATACATAGATATGAGATTTGATACATTTTCGCTTTTGCAATAAGTATTGACTAATTTTAGCAACCAATTATTTAAAATATATTTAAACTTATTGCAAGTTGTGACTTCGATTTTGGTCCATCGTTTTGCCACCATTGCATAAAAGCCGTTAGGCTTTGTTCATAAGTGACGTCACAAAGATTTTTAAGTTTTTGAGTCTTTGCTTTTTGACGCAAATAGAGACATTTAGACAACCCCCGTAACAATCGATTTGACGTCATAAATCGTATTTGTTACACAACCTCGTATTGCTCACCGTTAAAGCAAGAAAAACCCTGTATTTAATAGCAGCTTTTGACCTCGTAATAGTGACGATACGTTTTCGTAACACTCTCTTTGCCTATCGTCACAATTTGATGACCCTGCTCCTACATCCGTGGTGACGTCATTTATGGATAGACATTTGAAGATAAAAAGTTGAATGAATTCTATTGAAATTGTATTCTCAAAGTGTGACTTATTATGGCTTTATATACTTTAGTTTCCAGAAAATACTAAAAAAGAATCGTGTTGATTCTTCTCATGCTCACACATCACATAATCAAATTGTCTGCAAAACTATTACCAAATGCATCTGTATAAGTTGTCTAGTTTCATTCATTATCAAGCCCCAACTACATGTATAACCGCTTTCGATTAACCGTGATTACCTAAACCGAATATGAATATTCAACGCACTCGTCACACTCATTACAGTCATCAGAGCATGCCACATAGAAAAATTATACATGCAGCATATGTGATGAGCTTGATTTTCTTTTCATTTTGATAATAGCAGCGCTCGTTTACTTGACAATTTTCATGTGAACTAGCACAATTTTTCTTCGTCAGACAGCGAGAGAGAGAGAGGTCGACTTTTTGGGGTCCTCGGTGCAGGACTTTGCTGCTGCTTATAGCTTGAACTCTGTGCCGTGCCGTGCGGTGTGCCGTGTGGCTGCCAACTATCAACAACTGTAAAAGATTTTCACACAAACGCACACACATATTATATACTGTATACTGTTACAAGAGCTGCTTGTAGTGCGGCAGGAACTTAAGCAGGAAACCGGAAAAGCAAGTACCACCATTTTTGTTACGTGACGTCTTTCTCTTGAGACGTCACAAGATTTATTGTATGCAAGCTATGTGGGTGTATTGTTTGCAGAGCATGTGTGTGTGTGTGTGTGTGTGAATTCATGGATGTGTTGGTAAAATATGCAAATCTGTTTTGGTATGCTGACGACTTCTTCACCAAACAGCTGAAATGTGCTTAAAATTTACAAAAATTGTAGTTTATTTTTTCAGCTGTACTCTTGTTCCTGCTGTTTTCCTTTCTTTTGCACTTTCTCTCTTTCTGTTTCTATTTCCATTTCCATTTCGTTTTTATATTTGTCTCACACCTTGACAATTGTCCTGGGCATTTGGTTTTACCTGCATTTACTGCATCTTTGATTTGCCCTCGATTCAAATGCACTTGTTTATATACCTTGCTCTATTCCACCCTCTCTATCTCTCTCTTTCGTTCTCGTGCTATCTCGCTTTTGTGCTTATGTTTTATTATTCTTGTTAACACGCTTTTGAGTGCCTTTCTCTTGTTTACACTACAAACAAGTCAAGTCCATAAAAGTGCTGTAAAAGAATGTCACACACAAATTTCTATGCCGTTGGCCTTTTGAAAAATCATCCTTCTCTTCTGCTCTTCTGCTCTTTTTTATACTTTTTTTTACCTTTGCTTTATTCCTACCTGACTGCGCTCTTAGATTGTTTGTTTTATGATACCCTTACTGCCGGAAAAGTGTATTAACTATGGCCACACTTTCAGCTTACAGCAGGCAGAAAAAAATATTAGTTATGAAAATTTGCGTACGCCATTTAAATGGCTTTCGCACTGCGGAATTTTTTGAGTGAAATTCAGGTGAGAAGCTAACAAATACTGGATACAATGGGGAACAGAAACGTTTTGACGCTCATTTTGCATATTCGTGCTCCGAAAGCTATCAGGAGCAGCTTAAATTTTGTTCTTATAAAGAACTAAGAAAAACACTTAAGATCCTGTCAAGAAATATACTGATTAGAACACAAAAAAGATATGTAAATCAATCAGATTGTTGTATTGTTATTGTGGAGAACTTCGGAAAACTATAAACTTTCTTTTTTCTATTCTTATAAATAGCACAGATCGTTTGAAAAGAAGTTATTGATTAAATCATAACAAAGAGTCATAAATCTAGCCAAATCCATCTTATACACTAAGATCTTGACAAAAAGCTACTTGAATGCAAAGATTTTATAAGTTCAGGTGGGCTGAAATTAGTTGCAAGAGATTTAAGATGGATTCTTTTTGATGTAAAATGCAGATAATACGGATAACTGGCACACCTATAAGTTGCTGTTGGGTTGAAATTTAATTGAAGGAGATTTCTGGTACACTTCTGAAGAAATCGGCAAGTTTAAGGTAATCAAGTATCGTTAGGTTATTTGGTTTTTGCTTTCTTTTCTCAGGGGAATAAAGGAATTCATCTTAGCATCTTAAGAATAATAATAAGAATATTTTCTAGAAAATGTTAATTAAGTATGTTAACCAAAAAGTTTATGTGCACCACTAAAAAGGCATTTGCACTAAAAAAACGGTTATTTGCACTACCAAAATGGTTATTTGCACACAAGATTGTCATTTACATAACGGTTAAGTCACCTTCCTTTTCAGAATTAGGCATATATAGTCAAAAGCGTAAAAATTTTTAAAGCAAAACACGTATTTAATTGTAGTTTTAGACTTTGCAATACTGTTTCCTGTATTTTTCAGAACACTTCCATAATGTGATGCGATACCAAAGAAGTTTGACACTCAGGAGGCCATGAGCTCAACCGAAGCAAGAAAGACTTTTCTTTCCATTTTCTATGTTGAAATTGCACATCAATAGAAAAACACACCTCCCGTAGATCGGGATTTTGGAAGCCCCTATTAAGCGTACATGTTACAGCATCTCAACTTCTTCAATGCCTTTAGTAAATTTTGCCCACCTTTTCATGTTTGCTTTTCGACTGCAAGTGACTGTCGGCCAAGTCTGGCCCGGCACTTTATAGTCAGCTAAATCGCAAGATTTGTAACATTTTCACATGCTTTGCCTTTTGAATTAGTCCAAAAATTACAGCGACGAGCAACTTAATTGAAAATTAAAAAGGTTAGACCATAAAAAATTAAAATTAATTTCGTGCGGAATATAAAAAAAAGAAATGTGTAAGGGTTGACCCTTTAAAAATCAATTTAGACAAAGGTTAGAGCTGCCTACCAAATGTAATAAAGTTAAAATCAATTTCGAGCAGGTAAAAGGGGAGAAACTGCTGCTCTACGAAAAGTGCTGTAATTCGTTTTTATATGGGATTTAAATAAAAGCTGCTTTAAAAATGCATGAGCTTTAGGTCAAGTCTTAAGTCTTTAGGCAAAAGACCAAGAAGCACGTGCTTGTGGTTCTCAAACCAGCTGAAAAAAATCACAAAAAAATATAATGCTGAGCACCAAAAAAAGCTGAACTTGAATAAACACAGAAAATGCAAAAATGCCGCAACCAAAATTGCAGCCACACGGATACACTCACACACACTCAAACAACCCCCTGCAAACACATGCCAAAAGCCACAGCAGCCACTTCCGCGTGCTATGTACTAGTCCCCAACCAGACCACATCAGACCAGTTCCCAGTTATAACAACAACAACAGCAGCAACTCTTCACTGCCTCATTTGGCTCATGGCGGCGCGTTGGCTGACAACCGCAACAGCCTGCGGGCATGGCGAGCACAAAAAGTAAAAACATTGCAGTGGATGAATTTCGGGAAACCGACTTTGTGATACACTTCACTTAGTGGTACATGCCACTGCATTAGATTAGATTAGATTTGTGATCAGATAAAGATGAAACCATCCCTAGCACTCAGGCAGCCTTGCCCATTGTGCCATGCCCGACAGAGGAAGTTAAGGGAGAAAAAGACAGTTGAAATACGAGAATGAAAGAAAATTTTTGATACTAATTTTCTTCAGATTTTATAATATAAAGAATTAAATAATAATAAACTATAACTTTTTTAAGCAAAATTGAAAATGTATTCTAGATTTTTTTTTCCTATTTTACAAATTTTTTTTGCGAATTTCTCAAATATTTCCAAACGAAGTTAACAAAAAATTCCTTGCGAATTTCACAAAAATTTCCTTGCAAATTTCACAAAAATGTCCTTGCGAATTTCCGAGCATTTTTGTTCAGATTTTTCATGGTAAGTAAATAAACAACGTTTTTATATTGTAAACAGGTCATCTAACTCTTTAAAAAAAGACTGTGAAATGGAATACTAGGGATTCGACCGAATTTACTTTCGAATTTTCTTGCGAATTATTAAAAAAATTACAAAGAAATAAATAATAACTTATTTTAACTAGGTTGAATCTATTTTAGAATTTCTTTTCGAATTTTAGAAATCCATATTATTCAAGATAAACGAATTCTTTTTCCAAAAAAAGACAGTGCAATTGAACACGTGAGATTCCAACGAATTTACTTCGGCATTAGCTTGCTAAATTACAATTTTCTTTCTTTTTTTCTTCAGATTTTGCATTATAAAGAAATGAGGAACTTTTATAAGGTGATCTAACTCTTTTCCCAAAACTATCGTATATACCTAATAGATCTCATTGAAAAGTTAACACCCAACACTCAGTTCCTCAGAATTTTGGCGGAAAATTTTAAAGTTGTTTACACAAAGAGCTTTTTTAGCTTCACATAGAGTAAATGTGGACCATAGTTAAAAAAAAAGGTAAAAGTTTGATTGGAAACTTGTTGAGTTAAATATGATATCAATATATGTTAAAGAAGAAAACAGGAAAGCCAAAAAGAGATCCCAAGTAGGCTATTGTGCGAAAAGAGATGAATATTCTTAAATCGATGGAAAACTAGAAGAGATGAAAGAAACATCGAAGTAAACACATGCAGAAGTCTTATTGTAAGTATAATATTATACATAAGCATTTTAACAGGTTTGAGACACACTGCATAAAACTCGATGAGTGATGTTATAAGGTTTCAAATTAAACCAAAGCCCCTAAATGGGTTGTTATGATCAGTCAAGAAGTATTAAAAAAGTCCAAAGAAAATCTATAATTAGGTAAATTGTGTCGCTGTGACTGCTTATCTTTCTACCAAGGTATGAGTAAATGTAGAAATCGATTCGTAAGGTCCTACTGAGTCTTCTGATTTGCACCGATTTATATTACAGATTCCTTGAATCCTACGGATTGCTTAAATCACAACGAGATTGGCTATTTTTCGTATCCATCTCCGCGCTCTTTGAAAGCTATCTTTATCTAGGGCTGCGAATTACTATCAACTTGACAATTTTGAACAAAGCGAAAAGACTCAAAAATGAATCATAACAAACCGCTTGACTAACCCAAAAGACTCTTCTTTACATCAAGAGTACAACAAAGCTGCAGTAAAATGCTTAAAACAGCTGCTAAACACAAAGCACATGTGTCACACATGGCTGCTTGGTTGGCGGTCGTTGGGCGCCGGGTGTCGTGGGGCTTGGGGCTCATGCGCCTAAATGCAGCTTAGCTTAGTTTAAAGCGTTTGCAAATTTTCATTTGGGATATTTAGCCGCTTGGCAATGCGCGACCATCCATGTGGCACTGAATGGAGTTTCATGAAGTTCCCCGTTTTGCGTGTGGCGCTTGTCAACATAATGTTGACTCTAGTTGATGTTGTTGTTCATTTTGGGGGAATGTTGCTCGGCATTTATTTGGGACAGGAAAACTGTTGCCATAGTGCAGTCAACATTTCGGCAGTGACAAGTTGATTTTGCCTAAATGCGATTACAGTTGCATGCTTCTAGGCGCTGATTTGAAGAGTGAACAAAATCGATGTTGTTAATAAGCTTTGCGTAAATTTTTTGAATTCAATTGTAGACAGTTTGTCATTTTTGAAAGTTCTAGGGAATACAAGTTGTTTGGATGGTCCTATCTATATTCTGACAAGTTTCAAAAACTGTTGGCATATGATGTATGTTGTTTTTTATTGAGATTGTTTTAAGGAGGCGTGGCAGACCATTACGGTCAGATCTGTTTGCTAAGTCTTGATATGGCTATCACTTTAGAACTATTTAGCAGTGAGATACAGGGTATATGCAGGCATTATGTGCACACTGGGCAACCCATTCTGTACTTTGAGGTAATAGGCTTTGACAACGTAAAGTCTTAAGTAGTCTTAGGGTTCACAAATGTTGCGAAATACTCCTATGCCTTATTGACAGAGTCTGTGCTCCTCCTCAGTTAAAAAGACTAATGTTTTGTGCCCTTTGTCCTATCAGCTACCCCACAATAGACGTAGCGATTAGTTGATCCTAAGGGCTAAGAAACTAATAAACATACGCAAGTATCGGGTATCGATAAGCAGAAGCAGTTTCATGGCAAAGAAGTCGAAGAGATCTATCACTGTGCAGAATCTGAAACAACACCAGAACAAATCCACAGACATGGAGTATGTGTTTCTGCCTCTTCTAAGCCGCGTGACTTAGCTTAATAAGTTAGGTAACCTCAATAAGAGCGCCTAATGTGTTGCTCAGCCAAAGTGCCCTAACTCAATTTGAGCTGCTTTATTAGCTAACGTTATAATGTGGGCTCAATGTAAGTCATCCACCGATTTTTACTATCTATAGAGCTGTTAGTCATTGGATTGATTTAGCTGCCTGGTATAGGTGGTATCGATTGTCAAAGGTTCGGAACTGGATAACTTTCAAACGAGTAAAAGCTTGGTCGATGCTTTGCTATTGCTGAAGAAGAGGTCAGGATAAAATTTTACCTGAAGAGCGTTGAATTGAAGAATTTTAAGCAGATACTAGTCAGCTATCCCTTTTTGAGCACAAGTCTTACTTTCAATACTCTTATTCGAGGGCAGTATTTGGCTCATAAGATTCATTGCTTCTAGTGCTTAAAAATAAGCATTGGGTCATCAGGAATAGATATGCCAAAGGCTACAATTTAAAGTTGCCTTAATTTCATATTTGTTCACTTAAAAGTCAATTTAATCCTTAACCCCAAACTGATACACTATTACTAGTACACTTTAATGCTTGGCAAGCCTTGTTCAGAATGTAATTTACGCTTACTTAATGTGTAAAAGTGGTATAAACACTTTAAGCCTGGTTAAAACTAACCCACATGTCATATCAAATTGAACGTTTTGAACCCTCGAGGAGCTGGAAAATTGGCAGCAGAGAAGCCAAAGCAGCAAAATGGCTGGTAACTGTTGCTAAATTGTTAAATAAATCAGCAAGGAGTGAGTGACAGAGAGAGGTTGAGAGAGAGAGAGAGAAACAGGGTGGTGTAGTCAAGTTGACACGGACACACACACACACACACACACACACACACACACGCACACACATAGTAAAAGTGCCAATTGCCAATTGCAACACACACACATGCACACATACAAACATACAAAATGTTATTGATGTGCTTTTAATTGAGGCAAAAGCTTATGTGTGCGTGACTGTGTGTGTGTGTGTGTTGCAATAGCTGACAGTTATGCTGCCATTTTCAATCTCAGCCATCATATATCTACGTAACGGTACGTGTCCTTAGCATGTCAAATCATTTAACTCATAACGGAATTTGATGAAGTTTTTTTTTGTTTTTTTTGTATCTACATTTCACTATTTGCACACTTACCGGCATTTGTCTGTTGCGCTATGCAGATCAAAATGGCCAAACTGATGCACCAAATGCCAACAAAATGGCCGCCGACGCCATTGCTGCCACTGCCCCTTCGTCTGCGTCGTCGTTGTTGATTATTGCATTTCTTGCAAGACATTTGTTGTTTTTGTTGTGTGTGTTGTTGGTCTTGTTGTTGTTGCTGCTGCTCTTGCTCACAAATGTTGCTTAGCTGTTCGGCATGCCAAAAATGATTGGCTGTTCTATGCATGTTTGTTGTTATTGTTGTTGTTTTTGTTGCTGTTGCACTCGTTGTTGTTGCCGTCGCCGCTGCAATGGATAACACATGTGTGAAATATAAACAATTTTGTTGTTGCTTATTCATTGAAATGATTGAAAAAACTAAAACTACGCTAGAAGTCGAAATCTTAAATAAATGCGATGTCATTTATATACACATATGTATTGGGTTGTTTGATGTGACTGTACCATTTTAGGCGAACAAAAGAGGACTTGACTGATTGACACATAATTTTAAGTTGTATTTAATGGCTAATGTAAAGAGCGTTATAGTTAGCTACAAGTAACGTTTTTAAGAAATATTTTTTCATGGATAAGCTATACACTTTGTTGCACAAACTCTAGACTAAAAAGTTATTTTTTATCACGTTTTTTTCACTTTTCCACCGATTTAAGCCGGAAGAAGTGTACATAGAAGTTGTAGCTGAGTAAATTTCGGACAACTTTGGTCTTTACCATTTTTCATATCTGTTAAACAACTTTCTCCTAACTAAACATAGATGGCGCTGCAGTATGCTGCATCTACATAATTTAAATATTTCCTAATGTCCAAGTGTTATGAAAAAAATTGTTTACAAAAAACTGCTAACTAGCTTGTGGAACTGGGTAAAATTGGTGTCATGTGGCACGATTCGGGCGGCCTGATTCCCATTCTGTGACTCGGGTGCTGTAGGAGCAGTGTGTAAGTTACATAGCCTGATTCGTGAGAACTGATTTGTGTGGCCTGATTGGTATTAGTAGATGTGATAGTAATTTTTTTTTATGTAAAACATCTTTAGGAATTTGGCACATCATGTGACCTGATTCGGGCGGCCGGATTTGTGTGGCCAGATTCGAGTGACCTGATTCTACTGACTGATTCAGATTCTGTGAATCGGCTGCTGAATAAGCAGTGTCTGAGTCATAAGTCCTTTTTTGACAGCAGAGATGGGGATGTCAATCTCGTTGCACTGCTATTGCAGACAACTCCTTTCAGTAAACGTCCGTACATGCCGGCCCCAATGCTGGGTCAGCATTAAATCTTCATGCACCTGCTTCTGCTGAAATGAGACAAGTGTTTGTTAAAGTATGCTAGTGCGTGAACAAAGGTACATGGTTAGTCGGCAGTATTAACATCGGTATAGGTTGGAATAGGCAATCTGTAGGTTTTAGAAAAAATTGAATTTCGTGGACGCTGATTGGACCAGTGAGACGACCGTCACGTTTTGATCTTGCATTATGTATGAAGCGTTGAACGTATGCAGGAACAATTATAAGTTTATTGTAAGATGAGTAAGATGTGATGAAATTGTTTTGTGTCGTGCAGACATGTGGGGCTATTGTGGTTAACTTGCACTCACTTTGGGTACTATGAAGTACCAACTTTCAGATTGTTGCAGCCAATCTGGGCCAAACCACCATATTTTATGAGACGCTACTTGTGATGGGGTCAAACCACGTGTTGCACAGTCTGCTGGGTTGTCTACGTACGTGTCGCCATTGGGAGGGTGTGCATGTATCTAAAATTTGTCCGATTCGGCTTGCGACAAAAGTTTTCCATCGATTTGGATTTCCGTTTAGCCAGAATAAAACAATCATTGCATCAGACCAATAATGAACAGTCATTGTCTGATCAAGTGTATGAAATTGTTGGCAAATACTTTTTGCCAATTGCATAGCAAGCAATGCATCGGAGAGTTCAATTCTGGGTATTGTCAAAGGCTTAATGGGCGTAACCCGACTCCGGGATGCTAGTAGGTATGTGTAGATATTACCATCAAGACAATATGCGCGTATGTAAGCATAGGCTGCATATGCTAAGGAGGAACCGTCACAGAATATATGGAGTTGGAGAGATATAAAATTTGAACTGTCAAAACCTAGCCTAGAATTATAGATTTGAGCACTGGCAGATTCATTTATTATTGGTGATAAGTATAGATCATATACTTCTGATACTGCGCAGTCTACGGTGAGATGATCTTCTTGAAACTTGTTTTCAATGTCGTTGGTATAATATGCATAAGAACGCGGACACTTATTGAGAATTAACGCTTGATGATTTTTGTTGAACTGCTATAATAATTCATCCAAGTTTTTTAGACGATACTGATAATATTGTTTGGTTTTTCGGGATGAACTGTCTTTCTTGAAGTTGGTATAAAGCTGTTTCAACCGTGCAAGAATGTCAGTTTGCAGCGCGTAGAGATTATCAATATCACCTGCATTTGGCAATGCCGGCATCGAATCAGTTTCTCTCTCATGCTTTTTTTTATCTTTTTCTTGAGTTGTTTCTAAGTTAAGCACTCAACTTTGAGCTATTTGTAATATAATGTACTCAACTTTGAGTTATTTGTCATATAATGTACTCAATTTTGAGTTATTTGTAATATAATGTACTCAACTTTGTGTTATTTGTAATATAATGTACTCAACTTTGAACACGCAAAAAACACACTCAAAAACAAACACTCACCCGTTCCTTATGCTTTCACCATTTCTTCGTGCAACTGTTGTCTTCTTTATCCCGTATATTTTAATAAGTAAACTTATTAATTTGTATAAGTTAAAATTAAAATGAATTGTATTATAGGAAAAAATGATGTTAACACGAAAACTGCTAAAAACCGAAGACCCGTAATGTCGGAATTGACAGACCCAATTTGACAGCAGAGATGGGGATGCCAATCTCGTTGCACTGCTATTGCTGCCAACTCCTTTCAGTAAGCGTACGTTCACTATCAGCTAGCTCAACTGAAGAGCTCCTTTGATACACTATCGAAGCATCTTGAGTCCCAATTCAAGTTGCTCGAAATTGTTTTCACTTATAAAATTTATTAAATCCGAGGAGGAAATCACTAAAAGGAGTGACTCTACCTTTCGATCCTATTTTACGAACAGTTTGGTAGGATGCATTATTTATTTAGCATAAGGTTTATCGATAAATTTATAAGAACTATTGCTTTTAATAAGAAACCAAAGGTAAGTTAGTTATGGCCTCAGCTTCCGGTGCAGTCAGTAAATCAAAACCAACCCATATTTTTATTTCGTTTTCCATGCGGGGCTTTCAGTATAAACAAGATATGTAGATCAGTTTCGGTTAAAAAAAATTATTTCAAATTTTCATTCAAAATTACGTTTACGGTGTGATGTTCTAGTTATGAAAGATAGCTAGAATCATACACGGCATGGTACAAGTGTTTGGGATTCAAACTTTAGGGAATAATTCTTTGAACAATCTTAGAATAACCCTTTCTTTTGCAATCTTTTGAAAAAAAACAGTTTAAAAAAACCAAAAATGAACTTAACTTTTGTTACCATCTATGATAAAAAGCGTTGCTAGTTCTTAAAAAATGCTTTTGTTTTTAAAGCTTATTCAGTACCTTTGAGTAAACATCTTTTTTAAACTTTTAAATTTTAAAAAAGCAGTAAATTCATACTCCACAACCCAATAACTCAAATTGAATGCTTTAATCCAAGATAATCTTCCAGTCAAGTGCAAATTGTCGCTCTGCGGACACTCAACTTAGTGCATATTTTATTATATAATATTTTTTGTTTTATTTTTTTGCTACGTGCAGAGCATGCGAATACTTCCGCCCACAACACACCCCGCACATTTATTATGTAAGTTGCTCAGCTTACAACTTTTGAGCTAGACAACTGCAGTTTTTTTCATTTATTTTTTAAGTTTTAGTTTTATGCATTTTTCTTAATTTATGCAGCAAGAAAAAAATTTTTTTTTTTACGGAAAAAAATTTGCCAGCCAAGAAAATGCAAGTTGCGTAAAGTTAAAGCAACAAACAAAATGTATTATGAGTGTAGGCGTTGCTCAAGGGGGCGTGGCCAGTGTCCATCAAGGGTCAGTGGGCTAAATGTTGTCAAAGTATTAATTGAAAAAATTGCCAACGTTGCGCATTTAAAACTATTAGCGGCACTTTTTTTATTAAAGTTGAAAATTGGAAACTAGTTTAAAGGTAGAATAATTGGAGTAGAACATCAATGCTAAATAGCTAAAAGTGCTAAACACGAAGGCATCAATGTCTGCGAATCACTCTATATCTCATTAATCTTTGACTTTGAGCTGCTCTTAGATTAATTGCAGAGCCAAAGAGAGCGAACACTCTTCCTCCAAACGTGTGATTCGCTGCACCTATAGAGTTCAGGAGACAGGCATGTAACCTTGCGGATGTCGGGATGCCGAAATCTGGTACAACGGATTACTATGTTTTGCACCAAGACAATGTCAATAAGCCTTAACCGATGTTCGAGGTGCTCTAGTAAAGGCTGAGTCGGCCGACAGTAGAACCAAAGATGCGGTTTCATTCACCCTTTCCATTAATATCGCCTAAAACGATTTGGGATTGGGTTCTGTTGGAACAGTATGAAAGCTTCTGATTCACCAGGGCATGACCAGGGTGATACAAGTCTCAAGCTTAGGCAAGTTGACACACAACTTCCATGTGGTTCCCCTGCTTAGCTGCCCTAATTGCCATCCGGTGTTAGGGCAGTGAGCTTATGTGCATAGGGTTTGGAACCCGACGCGTAAAAACCTCTCCTCCCAATGAAAATTTGTATGTTGTACAATTCGACAACACTATTTAGCACAAAGCTGATCCCATGCCATAAGGGATTTGGCGCCATTGTTAAGTCTTTGAATATGTGTAGTTATATCAGAGATGCTACATGCTATTGAGAGCAGTTGCAAGAACTAGGAAAGGCTAATTGAGACAAAAGGAGAGTAAAGATGACGAAAAGTATTTGTGCTCCTTAAAAACACTCGCCCACACACTGCTCGTAACACTCAAGATCATACATCGGCCTTAATCGGCCTTCCACCACCCGTTTCATCGAATGCGATAATATGACAGGTCTTAGCCCAGTCTGATAAGGCCAAATCACTGCAAACCGCTCACAACATTAGAGTTAGAGGTCGTGGTGAGGTAGTGAAAGAGGTAGAGGAAAGAGAAAAGGAAGAGAAAAAACGATGAAGGGAAACTGGAATGAGTATGCTCCACCTCAAGAGGCACACGGGATGGGCGAGCGAGTAAGCAGGAGGCGGTGCCCTCTAGTATATTATATGTTTGGTAACCAATTATTTACGTTTATCGAAAGCTGGAGAGCTGTTTCGAAAATTGATTCAAACGAAAAATTCGTAGTCAATGCGCACAGTATCCGATATCGCTACTGGTATCGAAGCGCCAACGCATATAACGACTTTGACTCTAATTGCTGATTACTCATTTTATTGTTTGCGTGGAATCCAAGAACATTTGTGTTCTTTTCAACAAATATCTCTCCGTAGAGCCCTCGCTCAAAATACAATAAATTTAATGGCGACAATTTTTATTTGTGAAAATACTGAACACTGTTTAATAACTCTAACACAAAGCCATCATAATCTGCACAAAAAGACCATTCTCATTCAGCAGCTTACAACACTGCTGCCAATTCTTTCGATAAATCATGGCAGCTGGTCCTATCATCGTATTGCCAGAGAATGTGCATTCTTGCAGATTGTGTTCAAATTTAACATCCCAATTGTTGCTGTTCAACATGGTCCACTTCAAAGCAATAGATTCAGTAGGTGGCGCCACCAGCTTCAACTGTAACATTATGACCGAGAGCTTATCGGCTTTCTCCGAAGATTCATTAAGCTGCTCCCCGACAACTTGGCAAGTAAGCTCTACTGTCCATTCCTTACTGAAGGCCGTGAAATGAGCCACAGTCACTGCTTCAGAGGTGTTCGTGAAAGACACGCGAAAGGGCACAGCTTGAAAAATGCGAGCAACAACATTTTTTTGAGCCAACATCTTATATATCAAAGCAACAAGTTTCTCCTTCTCATCTATTTCATCTTGACGCTTGCGTAGCACGTTCAGCAGCTGAGCGCCGTTCAGTTTGCGCACATCGCAATTTGCCTCATGGTGCTCCTTGCCAGGAACCGTGCCTTGCCACAGGCAACCAAGGGGTAGATATTTGCAGACTACCACGCGTTTTTCGCACTCCGATTTATGTTTCCGAATGCAGCTGTATTTGAATTCTTTACTGCAGGTCTTGCACTGTACCTTGAGTTCGGCAACAAGATGTTCGGCAATGAGATTACGGCTGGAAATGCGATTGCCTATTATGGCTTTGCACTTTGGACAGGTGTGTAAATCAGGACCCAGCATTTTGTCCACATTCCTTATTTGATAGCAGCCTGCACAGAGTATATGGCCTTTGGGGCACTGATACAGTTTGTTGAGTCTTACGACCTGGCAGACTACGCAGCGAGTGAGAGAATATACGCTTGATTCTGGATGGTCTCCAATGGCCACATCGGGCAGATCGACATCGACGTCATCACTGTCGCTGTCACTGCTGGGAGAGGCAATTACCTCCTCTGCGCGTTCATCAGTCATTATGATAAATTTTCGAAAATAAAAAAAATATATGTTTTGTTCTGTAATTTACCTAACACACTTTGTGTGATTCTCTCTCTCTCTCTAAATGAATTATGACAAACAATTCGCAGACTATGTGATTTAATATTTTTCACCGAAATACCAGGAACAAGTTTTTCGTTATCGCTTGGATTTGAAGTCGTTCAGAACGATTTTCAAAACAGCGCCATATTAATTAGAAAGATTGTATTATCTGAAGCCGTTAAGCAAATGGCTAAATCCCGATAAAGCTTTGAGTAAGAGCTAATTTTTCTACGGATACACTTGCCATTCGGTGCTTTGCAAAAACGGATTATGATAATTTATAAGCTATCCGGCATACAGTCTCTATTTGGCACCCGATGATATCTTTTTACTCTCGCGCATCAAGACGCAATATTATTCGGAGTTGCAAAAGTTTTACCAAAATTGGTTCAAGCGTATGCAAAGGCATATAGATTTTCGTGGAGAATACTTTCAAAATGGCAGTAAATCCATTTTCAATTAAATATCTTTCTTCTTGTACTCGTTTACCCAAATATGGAAACAACTCTAAAAATTTCTACTGCTTATCATTACAGCTACAAAAATATCGATATTTTCGATAGTTTCAGGAAAGAGATGCAATAGTAACGATAGTACCATCAACCATCATTACCAAAAGATTCGATTCTGTCGATAGCACTATCGGTGCTCGAACAATTCTTCTAGTGCAACTCTGCGGCTCTTTGGCCTCTTTTCTTACTGAACAAACCATCTGAAGAATAGTACACAATTTTAGATATGCAAATCCTGCACAAGCTTTAAAACCGCATCAAAAATGAAAGCAATTTAATAAGTTTAATGTATTCATTGATTATCTATCGTATATCAAATTTAAGTAATTACAAAACGCAATGTATATTATGCGCACTTTTCTGAAAACTATCATAAAAAACAAACTTCTACATTGCTCATTGTTTATTTATGATTTTATGTATGTATGTTTTTACAAAAATAAATTTAAAATAAAAAATATAGCCATATAATTGAGTTATTCATCGCGTGCTTATCAATTAAATACGAGCAATAAAATCATCGATTCAAACAATTTGCATTAATTTTACTGCCTTAACGCAGGAAAAAAAATGGAAAAAAAATTTTATAAAAATCGTACGGATTTAATTATAATGGATTTATGTTGCGCCCCAAATTATTTATATGTAAATCGTTGATTTCAAGCGAATAACGGCTAAAAACTGATTGAGAACATAAAAAAAAGTGTGCAAAAAAGAAGAAGAAGAAAAAGCAGCATATTTCAAAAGGTCGTTCATTAGCTAAATAAAAAAAAGGCTAAAAAGACGAAAGGCAAAAAATGTTGCATAAATTTTGAAATGAACGCCAACTTTTTTTTTTCCAATCAAGGCGTAAAGTTTTTATGTTTTCGTTTTATTACCATATGTTTTGGTGTTTTTGTTGTTGTTAATTTTGGAGTTTGTTTATTTATTTATATGTCGTTGCGGTTGGTTTCTGACAAGTTACGACAGAAAGTTGACATTTTATAGATTAATGAACAACACAATTTTTTGACAAATGAGCGCAGTGAAAACTGCAAGTTGTGACGTAAGCATGAAATACACAACAACAACAATAAAAAAAATCAACATATTGTTTAAATGAATGATTTTTTTTTTTTAAATAAATAAATATATAAATAAGTACAGCTATCATCATGTTGAGGCGAGAACAATGCAAAATGTTGTACAATTTTATAGAAATTAAATATTAATTAGCTTGCCGTGTGCAATAAACAATCAACTTATTTAATATTAATTTATTTTTTACGCTTAAGGTGTTAATATTAAAGGCAAATGAGCGTGGGTTTTGTTTTTAATGTACTAATTAGTCCGTGCTTCAGATTAAAGGGTATTATATTTGGGTAAGAGTATGCCGCAATGCGAAGCATGCATCTTATGTCTGAAGCAAACGGTTTCAGCTTTTTGTGGTCGTTCAGCAACTCAGAGCTGTCTACAATACGACCGTAACGAATTGCACAATTCATCTCTGCACCTGTTGCATCCAAGGTTCGCGTGCGGTCAAGCAAAGGGAAGAACATGCGATCCAGCGCAGAACGAAAGCTAGACATCGCAAAATCTGCAATCACAAGAGACTGCCGAAGCCCTTTTCGTTCAATTCTCTGAGCAGCTCACTCAACCTCCTCAGAATCTAATAACACCGAATGACTCTGGAAACATGTGTCCCACTCCTTGCGTACTACCGTGCTGAACGTGCTTGGTTTTCAACGCCCACTGCCAAGGAACCAATAGTACGAACAGAAGTGTTGCGAAGCTATTGCTGTGTAGAACGCCTCTTATAGAAGGATGTTGCAGTTGGGAGGTCGAATTTCTTCCAAAAAGTCAAGCGTATGTCTTAAAGATTTAGTATCAAGTGGATGCATAGGGTGCACAGAGGTTGTGGAGGGAACACTTCTGAGGGTTGCTATCGGGGGACGATTGGACTAATGCTGCTTCCCGACTTTGCCAATCATCAATGACGACGTGGATATACCAGCGCCTAGCTATGATGAAGCCAGGGCCGCAATCAATCGTTTGGAGAAGAACAAAACTGCTATCACAGAGCCGGGTAGCTATAATTTAAAATCTCTCTAGCTGAAGCAGATCGGAGGTTAGACAGTTGGCAGAAACAGCGGCAGTGCGCTGGCTCAATCCCCAGGCGTGGTGTGGTTGCATTTACTATTTTCTTTCTAAATGCTACCATAGCACGCAAACATGCACTTCCTTCATCGAAACTGTGGTTCAGCACTCACCCAAAGGCAATACTGGGAGGTAGACCCCCTCGGTACGGGAGCTCCCCAGGATACCTCAGTTATCTGAACAGGGTGTACATCGAAGTCTTGAATATATCTATCCGGTCAACGGTCTTCGTCCAAATAAAATGATCGAAGGCCACTGACCTCACACCACTATCACTAAGGACAAACCCACTTGAGGCGGCTGGCTTCCCCAATCTGGGCCATTGTGATCTCAATGTCCTGTGAACTGTCCAATGCCAATATTTTCTTTTTTCTTATCTCTTCTTTATCTATATATTGTTGCTTTCCTTGTGTGTGGAATTGTCTACAACAACAACAACAACAACAGAAACGTGCTATCTCCTGTAGACACTGCTAATACCTGGTCACCGCATCAAGCACCCTGGTCACAGTATCTTAATCGTGCCCATGAATCAGGCCACCCTAATGAGGCCACACGAGTCAGGCCAACCAAATCAAACCAGCCGATGACTTACGTTTCGGTTTTCACCACCAGATTTTCACATATTATGATCAATAAGAAGAAAATTATGAACATTTCGTCAACAAAATTTAATCAAAAGCAATCCGATGATGTGACGAAGCATTACAAATCTGTCTTAAAAGCTTCTCAGCGATGGGGTTTCCAAAAGATTACAAATGAAACATATTTTTTTGTTTACCAATTTGGAATTCGAAACCAATACCCAAAGAGTATCTTAAAGTTAATAACTTTGAATTAAGTCACTTCTACTGGTTTATATGTTATTTTGTTTACCTGACAGAAGCTACAACTAATTACGTGATAAAAAAATAACTTTATGATGTGTCAAATAAGCAGCTGCTGCTTTAAAACCAGATTTGTAGCTTAAATATATACTATATCGATTATTGGCAAACAATGCAACAACGAAAACAAAAGCAACTGTTGTATGTACGATGTATGCATCAAATTATAGCTACAAATATTATATGACAGATTTGTATCTGTCAGATACGAGTAATATATACAAATCGAATATGACAAGCAATCCGAGATATGCAATTATTGTGCATAAACTATTGTTAAAATGAAGCGCAACGATGCTGTCAATAACACAGTCAGCGAAAACAACAACAACAACAACAACTGCAATTTGTATTTATACAGTTAATGATACATTGTCAATAGGTAGTGCGCTCTCTCTCGCTCTCTCTCTGTCTCTGTCTCTCTCTCTCGCTGTGTGCAGCTATGAGCTTTAAGTGGCAACAAGTTGTTGCCGCTCTCTCTTAGAGTTGCTCGCTCATTTCATTTAAGAGTTTAAAGTGCACTTGAGCAGCAGCTCTTTGGCTCACAATGCTTAATGAGCCCTTCAAGCCCGGTCAAGACGCTCAAAGCCTTAAAGTAACTTGCTACTTTGGTCAGCAGCGTCTGTCCAACTGACAATGGAGTGCACATAAGTAGAACCACAAGGGATCTAAGCGAAAGCCTGTTATTTTCTCATTCTTCTCTTGTAATAATCACACAGTAAACAGACAGACAGACAGACATAGAGACAAAGTGTAGCCAAAGCCAAGGCCCCTTCGGGCTTGTGGGTCGTGGGAACACCCGGCCAAGAAAGCCAAGAAGAAAGGGTTTTAACTAAGTAACTGCTATTCGAGCGCTTGGCAACAATATTATTATTGTTTTTGTTGTAGGGAGTTGTAATTGCAACGTCAACGTAAATGCATAGCACGAGCAATGCGCTCGGAGTGTATCTGAGGAATTTCACGGATGTGCCATGCGTGCATTTTGCAGATGGCCAAGTGACTGTCATGCCATTGCCTTAATGCTGACCAGCACGTACGCACACAGACACACTGAGAAAAACAGGATGTTCGAAAAGTGGGTTAAAGCTACACAAACCGAAACAAGCTCGAAAAACTTTTAACCTGGAAGCAAATTTTCATGTGCACTTGTTATTTTTGTTGTAATTTGCTCGTTTTCGTTCGAGATTTAGTTCACTTATGGTGCAGCTTACTGGGTAAGCTGATGGATGGATGTTGTGTGTGCGTAATTATAATATTCGCTATGTGCGGTGTCAATTTATGACCTGAATTTATGGATCGCATTTTAGTTTTTCTACTCATTTTGAAGAAATTTTTCAAAGATTTTTGATACAAAATTCAGTTTTAGCAATAGTAAACCTCTAAAAATAAATGTTTCTAACAAATCGAATGCGACAACTGTAGTTTTAGTTACGGAATATACCAAAATGATCATCAAGTCCAAAAAAGTGCTCAAATAGAATTTCTAAAATATATTCCTACAATTCGATCGCAATTAACTTTTAGTTTAATTATTTTAACCTATATTATCTATTATATTATATTATCGGTTGCGATTTTCCAACTTTTTTTATTTCGATTGCAGTTTATTGCAGTTATAAACTGTAATCGTATCATATTGGTCAGTTATAAACTGTGTATTGGTCAATGTTTTTAGATGTGATTTCACTACAGCTTAACAGACCATCGATTTACTATATATTTTTTTAGCAATGCATTTATAAAAACATCTTTTGATATGTGTTATCGGTTTTGGTTTTTTGTAAAAAAAAAAATTTCGAAAACAGATTGTAACCAATTTGCATTTTAAACCGGCTCCAATTTGTGTAATTCCAAACATCGATTTTTACGTTAGAATTTTGACAAGAAAAATAAGAAGCTATGCAAAAAAGGGTTGTTCCCCGTGTGGTGAGCGGGTTAGAGAATACCACGACAGCTGGTCAGTCGAGCCACCCCAGGACTTAAAAGTGTTATGCGTAGGGTTTGGGACCCACCACGTAAATTCCTTTGAATGAATGTATTTACATCAGACCGCAACCCGTTATCGGGCCAGTTAAGAAGAAGAATTAAAAAAGGGTTGTGTCACCGCCTATAGAAAGTCAAACTTTTATTACTGTGTATCTTGCTGTGTCACCGCCTATAGAAAATCAAACTTTTAATACTGTGTATCTTTGGAACGCTTTGCACTACAGTTTTGAGGTTTCGCATGAAACCATTTAGGAAAACCAAGCAAAGTTATACGCGTGGCAGCTTCTATATAATGCAAACAGAGTATGTGCGATTGTTTGGTGACCTATTTTATATATCCCGAATTAGTAAATTATGTTCAAAATTGGCCAGAAAAAGAGTCGAAGCAGCTCCATCGCATACTTAACTTCTTGAACTATGCAATACCTGAACCATTGTGGTAAATTTGTTAGGTTCGTCGAAGCTTTCGGAAATGGCTACTTGACTCCTGCCAAATAAGGCAATATTTGATGTTGTGTGTTCCTTGAGCCGACAGACTAAGCGTATTCGGATATGCTAAGGGGCATATGTGAAGCAAACGACTATAAGCTCATGAGGGCGTTTCGAAAAAGAGTTCGAGATTATCTAATAACAGTTTGTTTCTCATACCATCGACATAAGGGCGGTTTTTCGGGAACTAGCTTATCTCAAGTCATTAACAACATCGTTTCGTTACATTAACACTACAACTGCACACTTTTTTCTTCCAGTGTACGCCGACTGTCATACACATTCACACGCATTTGATTGCATTTTCGTAGCCGGTGCTGAACCTGCTCCTTCCTCCTGCTGCTGCCAGCTTTGGCTCTCAGCAGGCCAAACGATGTGGACCTAAAGATTTATCTGCACGCGTTTATTTTAATGTTACGTTCTGGCATCTTTCTTCATTTTCGCTTCGTGCTTCTTCTGTTTGGTTGGCAACTCTGCTTCTTTATTTTCATTTTTTTTTTGTGTCTTACTTCTTTTGTTTTTTGAGTTTGGTTAACCAGTAACTTTCAATGCATTGGCTGTTGTCTTTGCCCCATCTCGTCATCATCACCAACGTCGTCGTCAGCTTGGTGGCATTCCTCGTTGTGGTACGTTGACCGCTTGGAATGTTGATTCATCTTGGCCTGTATCTTCACTTAGGCGTTTTACTCCCTAGAAGCCGCCCTGGCTAGCTTCTTTATGATGCCACTTTGGTCTTTATGTCAATCAGGCAGCAGTTGCCTCAGCTGCTCGTGGTGATGATGCCTCATCGTTGTTCACATTTATGGTACATCGCCAGCAGACAGTTTACTGCATTTGGCATTATATGCTAAGTCTTTTGTCTATTTTTAGTATGGCTTTCCCATTGCCCGATTCTATTTTCAGCTTGTTAGATGTACAATTGCCCAACCCAGTCCCAGTCCCAGTCCTATCATGGCCATGCAGTTGCAATACCAAATTATCTTTAAGTGCTGCCCATCAATGCCCAACTAGGTGTTTTTTTTTTAATGCCACTTTTGTTATTTTTAGCACGATTTGAAAATCAAGTATGTTTAATTATAAAGTGAGTGAAGGCTCCTTTAGCATTAATTGTTTGTCGGAGCGAAAAAAAAGGCAAAAAAAATCTCAAAGAAAATCTAAAGTTGGCAATTAATTGTAGCCCTGCCCAAGGCTAAGGTATGCACTTGGGAGTAGCAAAATTAATATTGCATACTTTTTTTATTTTTTTATATTTTTATTGTCTTACTTGTCGTATGCTTAATATTGACATAAATTTAATGTTTTGCATGCACAAATATGCCAAAACGATAGAATATGAGAATAATATGCTTTTGTAGGAAATTTACTTTATGGAAACAATGACTAGATATTGAAATGATATCGAAATGCACAAAATGAAATAATCAAAACGGAACTTTTTTTGTACATGAAAGTCCAGCATTCTTTTTTAGTCTTAGTGAAACTAACATTTTAGTATTTTATAGTATTTTTAGCCAATACACGAAATTTTTATTAATTTTAAGTTTCCGAGTTATAAATTTTATAAAACTTAAGTCATTTTAGGTACTGCATCTAATGATTGACTAAAATGTGAATGTGTATTGATAACTTTTTTTGGTAGATTCCAAAATATACCTATTTACTGGTATACATATATGAATCCTTCAAACTCGGGTGGAGCATAGAACGGCGACATAATTCTTTCATACTCATCGCAGATACTTGTACTTAGATACTTGCTGAGCGGACAATGTGCATTTTTTTGGTCCTTTTGCAATTAATCCTAAGAACAGACATCACTGCACACACTATCAGTGAAGGCCCAGGGAAGCCTGGTTTCTGGTGGAGCAGGGCGAAAGCTTTTGATCGCCTGGTGGTGTCCCTTGGTTAGCTGCCCTAATTGCCACCAGGTGTTGGGGTAAATTATAAAGCAGCATTTGGTACCCGCCTGAGGGATCGCATATATGCCGCTCTGCCTGAGTTTGGAATCCCTTGAAAGTTGGTGCGACTGTGCAGAATGACGTTGAGCAACAAACGCGGCTCCGTCAATGCAGAGAAAAACTTCTCCGAGCGTTTTGATACCAAGCGAGGCTTCGGCAATGCCCTCTCCTGCATCCCCTTCAACTTTCTGACTTAGAGTTTGTGGCGAAAGGATTGCGATAAGATTGTCCAGTTTCTTGCATACGCAGATAAATATCTAAGATTATAATCTGCGTCGATATCTTTGGTCGTACTAAGCGAGCTTTCTGGCGCTGAAGCATGGGTGGTCAAGCAGTCTGCTGAAAATGCCTTGAAGTGTTTAAGCGGAAATTACTCCGTAGGACCTTTTGCCCTTAACGCTTTGGCAACGAATACCGCATCTGATGGAACGACAAATTCTATGAGTTCTAGGACGATAATGACATAGTCAAACGAATTAACAACCAGCGGCTCCGCTGTCTAGGTCATGTTGTGAATATGGATGAAGAAGCTACTGCGAGAAAGGTCTTCAATGCGGCTGTTGAAGGTAGGCGAAGAAGGGGCAGGCCATTCCTCCGTTATGAGAGAGCACACTTGCTACCTTTGGTATCATCATTTTTCCGATTGGATAAGGCGTTCCCAAACCAGAGGTGCCTGGTGGGATGCTTTACATAAGGGTGTTATTGTCAGTTAAGAAGAAGAATATCAATATTCGTGAAGTGTGTCTTTACGAGACACCAGTGCATGTACTCTACGTTTTGATAAGCATTTTATATTAATGAAGTAAAAAGGCACATAATTTGGCCTTATTGGGAAAGAGTAATTGTCTGACCTTTTATAGGCCGTATAAATAGTAATCAGAACAAACAGCCAGTTAATTACTAAGATGACAATGAACAATATATGAGCAGTAAATAAAATGTTATACACTTAAGGGGGGGGAACGAAAGTTAATAACATCTCATCATAATATTTCATTTTTAGTTTATTGGAGCTGCCACTTAGAACCTTCATATAAATATTAGCTAATGTATCCTCATAATCCATTTTATTGTATTGTTACAATTGTTTGTTTGCCAGCTGCTGGCTGTGGTTCTGTTCTATTGATTTACGAGCAAATTAGCCAGATCACGCATAAAAAAAACAATGCTCAACATACAGTTAGTTAAGCCTATTATAACACCTGAAGGGCCTATTATATTGGAGCTAGGTAAATAGGGAAATGGAATGAGCTTTGACCTTAGAGTAATAGCAGCACAGCTGCAAGGTAATTAGTTTTTTTTTTTATAAACTCATGCAATGCCTAGGAATACACTGAGCAAAAAAGTATGAAACGCTAACATACGCGCTTTAATTTTAAGTGTTTTATAACTGAATTACTGTAGTCGGGGAAGAGTTTTACGTTTTCCAAGGAGCTTTCCTGAATTTTTCGAATGTACGACAGGATTGGTTAAAGGCATAGTATAATAATAACAAGTTAAGATTACGCTGTCAACTTGATGGCCAAAATGCACTGAGCGAAACTATGTTTATAGCTGGTTTTTACTGTTTTATATTGTGTCTTACCATAAATAGTAGAGAAATCGAACTTTTTTTTGGCATTGTTTGAGTATGATGAGATATATTCTCAGCGGTTCAAAAAGGATTCCATACTATCGGTTCGAAAAGGTTCGATACTTTCGATAGTACTATTGGCTCGAAAGGATTCGATAATATCAAAAGTACTATCGGTTCGAAAAGATTTGATGCTATCGATAGTGCTATTGGTTTTGTCTTCTTTCTTACGTATTTAACCGCATTTCATTTCGATTCGATGTATGTTGTCGCTCTTGCAGGCAGTATTTATCGATATGTGTTGCCATCAATAATAGAAACAAAATTTAAAGAAAAAATTGTTATCAATGAAATGTTCTATTGTCTTTACAAATGAATACTTTATTTTCTTTAAATGTTTAAAATAAAAATGCTTATTATTTGATCGAACAAAACAACAGAAGAAGTAGTTGAGAATTAGACAATTAAATAGTAGGTCAAAATCCAAACCAAGCTCACAATTCCCTATATAAGGCATAGAATCTATGACCGTAAACATTAACAAATCAAAACTTGGAAATGGCCTCTATTTAAGCACCATCACTGTAGCGATACCGAAATATTGCAAAATGCTGTAACCGTAATCTATTAACATTTCTGATTCCGTAGTTCTAAGTTCTGTTAAGTGCTTTTTGGCAATCAAGTGGGCAGATCAATCTGACCTTGTTATTATTATACTATGCTGGACACGTATATTCCAAGGTTAAGAATGTTTAGTTTTGAGTGGAAATAAGTATAACTCATTCTTAGTTCATTCTTGTTGCGTAAACAAGAACCGTTTTTAAGGGTAACCATTAACGTTTTGTGCCGAAATCGAGTTATTAACATAATTGAAATGTACATAAGTACTTTATGCAGAAATCAATACTGCAATTTTTGCCACAAATTTGACCTCAATGAAAGGCCTATGGTTAAAAAATACCTTAACCGGTAAATTTGGGGTCGCTGATTTCGAATCTAATTTTGGCTTATTCAAAAAATTCGAGATTTGGAGATTAAAGTCAGCAACTATTCGATTGCGAGTGACAGGGCAAAAAACATACCATTTTTTTCGAATTAAGTAAATTTGTCCTTTTTTTTTAAATTCTAAAAATTACCGCATTTTGATACATGGTAAAATATACCATTTCCGGCCAATTTGGTTTGTCTGATTTTGAATCCAGAAACGGTTTTGAATTATCTACGGTTTTCGAAATGTTGCTACATATTTCAAAATTATAAGTGGAGATTTCGGGAGTGGCGATGAAGAAAATCTCGTATTGATCGAAAACCTTATCAAGATGATCAAGATAACTGTAACATGAATTAAGTGTCTGCATTAATTAGCTCTTGGAGTTTTGGACAGCATTAGACCCTAAGTTTTTTTTCTCTATGTAACCCTTAATAGATTTTAATGGATAATAAGGTATTCATAGAGCAGGAAATTCGAAGGGAAAAGAGTTTTCGTGTAAGTGCGTGTTAATTCGCTTATTTGTTATTGATAGACTGTGACACATTGTCCGTGTGTGTTTTTCAATATATTATTCTTAACAAGTTTTATAGCTTCTCCTTGGTCAAGTCTTGACCCTGTCAAGCATAAGTTTCTATGTACGAGTGTGTATATGTGTGTGTGATGAATTGTGGCACGTGACTTTTATATGTGATTAGCTTTAGAAATTCGCATTTAACAATTTGATCAAAATACTTTTCGTTCACTGTTTATTTGTTGTTAATTTCCAAATTGGCTAAATCGACAACTAACCACAAAAAATTAACAATTTCAACAAAAGATAAATAAACAAATATGTATGTGTCGGTCACGCAATTGGAATTTGTATATAAATAAAGAGCAACTCCCATCCCATAATGAGACACCGCAATTGTCACACTTTTTGCTATCATAAAATTTTATATGAATAGTTTTTGTAGAAACGTGTGATATTGGTTTCGAGCTTGTGACTTTATCTGAACATTAGCTAACTTAGTTATTGACCCAAATTCGTTTGGGGCGTTTCAATGGCAAATGGAAAATGCATTAAATAGCTGAAAGTTTGCTATAATTTCAAGGGGAACGGGGCATGAAAACGTGAATACTGAGTCAGTTATTGAAGAAAGTTTCAACAAATTATGAAAAATGCTTTTCCCTCCAAAAAGTTTAAAGAATACCTTCAAAGGTTGCAATAAATATGGCTTTAAAACAAATTAAAATTGATTAAAAGTTACTCAAACTATGTAAGACCTAAGAATATACGCAGATGCTAAGTTTTTTATTTCATTTAAATCTTAATATTAGACAAAATCATTATGAAAGCGAATGAAAGATTTAAAATCTAATGAAAAGTACTTGCACTCAAGAGATGACATAAGAAATAAGAAAGATGATTGATTATTTATTTCATGAAAACAAGAGGTTATCTTTTCAAGAGATGATAGGAAAAGAAGATGATTAGTCCTTTTGAAAAATTGAAATCTAATTTATGTTCTCATGAGATGAGGGGAAAAGATAAGATGATTAGTTATTTGAATGGAAAATTTAAAATCCTTTAAATAATGCAGTTGTATGAGAGAATCTGTACGGGACTCTATATCACTCCATAACAACGAACTTGCTTACTATCAACTTTGCTCTAAATTATATAAATAGCTCACTTTTAGACAGTTTTATCGAAGTGTTTTTAACAACCTAATGGACCTAATGATCAATCATGAGAGTTAGTACGATGGAAATGCCACCCAATACAGCCAGTAAAAAAACTAATGATTTCGGTGTATTTCAAACATCATTGCGAAAGAGTGCATAAAATACTAATTGCTTGGTTGTATCTGAAACATATTTCCTGCAAATTTAAGACTGTGACTCAGCTTTAACTTCTAAAGCTTTCAAAAAATTGCCAATTCCATGTATCTTTTCTTCAGAAAAGTTAACAAACCATAACATTTCTTCCTGATGCGCTGCCAAAAATAATAAATAAATAAACTAGAGCAAAAAATTGTCACGTAAACAGAACAATAACTTAAAAAACAAGAAAAACCACAGGAATAACAACAACCATTCAAGCCAAAATGCAGTGCATTCACATTTTGAAAGTCAAACGAGCGAAACTTTTAATGTTTCATCGATGCCAAAGTCAGGGGTTGCCCAGAACAACAACAACAACAATAATTCTAGCTAAATAAGAGCGACAGGAACCCGCAAAACGAGACAAATAAACAAACAAACCATACGCAAAATATAGACAGGCAGCCAAAAGATACATTTGTATCTTTGTATCTTAAAGCTCAAAGCAGACATTATCACAGCATGTTTAACTTGATATATATATGTGTGTGTTGTGTGTGTGTGTGTGTGTGTGTGTGTGTGTGTGTGTGTGTGTGTGTGTGTGTGTGTGTGTGTATGCGTGTTTGGCATGTCTTTAAGCCTCAGTGCATAACTTTAGCCATGCGAGAATTTTCGCCACAAATTTCATACTACATTCAATTACTTCATTATGGTTTGAGGTATCTTGTCGTCAAAGTCGTCTTCATCGTCCTGATCATCATCCTTGTCGTTGTCGTCATCTGGCGTCAGGTGAAAGGCAAATAAAATGTCAATTTATATTACCAGTTTTGTGTGCTTTCTGTCCTTTTTTGTGTGTTTTCCATATCAATGTGTATATCTATGTGTATGACGCTTATTATGCACATTATATATTTAGATTTTATTCATACCTTGTGACAGTTTGTGCCTTTTACTACACATCAATAAACATTTGCATGTTTTTTTTTTTTATCGAATTTTCCTTAAAATCGTGTCAGACTTTAAAGGCATCAATTTCATTGCCAATCGAGACACAAAGAAAACTTAGTTCGTAGAATTAAAACTTTTACTTAAATGCAGCGAACTGCAAGACAAAGAATCATTCATGACAAATATGGGCCACACAGATACTCACACTTGTGCATTGAGCTACTTTCAGTTTGTCTTGGCTATACCCAAGGCGAGAGCCCATAAAATGATGTATTCAATTTCATGCGGTCTGCTTGCAAACGAGTTGATGACTGTGCCGCAAAAATTCTCTGTAAAGTTGTAAACAACGCCAAAAAAAACAAAAATAAAAAATGAAATGATACACTAAAAAACCCCAATGCCAATACATTGTTGTTGTTGTTGCGTTTTGTCAACGACGTCAGTGCAATATTATGGCCGCAATTATTGTTATTTCCGTATGAGAAATTTCATTCTGACACCAGAAAACGATACCAGACAACAAGCAACATGCCACACGTTTTCGTTTAAGAGTTCTTACAGGGTGTTCCCACGATAAAACAAATGCAGCAAACCAAGAAATCTTAAGAATCTATCTTAAAGCCAAGCGCAAATTATCAATTGTTTTCAACCCCATTGAGTTCTTAGTTTGGGATCGAAGTTACAAACTTTTTTAATATGTTTGAACTCTTATGGGTCACCCTCCCTCAATATCGTTTCGTACTCAGTTCTTTCCTGTCACCCTCAGGTTTTTAGAATTTCGCGAAAATCGGTGATTTTGAGAAGATTCTACTCAAACCGCTTTGTAATTATATTGAGTAGTGCAATCATTGTGGGCCTGGGTTCTAGTAGTTCAGGTTGAAGCTCCCTGATCCCTGGCTATACCTTAACCAAGTTGACGAATAACCTCCACGTGGAGGTCCACATCAATCAGCCGGAGAAAAGGCTATAATCCAATAAATGAAATATTTTGCATTATTACATTATTATTGTTGTAAATAGAAAACTAAGCAATTTAGAAGCAAAAAACGTTTTGTAAATCAAAAAATAAATATATAAAGTAAACATAAATACAAAAAAAAGCGTATTTTTTCAGAAGCTTTAAGAAATGAGTACTTCTTTTAAGTGATTTTATATTATTGGGCTGTAGTAATTGGAAACATAAAACAAGTTTTACTAACTGAAAACTAACAACAAACATAATTTTTTATGTTGCCCATGTGCCGTGACGAAAAAAGGTTAAGGTATATGTTTATGCTTTAGAATTTAAGCCAATTTTACAATACAATACATGTAAAAATGTGTAATATAATTTTTGAACAAACTAGGTTTTCAGTTTAAAAACAAATTTTTTTTAAAGTTAAAAATTGCGTGTAGTTTAAACAGTATTACTCATGTTCACGTATTTTCTTCAATCTATTCGGCATCGCCGAATTTCAAGAAGGAGAGAACGTATACTCCCAAAGGAATAAAAACCGTGTTTTCTAGTTAACTCAAGCTACAATTTGGAGACACCCTATATTGAGAACTAGTGCATGACTAGTTTCAATAACAAACAAAGATATAAAGTGCTCTTCGTGAGTGAAAGAAACAATGAATCAATAGTATTGATAGATCATTCGATAATTTTCCAGCTGCAGCACAGGTTGCTCTTAACCAAATGAAAATGCCTTAAATTTGGAATTGAAATAAATGTAAGCAATATGACAGCTATTATTTCTGTTCTAAGACTTGAAATTTCATTGAAGTTCTAAAATTAAGCTAAGTTTTCATTTAAATAAAATCTCTGAAATCGCAAATCTGCTTCTAATATGGAAATGGCCATCGCTTAGCTAAACTTTAAATGTTTTTTTTTCTTTAAGATAAGCTACAAATTGTTTTCAAAAGAATGTTTTATCTGCTTGAAATACATATAACTCGAACTACATACGAGTGTCTAACTTATAAATATTAAAACACACTATCCGCGCTTCACAGATTTAAAAACTATAAAAATTCCATAATTATATGCATAATTTTATTGCATCTAAAAATTGAAAGCGTAGCGCATAAAAAATCAATAAACATTTATTGGCTACTAAGTAGAAAAAACCTAGTAAGTATATAAAGCCAGTTTCTATGTTTTATTCTACTCTTACAATAAGTCCAAATGCGGAAATCAGCAGAAGTTCCTTATTTTGTGGGAAATCCCAAATAAATTCTCGAAATTTATACAATGAACTCATAACCAAAGTTTTGTATAACACTTTGCCATTAGCTTTAGGCTATTTCAAAGCAAAACTTGCATTCGTCGTTTCGTTACTTGAAAAATTATGTTCAATTTGTTTATTTCTTAAAACTGTTGCCATAGCTGCATATACATGACACAAAAAGTAGTTGTATCTGATGACTACGTATTCATAAAAAGCCGAAAAGCAACAAACTTCAAGCCGTACATCCCCCAATAAAGTTGCACACCCAAAAAAAAAAAAAAACAAGCTCGTACACAACGCCCCCAAAGAGAAAAACATATACTTATTTATTTATAGACATGCGAAATTTGCATTTTAAGTTGGGCGGCAAAAAGATAGTTTTTGGAACAAGGGATAGCTCGGGCTTGCATCAACAAATTTACTGTTAAATCAGCGGAAAATTAAAGGCGTTGGCAACCAACCTCAAAAACTATACATGAAAAATGAAGTGTCAAAAGGTAACCGGAAAAAGTTGTAGAAAAACGTCAAGAGATGAAATAGTATAGGGTTTTGTGAACTTGGAAGATGGCTGTACTTGATGATAATAAGAGCCATGCTCACATACGGAGCAACTACCTGGGAAACAAGATTGAATGTGGCCTCAGTCAAGATCTACCTTATGAGAACACAGTGACTTCTTCTTCTTAACTGGCCATAACAACCCGTTATCGACTTACGGTCTGATGTAAATACATTCTTTCAATGGAATTTTGATTTTACGTGGTGGGTCCCAAACCCTACGCACAACACTTTTAAGTCCTGGGGTAGCTCTACTGGTGTCGAAAGAACCCATTGTCATTGTTAGTCGCCTCATACGACAAACTTCGACCTGCTGAGTTGGTATTCTCTAACCCGCTCACCACACGGGGGCTGTGTATTTATGACAGGAGCAATGAGCACCTGACAGGCATTGGAAGTTCTAATGGATTTATTGAGCTCCAAATAAAGCAACCTTATTGAGGATGTCAGTGGAAGGTACTGGCTGGGGACACCTAATCAGCGCCCATGCTGCCGACAAACTGGGAAAGACTATTCCGCTGCTCCCACAACCCAACAATGAAATGGGCACTCAGTACCACTTCATACTATATGCATGCCTATGGAAAGGTATACAATAGTTTGGTACACCGATGGGTCTTTGCCAAATGAAGCCTCAGGAATAGAAGTCGGCTGTCTAAATCTAAGCGTATTCATACAAGCGCCTTCCAGGCTGAATTCTGTGCCATAGGTCGATGTGGAATTATCAGAATAGGGAAATAGCCATATTATTGGATAGCCATGCCACTATAAGGCGGTTTCAGGAACTAGACTAAACTTCAAGCTGGTTCAGGATACACAATAAAGCTGGACCTTCTAGGATAACGAAACACACTCTCCCTGGTCTCACCAACACTCCTGGAAATGAACTTGCAGATAGGCTGGCAAGAGAGGGACTGCTGCGGACCCCGGAAGGAGTAGCAGTAGATCAAGGTGAAGGGGAAAAGAAAGGGTAAGACGAAGAAGAATATGAGGGGCACAGTGCTGGTCGAGCGTATCGATCAGGGGAATGGAGCTATCACGAAATTACTTTGGGTTGAAATTCAGTTGAAAGAGATTACTGGCACAGCCACAAATATACAAATAATAAGATTTGGAAGTGATTTTCAAATACATTCGAATGTTTCTAGCCTACTTGGCCTGGCGAACTGGTGGTTTGCCAAAGGCAGTTGCGTTAGCACTCCCAACATTGTGGAAATAGTGTTTAGTACAATAAATATAGCTACATTTTACTTATAGATTCAACAGCTGGTTTTCAAAAAAGGTTCTTAACCCCTGCCTTGAAGTTACCGAACTAAACTTGTAATGTCTTTCGTACAGAAAAACTGCTATCTTATCGTTAGATCAGATTTACAGTAAGTAACTAACATCAGAAACAACGTCGTCACTTAAAAGTTAAAAGTTTTGTTTTTAAAATATATGTGACAAATTTCGATTGCAATCTCATAAATATATTATAAAGCTGTCATAGATGGCATCGATTTATATATCCATTTTGGCGCCACGGTTAATGTTTATGTTCTTTTTTTTTAATTATAATATTAAAATGTCTCTCATGACAAGTTCAAGCGTAGAGCAAGTGACTCTTTAAAGTTTGCCACTGACCAACGAAACCGGTTTAAATATGGTTTTTTACTTTTATTTTTTGAAACATCATAATAAGAGTCAAAATGGATAAACAAAAAAATTAATAATAAATGCTTAAAGGCAAAACAAACACCAGCCAAAAATAGCATATAAATTGGAATTTGTCACACGGGCTTAGATCACCCAGCTGACGGTGTCCAATCATGCCTAACTTACGGACAGACGGACGGACGGACTCGCATCTGACTAACTAAATGCGGCAAATTGCGCAACTAATTACGCGACATTTAGTCAGCATTGAAAATTCACAAACAATAGGCACAAATGGAGAGACATAGATACAGATACAATTAAACAAATGCTGTAGATACAAATGTATCTGTGTATGTTTTATGTTAGGTTAAATACTTATAAATAGGGCCTACAGCCTTCGGCAATTGCACACGTACGTGTAATTTTAATTAATTTGTTGTGGGTCTCCCCAACCCGCCGTAATACCCTGAACTCAAGCACACATTTAAGTATAAACGTGCCTGTAAAATATTTTGCATTCAAATATTTAACCTTATTTCCATATTGATCGAAAGCGATTGAGTTGTTTTAAGCGTTATTTAGCCTCGTTTTAAGTTTTTGACTCATCTTAGCTTGATTTATATGAAACTTAGCCACTTTTTGTTTTGTGCATTAATCACTTTACAAATATGTTAATCATACGTTGTTATAAGGCCCTTTGAGATTTCACTTTATGGGAATTTCGGTTGCTTTCGATTTCTCATTAATATTCCAGCAATTTATGATTGTCATTTGCTTAAACGTTCAATTAACGCAAAGGCGTGATAATCTTTTGCATCAATGCCGATCTGAACTTGAAGTAGCCGCAAAATGCCCAAAAAGATGACTTGCAAAATTCAAGATAAATATGCAAACAGCTGTTAAATATGGTTTGTAAGTACGATTCAGCTATGTGTGGATGAGTAATGTTTTGAAGTAGGAAGTGAATGATATGGGCGGAACGAGATGATGATATTAAAGGGTATCATTTACTTTATGCGATTATAACTTTTTGTAACTTTCTATGCACTACTAATACTTTAGACTGCTGAAAACAACTCCACTGAGCGTCGTCGACGCTGCACTGCTGCTGCGGCGCTCTAATGCTGCTGCGCCGGCGCACAATGGGGCATTGCTTGAAAAAAATGGAAATAAATCGATAGAGATAGAGAGATAGAGAAATGTCCAGAGATTTAGAAAATAATAAATTCAGTCAATTTGGATAATTGTTTTGGGTGCTAGAACTGCTTAAACTAGAGCCTTTTTTGTGTCCGCAACAAATTAGAAATTTTTGAAAATAAAGTTAATCTTTTAGATTGATTTTTGGGTAAACTATACAACCGATTGTTATTTTCTTTTATTATTGTTATTGTCTTTTGAAAAGTATATTAAATTCCAAGGGTAATACAGAAAACAAATTGTCTTCCTGCTTACCCACTTTTATGAATAACGCTGTTTTGGCTCATCACTAAATTGTGACTCTTTATAACCTTTGGCAGAGAATAAAAAGTTAGAAATTGTATTAACCTCAATTTGTTTGTTATTGAATTCTTAACCGAAATTAAAAAAATTTGGCTGCGAATAGCTGCGAGTTTACCTGCAACAACAATATAATCGAAGCAGCCTGGCATCAAAAACCAAGCTGCAGCTGGTCTAGCCAAAGAAGAAGAACCCACGTACAGAGGGTTTTTCTCTAGTCTATGTTTGCGTAGCCCTTTTTATAAAACCTGCGATCTTTGTCCTTTTAAAATATTATGTCATAAGCAAAATTGTAGATTTTTGTGGGTACTACAGGTAAGAAGTAATTTTTTTTGGTATAGTGATGCAACCTTTGTACAGTATTTCTCAATATAATTCAAAGTATTGTCTTATATATATATAGATGTGAAAGTGTAACAATGTCTTTGGAGTATTCGAAATCGTTTCAGATATTCTGAAGCTCATCAAACAAAAATGGTTCATATCGGCTATTATAAATTAACTCAACGATAAAAATAAACAATTTAGACGTTGAGGGAGAGTTTTGAAAATTGGAAAATAAACTACATTCGGTTTACGCAAACTTCAAATCCAAATAGCAAACTTCCGATCAATACAAACCATCTGTCGGAAGCGTTGTCCTTAAGGTACAAAACAGAGCAGAAATGAACATTACCAAATCAGTATCTTTCGCGAGCCCATCACGACTCAAGAGGATTAAGGATAGCATTCCCACAACACCAAATGACCCACAAAGGTTACGTATTAGGTGGCTTTAGTACCATTCATAGATTTGGGACTGTCCAAAAAAAAGGATTGCAATTTGCGCAACTGCTTATTACGGCATTACATCAATATTCTTGCCATCCAGGAAGGATGCCGTGCCTCTTTCTAAAGATATAACTGTGAGCGGCGCGAAAGTTAAGCTTCAGGAATTGATGAACCATACCGCGAGTCGCATTTTAGATAGTTTGCATGAAGGCCATGGTCTTCTCCCAGAAAACCTCACATTGATCAACAAGTGGGGCCGTGACAAATCATCTAGACAAAGCGCTTATAAAGCACACATGTTCATGGCATCTGTTGTTCTCCTACGGTTAAGAAGCGACGACTTCGAACATTGGAAGAATCCTCGGCCTTCGAACAGAAAGAATTCGCTAAGAAGCGTTCACTAAAAGTAGATTGCCCAAAGCCCAGATACGGAAATACGAACAATGAAAATATGTCTAGGACATTTTGGAAAATAATGAGAATCCAAGATTACAAAAAATGTGACAGAGCGAGGATCTTTTTAATATGTTGGTGGAATCTTCAGATCCTCTTCTTGCATCTTTAAGACACGCCAGAACTAGAAAGGAAATTGAATCAAATAATTATAGTTCAGAAATGTTAATCCTTTTGGAAATGCCTAACAATTTTGATGACTATTTTGAAGAAAATCATCATATGGTATATAAAAAAAATTGATTTTTTACATTATAACTTATATATTTTTTTAATAATGTTAAGCTTTTAACCCAAATAAAAATATAAAATGTATATTTGTGATAGAAATAAAAATCAATTATCTTCATTGAATTGGCCCCCTGTATTCTAAGCATCTTTTTTTCTGCATTCATATTAAAGCTTAGAAAATTCTCTTTAACATGCATTTTAAATTTTGAACATATCTTTACTCCTTCAAAAGTTATGATTTTCGCCGATAATGAAGTCACGTAGCCCCACTGTGCGCCGGCGCTTAGGCTTATCTCTTCTTCTTGCGGGATGCGCTGCTGCGATAAGCTGAGGAGGCTGCGCTGATTAGCTCTGCTTGCCAAAACTGCCGTTGCTATTACTGCCATTTGCTTTTTGAGTGCGCCGAATCAAATGGGAACAATGCTGGACATAAAAATAGGGTCATTCAAAAATATATGCGCCATATGTTATACAGATTATTAACTCGTCAAATGCTAAGTAATACCGATATTCAGAAAATTCTTAGATCTTTGTTAGCGAATTAAGCTGAACTGAGATTTGATGAGTTGCCACCTGAGTAAGGTTAGATATTATATATGCACTTTACATAAAAATGGAAATTAATAAAAACTCACTCAAATTGAAAAGTATGCCGAGCGGCTGTACTTATTACAGGCAATCCTGCTTTGCGTTATTTGCTGTTTACAAACACAAATAACTCACTTTGGAAAATCGTTTGTCTGGTTACTTACATAATACGCTTTATAAAGAATATAATATGCCACCAAAAAAACGAAACGAACTGGGAATGACGCGTTAGATAAGCCAGCTGCAAAACGGCAGAGGGAGGAGTGCTCGATATTGACAGTGCGCATTTTGGATCTGCCAACGGAACTGATTGATCTTGGGCGCCATTTACAGTTTCGTCGCTCTGAGATCTGTCAGCTACATACAGACTATGTCATAATTATGCATCGCCGCTTCTCTTATAGATTGAGGAAAAATGCTGATATGCTTGAGAAGACGAAGATGTATGTAAGTTTGTAACAGCTATTTCACGAAGAACCGTAAACTAATGCTTGTATTTATTGCTTTGCAATAATTTGGTATAAGCGAAATGGTTTTCCAAACCCCGAAAAATTTTAAATTGCGTGAAATAGCTGTTACAAACTTCCATATTCCAAAAGTCTTTTCAGGCATATCAGCATAATTGCTCAACCCAAAAGAGAAGCGTCGAGGCATATTAATGACATAGTCTGTATGGAGCTGAAGAATCTCAGAGCGACGCAACTGTAACTGGCGCCCAAGTGGTATTTTCGATATAATGCGTCCAATCAGTTCCCTTGGCAGGTCCGAAATGCGCCCTGTCAATGTCGAGGACTCCTCCCTCCACCGTTGTGCAGCTGGCCTTTTTAGCGCGTCATTCCCAGTTCGTTTACGTTTTTTTGGTGGCATATTATATTCTTTATAAAGCGTATTATGTAAGTAACCGGACAAACGATTTTCCAAACTGAGTTATTTGTGTTTGTTACACACAGGAAAAATGAGCTTGAATGTTTTTTCAACGCTTGCTTTAATGCTAAAGAATAATAATAGTGAGAGACAGTAATGTCGGTGATAGACAGCCCATGTGGTTCAATAGCAGCAGCAAAGACATAATATCTTCATAAGGGTAGCCAAACATGGGCAGTCCTGCACCATCACTATTATCAGAGATACTTATGTTATTCTCTGTGGATGCTGAAATCCATTGCCGGGCATCTTGATATGGGAAACCCCATTTATCTAAATCCCAAAAACTCTTTGGATGTATTCATCGAAATCAACATGAAATGATCATGGTATAAGCACAAAATAGACATAAGTATTCGTGCATAATGCTGTTGGGGTCAAAGATTTCGTTCGAAGAAGCGTGTTCTCGAAGCAGAGTTTCCTTTTTAACTGCGTACATTTGGCACATTTTAAAGTTTTTTTCTTTTTTTGCCAACCAAATTAAACTTTAAGTAACCCATAACATTATCTTTCATTTATAAGCAGGGGCTCCAGAACCAACCAATTTCTGTAGCAGATCGCTGGCGAGACCGGCGGGATTTACACCATCCTAATACAACGTTGTAAAGTAAGTATTGATATTTCGAAATATGTACCCTTCCCACAGGCCCAGAGTTCTCAAACAAGCACGCAATAGAGACTTTGACAGAGACACAATTAAGCGCGCAACTAAATAACCCAAAGAGATGATAGCAAGAACCGGGGTATCGCTCTACGGCACTGGCCTCCGTCGTACATTCAGAGAAACAGCCCATTGTAGTTTTGTATAGGTGGCCAAAAGTAGCGTGAATCTGTACATTTTTAGATAGTAAGGCAAAATAAAAGTTCTCTGCGTTGCTTACGGTTTGCCAAAGACAGTTCCAACGTCCTTCAGCCACTTAAGGTGGTCAATTATTAAAGGGATTGGCAGGCATCGAACCACCGTGACATACCTAGTAAGTTTAGAATCCTTCTGCAAGTTCAGTTTTCTGGGTTTTTTTTACTACGCCATTGGTTAAGATTACATTTGTGGTGCGTGTGATGACTCATCAAAGGTGGTTGACCCATACTCAGCACACTGGTAGCCTTGCTCATTGTGCCAAACAACGCCATTGGTATACTTATCTGTCAAGACATCTGCTTCTTAACTGGCCATAACAATTCGTTACCGAGTTACGGTCTGATGTAGAGCACTCCTCCAGACACCTCTGCTTTGCGCGCCTAATTAGTGTGCTCCTTACCTGGTCCTTCCAAAAAAGAGACATGCCTGCTTGTTCGTCGCCTTTCTTCAACAGCCGCATTGAAAACCTTTCCCACAATAGCTTCTTCATCCTTACGCACAACATGTCCTAGCGAGCGAAACCGCTGGAAGTAAATTCGCTTGATTATGTCAACGTCGTCGTAGGGCTCATAAAGTTCATCGTTTCATAGAATAAGGCAGACGTTGCCAACGCGTAAAGTGCCCAAGATCTGGAGGAGTACTTTACCACCCATGCTTCAGCGCCATAAAGCAAAACGGGAAGGATAAGCGTCTAGCGAGAGTGGTCTCTATTACTCATTTGCCTACAGTGACCAAAATAATCCTTGACAACATCAAAAGTTTTCAACATCAATCTGAGAGTCTAACCACTGTGTCCCTCTAGTCAAAGAAAATATATACTTCGTCTTGTCTCTCATTTACCGCCGGAACCACCCAAGCATATTCTTTTTCAATATCAGCGAAGGCGCCCGTATCTGCTCGCTTAGTACACTACCAATGATGTAGGCGACCAACTGAACACTCTTATAGTTCAATATTTTTCCGTTCCGATGTACTTCGGCCGTCGGCAACACATTCTGCATCAAAAAGTTGCAGTGGCTGCAGTAGAAGGCATCGCCTTGGCTGAAGCCTAGCTGGGTATCAAAAGGCTCGGAGAGGTTTCAACAATTTTGTAGTGATACCGAACTCCGACAGTGCAATAAAATAGAAAATGTATATTTGTGACAGAAACAAAAATCAATTATCTCCATTGATTTAGAACCTTGTATTCTCAGCACATTGTTTGTGCATTTATATTAAAGCTAAGAAAATTCTCTTTAACATGCATTTTAAATTTTGAACATATCTTTACTCCTTCAAAAGTTATGATTTTCGCCGATAATGAAGTCACGTAGCCCCACTGTGCGCCGGCGCTTAGGCTTATCTCTTCTTCTTGCGGGATGCGCTGCTGCGATAAGCTGAGGAGGCTGCGCTGATTAGCTCTGCTTGCCAAAACTGCCGTTGCTATTACTGCCATTTGCTTTTTGAGTGCGCCGAATCAAATGGGAACAATGCTGGACATAAAAATAGGGTCATTCAAAAATATATGCGCCATATGTTATACAAATTATTACCTCGTCAAATGCTAAGTAATACCAATATTCAGAAAATTCTTAGATCTTTGTTAGCGAATTAAGCTGAACTGAGATTTGATGAGTTGCCACCTGAGTAAGGTTAGATATTATATATGCACTTTACATAAAAATGGAAATTAATAAAAACTCACTCAAATTGAAAAGTATGCCGAGCGGCTGTACTTATTACAGGCAATCCTGCTTTGCGTTATTTGCTGTTTACAAACACAAATAACTCACTTTGGAAAATCGTTTGTCTGGTTACTTACATAATACGCTTTATAAAGAATATAATATGCCACCAAAAAAACGAAACGAACTGGGAATGACGCGTTAGATAAGCCAGCTGCAAAACGGCAGAGGGAGGAGTGCTCGATATTGACAGTGCGCATTTTGGATCTGCCAACGGAACTGATTGATCTTGGGCGCCATTTACAGTTTCGTCGCTCTGAGATCTGTCAGCTACATACAGACTATGTCATAATTATGCATCGCCGCTTCTCTTATAGATTGAGGAAAAATGCTGATATGCTTGAGAAGACGAAGATGTATGTAAGTTTGTAACAGCTATTTCACGAAGAACCGAAAACTAATGCTTGTATTTATTGCTTTGCAAGATTTTGAATAATGAATGAATCTGTATGCTGTCACCTTACTGGTGAGACTAGAGAAAACCAAGAAGTACAGTTGGGGGAAATAATTTTGAAGTTTTATCAAAATCTACAAAATCCCTTCAATCTGTACCGAGAATTTATTCCATTGCTTTACAGCGTGACATTACTGAATTTGCTGAGGGTATGCATTAAGCATGGTATTTGCTAGCAAAATGCAATGAAAGTAGCTTTTTTGCTTATAAGGAAAATTTCGTATCAGCGAAACGGTTTTCCAAAAACCGAAAAATTTTAAATTGCGTGAAACAGCTGTTTACAACTTACATATATCTTCTTCCATAAGAGAAGCGTCGATGCATATTATTGACATAGTCTGTATGTAGCTGACGGATCTCAGAGCGACGCAACTGTAACTGGCGCCCAAGTGCTATTTTCGATATAATGCGTCCAATCAGTTCTCTTGGCAGGTCCGAAATGCGCGCTGTCAATGTCGGGGACTCCTCCCTCCGCCGTTTTGCAGCTGGCCTTTTTAGCGCGTCATTCCCAGTTCGTTTACGTTTTTTGGTGGCATATTATATACTTTATAAAGTGTATTATGAAAGTAACCGGACAACCGATCTTCTAAACTGAGTTATTTGTGTTTGTTACACACAGGAAAAATTAGCTTGAATGTTTTTTCAACGCTTGCTTTAATGCTAAATAATAATAATAATGAGAGACATTAATGTCGGTGATAGACAGGCCAGCAAGGCAGCAAAGATTGTAATGAAGAATTCCTGCGCTTCTTAAGGTGGTTCAATAGCAGCAGCAAAGACATAATATCCACAGAGGATAACATATGTATCTCTAATAATAGTGATGGTGCAGGACTGCCCATGTTTGGCTTTGCCAAATATCATTCATAAAGGTAGCCAAACATGGGCAGTCCTGCACCATCACTATTATAAGAGATACATATGTTATCCTCTGTGGATATTATGTCTTTGCTGCTGAAATCCATTTCCGGGCATATTGATATGGAAAACCCCATTTATCTAAATCCCAAAAACTGAAATGATCATGGTATAATATGAAATAATCACTGTATAAGCACAAAATAGACATAAGTAATCGTGCATAAAGCTGTTGGGGTCAAAGATTTCGTTCGAAGAAGCGTGTTTCCGAAGCAGAGTTTCCTTTTTAACTGCGTACATTTGGCATATTTTAAAGTGTTTTTCTTTTTTTGCCAACTAAATTAAATATTAAGCAATCCATAACACTATCTTTCATTTATAAGCAGGGGCTCCAGAACCAACCAATTTCTTCAGGAGAGCATTGCAGACAATGTTACGAGGGCAGTTTGATTAATCGGTGACTTTTTAAAGGCAAGAAATGATTTGTGCCATGCCGACTATAAACATGAGTAACAGCGCTTTTTTTTGCCAAAAGCGTTTGCTTAAAATCAATGTCCAATCTATACCGAGACCTTAACCTTGCTGACCCAGAGATATGCTTTGGCCTTCTTTGGTGAACCTTTACCAAAAAAAATATACTGCTCTGACTGTTTCTCGGGTTACGCTGTATTCTGAGGGATTCATGTGTCACAAATGGTGAACAATTTTTTTAACACTTCCATAACTATTTTAGGCAACTGTGCAATCTTTAAAATTCATATTGAATTGGTGTACACAGCAATGTATTTGCCTTCACCTGTTGACCATCTGACAAACAAATTTCATGAAAATATTCAAAAGTAAAACATATAAAACTCATATTTGTTTGTTTGTTTTTTGCGAATATAAATATGAATGTGGAATACTTGCTGCACGGAATAAAACAAATAAATGCGAATTTTAAATGATAAAAAAAAATCAACAAAATGTTAAAATTGTTCGTTTAAAAGACAACTGCACTGTGAACATGTTTTTCAGTATATAATTTAACATTACCTTGCATAATTATTTATTAAATAGATCGATTGTATGAGCAGAGATGTTAACAAGTGCTTACATTTCCGCTTAAAAACTATCTAATTGTAAAAGAAGTTAAAAATTTCTAATTGCCAATACAGTACAAACTTTTGACGCACATCTTTGGTGATATCTGATAAGATAAGAGAACATTGGGTAGAAATACCTATGAAATGAATATTTTGACTAACAAAGCAGATGCCCTGCTTGTAGAGTTGTTCAAGAATGGTGGCTATGAAGTCCTCAATAAGGATGATCTCATGTCTGAGCCAGGCAAGAAGCCATACCTGCTTAGGAAACTTAAGTTAAGTTCGGGATTTCTTTCTCATTTTGGGATCGGGCCGACAAATAACACAGACCCAACACAGTTACCCTAAAGTTGAATCACCGTGTAAAAAGCCATGAGTAAAATCGATCTTAGAAGAGTCTAGAGTAACTTATATCGAATTCCTCTGCTCTGTCCTAAATGATCTCAGCCCAGTAGCTCTTGTCAGCAAGGTCAGAAAGTGCTTGCGTTGCCATAAGTCAACCTGTTAGCATGCTTTATACGTCCATCATTATGCCTTAAAGCAGAAGCCGAAATTTCGCCCGGAAGCTGTAACTTGAACCGCTGCAGTACCTGCAATCGCCTCCAGTTACTCCCAGATAGGTCACACATCTGCAAACCGGTGTTTGGATATGCAACTAAACTAAACACCAAAGTCTTACGTTCAACTGAGATATTGCTGGAAAGGATTCAGCTTAATTTCTTCATGCTGCGTCGCACTGCTATCGCTTCTACAGTATGGGCGATGTCGCAGTCTGAAGCAGGTCCCCTCGGAGTGTTTGAACGTAAAGTACTCTATAAGATCTTTTAAACCGAGCTTTTTGAGCTCTACGCTAACTTATAACTCACTATTTGATAGCGATAGACAGCTCCGCTGGCGATGTTTGATGTGCGTATAGATGTGGAAGCTACTAGGCTGTTGAAGGGAGGCGACGAAGGGGCAGACCATGTCTCCGCTGGAAGGACCAGGTAAAGAGCACACCGATTGGAGTAGGCTTGCGGGAAGCAGAGGCGCTTGGAATATTGCTCTACGTCAGGTCATAAAATGGTAACAGGTTGTGTGGCCAGTCAAGAAGAAGAAGCTTTGCTAGGGAATATATTCGTACTTGGAATACAAGTGTGTTCCTTTAAGTGCTGAATTTGTATTCCATTAAAGCTAATCAAATAATCTATTTCTATATTCAAATAATTGCCAAAACTAAATCACAGCAAATTAAAATCAATTTAAGCAAACTCAATTAATATGATTCCAAAAGTCATTGTGATATTATATTAACTATATTTTTGTCAAGATGACAAAATTAAGCCACAAATAGAGTCCAATTTTTTTATATTTAGTACATATTTAAATATTGATTAAATCATTAAAAACCACTCAAATTCGTACTCACCTCTGTACTGTAAATCGTCGTTGACAAATTTTGGTGATTATATCAACGTTTTTTCTCTTTTAATTTAAAATACAGCTTAATTTTTTATTTCTGTTTCCTGTTAACCGGCATATACAATTAATTGATTTAATATTTATTTATTATCTTTAATTTTTTTTTGTATTTGATTATGTTTTTTTTGCAGTTTTTTCTTATTTCGTTTCCACGTTTTGCTGCATCTGTAAGTTACGTGAATTTGCTATTTTTTTATTTTTTTTATTATTATTATTATTTTTTGTGCATTTTTCGCAGCTCTAATTATTTATTTATTTTCGAAGGTATTTCGTTTTAGCTACACTTTTTTTATGCCATTTATTTCTTGCACAGGCAATTGACTGTTAATGAGCCAAGTTTAGTGCATCGATTTGTGTTTGTTGTTGTTGTTTTTATTGTGCGGTGTTGTTGCCTTTTGTTTTCTATTTCGCGCTTCTTTCACTATGTTAATAAATGTAATTAGCTATAATTCGCATGTGCAACGGTAATTGTGTGTGTGAGTGTGTGTGTGTGTGTGTGTGTGTGAGAGCTAAATATACCCTACAGTAGTTGTGTCTAGCGAATGCACTTATGAGTACGTCACCAAGTTGTTGGGGCTAAGCTGCTAACGATTCGTAGCAAATTCACGACTAATGATTACTCTTGCTACTGAAGACGCTATAGGCTCTCACTCCGATGGGTCCCTGACCCACCAAAATTCCTATTAACGAACTTGCGAACAGACAAGCAAGAAACTACTCTTCGGCTGACAGCAGTAACTCCAGATTCAGTTCCCTAACGAGGAGAAGGATGTCCCTCCCAAGTGGATAGAAAATCTCGGTCTCCCAAAGGTATCAGTTTAATTGTCAACTGCTCAACTCCCCCAAATGTTATATCCTTTCTTCTTTTTCACTATATATAACTAAGCCGAAATAATCAATCCTACCTGACTTTCACATATAAACATCTGAAAGTTTCAATTGCCACATTCGATCTTACAGATTCCTAGCGTATGCCGAGTGAATGTTGAGCTCGTTAGAAACAATTTTCAATAAGTGACTGAATAATTCTTAATTTTTACCTAGTCTAGTTTCGATGTCAAAGAAGGAAGTCAATTGTTACCTTCTACCTAAACGATGTGTAACGATTTTGCTATCCCATTTCAGCACTTAGTTTCTTGTAAAATCTACTAAATTTAACTAATTCGGAATAGTAACCGTTTTCACTAAATTTTTTTTTAATTTTCCCTTGGAATATCTTAAAAATATGTCTATTGCGTTCTTATTCGCTAAGCAATGCAACGAGTTGCTATCAAATTCGCTAACCATCTCAAATTTTCTTGAGGAACAGTAGCTTTCGCTTAATTGGGCGTGTGCCTGAAACCTTTTTCATACGAATTTCAATTTTTCAGTATACCAGGTATCTTTTTATAGCAAATCTCAATCTAAAAGCAATTCGTCAGTGCGACAGTCACACCCCTAAATGCTACTCTATTGCATAGCAATGTCCTATATTGGCGACAATTGCTACCTTCGGCCTTACTGGCATCTGTAGAGCTCGCTACCCTTCTTGACCATCTTATACTTTAGTGTCAGTTTTTCATGTCTAACTCATGTAACTAATTACTTTTTGTCCATGTGCAACGCGGTACAGCGAATCACAGTTGTTGTTGTTATGTATGGCCAACCACTTGATAGAGTGCGGTTGATAGCAACTCACAAGGGAGTTGTTAACTTAATTGAAACCATAGCAAATGCCATGCCAAAAACCATATTGCAGTAGTTTGTTCGGTAATTGCGCATGCATGCCATGTATCTGTCAGATACTTTTCACAACACAAAGATACACGCGAAAAAACCAACCAACTAAATCGCGCCTTTTGCTCGCCCAATTCAAATTCAAAACATTTCGCGTTTTTTCATTCATAAAATTCAACAATACTTTTTGTCTTTGTGGTTTTTGACTCTTTTATTATTGTTTTCATTGGCTCTGCACTACTTTAAATAAGTCCACGCGCCGAGTTTGTGGGTTTAAGCCGCGGCCAGCGGGAAGTTGGCCAAAATTGCAATTTTGTGGCCGGCCAACTAAATGACAATATTATTTTAAAATGCGTTAAATGAATTTTTTATATTTGACACTTTTGCACATATAGTCTAGCCCTCTCTCTCTCTATATATATTTCTTTCTCTGTCATGCTATCGGGCAAAGCGCTTTAGTTTGTATCTATAAGCCAAGTTAGTTTTACTAATGGCAATAATGCATTAGCTTTTGCTTTTGGCTGTGTGAACGTATTTGGTACACAGGAAGTCTGAGTTAAGGTTTAGTTAGAGAAGGCATTAAAAAAGCAATATTGCCGATTTTAAAGCGAACAGCAATGTAAACGATAAATACAAGAATTCTATTCAAAAAATTGGATATTTTTGTATATATTTTTTACTCAATATAAGTTTTCTAGATTAGTAGATTAATGATCTATTTTTATGATTATTTGAGTAACATTAAATTTTTGGAGCCAAAGCCATAAAGTGTTGTTTTTGCACTCAATAAGTGTTATAGTAGAACTTTTAGACTCTATCCCACAAAGATCTAACGACCTTTCCCCACTATTATTTTCTATATTATCACTAAAGCTGCACAGAGCGCTATTGTATTGTAATGCCACCAATCTCAGTCCTTACAAGAAGGTTAAACTGCCTGAGCGAATTATGTCTCCAAAGGGTAACCGAACTTAACATCGAAGCGCTTAAGCTTCTGTCGATCGATTTTACGCAGTGTTTTTGAAGACCAAGAGCAGGTATCGGCACCAACAGAATTTGAGTCGCTGCAATATTGTTTGTATATCAACAGCAAATGGCCTACTACACCGGCAATCACCTATGAATATCAAGATTTTCCCAGTTGTGAATACTTATTTGGCTTGAATGGCCTTTGCCGATCCCTGTTATAGAGTAGGCATGTAAGTCTATAGAACTCAGTATACAAACTTTCGTCGGTTCCTCACACATTCTAACTGAAGGCTTCAATCACTGTTTGTTAGAGGTAAGAGACAGCATTGAAGCTGGTGCAAATAGAGTGATCTCTTTATATTATATATAGATTCAGCCGGATCTGAAAACTGGTACAGATGATTCGAAAACTAGAAAACGGCGTTACACGGTCAGGAGTGTATTTGAAACTTAGTTTTGGAGATCTATAGCCAAGTGCTAGTTGACTACAATTTAACAATTAACGATTCACGTGGTTAGTATGATGAAGCTACATTTTCTTGGATAGGCAGCCGCCTTAATGAGATTTCTTAAGATCTATTTCGTCTTGTCAACGGTAGCTTCATAATAAATAGACAAGTGTGCAACCCTTAACAGCTTATTAGTTGGATAGGTTCCAGGTCATAAAGCGCTTTGTAGTAGCAATTTTCTGATGTCTTAGCGTGGTAAGGCAAAAAACACGTCATTATGACTTTTTGTGAACTCTTACGATGGAAACTAAGGGAAATATTCAAATACTATACCGACGAAGGCACACCAAGAGAATCCTTAATTTGGCAAAGACTCGAGGTGTGCGACTTATCAGCCTAAACATGGAGGATATAATCGCTATACGTATTCGAGTTATTTCCAGAGCTAAGAACAAGGAAATCTTAAGCTAAATATCATTGAAAAATATTCATGACCCAATTCCGAATCCAATATTGATTGGAAGATATAACAATGTTAAGCTTGATACCAACCCTTCAATAAATTTTCTTCTGATATTTTGAGATCTAGAAGTCTGAGCAAGTGCAATCATTTCGAAACTCATGTATGAACAAGATGAGTTCTTTATAGGAATCAAAAATTGAAAATGGTGTGAAGAAGACGAGTTCCCTCTACTTTCAGCAACAAAACACAAAGTTTTTTATGGAAATCTTTATTTTAAATAGTGTTTGCCTTGTCGTCGACATTCGACGACTTAATCCACGCTCTTAAAACAGGTGATTACGAAGGGGGAAACAACAAAAAAACGAATCAGCATTGTTTGAGTATTTTAAGTATAATTTAAGTACACTTGGGTGGAGTCAACGGTTCATATGCTTGGTTCATGAAACACTTAATTTATGAAAATCCAGATTACCCAAGATGGTCTCAGGAGGCGACCATGTATCCGTTGGAACGACCATCAGTCCGTAACCCGGTAACAGGTTGTTATGGCCGGTTAAGACAGTAATGAAGTTGGTTTTCTTTCTTCATGTGAAAGATCAATATATTCTATGGGCGCACCTTGGGTGTAAAAACGATTCTTGTGTCGTCTTAAAAATTAGTTATTATGCTCGAATGGTGTTACCACCACCAGCCAACAAGGAATGCGGCATCTTTGGTTTTGATATGTTGAAATCTTGTGTTACTCTCTGGTCATAGTTTAACACTATATTATAGAGAAACAGAAGTGCTATGAATGTTAACATTTTGTTAAGCAGTGTAGCTTAGTGGAAGGGTAGAGAGAGCACTCACTCGCTTCATCACAGCTTAAATGTAACATCTTAAGATGCCATGTGAAAGAAGTAGTTTAATTATCTTCTTAATTGGAGTACATACGCTCTCTTTCGTAACAGCAAAATGATATATCAAAATGAGACATTTTTTTGGAACCAAATGTGCTCTTTGCAAATTTCTTTGACGCGTTATTTTGAATAATTTTGACAATATAGCTTTTTTGAGGAATTCAATGTTATGCAAGTTGGTTATCGTTTATAGTTTTTCTAGTCTCGTTTTAAGATTAACACACAAAACCAAGGCATATATGCGCCGACTGAGAGTCCGAAACCCATTTACAGTCTTCCAATAATCACATGCTCTCTTTCAGAGCACGTGAACGAGATTCAAAACGTTAAAACTATCATTAAAACAGAAATAAAATTCAAGTAAAACGAGCTTGCATTTCGCTTAATCTCACGTAACAGAAATTATTTCGAAAGTTTAAAACATTTTTCATATAAATTAACAATATTATTTGCCAAGCGTGAACAACACAAATAACCGTATAAAAGCCATCCTTAGCCTTGAACCTAGGCAACATTAGCACCTTGTGGCTAACAGTTTATATCAACTAATTTAATTAAAGGTGCAATAATTTTGAATGCTAAGTATAGTTAGTATGACTAAGCCGTTAATAATAACGGCAAAAAGCCGTGCTGCAGAGAATTTCATAATCTTAAGAATGCCAAAAAACCAGAAAGAGTCAAACCCAGTCAACGCTTTTGTTTGTTTTATGGCCAAACAAATGAAGTTGCAAAAAGCTTTCAATACAATGGACAACTGTGTTGTATACACATCGAAACACAAATTAACACGCTTGTTATCAGACAACAACAACAAAGACAACTTTGGCCAACAACTGACACAACAACAACAACAACAAAGCCAAATAGACACGCGCGGCGCTTCTGTATGACAATTTCGGCTTGGTTTTTGGCTTTGGTTTTTTGGCCATATTTTTTTTTTGGTTTTTGTAAGTTTTTTTTGGTTTTTGCCATTGTAGCTAACAACAATGCCATTAAGCTTAAAGTTTATTATCTGCCTCAGCCACAGCCTACATGTATTGTTTTGTTGTAGTTGTTGTTGTTGCATTTGTGAGCTGTCTCATAGTAATGAACCTTGTAAGGTCTAGTTGTCTGTATGCCAATTTTTTTGGACGTACATAAATACATATCATAAATTTCATGCATTTATTATAAATCACAACAACGAAATTTGCTTAGTGAGTCAAGTGCGATGTTGAAATGTGGTAAGCTTTATAACCATGTGTGAAGTACTAAAAAGAGTATTACCAAAATATTTCATACAAGTAGTTTTGTTATAGCTAGTTGTACCTTATAGTTAAAAGAAGGACTTTAGCTAGTTAGTACTTCTTTTCTTGAAGCTTCCTATATTGGTATCATATTTATCGCATTGTATCGCAGAAGCTCGACGTTGCGACGATGCACAGTGGATCCAACTGACTTCTTTTTCGGCGAGAATATCGAAATATCGAACTTTACTACCGTTTTTTGAAGCTTCCTCTCTTCACAGCTTATTTATCGCAGAAGCTTAAGTAATTCTCTGTTATATGCATTTTAAATTTTGAAAATATCATTACTTCCGCAAAAGTTATGATTTTCGCCGAGAAATAAGTCAGTTGGATCCACTGTGCGATGGTGCTGAAACTAACTATAAGCTACTACCAGTGATGTTACGCTGAGAATCCTGTATGAATCGAGCTCAACACACCACATCAAACTTGTTCGATTGTCCACAATCTCTAAGATGTAGCCTTATCTAGGACCAAGTCAGATTTTTCCGATCTGTTCTACAGCAGGCGAATCAGTGTTATTCTGCTTTCTCACAAATGTTGCGCTGAAGAACGCTACGCTAAGACTCCTCGATGAGACAAACACTATACGCAGCATCAATTAGTTGAGAATCTTCCATGTTCACGATCTCTAAGACATATTGTCATCAAGGATAAACCTTTTACTATACACGTTGGCTACTGCTTCCACTCGAGAAAGTATTCTTATCTTTTCCTAAAAGCAAAGTGGAGAGCTAAACAACTATCTATAGTGGTGCCATTCGATATTTTCAGGAAAAAGAATCGATAGTAACGATACTATCATCGGTTCCGATACTATCGATAGTACTGTCGTTTTTTCTTCCTTTCCCAACCTTAGCTAAAAGAGCATGAAAGTAATAAAATAGTAATCCAAATTTTTGCTAAAAAGCAACCATTTCCAAGTGGGATTCTGCTTATGTTGCTCTTTCTGTCAGGCCGACTTACTTGTTGGCAAAATTGAGAAAGATCAAAAAAACGCACATATATGGATTGTCTTGGGAATGGTCGCTTTTTATCAAGTCGATTCAATATAAGGGCTAAGGGCTTCCACTCTATTACTTTCATGGTATTTGACTTTAGCCGCTTAGCATGTGTTTAATCTATCGATGGTGACAAAACGCATTGATAGTGAGATACAATGGGAAAAATTCTAAATATAACAATACTATTAATAGTTCTGCAGCTGTAGTATTTCTAATATTAAGCGTAATTTAAGTGGATAAACAAATTTTTTACCGCCATCTGGTTGTGAGTTAGATACAACAAAGTTTATAGTGCAACAGCTTTTCCCTGGCTAAGTTAATAAGTTATATGCTAACATTCATGATGATCATTCAAAGGGTTTCGAAGTCTTGTAATTTAGAACCTGATTCCACTGAGTTGTTGTTATTCCGTGTGATATTATTTACTCAACTTTTAAATAATTAATCTTTAATACACAATTTGTTTGAGGCTCCGTGGTACCAGGCCCTTAGACATAAGTATTATATAAACAGTGAAAACTGTCTACAAAAAATACATTTTCTTCGAATCCTTTTGTTAAATGTAAGAAATTTCAGTGTTCTATGTTTTTTGTTTGACTTGTTTTTCGATTTTTACATTGTCTTGGAGTTAATTTTTTGAATTATCGGCTGAATTGCAATTGGCACTGGCTCTTACTAGCGAGTAAAATAAGCGCGTTTTCCAATATTTGTGATTCCTTTTTAAAACACTGACTCAAAAAAGTATTATGAACCACAAATAAGTATTATTGTATTGTATAAGTATTATTGTTGAAATTGCAAATTGCTTGTGTTAGTCCCAGTTGCAGCACAACACTAAATCGCCTTAACGAAATTTTGCACAAATTATTGTATGAAGCAAGTCGCAAAGGGTTACAAATGAGACCACTTTTTTTATATTAATCGAAGATGTTAATATAAAATGATTTTTAATTATTCAAATTAAAATAAATTTTGAAATGTTTTAAAAACTCATTTTTGCCTATGGCACAGATAAAGAAACGAATGTAGGATTAGTGTACCGATTATTGACACGAAGTTCTCAAGATAGTGACAAGAATAGCCCCCGTGTGGTGAGCGGGTTAGAGAATACCACCTCAGCAGGTCGAAGGTAGTCGTATGAGGCGACTAACAATGACACTGGACTCTTTTCGAGACCAGTAGAGGTACCTCAGGACTTAAAAGGTTGTGCGTAGGGTTTGGGACCCACCACGTAAAACCACAATACCAATGTAAGAATGTTTTACATCAGGCCGTAACCCGATAACGGGTTGTTATGTCCAGTTAAAAAGAGGAAGACGAATAATAAGAGGGCCACGGCACTGATTTTATCTCTAAGGTTTTGAGTACATGTTTTGCAAATACATTATTGCTCAATATTGATTAAAATGAAGTTAGAATTGGAGCAAAACCTAACTATAAGAGGGTTAACCAACATAGCATTTTATCCGAAAACTATTGAAGCTGGCTCGAAATTAAGCCTAAAGCTATTCGCCAAGCTCATGCCATTTATTTTACCTCTATTATCATAAAACTCTTAAAAATTTGATATATTCCATTTACCTGCCCACATACAAAAAAATGCCATATATTTCAATAATTTCACTCTTGGCAACCAAAATCAACAATTTTTTTTTTTATATGTTTGGACCCTCATAATTGTTGGTATTGTAGCTATTGCAATTCATAATGTCTGTCGCTTTATAAGTATCTATGTTACTAATGCTCACACACACACACACACACACCAAGTAAGTCTGCATTGTTTTCATGCAGTCTAAAAAATTGACCAAAATATTCGCGTTTTTTACTATATATTACATTTTTGTTGTTGTTATAACTACTGTTGGTTTTTTCTTTACCACGTTTCTTGCGTATTTTTCATAATATTTTTTTGATATTTTTCTTTTTTTTGCCTTATGTTTAGTGCTTTTCCAATTTCTTATTCACTTCATGTCTGCACACACACACACACACATAGACACACATTTGCATATGACAGTGCGTTGTTGAACTTGGTGAGTGCGCACTGTAGTAGCTGCTGCTAAGCTTTTGATTTTCAACCGCGACGTCAACGTTGAGCGCTTGAAATCTCGTTACTAACTAAAATAAACGACGCGAGGCGCGCAGTCAAACCAACAACGTTGCTGCGATTGCTGCTCTTGTAGTTGTTGTTGTTGTTGCTGTCGGTAACTAAAATAAAGCGCAACAAACACACAAAGAAACTCTCACGAAGTTAATACAAGCTCAGAAGCACGGCTTGGTTGCATAGCTACCACACACGCTCACGCTCACGCTCATGCTCACGCTCACGCTCTCACAACACACCAACTGAGGAACTGCGTTTGCCACTTCGAACACGACGCCGCTCTGCAGTCAACGCACAAGTTCAAGTCGCAATGTTAGCTTGAGCCAAAGCCGGCAAAGCCAAGCATAAGTTCGAAGCGAACTTTAAGCTCCGCTCTCGCTCTCTCGCTCTCTTTTAGCCGGCAAATGCAAAACATGTGTAAGGCAGCAGATGTTGCGGCAAATTTGCAAATGTTGCTAAGCCGCCTAGCAACATGTTGCTTCCGGTTGTTGTCAAAGCAACGCGTTAGCAACAAACTCGCTGGAAAAAAGTGTTTCGAATTGAATTTTTTTCCCTTCACAAATATTTTGCGTTTCGTTTGAAAATTAAAAATTCCATTTAATTTTTTACATATCAGGTTTTTTCCGTTTATGGTCTCTTTGATTTCGCTTTTAATATTGCCATGCCCTTAGAATGGGTCAGTTTAAAATGTCACGGATTTGGATATAGGATAATATCTGTGTTAGTTTAGAAAATCTTTTATTATGCATCTTAACGAAAATAAGATTCTAATTTTGTTTCGGTTGTTAAAAGTATTTTACTCTGAATTTAAAGCTCTAATGAAAGCGAAAATTAATTCAAATTTATGTTAACAAGTAGATTTGAATAGTTTTATACACAATTGCGCATATTTTGTATAACGAAACAAAAAATTTAAAATATTTCAACGAATATTATTTGAATATGCAGTTCGTATACTCTTATAAAAGAGCATAACGAATTTCTAATTATTAGGATATAAAAATGCTTAATTTTACAGATTATATTGCTGACGTAAACTGATAGGACATTTTTTCGTTTTTTTTGTTATCAAGACAAAGGTATACCTTTAGAGCAACAATAGGATATGCATGATATAAAACATGTCGCTAAAACACTTTTGACTTTAATTTCAGTTAAATGTACTATAATATAATAGTTACACAAAATTAAAAAAAAAAAAATTTAGGGAACGTTTAGGGAACAGAATTTAAAAAAAAATTCTTTTAAAGAGTTATTCAACTCAATTAAATTAAAAACAAACATTAAATTCAAATATTTGAATTCCACATTTGATTTAAACAATTTTGTTGAAATAAATTAAAAAAATTATAATTTTAGAACAAAATATGTAAAGAAAAAAAAATTTGAAACTAATATATCTAAAAAAAATAGAATAGCACTTAACTTAAAAGCGATTTTCTACAAAAAAAATCTAAATCTATCTAAATTACAAAAAAAAAAGAAAACAAAATCTACTTTAAGAATTTCGTTACATAAAAACAAAAACAAAATTTTATATTATTTAATCTGCAGTGTTGCGGTTTTTCACAAAACTCACAAAGCTTTTGTTTTTGTGTTCCTCGGTAACAAGCTCTTTTTTCTACCTATACATTGGACTATTAAAACCCGAGGTTGTGCATTTGATGAGATTTTACCCAATCTCTGCTAAAGACGCCATATGGCAAGATGATCGCTAAAAGAAATTTTCGGCGGTTTTGCGTTAAGAGTGTTCCTTAATATACCCAAAAGTAAGGTTTGGCAGGGATTAAGAGAGGTCTTCGGCGTCACAATCTGTTCTTACGAAATAAGCTTGATAATCAGCTTCGATGGCTTGTTGCTGCTGATTAAAGGACTTTTAGAGTAAATAATTTGCCGAGTTCCTAGGATCAAGGTTCTATCTTTGAAACGTTAAACGAGCGCACTTCAGGCGTGGTACCAGCCAGCGTTCGAAAACTCCTAGACTGGTTCAGTCCCATTGAACTTACAGACCTTATACTCGTGATTTCCTTAGTGACGAAATATTTGTAGCTAGATGAAGTGCGCTTGAATGTTAGTAAACTGTTATCGAAAAAGGTTCCTGTCTACGATGTAGTTGACATCACAATGGTTAAGGGTCTTAATAGCTAGGAAGTTCTTTTCTTGGTTAGTGTCATGCTCCGAATCCAAAACTTCTCCCCTCTCAGTGTTGTTGAGGTTTATTAAGCCGCAGAACCTTGATGCGTCGCAACGCCCAGTCGCTGCCTACTTGCACCAAAAAGTTGGTCGAATATCGACAGCTTTGTGTGTCCAGTGTGCCATTCCGCCGGAACTGTTTCATAGGGTTGTGCAACATCTTCTTGGGGGAAACGCTCTGAAGATCTGCCGCCTTGCTGGAGCAAACTGACGGCGTTCAGCTTGAATCCTTCGCACAGCTGCTCGGTTCAGCCTGTTGGGTGCGTATCTTGTAGCTTTAAGGCTGAGGTGTGTGAGCATTGACAAGTTGCCCTCGAACATCTGTGTCTCACAAGTGCCGTTGCTATTTTGAAAGGGTATTCAGACTTTAACGTGCCAAACAGCATTTCATCTGCTGGGACTTATTGGAACCGCTTTATGGATGGAGGAGGAGCAGCCGCATGCTCGCAACGTGTGTCACTTTTGTTGCCAGCGGCATGCCTCCCGCAGTTGTTGTTGTTGTTTTTGTTGTTTGTTGCGGTTGTTGCCGATGACGTCTAATTTTTTCCCGAACTCGTTTGCTTACTCACACTTGGAATTATGTCAGGAATGTTGGTTGGCTGCTGCTGCTGCTGCTGCTGCCGCGTTGAAAGTTTGTGATTAATTTTTGAGAGAGCCCCCAAAAGCCGGTTAGATTAGGCCCCCCTTTGAAGCAGAGCATTTGGCCATAAACGAAGAGTGCGCGTGCCACAGTGCTTTGTATACAGTTGTTTGTGGTTATTGCTGTTGTTGTTTTTGTTTTTGGTGTTATAGCACAGCAAGATATTTCAAGTTCAGTGGGCGAGCAGCAGCAACAACAAACAAAAATCCCAAACAAAATACATTTGAAATGTGCTGTTGAATTGCATTCAGCTGCATTCCAGATGAGAAGCGTATTTGCCCAATTTGTTTGGCATTTCGATTAATCATCAACATCATTATTAAGTTCATCGATTTTGAACAGTTAGTGCGCTAGTTTTCAAGTCTTGACTTGATGATATCACGTGATTTTTCGCACAAGTTCAAAAAACTCAATACGCACAATTCTGCAACGTTTCACATTTTATTAAATTAGTGTTTTTTTTTAATTCTGTGTATTCAGCATGTCAATGGCTTGCTTTCCATGTCATTAGCACTAAGAACGTCTTTTGGTTTCAGTTTACACTTGTCTAAGCAGAAAAGCATATTTACTTAATTTCAAAATCAAAGCAAACAAAGCTGATTCTGAGAAAAAAAGACCGGGCTCAACTTAGCCACGTTTTTTTTTTTTCATATTTTAACTTAATTGACAGAAAACCTTAAAAGCAGTGGAGTCAGTGCATTGTGGACTTCTAAGTGAACTGAGAATTGATTAAGAAGATAACAGAAGAACATAACTATCGATAAATCGATTTTATCGATAATAAAGACATTATCATCATAAATGACGTCACCACCGAGGATGCTGGGGGCGGGGTTCACCCAATTGTGTTTTTGTGACGATGGTGAAGCGTGTTCCGAAAGCGTGACTTGTTACAAACTGTGAAGTTTTGTGACGATAGGGCGAGAGTGGTGTTTTGACTCGGTGTTTGTAAATTGCGTTTTGTTTTAACGATTTGTCACGTCACATTTGGGCCTGCGACAATACTTGGCAAGGGTTTCAAGATCCTTAAAATCCCGATGTCGTCTTTTATGAAAAGTCCCTATGAAGAACCGTTGTGACCTGTATTATTCACTGAGTAGTTCACATTTTAGGTAATCGACTCAAGACATAGTGTTCTCAGATGGTCAAGCCTAACAAAGTTAAATGAACGTATTTGCAACGCATCTTAAGCTCCCCATAGACACAGCAATGGGTTCGCCTATCGCTGTACGTTTCTGTCTTTTGACTTTATACCGCGGGTTGGCCAACCGAATGCTATGTGTATAGGGGTATTATATGTGCTAGCAATATTCTACCAAAATTTATACATCTTATTAGCTAGAGCTGAAAACTTACTATCAAAGTATCGCATTTTGTCCTTTGTTTCTCATGTGTGTCTTATTGTGCTTCACAATAAAAAAAAGACCCAATGCTCATGGCAGTGATTTTTCACTGTTAAAGGGGTGGATTACTTTTCACTTCCGCGGTCGATTTTTATTAACCCCACGTCAGCAGAGTAGTCATTCCTTACTTACTTAAGGTAGAAAGTATAGTATCGATAGTATCGAATCTTCTTCCTGAAAAAATCGAAAAGTTCGAATGGCGATTAACAGTTTTGCGTTCTACTGAATTACTTAATTGGCCATAACAACCCGTTTACGGGCTACGGCGTTTTGTAGAACATACTCCAGGCGCCTCTACTTTGGGCGCGGCTCCTTCAATCGGTGATACTTAATGTACCTATCTTCAACAGCACATGCCTATACGCATCAGATCTCCTATTGGAGACGCGGATGTTTATTCGTTTGTCTATGTCAAAGTTAGCGGAAAGCTTAAAAAGTTCGTGGTTCAATAGAATGCGCTAGTCGTTGCTAATGCTAATGCTCAAACTCTCCAAGTGCATTTTCATTAGACTGCATCATCAACCATTCTTTAGCGCCAGAAAGCAAAAAGGGAGGGATAAGCGGCTCTTGGAGCGTTAGTTTCGTCCGGTGACAGACTATAATACTCATTTTCCTACTGGGACCAAAGTAACATTGTTCTTCATGTTGACGATGGTACCAAATTAGACGAAACATCAATCTGAAATTCCAACCACGTCGACTTCTACTAAATATCCGTTTGGCATCGGATAGTAATATCGATTTTGTGCCACAAAAATATTTTAAAAACCTAATAACCCCCACTACAGATCATAAAATATTAATATTATAGCTTAAAATACAATTTTAAATAATTACTGCTGCTGCACATTAGCAAAAGGTCAGTGCTTGATTACATAGATGCAGTTATTTCTTTTACAAAAATGCCGTTGTAATTAACGAGTTTTGCATGGATGTGTTGTTTCCGTCTGTCATTGGCATATGTCAAATTGTTCAGAGAGAGAGAGAGAGAGGGATATAGAACGGTAAACAGAGAGAGCAAGAGTGAGAGCGTGCATGATAGCAAAGAGCGCGATAAGCGCAGTTTTGGCAAATGTCAATCAAAAGTCAAACCGCAAGTTATTCAATAAAATTGCAATTTCCGTTCAAAAAGAAAAGCACAACAAAAACAGCAAAACCCAAACAAACCAAATACTAGAGAAAAGTCACAATTCAATTTCAGCATTGAAATCAGATACAGCGAAACTGCGACCGCGCTGGGTTAGACCCAGCTACTGTCTGTGCTGAGTTTCTGGAAGGGATCTGTTGGAGCCCCGCTAAGGGTAACTTGTGGGCATTTGTTTTAGAATTTTGTGACATAAAGCTGTTAAATGACAGACTACTACAACGCTGAGCACTTTGAAACTGTAGACAACCGCAGAGCAAAAACAAAAAGAAATCAACGGAATGTTGGCGCAGCAAAATCAAGAGAAAAATATGAAAAAAAATCCAGGTTTTACGGACTGGAAGTTTCTATGCTCTGCATTTGGCACAGCTTTTATTACAAACATGGTCAAATAAAATCCTCGCTGTTGAAGTGAACCTTCAAAAAAGTTACACAAAACTGGAGCTCGTAGGCGTTTTCATGGTTCGCAACTGAGCTAGAGATTTGTCAGTGGTAAGGACTTAGCATCCCCAATGTTAATTTGTATGACATTGCAATTTATAAAAAAAAAAGGAACAACTTTAAATATTAAGCTATGATTGAGACCAAAGTTTTCTACGAAAACTTTCACCAGTAATAGGTAATGCTTTAGCATTTTGTGTAGATAGATAGAAGTTTTAGGAATTTCTTATAGATTTTTATGCCCCGAACAGTCAAGGTATTTTGTGGTGAATATGTTCTAGAAAGTATGCACAAAGACAAAGAGCATCCCAGGCACAAAAGTTCAAAGATGAAGAATTGTTGACGTTCTTCAGTGAAGACATATGCCCAATATTTCTAGAGTTGTCTGAATCGCTTGAAGACATTGGAATCAAAGGTAAGGAATATTGCTGCTACATGTGTTGAATTCAAGAGACGTCGAATCTTCAAGAAGACTTAACCCACGGTCTTCTTTCTATCGCATATACGCCCTATCAAGCGTATTGTGCGAAAAACTGAAGCCATTTTCTAAAGAGCTGATCGAACCTCATCAGTACGGCATCAGGGTTGGTAAGTCCACCATTGACCGAATATACACACTACGTCAAACCCTGAAAAAGACCCATGAATACCATATCGAGATGTGGGATACATCTCTTTTTGGATTATAAAGCAGCATTTGATAGCCCGTTGTGGGATCGCCTATATGCCGCATTGTCGGAGTTCGGTAAACCTGCAAATTTGGTGCTTTTTTGCAGAATGATGTACAATATCATATATATAGAACGACTCCATAACTTTTGATAGCGAGCGAGACTACAGACAAGACCCTCTCTTACTACCTCTTTAACTTTGTGATGGCGAACAGGAGAATATTGAACTGTAGTCGTGTCGTCTACCTTCGCAGCACCATCACAATGAAAAGCGATGGCAGCATGGATTGTATTGGATATATTGAGAAACGCTGAATTGGAAAGTTCTGTCCCATCAGACATAGTTTCATACGATTTTCACATGTTTCGCTTCATGGCTTATGACATGTCAGAGTAGAACTTCGAAAACGAAAAATTCTTTCCAAAATATAATAAAAAATGTTTGACAATATTTTCAGTAATGCCAATTACTGATACTTTCATAATAAACCATCAAACTTTGCAGAAAAAACTTCAATATAATAAAAGATTTATTTTGGTTAAACTCTTAAACATGTGAATATACTAGAGATGCAAAACCATCGATAAAGCTGTCATTCGATATAAACGATAGATTCAGAAAGTTTCCATACTATCGATAGTTCCATTGACTTGAAAATATTCAATACTATCGATAGTACTAGCGGTTTTTCGTGCCTTCCTACTTTTCTAACCTCAGCCACTTAGCAAGTGTTTAAACCATCGATAGTGAGACACAAAGGGAACAATTCGTTACCCCGATAGTAATATCGATAGTTTTACAGCTCTAGTACACAGCTGAGTCATATTTTCTATGAATATATTAAAATTAGAACTTCCGTCAGTTGGGAGTACTCGCTAAAATGTATACTAAGAGGTTTGTGCCGAAAATCTCCAAACGCTTTTGCTTTAAAGTTTGTTTAAAAGCTCTTGAAAAATCCGAACATCTATACCTCTGTGTGGACTTACAACGCTCTTATAGTAAATACTTATGGAAAATAGGTAATCGCGTAAAATTCCGTTGAAAAATATATTTGATTTATATGGAAACTGTCCTTATTTATTGTGGGATGTGGCAAAACCAGCTGACAAATGGATAATCCTGGAAACAATGTTGTGTTGTAATTCTGGTTACTACAGTTGCTCCCAATACCTGGAAACCATGATGTGCTGTGATTCTGGTTACTAGAGTCCCAACACCTATTAGTTTCATATTCAAATGTTCGACAAGCTGCTAAGCAAACTTATGCTACGCTTTCCCATATAAAGAGTATAAAACCAAAAAAAAACCAAATGTCTCTATGTAGAGTAAATAACAGGCTAACAAATGCTTGACAAATGTAATACAAATAGTTTGCGGAAGCCACAACTAATACAGAAAAAAACATAGAAAAAAAGTACAGAAATATAGTTACAAAAAATGTAATCCAATACGATTTTGGTTTTGCATGGCATTGACATTGATATTGCATTTAAAAAGTTATCATACTCAAATACAAAATTAAGAGGAAAAACTTGTTACAAAATATGCCAAGAAAATGAAAGAGTTTCTTATGGAGTGGTTTGTTTTTTTGTTGTATTTTTTATTTGAGTGCTTTCCATTCCAATAAAGCCGCTTAGCAATGGCCCGTTGCAAGTTTTGCGGATTTCCTTGGAATTATTTTGCTTTTCTTAGCGCTTTCCTTATTTTTCGTCTTAAGTTGGCTGTAAAATTGATTTTCCCTTCAATTGCAGTTTTCCATTGCATTACGATAAAACCCTTGTCCCTTTGACATTTTCTATTCAAATTAAAAACACGCTGTGGTTAAAGTTTTTTATTTTTATTTACTTTTTTTTGCAGTAGTTTTTGATTTATTGAAATATTTTAAACATTTAGATTTTTTGCAATAGTTATTGAAATTTTGATTTTGTACATGAATATTGAGTTCAGTAAAATTGTAATTTTATGAAACTTACAAAGCGAGTTACATGAGCAAATAGTACAATAAAATAGTTGTATTTGTTTTTGATGTTGTTTTGCTGGTATTTTTCAATTGACAAAAATAACAATTAGATATTTTGGTTTTATAAAGTTTTATTTTGTAATAAGTTGTTATTTAAGTTGGAATAATTGCGGCATGCTGATTTGATACCCTATACCTATTTAAGGTTTGCAATGAGTTCATTAATTTTGAGGAAAAGATTTCGACAGGGACAAAAAAAACCCGATACGACACATAACTCATGAGCAGGACGAGATGAGTCCGCACAGCAGAAGTTACTCAGTTGAGCGGTGTACATATGTATGATTGTGCAGGCTCGTTCACCGTCGCACAGTGGGTCCAACTAACTTCTTTTTCGGCAAAAATCATAACTTTTGAAGGAGCAAAGATGGTACAGAGAATTCCTTAAGCTTATGCGACACACTGCGATAAATATGCTGTGAAAAGAGGGAGCTTCAAAAAACGGTAGTAAAGTATATATGTAGATATAAATATAGCATTAAGTTCGAGTAACATGAGATTTGCTGATACTGGCACTTTCGAAATCTGTAATTTGAATTTTGAAATAACGATATTTCGAAAACCGCTTAAGTTTTCTCAAAGCCGGACTTGAAATCAGCGACCCCATAAGGTATGTTCTCCCCAGGGTGTTTGTATTGTTTTTTTTTTTGTACGGAAATTCAAAAAATTTGTCGATTGTGGCATATTTCGATATTCCCTAATAACAAATAATAAATATATCGAATTCAAAAATAACCTATTAAAGATAATATAAATAACCCTGTGAGAGCTTGCTTCTATAGTTCAGGAGTCACTGAAGTTTTCGGCTCTGGGCCAACTTTGACCTCAATGTGTGTCCTGAAGGTTCAGCCTGGCGAGATAGTTCTATTGTTTGGGGAAAAATTATATTATTATAAATAAATATTTTTGAATATTTTCAAGTAGTCCTGCAAATTTTCAGCTGCTCCATACTCGTAATAAGAAATACTTAATATACATATGTCCATGGCGTAGAAGCCAATGTTAACTTTAACATTTCTATAAAAAGTGAATTTCCCTTCCAGAGAGGGCTTAAAATTGCCACATTATTAGCTATATTTTCTAAAGTTCTTATCCGATATGAATCATTTTTACACATGCACAGTAAGAGTGTGCATAACTGTACCAAGTTTCAATTGGATAGCTTTTGTGGTGTGGGTTAAAACCACGGGGGAAGGGTTGAGAGATAGCCATAATTCGACAAACTTGTACTCTAGCTCTTATAGTCCGAGAACGGTGCGGCAACATGGACAGACAGACGGACATGTCTATATCGACTCGACTATTACTCCTGACCATTTTTGCCCATGAAACATATGGTTTGCCACGCCTCCTTCTGCCTGTTACATACATTGCAAAAATCTATAATACCGTTTTACACTTTGTGTATAGGGTATAAAAAAAATCCTTAATTTAGTTTCTTGAATTTTATGCAAAGTTGGAAGTTTTGCCAAACAAAATGTAACATTTTAAAATACTGACTGAGAAAACTAATATAATAATAAAAATACTAAAAACCAAGTTTGGGACTATCATAAAACCCTCCTCAAGACGTCCAGCAACTAGGTACAGGGTATTCGATCTTCAACATTTCTCCACTTCAGATTCACTACTTGCCGTTACATTTATGTCTTTTTTTGTTAAAATTTTATCAGAGTCGACATAAGTTTGTTTGAAAATATTTAATAAAATAATGTCAATCAAATTGTTTTTGTTTTCATTTTGTTAAATAACTTAAAATTCCTTGCATTTTGACTTTTGGCTTTCAGTTATAACGGTGGGTAAATCTAACTATTAGAAACCAAGTCAAAAAGCAATAATAATTTATCGTTATAAATTTGCTAGATGTACATCTCTCATAATTAAATTTAGTTTTAAATTTCATAAACTCTTCATAAATTTGAATATGCTTTAAGTTCTTTGCCATTGCCTTGGGCTAGCTAATCAACGAAAATGCATAAAATATGTTATTTGTGGGGGGGAAAATCTGCGAAAATGCATGCATTTTCTTGTTTTTGTTGTTGCTTGCACTTGCTCTAAAGCTTAGTAATCAACATTGCTTAAGTACATATATATTTGGGTGGTTCGACTTTGGGTTATGGCTGTGAGGCCATCCGTATGCGCGCCGTGGCACGCGATTTGGTGTGTATTTCCGCCGTACGTAAAGTGATGCCAAAGATGTCCTCATGGTAGCGACTCTCATCCTGCGAAAAGTCACAAAATAAATGCATATAAAATGTGTATACAATATGTTAGATTTGTGGCTGTCATATGCGTAACAAGAGCAAATAAAGAGAATTGTGTGGGTCGTATATGTGTTTTGTGAGTGTGTGTTGCGAGGGTAGCGTCACAAGTAGTCGGCTATGCTGCATCTTTTTGTAGACAACATTCATATTCTAAAAATGTCAAAGCAAGTTTTAACATAGCGGCTAAAAGTATGCTACACTTTTTTTTAGGTTGCAAAGCTACAAGTTCGCTGCAAAAATCGAGGATCCGCTTCAAACATGTTTGACTCAAACAAAGTTTAAAGCTTGCCTTAAACTTATTGTTACTATGATACTTGTGTTGCAGACACGTTTGATATCCGGCTTCAAACATGTTCGCACTCAGTTTGAAGCCTTGAAGCAATCTATTTTCATGTCGCATTGAACCGACTTTGCATAAAAGGCGAATTCCGGACTTCAAATATGTTCAACCCATTTAATCGATGTTCGAATCACACAATTTTCAAGGAACTTAAATAGACTTAATTATACTATAAATAGTTTAAGCATAGGAACTTCTTCTTCTTAACTGGCCATAACAGCCCGTGTTATCGGGTTACGTCCTGATGTATATACATTCTTTCATTGGAATTGCGGTTTTATGTGGTGGGTCCCAAATCCTACGCACAACCCTTTTAAGGCCTGGGGTGGCTCTACTGGTCTCGAAAGAATCCAGTGTCATTGTTAGTCGCCTCATACGACAAGCTTTGACCTGCTGAGGTGGAATTCTCTAATCCGCTCACCACACGGGGTGCATAGGCAAGCATAGGAACTAGGTTAACATTAAAGAAAATGTTTGAAAAAAGCCAGAGCGTACTTTTAGCAGCTAAACTTGAAGTCAATTTGATTAGTCGAACAATGACAGTTCGCCGGAGTTTGGTACTGTAACTCGGAGCTCGAGTTTGCTAGAGTAAAAAATGTTTTAAAGGGCAACAACGGGGTTTTCAACTTCATAACCTTCTCTCTCGCATATCAAACCAAATACTGCACAAGCAACTGAAAACAAAGCATAAAAGCAAAAGTAAAGCAGAAGAAAACTGATGCAAGAGCCAGCTAAAGTAGCAGCAAAATGAAGTAAAAATCTGATGAGGACGCTTGCATGGTATAATAATTACAAGGTAAGATAAATCTGCAGAATGAAATACATATTGCTCATTTATTAGAAGACTGGCTTTCTGATTGACTGTGATTTTTTAATTATTGATGCAGAATTGTTTCTTTTTTTTAATTTGTGTAATAATTTCATATAAATATCTTGTACACTCTCCGCGTTAGAAGGGAATATGTCATCATGTGTCCAATTCAAATATTTAAACACGTTTTCTGCAAAATCACACAATAAGTGTAAGAGTAGACGACCTTTAACTTGTCATTATTATACCACTGTTCTGCAGCCATCGCTGTTGTTGCTATGATTTACCATTAATTTTTTTCATTTAATTTTTTGCTGCTCAACAGAAAAGCTATCTTCGCTGTGGAGAAGCTTTTTAAGACATGCAGTGTTTGTTTTTTTTTTCAGTTTAGCTAACAAAATATATATATATAACTTCTTCGTCTTAGACTATGCCCGCCACTGTTTAAAAGGTTCAACCATTTCTTTTACAGAGCATTTGAAAGTAGTATATAAGACGAAAACCGCGACTTTAAAAGAAATGAGTCGTCCTCTCCTTGACTATACTGCCCCAGTTTGGTCATCTGTTCTTAACGACAGACAATGGAGGAACATCCAAACCGTGATGAATTATGTGTTCAGAGCCGCAACTGCATGACATCTATTCGGGAGCAGTTTCTCTCCCAAAGACGATAATTTCTTCTCCCAGAAATACCCATGGGCCACATAGCGATTGTACAATTTTTTGTAAAAACTATGTCCTATTTACCACGATGTTTGTAGTTAAATTTAGTCTTTCGCACATTACGTCGAGACATAAAGTTAATATACTTCACACAGAATTCGTTTGGCTGAGCTTCTGAGCACAAAAACAAACTCAGTATTACCAAGATTCCTCAGAGATGTAGCTGCCATGGCATGTGACGTAAAGGATGTCTGTCAGCTCTATGGCTAGGGTCCGCAAAAAACGGCTTTTTGATTTTACCCTGAACCACACTGATCTCAAATCGTTGTCACTCTGGTGTGTGTCCATCGATGCAGCTCATTTCCTCCTCTGTGAGTAATTTTCCTGTTATCACTTTGTCTTTCAATACGTGTCCTTGCCAACATACATATATTGCTCGTCCCGTGTTGATGGAGTATTCTGATTTATTGAGTCCCAGGTTAATAAGAACCTATATTTTGTTGGCATAGAATGTCTTAAAACCCGAGTTTCTCGCTTGAATTTGTAAAGGGTTCAACATAAAGTGTATTTAATTTATGATTTGAAGCAGAAGTTTCAAAGGTTCTCATCATCGCTTACTTATGTTCATACCCTCGCATATGTATCTGTGTGTTGTATCTTTGTTTACATATGTATGTGTAACAGGCGTGCAGACAAATGTGTTCATTTTATGCAAATGTTTATGCAGCCAACGTTTAAGGAACAGTCTTTCGCATGCGTTCGAAATAAAACACTCATACGCAGTGTGTGCCGTTCTTGAGGCAAGTAGATATATCTCTAAGCGGTTTAAATTCTGTTGCCGCCCTCACACTTTGTTATTTATATGTGCAGTTTAGTTGGTGCTTTAGTTTGAGCAGCTTTACAGGATACTTACGCGCAATGTTAGCAAAAATGTTTCAACTTCCGCTTCCGTTTTTTGCTCCTTGGTGGCAATGCATTTTCTGACATAAAGAAAGCAGGAGTAGACAAGGTAAAAGTAAATAAAATAAAAAAGTGTCTGTAGTTTTTGCTGAAACTTATGCGAGTCTTACATGGGAATTTTTGCGCTTTAGCTGAGTTGGCGGATTTTTGTTTTTTATATTACGGCTGCCACTTTGTAGCTTAATAGAAATTTTCATGCCTTGCTTGTTTTTCGATTATGATGGCATGACAAAGTATTATAAACAAGACGCTAATTGGCATAGGTAGCTGGGTTAATGACCAACGATGAGTTTCATTTCCGTTTCCTGAAGCAATTTGTGCTGCCTCTTTCAATTAGCCCAAACTGCTTATAATGAGCAAGCACATAGTTTTGCCATTTCAAGTTGCAGAAAACCTCCAGGCACATAAATGGCAAAACGAGAGACAGTTATTGATTCAATTGTGACGGAGTGTATGTAGGTGTGCTCCGTAGCAAGCATATTTCACAATAATGCACGTAATCAAGAGGCAGCAACAAAACTAACAACAAAGAAAGCAAAAGTCAAGGCATTGCAAACCCGTAACATCAAGCAGAAAGTAAAACCCAAAACCAACCACAGAGCATTTGAAAATGAATTCCCAGTGGTGTGCCACGCCCACTGTGCGCCCACGCCCAACGCTCGCAGCACAAAGGCAATCAAGGCAAATGTAAACGTATTTTATAGCAAGTACAAAAACTCGAACTCAACTCACCTGATGGTCTGGTACACATGCTCGGCCATTGTGACATCACCGCAAACATAGACATGTCCTCTTTCCTGTACAATCAAATTGTACAACGAATCAAATTCCAGTTCAATCAGATCCTGCACATATGTCTGCAAGCGTAAAGTTGACAAAACGAGTGTTTAAAACTTTAGTTGCAACACAGTTGCAAATAAACAAAAACAACAAATGAAAACGCAACGGAAGTGCCGCAAGGGGCACAGGCACAAAAGCGTTGCATACTTTGCAGCGTTGCTTGAGTAAATGTTAGCTTAGTGCCTAGCGAGGGGGTTCGGAAGCGAGAGAGCTAGAAACTGCACTTAAAACTTGCACTTGTGCACCACGAGAGAGTTCAGTTTTAATGAAAACAGTTATACTTATAGACTAAACTTGCGAAAGTTCTGATTTCACTAGCTGAGTTCTAATCTATAACTTATGTCAATATTTCAAAATAGAGTAACTGTTGAATAGAATGCACAATATACGTGCTATATAAAGGACTCCCAGGAAGCGAGAGAGCTCCAAACCGCACTTGTTACCGCCAGAGAGTTCAGTTTTAATGAAAACAGTTATATACTTATAGACTACACTTGCGAATGTTCTGATTTCACTATCTGAGAGGTCAGCTGAGTTATAATCTATAACTTATATATAATCTATAACTTATATACGCGCTATATGAAGAATTCCTAGGAACCTATCTAAAGTAAAGTTCGTAATGCTGACTTCATAAAGGACATCCGAAGCTCGACAGGTTCGTCGGGACGGAACGCAGCTGACTTTTTAGTTACTGCAATCAGTGTTTTAGAGTCCTTTCTCAACTTAAATTTAATAGTGTAGTCAAAAGATTAAATAATTTTTTTTTTATAAAATTTGATAAAATATTTAGTACCGAAAGTAAATACCGCTTTTAACGTACTTTTAGCCGTCGTCGAGAGCTTTACAAAAACATGTCATTTATTAAAATCGGTCGCCAAATAGCAAAGTTATGGAAAAAAATTAATTTGCGGGATATTTAGGGTGGATCAAATAATTTACTTTTCTTCTTTTTACATACTCCTGACGTAAGCAAGAAGCCTTTTTGTGATTTAAAAGAAGTTAATTTAGGGTGGACTAAAACTTTTTTAAAATAAAATAATGTTTCGGAAGTATTTAGGGTGGACCAAAATATATATTTTTGGTTTTCACCTGATCTCGACATATGCTGTGGCTCCAAAATATATTTCGGATGCATTTAGGGTGGACCAGAATTTTGCTATTAACTACTTTCACATAGGCTTTCAAATAGGATCCGGCTTAAAAGCTTGTTGGATGAATGTAGTGTAGACGAAAATATGTTTTTTTTTTAACCTGCTCCGACATGAGCGTCCAATTAGAAATTGATTGGTGAAAATATATGTGTCCAAATTTTTATTAGACGATTCTTGTGGCCCAGCTTTCTTATGTTTTCTGCAACTTTCAGCGCTCCGTTTAGTCTAGTTAAATATTTACTCATGGCTTTAAAGCCAGTTTGGCCAACAACGCTTGAAACGAGGCGGCTTGTAGCCATCTACATGGATTGATCATATTCTAGACACACCTGGCTTAAGCTTACCTTTGGTATTGTTGGCTCCCGCGACAAAGCCAGAAACACACGATCCAATATTTGGTCCTGCTGCAGCTGAGCCTTCTCCTCCGCGTACAAGTCCACCTCACGATTGCGACAACCAAAGAATAACCACATCTTGGGCAGCTTGGCAGACGCATCCAGTTCGCGTAGCACCTGAAATTCCTGCCAAAACGAACGAAAAGGCGCAATACCTGTGCCTGGGCCAATGAGCACAACAGGACGACTGCGGTCAGGGGGCAAATGAAAACTTGGAGCGCTGCGCACAAATATGAAAAGCTCCTCATTAGCGTTAAGTCCAGCTAGATAATTGGAACACACGCCATAGCGTTCATCACCCGCGCCATCCTCGCTGCGATATTTGACTATGGCAACGGTCAAGTGTATCTCATCGCTGACACGCCGTGGTGAAGAGGAAATGGAATAGAATCTCGATTGCAAAGGCATAAGATTAGCCAAAACTAGGGGCGCTGGTGGCTTGCAAGAGGGAAACTCCTGCAAAACATCCAGCAAATGTGGCAAACGCCAATGCCGCCAGTCCTCATAGGCAGAGGAGTCGTTTACGAGTATCTGCAAACGCTCCTTGTCCGCACTGTCCTCACAGAAGCCGACGAGCAGCGTCAGCATTTGCCTGGAAGGCGGCGTGGTTATATCGAAAAAGCGTGCCAGCAAATTACGCAAAGTATCGGCGGGTATCTTGTCATGTGGCTCCCAGCATTTGAAGATGCCATTAGAGGTTTGTTTTTCCTTAAGCAGCTGCAACTGTAAAACCTCATCCGGATTCTCCACGCCGGCCAAACGCTGTATCACACCGTCCACAATTTTGGCGCCATTGGCGGGAAATATGCCCACATGATCACCCGGCTCATAGTCTATACCCGGCGCTAATATTTCCAGCAACATGGTTGTCTTGGCGCCCTCACTTAAACGTGTTATATTGTGCGGCTGAGCCTTGATCTTGCAGCAGTGAACCTTTTTGTTGTGATACTTGGACAAAGCGCTGTCCAAGCTGGCCTTTGTTACCGAGGGCACCAAACGCACCGTATTTACGGTTAGTGAATCATTTTGTAGCGCCAACGAAGCATCCGACAGACTCTCCTCGGGATCAAGACAAAAGGTTTCACAGGCCAGCTAAAAGTTGTGTTGGAACAAACTTAAAGTATTTATTTACAAGCGTTTTTGCAAAAATTGTACGCACCTTAAAAACCTCCGGTGCCCATTTGCGAAATGATTGCTCCTGTCCGCACATCTCATCACCATAGGCCACCTTTAGCAAACGCTCACCGCCTAATTCACCCAATATATTGTCCACATATTGACCAAAAGCGCAGAAATTGGGATATGCTGACGAGCCCAAAGCAAAGACCGCAAAGCGCACATTCGACAAAGGACCAAAGGTCTCTTCCGTAAAGGTGTCAGAGGTCGAGCCACGTAGCGAATCCCAGCGATCGATTTTCTTTACTTGTTGCAGCGGCAGTTTCATAAAGTCCTGCCGTGAACTGGCCTTCATGAATGACTTGGATGAGCCGACGCTGCGAACACTGCGAGACAAAGACAGAAACAGAGATAGAGATAGAGAGAGATAGAGAAATAGATACAATAGCTCAAAGTCCGTAGCCCCTTTAACTAGTCGTACCCTTCGACCGCCTTACTCCGGTCTCATATATCACAAAAGCAGCAAACAAAAGGCGTGGGCTGCCCGTTGTTATGCAACGAAAGCAACAAAGTAAGCAACAAAAGACACGGCAAAGAAGGCAACAATAAAAGCCAGAGCAAAACACACACACACACATAGATACACACATAGATACACACACACACACACACACACACACACACACACACACACACACACACACACACACACACACTTCTGACAGCAAAACATTTATTACGCTTGTCATTTAATGTAGCCAAAACGCAAAATGCGCTTCAAAAATTTGCCAAATAAAATGAGCAAAACAAGAAAGTGTATGGAAATAAACGAAGCTTAAATACTCTCACAAAACTAATAATGAAAGAGATGATGTGATTGGGGAGTTATGTGCTGGAAAAACTATGCTTACGAAAGATGAAAAAAGCTCAGTTAATTGAAAATATCTTAAACGAAAGTTACACTAATGAAGAGATTTTGGTATAAAATGTATGAGGATGATAGAAGAAAACGTTAAGACATTAAGACAAGATCAAAACATCTGGAATAATTTTGAGCTAGAATGTACTTAAGAACTTAATATAAGAAGACAACTGAAACGAGATCAAACATTCTGGATTTATTTTAAGATACAATATAATTAGAAAGATGATAGAAGAAAATTTTTAAGTTCACATTTATGTCATTATTGTACTTAAGAAGATGAGAGAAGAAAACACTTTGGACGAGAACAAAATACTAGATTTATTTTGACATTTAATGGTTCGAAGAAGATGATGGAAAAATAAATATATCAAAACTTCCAGATTTATTTTGAGATATCATTTTCTGAAGCAGATAATGGAAGAAAATATCTTAAACGTGATCAAAACATCGAATTATATTTATCATCAATGTATTTAAGAATGTGGACATATATTTTATTTAAGAAAGTGGACACATATCTTATATAAGAAGATGATGGATACATATCTTACCCGAGAACAAAAATTAGAGAATTATTTTGAGCAATTATTAAATAAAGTATGTTGATAAGTAAAAATTGCTATGTTAACTACATCTTTACAAAAGAAACTTTAGGATTGAAAATAGTAAAAAAAAGTATTTTAGCTTTACGCAAATATCTTGTATGAATATTGAATGTCTGTATAAAACGAAAAAAAGTTTCACATTATAATAAAATATTCGCTGATTAGGGGTCATAAGGCTTAGCTTGGAGAAAATATGTTACGCTTTCGCTGGATCTTTCGACAGATCTCTAGGCGACAATATCGGTTCGAGTGCTATTTCTCTAAAAACATTTTGTGCTATTGCAGATCGTCATCGGCTAAACGTTAGAATTCCCGAATGTTGTTTGAAAATGAAACAAGTAAAATGGTGTAAGGGATAATTTATTGTCTTAAGCAAAATTCAGGGAAGGTTCGTCAAACTTATAACAAAGCGTCAAACGAAGAAGAAACACACAGATTTTTTCAACTCATTGCCAACTTTTCATTCCTGACACCCAAATACTCTTGAAGCGACTCAAACTCAGCTTAACATAGATCTCTATTGCCACAGCAGATCCCTGCTCTTAAAGCAGTCTATATGATAAAATACTAAAAGAATCAACATCTCTTTAGTTGCATGTGCTTAAACTTAATTTTAGTTTATTTCTGGCTAATGTCCAAATCTTTATTAAAAACAATATGATCTTAAGAAAATTTTAAGAATTATACTATGTTCAAGAGACCATTTAGATTCCATAGAATTCCAACAGAAGTACATTCTTAAATATGCACCATTACTTAATAATTTACAACAAGCACATGTTCTTGGAAACTCAGAGATTTATCACGATCATCTTCAACCAAACTTCCATTGTACGACATCATCTTCTTGGTTAATCACTTGCGAACTATTTTGTTAAGTTTTTTTTTGCACTAACAATGAAGTTCTTCTGGGATTCCATATTAACACATTATCTTTTTAAAGACTGACTTGTAATCTTAAAAAGATTACGTTTTTTACACAATAAAAAGAATTTTTCTTCAGGAATTTAATACAATGATAATAACAATTGTACATTCTTCTTGAAGACTGATGAGAAAAGTTTTATGGAGGTTTAAGCACAAATCAGTAATCATCATCTTGGAGACTGGCCTATTGTATTAAAATTAGTTTTTTTTCATACAAACAAAGAAAAATAATATTTCTTACCGGAGTTCAGAAAACTATGGATAAAATCCTCAACAACATTATCTTCATGAAGTTTCAATGCAAAATGTTTAGCTAAGTTTTTCTAAAATAAAAAAAAAACTTCATCCTCATTAAAAAATGTTATTTTCACACAATTAAGATAAATAATAATTCTTCTCGGGTTTCAGATAATAATGACTTCCTATTTAAGACATGATCTTCTTGGAATTCACTTCTAAACTATTTTATGAATTATTTTCTAGAATACAAAAAAAATTTCTCAGATCTTCATCTAAGCTTTTACATTAAGACATCATCTACTCACTTGCAAACTATTTCACTAAGTAAACAAAAAGTTTTTTTACAATTTCATAAAATGACTATCATCTTTAACTGATCTTCCACAACAAAATCTTCTAAAAGACCTGCTTGTAACTATTTACGTTTTTTATAGAAAATTCCTTACGATTTCATAAAACTGCAAAGTAAGTCCTTCCCTGGAGATTAATTATGTTACAAAACTATAAAGTATTATAGGGCTACCACACAAAATCGATTACTTTTAAGAAAGTTATTTCGAACTTAATATTATTTAAAATCAAAAAGACTATGTCTAAAATTCCAATCATCGTGCCTTCCATGCAAGTCCGAATGCCTCAACTTATAGAGTATCCCTAAGCTGCCGGTCTTTACTAAATCATAGTTTTGCCTTGGCTTGTCTTGTTTTGTGGCTCAACTTTGCGAGCAATTGCTAAAAAGCGTAATCATTCGCTCGTCAACAGGCTCATCAACAACTACAAAAACTGCGCTGATGAGCTGACTACAACGTGCATGCCACAGCATGTGGCATAAAGTAAAAGTGGGCAGCCCCGTGGTCAGGGGCGTGGCTCTGCAGCCAAGTGCAACCCACGCGCTGAGTGATGATTCAACAATGAACAGTGGCAGATCCTTGTGCTTTCATTTTTGTGCTGTCTCCGCTCTTATGTTTTTTGTTTTTAAGAATAGAAGCTGGCTAAAATCCGCTTTGTGGCAGTGCAGCAACGTGGCCTTAACTTAAATCCAGCACAATGAAAGCTACTAGAGCTTCATTTCACAGCTTGCCCCGAGCGGAAATCATCTTGATAAGCAGCAGCAAATGCGTTTAAAACTATTTGAGCTGGCTTTGGGTCAAAGTTTATGGTTTTGCGAGCTCGTAAAATGGAACCTGTTGCTGTAACATAATGAACTACAACTGCTTTGAAAAGTGCTAACAAAATTTAAGTGCTGTTTGTTGTTTTAAGTAGTTGAACTGAGAGTTATAGCCAGCATTTAGCTGTTGCACTGCAATTAGACGCTGCTCGTCAACTAAATCCAACGCTCTTCAGCGACTGACAAACGGCCAAGATATATCTCATTTCACTTAGCCGTAAGAGACAGAGACAGACAGCGTGGGAGTGAGATGGCAGCTACCACCTGGCAACCCAAAAATGCAGTCAGCGTGAAAAAGCGTGTCGTAATTTACTGTTAGGCACGCGAATAACACACAGCAAACGGCAGGTGGCAGAGCGCAACAACTGCACAAAAAGCACGGCAGCAAAGTAAACAAGACACAAACGGATGCAAGAAAGCGTGTAATAGAGTGAAAGCGAAAGAGTGCGAGGTAGAAACCGAAAAGAAGGTATAATTAAAATGCTGGCAAACTGTGCTGGAATTGTCGTTACACTGTTGGGTTTCATTGTAAATCATAAATTCTTGGGCCATCCTAAAAGCAGACTACACTTTTTACGCGCTTTGCACTGTGGGAAAAACTGTGTGCTAATTAAGTACGGTTGAAATTACTTTTTGATGGAATCGTACTAAATTTGCTTGTAAAACGAAAATTAGCGTAGATTTCTTAAATGGCTTTGTTTAAACAGGCAAATAGCAAAAACATTGTCTACGGTCCTGGTTAGAGCTAGCGAAAAATGCGTCATAGAAAAGTAGGAAAGAAGACCTTTAAGTTAGTTTTTAATCTATAAATGGTTTTCAAAGACATATATCTTACGATGGAAATCAACACACAAAGCTATATCGATGATGCAGATGGAAAAAAATATTATACCGTTTTTATGTACGGTAATATCGCAGGTAAGTTTCTCGCCTGCAACCTTATGCGACTTACTTCATATTAGAATGCTTTCTAATATCGAGAGAGATTTTGTGAGGGATTTTTTCACTTTCCCACTTGGAAATCTTGCTTCGTGTAATAAGCGCCCAAGGGAAAAACGCCGTTGCTGAATAAAATATGTGCGTACCAAGAATCCTGCAGACAAAGCGCTATTTCGAGAGGCTGGGAATATCCTAAACGAACTCAATGAAGCAAAATGAAGGTGGAAATCGTAGCCTTTGGAGATTAACGCGCTAAATTAAAAGATCACAGGTCTGTAGTGGCGTTCGGATCAGTCACGCATTTACACTTTCGCCTAACATCCAACTTTACTCCTTTCAAACTGAACACCCATGTCGAGATTAAGGTGCTTTCTGCAATTAGATCAGCCTGTTCGACTTGTGTCAACAGAGGAAATTGTGGACTAAATAACCGCCCTAATCCTTAAAAAAGCACTTCGGTTGGATAAATTTGACACAAGAGTGGCAAAGGCTCTACCAATGACGGGAATCTCGTTTGGAATAACATCCATAACGAAATACTGCGTCTGGCATATTTCTCTAAGGAGTGAGAACAACAAAGACAACGCACTAAGGATAGCTCTGTCTGGCAGCCTGCCGTCGGTGGTGCTACTAGGGACGGGCTAAAGTGAATCTGGTTCTCAGACTCATATGGCAGCTCAGGATGCCAATTTGGATAGAACTCACAGCTGAATTCTTGACATTCGCCGAGTATTTCGTGATGTTTTAAGTTATTTCCAGAATTTTTCGTAATTTTAAGTACATATTACAATGTGCAATAATTTTGGAGATCTACTAGCGGCGAGAGAATTCTATCGCTGGGTGATAGTGATAGGTGTGTACCGCAAAAACCTAAAGAATTTTGCACTGTCAGCTCAAATTTCTCCTATGAGCTCAAAACTCAGACCCTTTTGTAGTCCAATGTATTATAGGTCTTCATTAATTTGAGCTTTGAGCGGTGCGCTTTAACTATGAATATCTATAAATAACTGATACATAAAACTATCGATTGGTTTCTTTAAAAAAAAAAGCCTCTACATTAAACTATTATTATAATATACTTATATTATGTTGAAGTGCTCATTAACCCAGCGTTCATTTACTTGCCACTACTGTATATTTTTATTTTTTAATAATTTGCAATTTCATTTGAAGTACTTTGCGGCTCATTATGCAAATATACTTGATGCAAAATAAAGCAATTGACAGTTGTAAAAAGTGCACGTTATTTGATAGCTAAAAACTCGATAAAAAAAAAGAGAACCCTATTACGGGTTGACAATCAACCCGTGTCTAGGCCAAGTGCCACTTGAGTGTGCAGTTATGCTAAGCTCAAGCAACGGTAGTTGCATTTTATAGTGCACCTGTGTAGGTATTTCAAACGGAAGCGGATGCTGTCGACATGAGCACGCACAGACACAAGTGCGCGTTTGTGTGTGTGTGTGTGTGTGTGTGTGTGTGTGCACAACCTGTCTGCAAGACACTTGAAAGCACACTCACAGGCGTTGATGGCATAATAGACTGCAATTAAGTGAGTCACTTGAGCTGACAAACACACCGCAAGGCTAGGCAGTAGCTACAGATACAGATACAACAACAACTACAGATACAGCTACAACCACAGTTAGTATAACTAACTACAGCCTCGAAATAGTCTTTGAGTATGGATGGCACTACTGACTATGGGCCAAGTGTGTCATTGAAGTTGATTGTGCACTTTGAGCATAAACATTGCAAATATTTAATGTTTATTTAACGATTTTGCTACAGAGCAATGTTAGCCTAATTAACTGTACTTTAGTGGCCTGATAAATAAATGAGTGTTGAGTTTATGCCACATTCTAGTTGTTGCTCAATTTAATTACCGAGTTTTCTGGCAGCTACAGACAACTGAATGTCAAAAGATCAAGTTCCATAAGAGACAAACATTAGTTTAACGCAACTTTCATTAAATTTAACTTATGTGTTCATTAGTTAACTAACAAAGTTTCAAATCATTTACGAAATACATTTAAAGGCTAAATTATTTTGCCTTAATGGCTTTACTAATTCTGCAAGTATTTTAATGACGAAAACAGTTCAAAACTAACGGCACTTTGAACAAGGGCATCATGCCGCGAGAGTGGAACTCTGAATCAAGATTTCGGTTCGATTTGAAAAAACACACAAAAGCGCTTCAAAGTTTGTCTTCAAATTATGACTATGTGGGAGAAGGTGTGCTTCGAAAGAGGAACTTACTTACTTCCCTTAAGTAAATTCATAAATATATCACTTTTTGCATAACTTTCAGGCAAGAACGCCTGGGAACTGTCGCTAAAAACTCATGTCTAATCGCAAAGTGGTCTATCTATAGGATTGTATGGAATCTTGGTATTGGCTTGGGTTCGATCAATCGCATCAGCACCATATATTCGTGCTACTCTTTTCCAGCATCACATGCGGCGTGTGCGGCTGGAACAGTCAGCCCAAAGCTATGTACGTGCTGCATCTTAGTTTTCTCATGATACCGATTTTGGTTGCTTCAATCACATGATCACTATGTGCTCCTCCAAATTTTCTCAAAACGTACATACAGCGGGTGTGGCTGGAACAGTCTGCCTAAAGCTATGTGCATGCAACGTCTCAATCGTCTACATGGTACTGGCTTTCATTGATCAATCGCTCAGCACCATGTGCTCCTCCTAATCATTTCTAACATAACACGCAGCGGATTACAAGGATTCTTATTTTCGCTTCCAATCTCACACTGTTGCATATCTCAGCTTCATTTCTAAAGTTTTTAACTTAACAAAAGCTTCTTACTTTTCAAGCAAATATATCATATTTCACTCAAGTTTCATAGCCCACACTGCGTATGTGCAATGCATGTGTCTAAACACATCGGAACGCTTAGAGGCAACACCAGCAACACATGAGCATTACATGAGCATCACATTCCAGCTGGCTGACTGACTGCCAGAGTTAAAACTTGGTATTCACTTGAGGCGTATTTTTGTCACTCGGAAATTGCTTTGCAATTAATTGTTTGCTTCAATTGATTTCAATTTTAAGCTAAAAAACTTGTACGAACAACTTTTTCGCAGAGCTTCGACTCAGCTTACATATAACATTTTACACAATCTGCCCTCATCTGTCCATCTGTCTAATCTCCGTCAAGTCAAGTGGCAGACATTTGACTTTTCTTGCTGAAAGTTTAATAGTTGCCTAATTGTTTTCAAATAGTTTTTGCCAAGACGAAAATTTAACAAATTCTTGCAACAAAATTTTTAAATATTCAAATTGAAATGCTGAACTTAATAGCATTTGTTTTTCAAATTAAACTTTAATTTAAGTTGTAGCTAATGAAATGAGACTTGGTTAGGATTCTATAATGGAAATTGGATTGGAAATTAAGTTCAGCTACGAAAGAGTTCATCAGTGTCTAAAGCTTGATAAATTTTCATGTCATTTTAGAGGAAGAAAATCTTACATATTTGTCATATGCGTTTTTGTAATCAAAAATTTGGATGCTGCTAGGCGACAAGTGTTTCTCCCAGCCTGAGTGTGTAATCACCTTTATGAGGCATGCATCAAGTATGCTTAATATTCGAACGTTCAGAGGGGTCAACATCAACTCTGTTGCTGTTGCAATTCATGTTGCAGCCAAGGTTCCCATGCGGCAAAGCACAGCGAAAGCTGGACATCACAAAGCTGCAGTCACATCAGACTGCCGAAGCCTTTCCGCTCGTCCTCCCCCATAAACTGTTAGTACCGAGGGACTCCGGAAACATATGTCCCACTCCTTGTGTATTACCGCGGAATACGTCCATGGTTAAAAGCGCACACTGCCGAGGAACCAAAGGTACGATCAGGAGTGCCGCGAAGCCACTGCAGTGAAGAATGCCGCCTGTAGAGGGATCCTGCAGTCAGCTACTGCGCGATCTGTGCGAGACCACTATCTGAAAATGGGAAAGATGGACAAGCGCCTTCTCAGACGCAGCTCCATCAAGGTAGGAAGGAGCTTTTCCGAGCCTTTTGATACCAAGCGAGTCTTCAGACAAGGTGATGCCCTCCCTTGCGACCTCTTAAACCTTGTGATAGAGAATGTGTTGCGAAAGGCCGAAGTAAATAGGAACGAGACTGTATTCTATAAGTTGCTTGCATACGTGGATGATATCGAAACCGTCGGCCGCACCTACCGAGCGTTTACCGGTGCCGTCGCGGCTATTGAAAGAAAATCTGCCAGTGTGGGTCTGGTTGTAAATGAGAGATCAAACGTAGAATCGCTCATGCCAATAGATGTTACTCAGTAGGCAAATGTGTGGAAGAGAGTATTCTCGCCAGACGAAACTAACACTATAAGACGCTCATCCTTCCAGTTTTGTTTTTTGGCGCTGAAGCATGGGTGTTGACGCAGTCTGATAAAAAAGCCCTTCAAGTCGTTGAGCGGAAACTACTCAGTAAGATTTTTGACTTTTTATACTTTGGCAACGACTATCGCATTGATCTACGTCGACATTGATATAGTCAGGCGACTTAAAATCCAGCGGCTCTGCTGGCTAGGCAATGTTGTGCGTATGGATGATGAGCTGAGGAAGGCCATTAATGCCCTTATGAAAGGGGGGCGACAAAGGGGCAGACCATGCCTCCTCTGGAAGAACCAGATAGTGAGCACACCAGCTACCTTTGGAAGCACCGATTGGAGATGGCGCGCGCATAACAGACACGCATAGTGCTATGGCCAGCTAAGAAGAAGAGTCCAATATCCCATAAATTTGATACATTTACAGCTTTCAAAGGTTTGTTGATTCGAAATTTAATTGAAACATAGATGAATTGCAAGGTAAAGCTAAGAGTAATCTTTGCTCCTTATAATGATGAACTTCTTCAAGTTAATTGGCTCAACGGGTTAGAGTACTTTAATGTTATGAGTGATAAGAGCCTCTTTAAACCAAGCTAGGAAAACGTTAGTTACATTTAGGCTCACATCTATAATATTGCTAATAAGTAGCGTTTATCTCCAACTTATTTATGACATTTCTGCTTGAGTTATATAAAACCTAAGGCAATGCTCGAACTTTCTGTCTGTGTGTCTCTCTCAGCCTCGAAAACTTGATTTATCAAAACTTATCTCAGCATAACACAATAATAAATCATATTAATTAGTGGCTAGATTGTAAAGAGTCTTTAAAGCAGCCAAGACTCCAGAGATGTGCTCAGATTTGGCCCCTACCAATCTGTGGCATAGGCAATAAGGACGTAGCGGGAAAATGGCAAACAGACTTTGCCTCATGTTGATTGTTTTCATAAATACAAATTGCTAAACAAGCAAAATTACAACCAGAACACAGACAAACACAGGCACACATACACACTTATGTTCCATTTGATAAAGACTCCGAAAAACAGTAAAGCATTTAAAGTTGCTTGTTGCAAGATTGGCAGCACAAAACCTGCCGCAGGCATTTTTATACCCTGCACACAAAGTGTAAAAGGTTATTATAGATTTGTGCAATGTATGTAACAGGCAGAAGAAGGCGTGGCAGACCATATGTTCCTTGGGCAAAAATGGTCAGGAGCAATAGTCGAGTCGATATAGACATGCCGTCTGTCTGTCTGTCCTTGTTGCAGCACCGTTCTCGAAGACTATAAGAGCTAGAGCAACAATTTTTTCACCAAAAGATGCAGTGCGAGTTTGTCGAATAATGTCGATGTCGTACCACCTTCCCCCGTGACAGTTTTTCGCGGTTTACAACCTTCTCAGAGATATGCGTCGTGTTAATGTGCATCTATGTTTTGAAAAATATCGAAATCGGCTAAATACTTGATGTAACTTATAGTTAAAAATATGAAAAATGCACCATCCCGCGCCAATAAACTGTGCCAAAATTCCACTACGTGTAGATATGGATACATGTGAGCTAGAGTTACAAAATTTGGTGCGGAGACTCATGTGACCCAAATCCACCTCTACCTCTATTTCTACCTCTATTCAAAAGAATTCTGTACCTAGTCAAATTTAATGCTTGCCTATTATATAAGTAGAAAATCGTTTTTGTCGATATCTTTGGTGTCATCTATTGGAATTCGTCCAAACTTCACAAAAAACGTTCTCCGTAATACTGTCTACAATGTGTTTACGCGTTTTTGAGTTTAGCGAGCATATCACTTTTTGAGGCTTAATTTTTATATATATAGATTTTTGATCTATGTTACAAAATTCAACGACATTGACCTAACTTCAACTGGAGTTATGGGTATAAAAGTAATTTTTGCCCCCATAATAACCAACTCCCGTGTGGTGAGCGGGTTAGAGAATACCACCTTAGCAGGTCAAAGCTTGTCGTATGAGGCGACTCAAAATGACACTGTGTTCTTTCGAGACCACTACTACTGGTCCAGTAGGCCTTAAAGGGTTGTGCGTAGGGTTTGGGACCCACCACGTAAAACCACAATTCCGATGGAAGAATATATTTACATCAGGCCGTAACCCGATAGCGGGTTGTTATGGCCAATTAAGAAGAAGATGATAATAAGCAACTTCCCAAAAGAAAATGTTCACAGGCATATCGATCTTATGAAAGAAGATATAAAAGTGAATACTTCCGTTACCATTTTATCGTATTTAGCGTTTATAAAGAAAAAGGGTATAGGGTATTCCACTGTCGGGCACCGTCACGTGATCAAATTTTTATGTTCTGTTTACTGTTTGCTGCTGTCGCTTAACATATTTTATTGAATTGGCACACATCCTAAGCGCCTCTCGATATGCTACAAGTAATAGAAGAACAAATGTGTGCGTGTGTGTGTGTGCATGTGTGTGTGTGTGTGTGTGTGTGTGTGTGTGTGTGTGTGTGTGTGTGTGTGTGTGTTTGTGGTCTCTGTATGTAGCTGGCTTCGTATGAATTTTCAATTTCTTTTCATCAACTTGGATATAGGTATAAATTGAGTCATACAGGCAAGTGTGTCAATGTGTGTGTGTGCGAGACTTGCTGTGTGTGTGAGTGTGTTTCCTATGTGTGTGAGTTTGGCGCGCGTGCCGCATGCCAGCGCCTTGTCGCACACTAAGTTGTCAAAGTTGTCAGGCGGAAATCCCCGTTACATCATATAAAGAGACAACGCACGCTTTCCACCAAAAACATGCACACGCATACACACACACACAGTGATACACTTTCTCGGAAATATCGAAATAACAAAATAACTGTTATTGTTTGGTCGGCCTCCTAAAAGGAAATTGCATGGATTTGGCTGTCTCACACTCAAGTGCGTGCCCTAAGCATGTCGCGCTGACACTGTGTGTGTGTGTGTGTGTGTGTGTGTGTGTGTGTGTGGTGTGTGTGTGTGTGTGGTGTGTGTTTGAAAGTGTGCAGTTTTTAAAACTGACAGCAGTAAAACAACAATGACACACAAGCAACAAATTAATAAAAAAGAAAAAAATTAAAGAAAATGTGGGTAGACAGGTTTAAATACCCTTTAAATACCGATTGAGCTGATAAGATAAGTAGCATTTAAGCATACGATATGATAATCCCATATTGTTTATAATTTACACTTCAAGTCAGGGAGCGGCAACTGGCGTATTTGTAGCAAATGTTAGTCAGAGAGCGATCAGAGGAGAGATTTGTGCTTGCTTAACGAACTTTCCTCATGTGCTTACACATACACGGCCGAAGTGCTAGCCGAAGGCTTGACTCACATAGTGAGTCAGACTAAAAGCAGCATTGAAACAGATCTATGTCGTTCATGTCTACTTCACCATCACGATAACTTCTTTAGTATGCTCTTTTATGAACAGTCCTGTTTAATTCAACACACCAACAATCTTTTGATAAGGCTAGCTATCGCTATTCAAACGAATTTCAGCTGAAAACCAATCCGGTGCCAGAATTGACTTGGAAAGCGTTGGCTATCTGTAGTGCAATTTCTCAACAGATTTCAAATTAAATTTTGACCAAAACCAAATCTTTCTCTGCTAAGATACTAATACTATCGCAACTGCTTTAATTTTTGCTACGTCTCTGCTGTCGCTGCCGAACCCTGCTTCAAATGCCAGTACACTAAAACGGAGCGAGGGACTTTTTTTATTTTCTTCACGATCATCTTGGCCATTCAAAGTGCGTCAGGAAATGCCGGAAAACTCAGCCAAAATGTTGTGAAAATGTTGAAAAACCAAAACCCTTAAAAGTTCCAAAATTGTACCTAACTTTGAGGCAACGTTTAACTTTATGTCAATTAATCCAAAAATGTGTATGTGGCCGATATTCTGATAAACGAAGAGAAGGTGGAGAATGAGAAAGTTAAGGGAAAAGGAAAAAAGAAGGGAAAGAATAACGGGAAAGCTAACGGAAAAGATAACGGGAAGAGGAACGGGAAGAAGATTATGAGGTTGAGTTGGGGACGGGGGCTGGCGAGCAGTGGGCTTAGTCTTCTAGTATGTTTATATATATTAAAAACTTGTATTTAAAATTAATGTACTATATGAGTGGCGAATTACGTCACGTGTGAACCTTATTGATGAACAGCGAGGGTAATGAAAATAGTCGTATTAGCATGTCCGAATTAAGTTCGAGAACGACTGAAAATTAATCACAAGCGAATAGATTCAGAATTTATAAAGCAAAACATCAGCGATTGCGACACCATAAACACAATCGATTGCGCCAACGCCGTTCTTCTATCAATCTGGAACGGGTGGCATTCCGTGACGATTCGAAAGTCGATGACAGTTCCGACAGATCAGTAATGATTGGAATCAGTCGTTTTTCTGAAAACGAAGATGGAGACGATTGCGAAGATTAAGGCAACAAAGAGAAAAACGAAAAGGAAGACGACGGCGACTGGGTTGGCGAAGAGAAGTCGAAAGGGCAGACGAAAAAGACGGGAATGGAAGTTAAAGAAGAAGAAAAAATAAAAATGATGGCGACAATCAAGGCCACTACGGAAAGTTAAAGTCGAATGAGCGCGAAAAGAAGGTGAAGAACTATATATGAATAAACAGTTGAAGAAGAGAAGTACGGATCTTAGGAGCTGAGTTCGAAAGCACACAGGGTGCGAAGCCCCTATATAATATACATATATGCTATAATTAATTAATATTGCATACATTAAGTACTATTCGAGCAACTTAAATTCTGTTAAAGTCTCTGCTGCTGATAGATATGAAGACAAAAGATATTCATGTAGTTCATGAACTTACAACAACAATACGCAACCGCCTTTTCGATGCAATGAAGGTTAATTTAATGGCCGTAATTCCTATAAGATAGACACGTCGTAAGTTGGCGGATTTGTAAGCACTTACAGAAGCTTATAGTAGCAGTAAATGTTCTTGTCACAATAATTTATTTTCTTTTGATTGACATGAAACTTGTCTCAATAGTAATCGTCATCAATATATAAAAATATGTGTTATTCGCAGATTATGAGTTTGATTGACGCTTAAGCTAATTGAAGTACATAAACAGTAATATACATAAAAGCTCGTCTTGTTCATGATTTAATTTATTCAGCTATTGAATAAAGTTCAAATGTATATCAAGGTGGCAAATGCAATCTCAAAGCTGAGAGTTCAGTGCGATATTTTTAAAATGTAAAGGATTTGCTTAAGCTCCGATCCTACGGAAGTCGGCACGAATGTGTCAATAGGAAACCTCTTTGTAAACCTATTCTCATTACGTATCTTCTCCTTTATCTCTCTTAACTTCCTCTATAGAGCATGGTACAATAGGTTAAGCTGCCTGAATGGTTACAAACGTAAAGGTGCATACATTTAGGAAGGGTTTTGAAAATAAAGTATTGTCAAGAATTGTAAGAAGATTGCCTATATAGGTATTTACAAGAGTGTGTGTGATCAGGCTCTCTAAGAACATTGTCAAACAGTCAAACTACAATTTTTAGATGCAATTAAACTATTTTTAAGGAAGTTTTTTTTACTTTTTTTGCGTAAAGAAGTTTATATTATCTGAGACTCTTCGACGCGGTTTTTTGCGCCAATACTCCAGTATAAAGAATTTATTTGGCTAAAATTGCATGTTATTTGCAAACCATCATCAGCAAAGTAGTATGTTTATTTTCGAAACAAACTATAACCAGCAGACAATTAGTGACGTGCCTGATATCTCTTGTAATCAAATTCCAATCCAAAAGCTTTCGAAATCTGTCATAACGAACTATTTTTTTTGACGACTGGCGCAATACTGAATAACTGCTGATATAGCAGTTCTTGAAAGTCTTGAAAATAGTATCTTTTACTCATGTTGATGAGCATCTGGTTTATGCTGTCAAAATCGCTGAGCCAACTTCACGGTCAAGTGCATATACCCTCCCAAAAGCATTCAAAAATACTTTCGAAATAAAAGCATGAAAAATGTGTCAACAATCAAAAAACGAACAACAAAAAAGCAGAGCTCCAAATTATGAGCATATTTATGCTGAGTGAGCATTCAATTATGTGCTCTTACAAAAGAAATTTAAAATGAAATTAAATTAGTGGCAATAACACGAAAATTTGCTGTATTAATTTAATAATCAAAAAGTGCGCCGCAAAGTATGTCACAAAAAATGTGACAAAAAAGTGCGCACCAATTAGGCCGAAGCAGACTGTCGCTTTATTGTTGTTCTTGCGGTACATTGGCCGCCATTTTGTAAGACCAACAAATTGAGTTGTTCTTTTGTTGTTGTTGTTATTGTTGCTGTTGTGTTGGTAATGCACGAAATAAAAAGCTAATGCTGTGCAAATTTTGCCACGCCCACCAAAACCATTGTGAATAAAAGCTGCTTAAAAAGCAATTTAGTTGCAATTTGTAAAATATTTATATGATCTGGACAGACAGACGCCATTGAACGGCTTATTAAAAAAATTGTGTGCAAATTGATTTCTATGAAATTTATGCAATAAAATGAAAACGAAAGGCAAACCGCCAAATTCATTGAACCCCAGCAGCAGGTGAATCTTGAAACCAACCGGCCGGCATTTTAGCTACTCACCTGGAATTCTGTGTGCCCTGTTCTCCCGTTTCCTGCACACGCATCGCATACAAATCCTGTGAGAACAGCTGCAAAAAATACAACACAAAATGGCGGCATTAGTTATATAACAGCATAAGCTGCTATTAGGCTTAAACTGCGAGCGCCTTTGATGTTGTAGTCATTAATGTGGCCTAATGTGCAGCTGACGTGTTTCTTGCCTCAAACTCTTGCATAATTAATGCAATCTCAAATCATATAGCTATATATATTTCATACCAAAGATGATCAATAGTTGTATGTAACTTACCTCGCCATTTTCCGGTGGATCTCCATTGCCAAAGGTGGAGGCAACAACAATTAGCAAAGCCTCGTGCTCAATCGAAGATATATCATAGTCGGACATGCAATATATCTTAAATGAATAAACAATTAAAACGAGTATAAGGATAATCTACTTACTATATAGCGGCTAATAGCTAATTTCATTTGGTCGTGTGTGTATGTGTGTGTGTGTGTGTGTGTGTGTGCGTTACACACAAAATGGCCAACACTTTTATGGTCATTAGAGCACTAAACTAACCTGAACGTAGTCTGTAACACGCACAGCTTAGATGAGCTAGTCACGGTGTATGTGTGTGTGTGTGTGTGTGTGTGTGTGTGTGTGTCTGAGTGGGTTTGAGTGTGTGTGTGGGAATGTGTGCTTCTGTGCGCAGCTACTTGCCTCTTATCTATTTTGCGACACTAGAGCAGCTGCTTTTTATGTCAAGTACAAAGCATGGAGCACGCCCACATGACTCTAATGCGATTTAACGAGCACTCATACATTCAAACTAGCACACACACACACACACACTAACACACATGCATAGAATAGCTGAAACCGTGTTACCACAATTTGCTCCATGCTAATTTGTATAGCCTGGCTAATGCGATTGAACTTGGCACTCGCCCTTCTGGGTCAAGCTTAAAGGTGGAAATAATTTGGCTAATTTTGGTTCATTATGGGTTAGTTTATCTTTTCACAGGTTATATTCATTTTGGTCAAGCAGTTGAGGTCTTTAAAAAGAGACCAAGCAGAGTCTGCCTTATACCACAATGTTGCATATTGAAAATTCAGCGAATTTAAAATTTTCATGCAATGCATGTTCTCAATACATAGACAACTTTTCTCTGCCGACACACAAATACTAATGCAGCAATTCACTGCAAACGTCGCCGAACCCTGATCTACTACCCTCTTATACCAATAGTAATAGTTAACGTAGTATTAGTTTCAAAAACTGATATTCCATTTCTAACTTATTGTTTTAGGGCTAATTATGCTTTTTCTATGGAAATACCGCCAAATTTTAGCGTATGCAGCATTTTGTAACCTCAAAATTTTAGTACTGGCTCATTTTGCGGCTTTTTTGTTAAGAGCAAAGCAAAATTGAATTGAAACGCTTACGTATACGTAATATTAAGCAAATTACCTGCGCATTGAATGCATGTCCCAGCAGCTCACATAGTTGTTTCGCATATTGTTCCGATTTGCCCGTTTCCGTTGCATATAAAACCGTTGCCTTAATGCGTTTTGACAAAGCACGTCCAAATAATTTCGATGTAAATTTCACAGCCCTGCAAAGTAAGGTGAGAGAAAGATTGTGTGAATAAAAGCTGGTCTAAAGCATTAAGCCCTGTATTATTAAGGCAAAGCCAACTACAAAGGCCATGTCAACTGCACACACACACACACACACACACACTCACACACAGAGGAGCATATACACCCATACCTTTACATACATACATATTTATGAACCAAGCTAGTTAGTGCTTCAAAAACAGTGACAAAAGTGGCAAGCACTTCAGCCATGGCGCGACTTCTCAGCAGCATCAAAGACTTCATCATTACAACCATTGGCAATCCTGTGGAGCTAATAAAGCCTTTATGTCTTCATGTCTGGCAACTCCCACACGTATTTGTATGAGTATTTGTTGATATATGTGTATGTGTTTGTTGGCAGCTTTTGTTGACTGACATGCCATGTAATTGGAAACTTGTGGGCCGAACCAATAGCTAAAACTAAAGTAAACTTAATGGAAATTGCAAAATGCTTTCTTGTTGCGACTTCAATAATCCAATTTGTGTAGCATATTTTTATGCTTACTTGTTTATGTATGAAGATGTTTGCATGCTTTAAAGCAAAAGCACATAAGATACAGGAATTTATGCATAGTACAAGCAAAACTCAAATTCAATAAGAAAAACAACTAAAAGAAAACGTTCTTTGAAAACTATCACGACTATGAAACGCCCTGCTTATGTCATACCTAAATAAAACTCTTCATGATCATTAACTAATGTAGCTTTCACACTGAAGCCGCTAAAGAGCCGCAAGCAAAAACCGCTGTAAAGCAGCCGCAGTCCATACAACGAAGTGGCAATTTGATTCAACACAGCGAATTGGCCGCTGTTGGCCAAACTTCAATCGAACAAACGGTTAATTCTACTGTTATCGCTGATTATCGGCTGTTTTCGTCGATGTGGCAACATTTTGTACTCGCAAAGCAGCTGATTATTTAGATGCAATATTTTCATTATTTGTAACAAAAGAACAGTGGAGTACCAGTCCTTGTAATTGTAATAATCACAAGCATCGTTTACAGGAGGTTGTATCTCTATGTGGAACCCATCGATTGCGCCGAAGCATTGGGCGAATCCAAGCTCTTCGCAGATCCGCACACACTCCTTAACTCTAGGAAGTTTTCCCCTAAGCACTGCGGCGCTAAAGTGTTACATACTTCCTTGCAATTCTTTCGTTATTTTGCAGAACTGTTGGCCGCGACACCTCGAATAGCTTAGCAATTGTGTCAAACTCTGCAGACGAGCCCCGAGTTTAGTAGGTAATTGCGACGCGCATCATCATAGGATTACATTTCCGAATGTTGTAGTCTTTCTCGGCCAATTGCGATAATATTGATACAACGCGGGCAACCATAGTCCTCTCCATTCTGAAACTTTCTTTGATTATAAAGTCACTTACCATGGGCACATCCTTTTCCTAATAGTTGCCGTGACGGTCGTAAATAAATATATAACTCTTTAAATATTTTCTTAATTCTCTAATTAGTCCTTGTTTTCATCAATATTTCGAGAAAGCAAATGTAGGAATAGCATCGACGAATTTTAAAAACTATCATCATTGGCATCCGAAAATTGTTGAAGCTGCATTGCAGTAAACTTGTTGTAATTATTTGTATTATTCATTTTTGCACTTCACTGTTTGTTGTCAAAGCAAACCAAAAACAGCTATTTGGCTGCGGCTTTTGCCAGTGTGACTGACTTTGCCGCAACGATTAGCGGCAAGCTCCAGCGGCTACAGTGTGATTGCGCTATAACATCATCAAAAACTTAATTTGGCAAAGTTTAAACTAGCACAAGCTCATTAAGACTTGCTTCAATGGGTAACTTCATTATGCGATAAGTTATACTGACATCCAACGAGATTAACTGCCTATATTTAAGAGTAAATTTGCGTAACTTTACGTTTTATTTAAAACGCTTCTTGTATGCAATTTTCGAAGGCATTCAACTCTAATGTTGGCTTCTGTCAGAAGAGTCTGAAAGTTAATAATATGCCAACAAACTCAGAAGTGACACTTGTAATTGTAATTAACTGTCTAGAAAAACCTTGTGTTGAGTAAACTTGTCTTTTGGTAGAGGTGCTGCAAAATATACATATTTTGATAGGTCTGTCCATAAACAATAGTTTTGATCAGAGATGAATGTGGCTAAAGTTTTGCGGGATGTTTGAGTACCCAAAGCCTCTGCCTGCATTCCCGACTTGTTACACATACATGTAAATATGCGCAAATTTTCGTCTACTTTATAGGTGTAAGTTTTTCCTTTGATTTCTATTTATTTCAAGAGGTGAACTAAAGGGGCAAAAAAATGATTCAGTGTACATATTCTTAATCTAAAAAGAAAGAAATATGAAATTGCTGCAGATGACACTGCCATAAGAGATATGTATCATATTTCATAGAGTACAACTGTTAACAGATAACGATGAAGAAAAGAAAACAGTTAGATTTATGATTCTTCTGCTGTATTTTCTTATACAGAAATCATAAACATACAGGTATGACCCTTCTACCTGCGAGTTCCAGTGCAACAAGCGACAGCCGTGTCGGCGAGAGGCGACCATGGCAAGATACCAACGGGGCCTGCACTAAAAGGTTGATTTTAGACTAAACGGTAAGAATGAAGCCTAGATATTGAGTGCCAATGATAGTTACATATCCTACAAAGTTTGCAAAATAAGAGGATTGCTTTAAGCGACGTGTTTTCATGCGTTTTGCACCTCGAAAGGTAATGCTTAGCAGTCGCAGATGGAGAGAGAAATTGACGCAATTCTGTTATTATCAAATGGTGCTACGGTTGGGTGGTTTTACGCTGTGATGTTATTACGTTTGAAAGAGCTGCTTCTTGATAGCTAAGTTTATTTTGGCAAAATCTTTAACAGATTTTCGTTTCAGTTGCTGTTCAGCTTAAAATGTGAACACGGTGAAAACTTAATATACCTATACCTTTTGCCTATAGGGCGCAGTATATTAAAAGAAAAGTGTATTCTCTCCGGGTGGCAGACAAAAGCTGTTGCTTCACTCACACTCACGAAGGCACACAGACGCGCGTGTAAGGCACTGTCGTATGTGCGTGAGTGTGTGTGTGTGAGACAGTAAGTGTGAGTGTGTGTGTGTGTGTGTGTGTCTGAGAGTAAGTTTGAGTGTGTGTGTTTTTTGATGTTATTGTATTTCTGTGCCATTGCTCGACGCTGTTCGTGACATTTTCGTAAATAAGTTAAACTACTTTTCAGCTGAAATCAGAGGCGCATATTTCCGTTATATGTGTGTGTGTGTGTGTGTGTGTGTAATGCTTATAGGCCGTTTAACTGTAATTCAATATAGCAAAACAGACAGCAATACACACACACACACACATTGACAGACAGCCAGAGAAAGAGACGCCCACACACACTAACACACACGTAAAGTGGCGCTTACATTTTCATAGCATACTTTTGTGCGCGGCAAACATAATTTCATTTTCATAAAGTTGTCGATGTCAGCACACTGCGCTTTCCTGTGATTTAATTCCATTACTCGAAATGAACGCGTGCTGAGCACAATTAAACTTAATTATGTCGCTACAGTTGTTTTTGTAGTTGATTTTTCATTGCAATTCATTTAAGCATTGATAAAGTTTCAATGCCTTCTCCTGCGCCAGGACTCAGCACTCAGGACTGCTTCATTTAATGAAACTTTTATATCATTAACAAACCAATTATAATTGACTACTTTTATGTTTAACGGAATGCATAAGTTTATCATGCAACATGCAACAATTGCTGCACTTGTTGAGTTCAGTTCAGCATCGAATATGTTGTAAATTGCAATAAATTATAATTAATTAGCAGTTGTTTAAAATGCGCAAACTGCCAAAAGGCAGTTCATTAACAAAAGTAACGTGTTAAACAGCGGTCATTAAACAAATAGTTCATTATGTTCATTTTCAATAAATATGCAAGTTATCTAGTGTGTGCGATATGTTTTTGCAATTCATTAAACAACAATTTGGTAGTGAAATATGAAACGTATTTATCTTATTGTGAAATCAACATAAATGATTTTGTTGATAAACTAGACAGAAGTGTTGTAAATATTTGTAGAGTCTGGTAATTGAAATGCGTCAAAAGCCGGTACTAATTTCATTAGAACCATGTGCAGTAGCTATTTAGTAGCAAAGGGGGAAAAATGAGCAAGGTATTTTGAGAGTTTAACAAAAACCTGAAAGAAACTGTTAATGTAACTTCGTAAGGTGTAATAGCAATGAAGTTATATTTTTGGTACAGACAAAAACGGCACTAAGCCATGCAATGGCGTAAAGAGATTCTTCTTCTTAACTGGCCATAACAACCCGTTATCGAGTTACGGCACAACGTCAATGCATTCATTCATTGGAATTGTCGTTTTACGTAGTGGGTCCCAAACCCTACGCACCACCCTTTTACGGCCTGGGGTGGCTCTAGTTGTCTCGAATGAGACATTGTCTCATACGACAAGCTTCGACTTGCTGAGGTGGTATTTTCTAGCCCGCTCACCACACTTTCGAAAAGCAGTTCCATATATTTCTCTATAAAACATATCAATATCTTTCATGTGTTACAAAAACAAGTTGAAGCATTGGAGCCACTTTTAGCAAATGTATCAGGTTAAAATCTTCCAACGAATAGCAATAATTTCTATGAAATTGGCAGTGCATAAAATATACAATGAAAATAGTCTAATTTGGACACTGTCTACATGGGACAACCTGTCTAAATTTGACATTTTACGTAAAACCGAATAAACTGCATACAATATTGCATTTTCACTGTCTAACTTATAAATTGAATACTTTTTTGGTATTTTTAAGTTCATTCCATTTGTGAAAAGTCTGTGTACATTGGATACTGAATTTCACAGCACTGATTTTACAAAAAGAAATTGAAAAAGCCTTAGAAAGTGCAGAGGAGCTACAAATTTAAACTATTCACAAGATGGACAAGGACACCAGGACCTAATACACTTCCCAGAGAAACTTTAGCAGCATTGCTAACTCTGACGCGAAACTTAAGGAAACACATAATAAGTAAGAAATCTAAATCTCAGCATAAAAATTGAGAAAAAAACTTTCAAATATTTGGGAAATTTTTACAATCGATGCAAGATAGACCAAAAATTTTCGGAAACATTGAAATAACAATTTCTTTTTTACTGGTTTTAACAATTCGTTACCTGGTTCCTGACGTACAACTTGACCAAGCCAGCGGAATCACTAGATGTTAGTTCGCTTAAGATAGATAGAGCTCATAGAGTTCCTCATCCCATCGAATTCGATCGTAGTTGCCAACGCGTAAGGGCCAAAGATTTTACGGAGTACTTTCCGTGCAAAATCACTTCAATGGAATTTTCACCAGATTGCTTCATCACCCATGCGAACAAACGGCTATCAAATGAGAGAAAAAGACCAGACCTTCTAGCAGTTTGCATATATGCCGTGATGGCAGCATATTATTGAGCTAGAGATTACACTACGTATAAACGCATGTTAGATGTCGCTAGTTAACACTAGATGTATCTTCATCTCTTTGAATGTAAAATGATATTATTTCACATTTCATGCAGGCAAAGTTCAAACTTTTCGACAATTTTTTCAAAATTTTTACAATTACGTAGCGGTCGCAACTTGGCTCAAAGTAAGAAACTGAATTAACATTTTCGGCTCAGGAACTAATGGTAACATTTTGGTATTTGTCTTTTATCGCAAGTTCAATTTGATCAGTTTTTTTTAAAGTTTGCTTTTAAGCTCTTTGGTAAATGAGTGCAAACATGTACATAGATAGCTTTCGTTAAAGGAATTTCCCACCCATTGGTTCATATTCCCATCGGAAAACTTTCAAGAACCATTCAACTTTGACTAGTAAATTGATAGGGGTAATCTTTTGTATTACGATGGAGTAACTGGCAAAATTATTTCCAAAGAAATTCAAAAATACACATACAAAGGCGATCGATTTGATATTATAAGTTGTTATTGCTCCACGTCAAAAACACTTTGAAAAACGCTTCAAAATGCATTCTTATGTTCTTCGCTTTAAGTGTCTTGGTGATAAAACAAACATCGATTCGGCATTCAGCTGCTTTTGGATATTATAGGTTGTTATTGCTCCACGTCAGAAATAAAGAAAGAGCTTTAACGATTTCAAATTGAGCATAAAAACGTTAACTACCTCAACGATTTTTACAGATAAACGCTATTAAAGTTAAACATCTTGGCGGCCATATTGTTTTAAATTACAATGTATGCAAGGAGCATTACATATAATGTATCAAATTTTCCGTGCGAGTTGACGACAGCGCGTTGACAACAAAGATGACAACACTGACGATGATGGTAATGCGAGCGAGGAGCATGTAAAGGAGCACAACGACAAAATGGCAACCGGTAGCAATAAACCGCAATCCATGTAATCTACTTAAAGGCTAATCCCTGCTGATGCTGTCATGTGACACAACGTTACACTGGCTACGGTTTAAAGCCCACACACAAACACGTAATTGGCGTCATCATGAGGCAAAGGTTGTCAGCAAAACGGAAACTGCACGTACACACACACACATATCAGGTGGTTAAATTGCGGACAACAAAATGTCGGAGAGTCACTTACCTAGCGATTTGCTTAAAATTAAATTTACGTCTTGGCTTTTTGCCTTTCGATTCGCCACGTCCCTTTTTCCAGATGTGTGTACGCCAAGCGGGATCCTGATATTCAAACGAGGGCTTTAGATAGTACAGCGCCATTTCCTGATGAAATACGGGCGTAATAGAGCCAGATAATGGCGGCACAATCCATATCCAATCGGCGGGACAGCCATTGCTGCGGAAATGAGTGTAAAAGAAAGAGAGACAGAGAGGTAAAGAGATTGAGTTTTTGTATATATTAGCATTTTACTGTTATTGTTGCTCCTTATTGAGCGTAATTGACATAAAGCCAAACGCTTTAACTGCTGCACATTCTCTCCTTGTCTAATTGAAGCCAACGAGCTTAAAACTGTTAGTTTCCGCACACACACACACACACACACACACACACACACACACACACACACACACACACCCACACACATAGATACACAGCAATCTTGCGGATACATAACGTTTTGTTTGGCTTTTACAAAATGCAAATTGGCTGTAATTGAAATATGGCCACGTATTTTTAGACAGCAAATACCAATGGCTTGTAATACTAACAACGGGCATTACCATCATGCAACATGTAAAATTGGCTTAATTATTGTTGGCTCCCTAAAAATAGCAACTTTCCGCTTTAGGTTCCTTGCCAGTTGAGTTTTAAAGCCTGCCAGGATTAGGTATTTGATTTACTAGCCTAATAGGTTAGTGGTCTGTAGGTTACAGGTAGGCGAAGCAAAGTTGAGTGTATCTTTAAAAAGGGCCAATCAGTTGCCAGTAAATTCCTAATTGGGTGTTTTTTGTACAAATCGCAAAGATTCTGAGTTAAGAATAGATATCAAGGTTTTCTAATAAGAGTTTTGTTGGTTATCTTCAAAAACTTGTTACAATCCTTTAGCAGCAGTGCATTACACTTTTTTTCTTTATAATCTTATCAAAAATAAGGTTATCTTTGGGTTTAAACGATCTTATTAATCTCTTATATCAAAATGCTCTTTCAATCGAATTGGAAGTCGAAAGTAACCTGCCGACGTACTAGACAGGTGCGAACGCTGCCCTCGAAGCAGACATATTCTTAAGAGTATTGAAAATCTATTATCAAAACCGATGAGGATATGCAAGATTCTAGAAAGACGCCTGTATAAGGGGCATAAGCCCCATAAAGAACGTAACCGCTGGTGGGGTTCTTAAATTTTTGAACATTTAATAATGGGAGAAGCGGTGGGGGTCAATCCGAAAAACTAACGATTATATTACAAATTTAAAACTTTTATTAAATAGCATTGAATTGAGTTTGGGCTGTTAATTGATTTTGATGGAAAATCTCCGGATTTTGGTAATTAGATTTATAAAAAACCCAAAATATACAAAAATAGCAATACCTCTCGAGGTAGATCGTATCCTTTCTCGTCCTCATTCTCCTCTCATTCCTATTCCTCCTTCACTTGCTCTCCCCAAGCGTGCAGAAAAGCCGTCCCATCGAAATTCGCAACGAAGCAGAACAAGCGGTAAGAGGAAGAGTATCGGAAGAAGCCTACCTTGGTTACCTTGCTACAGAAAACAGATCCGTAAATAAAAATGGCAAAAACTGTGGCATCCTGGCCAAGTCATACAAAAATGTATTCTTTAAATTGACTTTCAAGAAAATCCAACAACAAATAATGCAGCCATTAATAAAAAAGTTTTTCCCGCGACATTTTCCAATGCAATCGATTGTTAATGTATCTATAATTCAATCGTGTGCAAATGCGCTAAAACAAAAGTTGGCAGCACTGTCGTTTGTTAAATGCTGCCACTTGCTTGGCTTGTTTATGGCACATCAAAGCAATAAATACGTGAACTTCATGATAAAAACCTTGAAAAATGCGCGCAAACAACGCCACAATGTTGCGCAAATAAAATATGAAAAATGATATAATAATTTGTGCGAAACCCAGACACACGCACAAACATGTCGACACCTGGAGGAGGAAGGGATTGGCAGGGTCCGGGTTGCTCTGGTCTGGTTATATGCAGACAAAGTTTGACATATTGTGCGGCATTTCTTCTTGTAGTACGTATATGTGGGAAGTGCGGATATGTACCATACGTGTTGATAGTCTGGTGCTTTGCATAAGCTCCGGAGACAGAAAATTGAAAACAATAAATTTATTTAACGCTCGACTGATAAAATGAAACAGCAATAAAACGAGAGAGCGAGACAGCACGATGCAGGAAGTCAAATTGAACACGTTAAGCCATAAACTGTGTATAACCACACACATTACGCATACGCCCAGTGGGGCCAATTAAAAGCCAAAAACCGCAAAATAAATTGTATAAGCCGACTATCTTAATCATTTATCAGCGCATTTTTAGGACTTACCGCAATTTGGATTCATTCTCGAAATGCTTCATAAAACTCTCGCTGGCCGTATGATGATCCACAATCGTTACATTCCGGCTCTGGAATGAGTGTAACACGGCTATGTTCATCTCTACCACGGCTTTGTCCTTCCACAACGATGTGGGTGTACGTGTATCCAAATTCATTTTAAGCGCCACAGTCTACAACAAAAACAAGTACAAATAACGTTACTGTTAAATGAATTACAATCAAATTTTGTGTGTGCATAATTGAATAAATGACAGAGATAACAACAATAAGCAAATGCTATTTCTGCACTGCTCCAATTGCTGGTCGTTGTTAAATTTCTCATTTTAGAATTTGAGATATTTGTTAAATGAATTTTGTTAATATGTTAAATGAATGTTTATGCTGATTTGCTTAAAGCAAATCTTTTTTTAGGAAACCAAGATAAGAATTTGTTAAGAATTTTGAGTTAAATCCAGCTTTACTAACAAGTTGCTTTGCAATTATCGAGAGAGAGATATATAGAGAGAGAAACAACAGGACTAAATGGCAGCTTATTAGCTGGAATATTCTTCAGAGCTCACCAAATCGAAACTTAGCATCGCTTTGTCGATCGAAATCAGCGTTTGACAACCCATTGAGAATCACGTTTATGCCCTTGATAAGCAGAATGAATGAATGGTAGGATAGTACCTCTCAGAACCTATTGATACTGAGTGAGGTTTCAGGGAAGACGATGATTTGACCAGCGACCTCTTCGACTTTGTGATGGAGATTTTGTTGCGACAGGCCGAAGTACATCGTTGCTCAATACTAAGGTACGCCTGGTGATAAGACCAGCCCGTATGACGCCACGAAAATCTTTTCATACCCTCATCACAAAGTATAAAGGGGTATTATTTTACGATCGGAAGTTGGGGACAGATAAACCTCTTTTAACGAAAGAGCAACGATACTTCATAAAAATTTTTCCAAACTTTGGAAATTATTCATAAAAACTACCTACGAAATAGTACATTGTATGTATTTATCTTTTATAGGAATTTCCACCTTATAGTATTCCATCGATGTTTCACAAAAAGCTTGAATGAGTCGAATAGCATAAAAAAAACATTCGCCGGCATAATTTTAAAATTTGTTTCCAATGAAGATTGAAACCAATTGGTCCAGAGATTTCTGGTATGTCCCTGACAATAAGAAACTTTGTTTATCCTGTAACCGGAATTTGTTAAGTTTTTCATTAACAATTTACTTTTTCAATCTATTATCTATGTTTCTGCGGCTACTTGCGTATACGGAAGAATATCTTCGTACTCCGACTGAAGTTTTCTCGTCTAATTCGATTAGTTCCCAGTTTTTTTCATGTTAGGTCTCATCTTTTATATAAAGAGGCTGAATAAAAATTTGTGCACCCTTTTTCACACACTATATTGCAACACATATGTGTGAAAATTATATCATTGTATAGGGAATTTTTATAAGGTGTGGAGAATTTAAGTTTCATTCATATATTTTGCGAAGTCATAGATAACACTTATACAAAAAACATTTATGTTGAGATATCTTTACATGTCATGGTAACTGTTCACAAACGTTTCCTCAGTTGCTATTGGCATTCTTCTTCTTTAAAACCCGTTATCGGCTTACGGCCTGATGTAAATACATTCTTTTATCGGAATTGTGGTTTTACGTGGTGGGTCTCAAACCCAAGGCACAACCTTTTTTAGGCATGGGGTGGGTTATTCGTCTCATACGACAAGCTTTGACCTGCTGAGGTCGTATTCTCTAGCCCGCTCACCACACGGGGGAATTGCCATTAACCTCACAAAAGCAGTGAGCGATGGCTTGACCTTGCACTTCGGCTGTATCTATGTAAATAGCCGACAAGTGGTTGGTCCGTGCGAGCTATGGGAGAACATGACACTTTGTTGCTTACATAAATGATAGGGAGGGGGAGAAATCTGAAATGATTAATTATTTTGAATTAACAAATTTATGGATTTTAATTTGCAGTCGGGATCCGACTGCGGGATGACCTCTAGTTTGAATAATTGTAACTAAACAAATACTTTTAGAAGACGAAGATATTTCAACGCATCCTGTAACATAAAAAATTAAGTTAGTATAATCATACGAATATTTGTCATTCTTAAACGAAACTGTACATGTAAGAGAGTGCTTGGTAGTGGTATAAATTGGCATCGTTGAAGCAAGAGCTCTTACTTGCTTATCTACTTTAAGTCATAAATGTGTAAGTGCAACTTCAACACTACGCACTGCTTGGCGACCGCGTCTGGTCGCCACTGGTGACACTCTCAACACCACAACGGGCACATATGATATAAGCCTCCTTTATGTCTGCCCTTCATGCGAAATGCGCCAGATCCACTACCAAGCCCCCAAGCAATCCTTGCGGAAATTCCAACGTTGCATGTAAAAGTTCTTAAGCGAAAGCGCACATTATGCGCCATAATGAAATAAACGACGGAACGCGCGCCGCCATTCTGTGCTCATCAAGGACATTAAGCAAGGACAACACCAACGCGATCAATAACGAAATTACAATATATGTACGGCTTTATATACATATGACGGGCTTTTAATACTTTAATGTCATTGCAAATTTTCGCAATTTTCATATGCATAACGAGCCGGCAAACCGCATTTATAGAGTATGGGTGAATTTGCACTTACCTCCAACATATTGCGACGATTTGTGTCGCATAAATTCCGGGAGCCAATCTCCGTTGACATGTACCAACCACTGAATGCGGTGGCCGTAAACTGTATGCCGCCCACATCGAAGAGCATGCCGGACACGGCGGGCAGTGCATACCAGCGGAGAGCCAAATCGGTGAACCACTCGAATCTGCATAAAGTGAAGATAGAGCGAGTGAGAGAGACAAGATAGTGTGTTAGACAGAGCTGGCATGAACCGGCAAGCTTTACAAATTTGTTTGTGCAACATGGTGTCAGACATGTGGCACATATCACTGTGTATATAACTGAATGCATGCAGAAATCAAATAGACACTGCAATTAAAAGGCGATACTTTTGGGCATGAAACTAGAACTGATGATTAAATTGAGGATTCGGAAAATATTGTATTGTTAATGCCTTGGGGACAGTTTTGGCAAACTTTATGAGCTGAGTATATTTCTTAGAAAACATATCTTAAGTGTTATTAGTCAATTTCAGGGAACACTTTTTTTCTTTCCTATCTTCTGGCCGGCCAGCAACTGTCAAAACGGCTTAAAAAGGACGTTTAACTCGAAGTGTGGCGAAATCGAATTACTCCTAAATAGCTTTAATTCAAGTAAGGTGCCTAAATAATATGAAATTTACTAACTTCGCAACTTTCGAAATCTCGAATTTGGATGTGGATTTTAAAATAGCGATAATTCGAAAACTGTTTTAGACAAAGTTTCGTGATTCGAAATCAGCGACCCCATTAGCAGTTATTTGTTTCAGAAATTCCATAAAATTGCCGATCGTGGCATTTTTTTCGATATTCGCAAATAACTTCGATTTTACCGATAAAATTGGTGTTGAAATATTCGCAAACAATCGAGCGATTTATCGAATTCAAAAGGAACATGTTGTAAACTTTATGAAACTATTAATTTAAAAATTTTAAGATCCAAAACAAAAAAATTTATCCGAATTTGAAACAAATAAGTTGAGCTCATTGCCCTGCAACTCGCAACAGAATCAAAATAGACCAAAATTGTACGAAAGCCATTGAATCGATATGTTATTAATTATTCTCACTACAGTTCAGCAGTAAGGTTCCCCAATCCCTAGTTTTTCGAAATAGCGATAATTCGAAAGCCGTGCTAGATAATTCAAAACGGGTGCCGAAATCGAAATCAGTGACCCCAAATTTACCGGAAAATGTATTTTGCTGCATAGTGTTATTGGCACGAAGAAAAGATTTTTAGTATGAGCCAATGTGGCGATGGTTCTTTGATGTTGTTTTAGCATAAATATATATATAAATACGCCATAAAAATTTATTGTGGTACCGATTGCTGCTCAATAACGCAACTTTTTCAGATGAAACCTATACCTTTCGGTAGATAAAATGCTTGCGGTTTGCAGGATATGAGTTCATCTGGATAAGTTGCATCTCAGACTGGTAACAATTTGTTTTGAAGTAAAAAAAAGAACTGTATACATTAAAAGAAAAAAAAACAACAAAATGCATTGTACACACAAACGTTTTTATATCGTGTTTCCTTTTCTTCTCTTCGTAATCAGCTATTATAAGAGCGTGTATTAAGTCGTCGAATGTCGATAACAAGGCGAACACCCCATTTTTTCTCTCAGTGTGTATTGCATTTTTATTTTGCTGCTGTTGCAGCAGCTGTTTGTTTTCATGCAAATCCTTTAGACACATTTGTCATAAGCTTTGACACCCAACAGTCAACTTGTTTACCAAAACAACTGATACTCACTTGGGATGACTTAGTGGCACTTCCAAAATTAATTCCAATGGATAATCAAAGTAGTCCGGATCATGTCCATTGGCCGAAACGACCAAAGGTAGTATATCCCATTCGGTGCCTTTGCATTTCCAGCCAAGTTTCATGCAGACCTTCAAAAAGAAATTACAAGATATAGAAACGAAATGTAAAAAGATAACAACTTTGAGTTAACGCGAATATCAACACATAGTTACCACACACACACACACACACACACACACACACACACACACACACACACACACACACACACACACACACAGAACACAAACACTTGGACAGATGTGCCTGGCAGCACATAAAAAGTGACAAGTGTAAAAATAAATGGCATACTTTCGGGCGGTTTTACATGCAAATATATCAGAGGCCAGGCAACATGTGAGCCATGGGGCTCCGCACCCTACTTGGTCTAGGCCAAACATTACATATGTATTTCCTCTATTTCTTCTATTTATATCTATGTATATTTGCTTTTATTGACAGCTTTGTTTTCCTTGTTCCTCTTGTTGCTCTTAGTCGATTTTTGCGTATTTAAAAAGAGATTTATTATATGGAGTTATATAACTTTTGTTAGCTGGCTAACGATGCACACTTGGTTTAAGCCCACATTTGTTGGTTTTGGCCCGCATTTTCAACTTGTTGGCTTTTGCTTAAATTTAGCTATTGACGCATATAAATTACGTTAAGGTTCCTTGTGGTTCTTATTGCGCATTAAAGGCAAGTTCATAAGGTCAAAAAAATACAGATTGACTAACTTCGAGGTAATTTACACACTTTTTAAGAATCAAATTTGAAATCCAATATACTATATTACATATGTATGCGCAACTGAAAGGATTGCTTAAGGTTTTCGCTGTAGAAAAAGGCGAGTTTAGCATAGTATTCCGAACTCTCGCCGATCACGAGACGAGCAACACCATCGGTAAGTGCAGTTGCAGTACCTCCCAAAACTCATCTGTGGTTACCCATAGTCACCCCTTATCATTCTCTACCTGTGCTTGGACATCAGTCCCTTAGAGCAGCTTCTAGATCAGGTGCTCATCCTAATTCTGCTCTACAAGATCTTGATCGTCAGCCCTCTAGGAACGCAGCAAGGCCTTGTGCTTCTCCAACTGGTCTTGGTCATAAACCCCCTAGGGTCGTATCAATCGATTAGCCGACAGTAATGCATGTAGCATCACCGGTAAGTGCACTAGTAGTACCTCCCTAAAACCCATTTGTAGTTATCTATAGTTATCCCCAATCCTTCTCAACCTGATCTTGGACATCAGGCCCTCATGGCCGCTTCAAGACCAGTTGCTCAGCCTAATCCTCTGCTACTAGATCTTTATCGTTAGTATCACGTTAACGTTAACAGCAATGTAGTATATTTTGTTATTTTGCTTGAAAAGCCTTTGGTCATCGCAGATAGCGCTCGGTATCTGTTGAGCAGCAAAAAACTCAAAAGGTTATTTTTGTATACTGGTGCAGCTCTCTAGTACAGATACATGTCAAATGGCGCAGGCACAGGACCGTAACGTAATCCATCAGCAGAAATAAATTTTGATTGGCTCACTAAAATTTATGAAATTCAAAAATAAAACTTTAAAATTTAAATCTGTTCGATTTATAATAAAGTTAACCGTTGTTCTTAGAATTTCCATGCAAATAACTAATTCTTTAAGTTTTTAAAGAAATTTATTTCAAAAGTGACTTTTCATTTATGCTTAACAAGCAAAATAGATTTTGTAATCAATCATTGGTTATGTTAGGTGAGTCTAGCTTGAAATGTACTTATCCCTTGTTATTATGACATCTTTGTCAAAAGTCAAAAATTTTAACTAACTAAAAAAAAAATACTTTAAGTTTGTTAGAAGTTTGTGCTCAGGAGTCTGTGCATGTGCCCGGCGGACAAGCTGCACAGATTTGGTAATTAATCATTCGGTAGTTTAGTGGCTAGGTTTGAATGCCGAGCTCTTACTTCCATTTCCCTTTGGGCTCTGAAATCCTTTTCTTATCGAAATGGTATGATTCTTTTTTTCTCCACTTTAAAGCTAAAAAAAAAAGTTTAATCGCCTTGAATATTGTAACTAAAGGAGATTTTTTAAAGAGAGTGTGTTCAGAGGTCTCTCTCTCTTCCTTTAACAAGTTGACGCATAACGTGCACGTGACGTCCCCAAAAAGCGCCCTGGAACTGATAACACTCCTTATGACCATTGACCTCCAAATGAAAGCGACACTGCTAAGATTAACATAATCAGTGCTCGATACGCTGAAAGATTGGGAAGACAATGGCTCCGCTTCAACAACTCCGAGATGAAATGGCCACCTATTACCATTTCACGCGGAACTTTAGTTTCATTACAAGTAACAAACGGACATGAACAACCTAAGAGCAGATGCCTTCTATGAAATGGCACACCATAGTTTGGTATACAGACGGGTTTCTGACAAATGAGAGCACCAGACTTGGTATAGCGGGACCTCATACACGCATCTCTGAATCTATGGGCACATACACAAGCGTCTTACAAGCAGAGGTGCTGCAGCTGTAAACCTGGAAAGGAATCACAAAACAGGGATATTGCTGTACTATAGGACAGTCATTAAAACGTTTGCAGAAACTAGAATGGACTCCAAGACTGTTTAGGGAAACCCGAGCCAGACTGGATCTCATAGGAAGGTGGAACAAACTAACACTCCGGTGGGAATGAACTTGCGGACGAACTAGCAAGAAATGGCACCTCAAGCCCCCTGATGGTACCACCATTCTTTGGGATTGGAAGATATACGGTTAAGCAACTATTAAGAGGGAGGAAAGATGCAAGCGAACTGCAGTTTGTGCAGGAGCATTAGGCCTCAGACAGCCTAAACAATAGGTTTAATACAATTGTTCAACTGAGCAAGAACAACCTAAGAATAGTGACTGACCTACTTACTGAACACTAGACAGAGGGTATACTTACGGTGCATCACCAGATCTAACTCCTGTGGGTTATGGCATGTGCTCGCCGAGTGCAATGCACTGTCAAGAAGGAGAATCAACCTGCTAGGTGGGTATAAATTTTCGATGCCTTATGTTACCATATTAGCTGCTTAGGGAGCTTTAAACTAGGTAGGGGCACAATAGAACCTTAGGGTCGCAGTGCATTACTTCTCAAAAGTGTAACGATTTTCGAAAATTTGTTAAAACGGTTGCAAAAATGTATCGAGTTACGTGGGCTTTAGTATTAAATATGAAAATGTGTGCTTAATCCTTAATTTCCGAAATACTGACTGACAGTTCTAATTCTAGTTCCAGTTAAGTTCGATTCAATCTCATTAGTAACCCCATTCTTTCTAAACATACTTTGTCTGTATTTTTGGCCCCAAACTTACCTCCGTAAACTCCACATTCATCGGATCGCCGATAATCTTGCCATCTGGCTGCTTATAGCCCGCATAGGATATCAATTGATTGTTCCATATTCGACAATCGTGTTTAGCATCGGTTCGTTGAGGAAATATGGTTATAGCTGATCTGCAAAAAAACAAAAATAACGCACAATCCATATAAATATTAAAGTTCATAACAAATCAGCTTATGCAAATGATTAAATTTCCCAACTATACCAACCGAATATTTCCACAACAATCAAGCCAATTGGCTTAAACAACTTAAAGTTTGAAAGTTTAAACAACTTTTGCCTGTTATAAGCTCTCGTCTAATGTGTCCAAAGTCAAAAGTGCAACAGACACACGACAACTTTTGAATGTTATTTTTGGAAGGGAACGAGTCCCAATTGACTGTTGCCACTTTAGCACTTTTCAAATATTTATGCTACAAATTGGAGCACAGAATGTTGGCGTTGGCGCCAAAATACCGTTCAATTCCTGGCCAATTAGCAGTGAAATTATTTTTGTTGCAATTTTCCAAATTTGAGTGGATTAAATGGGCTTTTTTGCATTTTCGGTTTGGCTGGACTAATGAATGTTTGTTACCGAATGCAAATTGCAAAATACTATAATTTTGCAATGTTAATAGACATAAACAGCATATTGAAAAACATAATCAAAACATAGGCAATTATGTTTGGAAAATTGTCTGGAAATGTTGTTGGTCAATTTGCATAAGCCGAAAATTAAGTCGGCTTTCTGGCATCATTTTGTTTATTGGTTTATAGAATTGGGTATTCTATGATTAAAGTTGATCGAGAGATGAGGAAGGTGGTGAGGCGGCTTTTTCAGATGTAAAGAGAGTGAAGATCGAGTTGTGCAGCAGCAGAAAGTTCGTTAGGAGGTACTTTCAATAAGACAAATGTTTGGCTAAAGGATTTAGTACCGTTGTGGGTTCCTGTATAGTTGCAGAGGGGGAATCTATTAGTGGTTGCACAGCGTGCACTGAGGTTGTGGGAGAAAACTTCGGGAAAATAACGCTTCTGGAGATACCTAGGGTCGTTGCCTAATTACCGACGACGGTATGGATATATCGCTGCCTAGCCATGACGAAGTTAGGTTCGTCCCAAGAAGTGGAAGAGTGCTCTAAATCGGGCCATAACTCGGTAATGGATTGTCATGGCCAGTTAAGAAGAAGAATGAAATTACAAAGCCAATGTAATAAAATTTCTCGTAACACCCGTACTAGTCTAAATAATAAGTTATATCCTAGGGTTAAACTTACCTCAAATTTCCTTTATTTGTGGCATATTTAATATGATTGCAAATCGCTTCAAACATGCCGCTCGTAGTTGTCACATAGCGACAATCAAAGACCTGCAATAGAAAAAGTTTAATAAATTATAAATTATTATAAAAGTTTATATTTTGGCAATGTATATTGTACTTTTTTCTGGGTTCCATTTAAAGCTAACTGTCTAAATGCCAAGCTGAAGCTCAGTTCTAATCCAATCAGTTTCCAGTGCTGAACAATGCGCAGTACAAAAGTTTAAATTAACTCAAATATTCAACACTTAGAGCAGCAACAGCAACCAGGGCTGGATTAAGATAAATATTCGCCCATGCAATAAGACGCAGTTTTATAATACATACCTTAGAAAATGCTTTTAATTTTGTCAGAAAGCTGTAGTTCTCGGAAAAAAATGTCGACCGTACGCTAGGAGTCGTCTTCGTTTTTATCGATAACTTTTTCAAGCACTTCAACTAAGTTGGTGTGATTGATTCAACTTAACTGAAAGCTACGATCTGATTCTCCATATAGGTCATTCTCAATCTTTACAGTATAAAACCTGTGAAATGCTAGACTTTTGGCTAATCAAGTTTAATACCTTTCTTGTTTTTACCCAAACCCAATGCTATGGATTCCTACTTTTTTTTAGCCAAAGTTGATCTGAAATACGTCTTTTTTTTGAAAAACTCTGTTCTCCACATGCAAAAGTCACTAGCAAAGAAAAACAAATTCGATAGAAATACAGCTTTGTTCGAATCTCAAATAGAAGCTCAAAAGCTAAATTACCAATCACACTCTTAATACAGGGCATGTCCGAAAAGTAAGTTGGAAGAGCTTACGCTGTCACGGGAAATGTTTTTTGTGGTTTTGGCAGCTAACGGTACTCCCGTCAGTTGTGCTGTTCCGCACTGCGCATCACTGCTAGTTCAAACCCTTGTTTTGCAAGATGCCGTGTTTCCAAAACCAATGTTACCCTCTTAAATTTTGTGTAGCGCTCAAGAACACGGGTGTTGCAACAATAATATGCATATGGTTAACCGCTGGCACAAGAAAGATGGGAGATGGGATATCGAGGACCAAGGAATAACCCAACCAAAATGTGTAGAACCCCCACTTTCCCTTACATTTTAAGTAAGGTACATATGTACTCGATTAAATAATATTGTGGTAGATGGTGGTAGGTGAAGTTAAAAGATGCTTTTCTCTAGCACCCACTGAATACTTCCTAAGACTTTAAAGGGTTTTGCGCAGGATTGGTTTCACCATGGTAAACTGCCCTTTTTTACCCAGCTGGGGCTTGCAGATCTGTCAACTTTTTACCTAGTTAAGTTATTTCACTAAATGTTTAATTACACGGCATTCAGTGAAAGATTTCCGATAATCCTTATAGATTTATCTATATGCCCTCCTATTCGTACAAACAATTCTACCGCGCCTACAGAGATGATCGGCTCAGACCATATTGGCCATGGAGCTGAGCCTTTGCTTGCCTGTTCATTTGCCATTTCATATCCCTGTAAACCTCGTTGCGCAGGAATCTAATATAGACTGACCCCTTTGAAATCATATTGAGATTGGACTGGCATTCACTAACCTTGATCGGTGTTGAGCGAGAATTCGCTAAGGCACGCAGCGCAACCTGACTATCACTACAGAAACCCTAAACTCAGCTTTTTCTCATAGTTTGTTTATATAGTATGTTGGTTTTCTAATAATCTTAGATAGTTCAACAGCTTAGACACTTTTAAATTTGGTCCTCTTAAAGTTTGGCGCTGGATCGGCTCATCCCTAAACCGGCCCTGACAACAACTACGAAATAGACACGCCAACAGTCATAACAATTGTACTACATGAATTTCAAGTGCAGCAAAAGCAGGAACAGCAACAAAGTCAAGTTTAAAAACTTTTTTCCCCAAATATCAAACAAAATGAAATCAGTTTTGTTGCTTTCGTTTTTTTCGGCGCCACACAGGGCGTATGATAAATATAACACAAGTTACAATGTATGTCTTCTGGCTTTTGTGTGGGCGTATTTACGAGCCAAACTGCACAAATACAGTTATACAGCTCCATATACAGTTATTGTTTTTCCTAATACGTGCTCTGTTGTGTTCTGAACAACTTGTTTTGTGCTCTGTGGATAAGAACGTTGTAACCCTTTTTTCAATTATAACACTTGAATGCACTTTAGCTACACATAAGCATATAAAGTCTTATATAACACATTTTAGACAATTGCGTTTGCATTTCTCACACTTTTGCCCACTGTGCACAGTAGTTTGTCAATGGTAGGCTTTAACCATTTAAAAGGTGCAAGTGCTTTCGGCTTGATGGGTTTTCTGTGTTCCAAGGTCTTGTTAACACTCCAGACGCACACGCACAGGCACTTGAAATTTCCCTTTTTTTCGACACTTCTACTGGTTGTTCTTGTTTTTGTTGGTTTTAGCACCTCAAATCCCTTTTTGGTCATTTTCATTTTCTGCTGTGTTGGTTTTTCACAAGTGCGCCTTTTCGATTTGGATTTTGGCTTAGACTCCTAGGCTATCTTGGCTTTTGCTTTAGCTTCCGTCGTGGCTCAGTGGGGTATCTCTTTTGGCCAATGCTGACCATGTGCAGCATTTTGGTAATTAAGTTTACAAAGCATTCAAAAAGGGGTTTCGGCAACGGTTAAGTGTATTAAGTGCGTGTGCAAAGTTTGAGTTTAGAAGTGTTATTGAAAAACTTTTGACTTGGCTTGCAGTTTTCCAAAAATCATGGCGTAAAATTAAACAAATGCTTAACTAAGGACAACAATTTATGCATACTTGTAAATTGTGTTTTCCTTTTGATTCACTTGAAGAGAGTGCATTAACTGTAGTGGGAAGTATAAACTTCTAAGGCAACTTTATATATATATATGTAGTAAGACTTTAAAACCTATTTTGATGTCAGTTCAAGAAGGCAAACTTATTAACTTCTTTTTTAGTAAATAAGCCGAATGCCAATTTGGGACTACGCTCTGAGAACATGTTCGGCTTGTGATTCAGAAATCGCACTCGTCCTAAGTCCCAGTCACAGATTTTTTTCTTGCAAAAACCACAAGCTCATAAACATTCTGCAGGTGAGCCAAGCCAGTCCAGAACCACATCCGTAAGAAAAACTCGATTTTAGATTTCAAGTTGAGCGAATTAAATCGTTTTGATCCTGAGTACCAATCGAACCCATTTTTCAAAAACCACTAACTTAAGCTTTGGATTCGAACTTGATAACTTGATTGATAAGTGTTTTGCACCCCGTTTTCTTAGAGTTCACTAGTATACAAACTTTAAGACTTTTTTGCACCTTGGCTTTCCAGCACTCACTACTTCGGGTGGGAAATGTATCTTTTACGAATGTTTTCTCAGTTGCTATTGGCAACTGTCATTTAATAGTATTTGTGTTTCAGCATAGACAAGTTGTCAATGTGTTGCATGCGTGTATACGAAAATTTTCGCAGATACCAATGAAAGGTTTATTTGCATTAGAAGCGTTCCGGACAAATGACTCCATAACATTTACGAATTGCAAGAGCGATTGACATCGCATTCGACACAAGTTTTAAACGATTACTGGAACAATTGTAAAATTTTGCGTTATATTATTTGTTTCTAATTTACGTACGTCAAATCACTATAACATATGTTCTATGGCCAGTGGTCGTATTTTTGACCGACACACTTACTCATGTCCAGTTTTAGCTCCTTACAGCGCTGCAGTAAAATATCGATGGAAACAAAGCCAACAAAGCCCCTCCCATAGATACGTGCCTGACTAGATTTAAAAGATTTCAACCTTTCTCTAGCCTGGATTAATGGGCGCCACCCGTCTCAAGCTTATTAATGAGCTACCGTCACAGCACACGAAAAGGTGTTTCACCTCATCACACAGTTCTACAAATACCGGGGTCATGTCAGTTGTTGGAAAGTTCAGGTTCCGAATCCAAAGTTAGAATTGGACCATCACGTCAGGAATTTGCGATATTTAAGGTTATGTACACGTAAATCTGAGTTTTTGCCTTGAGGTCTCTCCAGTTACATTATTTAGTACCACCACTCTTACCCTTTAACTCAAGAGTTTTTTTGGCACAGTTATGGCTATTCAAAGTTACGAAATATATCCTTTCGACGTCAAGATATTATTATTATTATCTCAAAGTCCAATTCTGACCACGGATTCGGATTCAACGCATCAAATAACTTCGGAAATGACTTTTAGCTTTCGAACGACTAAACCATGTTGAGCTGTGTTATCAATCTCAAGAAATACCATTTGCTTACACATAATTCATTGAAGAATTTACTATGAAAATCTATTAGTTTCTTAGGTTTTTAAGCTTACTATATATGATTACAGTACGAGAACTATCTGCAGTGTGAGAAGAATATCTAAACTATTTTTCCAGAAGTTTCTTTGTACATCTATTGAAGTGTTGAATGTATCGTGCAATAGATTTCCAACGCTCTTAAGGATATTCCTAGCACTCCACTAAATTGCGATTGGGTTTTTTGGTTGAAAAAGGTTTCTGGCACAACACTGACTGCTTTACAGTTCGGTTTTTCATTTTCTTTTTTCTTTCGAAAATTTTTATTTCTCTGCATTTCTTAAACAACGTAGACTTCTTGCTTGCTGTCGGCATATGAAATATTTATGACGTTAAGTGAATTTTCAAGGTGACTTGAGTGTCAGTGTCAGAGTGACAGTATTCTTCAGGATATGACTTACACACACACACACAGACACAGACACACTGACTGACACATATGATTCACTCAAGCGTAAATGCAAATCGCTTCACACACTGCTAGACACACACACACACACATACAGTGTAACATTATGGAGTTTCCTCTTTTTTACTGTCAGCCATTTTATATTTACAACTACTGAAAATAACAAGAACAACGACAACAACTACGCCCTATAGCTGATCATTATAATTTGTATATATGAATAAATCTGTGTGCAGACACCAAATTTGTAAATTAAAATTTACGAGCATTTGCATTTCAAATTCAGTGTTTTTTTTCTCGTTTAGGTTCGTATCTCTTTGTGTGTGCCTTTATTTTATCGCCTTCGGCGCGCATTTTGCATTTGTCATTTTGAAACACGCATAAATCTTGAATAATGATGCCCAGACATACACAGACATCTATACTATATACATATGTAAGTATAGCTAGTCGGGTCTCTATGATTCTACATATATATATATAAGTAGGTCTACCACAGGCTGCACGGCTGCACTGTGATTTGTCGTCATGACAAATTAGCTTTTCGTTGGGTTTAAGTTTGCTTTTTTATTGTCGAGTTTGTAAATCATTTTCAAAATCAGGCATGATTAGCATTAGAGGAATCCATGAAATGAATTGGAAGATGTTAGATGGGGGATAGAGATATACCAACGTTTTCAACAGTTCCATTAAAGTTTCTTGAATTGACAGTAGAACTCATTTGGGTATCTTTCCATAATGAATTAGATACGATTTGTAACTAAACACAGCCTCATCCAAATTCGAAACGAAATGTATGTAAGGTGGGTTAACTGCATACTTTAAGAAACAACAGACTACACTGTGCAACATAGTCTAGGAACCAAGTACCCCATATCTGATTCTAATAAATGTCACCACACCGCAATAAGGTAAAGGCGCCTGTCAATGGGGCGAACGTCCTATAAATTCGATGATTTCCACGAAAATTGAATCAACTTTTCAAACGGAAATCGTGGTTACCGTAAATGACTTTACAATTCATTACGTTCAAAGTTTTAGGTTCTATTATTTCTGGTTAGATTACATTAACCCCGTTAATTCCCGAAGTTTTAGGTTCTATTATTTCTGGTTAGATTACATTAACCCCGTTAGTTCCCGGAACTATCTCAGGTCATTTGTAAGGTTACAGCTTTGCAAGCATTGGCAAACTTGTGATCTAATTTAGCAGAAACTCATGAGCTTTTATTGTTCTTACTTGCTAAGCTATAGAAGTTTTTTGAAACCCTAATTCACGCGCTTTACCACTAAGAAGGAACGCAATAACCGCAATATGCGATATTGTTTCATCGATAATTTCTCTGCCAAATCCGATAACTACAGCAATTGTCCTAAAGTAAAGTAAAGTAAAGCGTCCACATTTTTTTAATTTTCTTATGAAATGTATTCTTATTGTTTGTAATAACTCGCCCAATGAAAACCGTTAAAGCTTTTAAAAAATCAATTTCGACGTTATTCTTAACAATCCACCAGCTATAACTTTCCAAATGGTTTTTAATTCAAACAAAAATATTGCTGACATTTGCTGCATTTGTGCATTTAAAGCTGTCATATAATTTTATGGCCAACATTTGTGATAAATCCAAAAAAAAAAAAAATTTGAAAAAATCGCAAACAAGAGCTGAAATACCTGAAAAGCTGGTTTAATTGCTGCAGCAAAATGGACGAAAAAAATTGTGCTCAATTCACACAGTTCGAGCAAAATTTTTGTGAACGCCGCTTTAATAATTGTAAAATTTTCCAGACAGTCACGTTTTGGCATTCTATCCACGCGAAACTTTAAGTACAGACACCGCGAGCAAAACTTGGCTATAAATTATAATTGCCTGCTTACCTGTAGCTTAGACCATTGTATCCGTCCAATGCATCTGGAGGAATTACGCCAGGCTAATTTGGCGCCGTAAATTAACTCCGTTTCGGTCAGCTGATAATGTCCCGTGGACTCAATGCTCTGTCGCACCTGTTTCCAGCGCGTCTCGTGCGCGGCAGACGAAGAGCTAATAAAATTAAAGGCTCATATATACTAGCTTATACGGTTTTCTTTTGGCTTTGGATTTAAATTTACCGTTTGATGGAAGCAAAATACTGATCAAGAAAATCCTTGGCATGGTCCAGCACCAAATCCGCTTTGCGGGCCTCGACAGGCGCATTGCCAATGTGCATAATGCTGCTGGTGCAGGTGGCCTTCGAGCAGGATAATACCTGTCATAGAGAGAAATATTGAAAATAATTGTTATAAATACTAAATGAGTGTAAGTTGGGAGTGCTCCTTTGTGAGCTTGATTAAAAATGTAATTGCACAACGGCGGCAATTAAGTTTTTATAACTAATTTTGGCAAAACATTGTGCTAACATGTGCCCCTAATTGCAGCGACAAACAAAGTCACATGACAGTTGACTCCCTCACACACTCACTCATCAACTTGTTGCCAAAAAAGACAAACAGCAACAAATGAGAAAATTAAAACTGCGCAACAATGAAATGGAAATGAAATTAAATGGCAAAAAACAAGTACTCAGCAAGGAAAACTGCTCTCGAACAGCAAGTGGCTGCCTAGATGAGAGTACCCCACTGTTTTCCGCATGCCCTGCCTTGCCCTCGAAAACCGTTTAAAAAGCATTTCACTGTCAATTGCGGATTCATTCTGCCTTGATTTGCCCGACTCCGTTTGTACTTTTTTTGTATACTCTTCTTTTTACGCTCGGCACATATACATATTTCTCTCAGCTGGTTTGTAACGTGTTATGATACGGGCTCTTGACGGAAGGTACAGAAAAGTTTAATTTTCAAATACTCGTGTGGTCGAAAATTATATAGTCTCAGAAATTTGAAAGAAATCACTATTGAATTATGTCATTACAGATGAATTACAACTAGCTTTCCTAGTCGAGCTCTGAGTAACAAAGTTATGAGAAAAGCTGCATATAGGCGTCTTTTATAGTGATCCAAATAAGCCTTTAATTTATTTTCGAAAACTTAGTGTATTTTAAACTGAATCTATTGGGTAACGACTTGAAGTTTAAAAAAAGTAGAGTAAAAATATCAAAATGGTTCAAATCAGGTCCTCAAGATTACTTAATATCAGCTTGATCCACTTTCTTACGTTTTTGGCCATGACTTTAGTACCACAATCCGCATGGACAGCTTGGAACAGTTTATGCGTTAGATCTACATTGCAGTCATGATGCTTAGCCGATTGCGGCATGGGTAATTTTTTGGAGAACCTTCATATCGAACTCGGTTGGTTTCATAATCCATACTTCTGCATTATAAGCTTAAGCTTAAAAACCTTTAAAAAGCGATAATGATTGTTTTCCACTTAAACTCTTATATGTTGTAAGGCATACTTTTAATTCTCTGTCCCGTGAGACAGACGCATCATCGGTCTCATCTACACTGTAGGCGTTCGTATGAGTCTCACGAGAAAGCGTTCGCCTATTGCCGAAATATAGTTTCAGCTTTCATTTCGTGTACAAGCCGAGCGTGACGGCAAATTCGTAAACAATAACAATTTTTGATATTGTGAGTTTTGCCCATCTCTGCCTTAATATTGCTACTCATCACTAGTTCACATTTAAGAACTTTGATGAGCAATAATGTTTGAGGTACCTTCCCTAAATATCGATATGAGAATTTCGGGAATATTGGTATTTTTCAGATGATCCCACTCAAATCCACATATTTCCATTGCCGAATGAAATGGCAACGTGATTCTATTTTCGATTTGAATGCGATTACAATGCTTTCCGAGGTACCTACAAGTTTTTGGGCAAATGATCCCACTCAAATCCATATATTTCCATTGCCGAATGAAATGGCAACGTTATTCTTTTTTCGATTTGAATGCGATTACAATGCTTTTAAAAGTAATTTTTCGATTGAACCTTAAAGTTTTTGGGCACAGTTCTGATTATTATATCTTAACCTGAGCTGCACGGGGAGTTGGTTGACCAAGAACTACAGCGCAAAACGTGCCAACAGCTGAAGTATCTGGCCGCAGATCGAGAAGGAGGAGTGTAGACCGCCTCTGCTAAATGATCAATATTTTATGACTACCATTTAAGGACTTTTAATACTATAAAAAATAAAATAGTCAAAAACATCAGGTTCTCGTAGTGTAACGTGGTAGAATATAAAGTTTATCCCAAAAGTTCATCGAATCGATTGAACTTTAAAACCATTTAATTTGGTCCATAGATTCGGTTTTTTGACTATGACAGCCAATTCTTATCTAAAGGGTATTAAAACATCAAATACTCCTGATAAGTTCTTCAGTGGTCCTTTGCTCTCTGGTTGCTTTCACATTTTATTATTACTTGTGTCGTAGTAATTTTCATTCGCTCAACGCCTGCAACGCTCAAATTACCTGACTGACTGACTCTACTGAGTGTTGCCGTCTGCAAGCTGTTTGTATTTTCCTATTTTCTTTTTTTCCTGCTTCATTTTCTCACTTTTACTTTTCTGAAGGTTTAATTTTCTTGCCACAGCAGCAATTGAATGGTAGTTGCTAGTACCTGCTGCAGGTTGCTACCTTTTGACGTGGCTGCTATGAACTGAGGACTTGGGTGTGATGAGTGGCAATGTCGAGACGCGACACTGACTCGCGGTCATAATTAGTTTGCTTTTACGGGCAGTTGAATTCTTGAATTGAGTTGAGCTGTTGTAAAGCGTTGTGGCATATTTAACTAGACTGAAGTGTTACGTCAAGTTGTAACTTAAGTGGCTGCAACTAGCTAATTTCATGGTATTGACCATTAGATTACTTATACGCGGTGTGGGCGTATGCAGATTAGTCTAAACGGTTGGTCAAAGAAGTTAATGATTTTTGCTATTCATTTTAGACATGTGACATACCGTGAGATTGAGGCATTAGTTCCACCAGTTTGCATTGAATAATGCATTAGCATTTGGCCGTCAAGATGAATTGTTCGCGTAGGATACCGCATAACTTGACAAACGCCTAGAAGAAAACTATATATGGTCACCTGTTTCTTTTCAAAAACCGAACATGAACTACCATACAATTGGGGAGACACGAGACGGTCAATCCTGAATGGTATAAACGATTTATTTGCCAGAAGTTTGCAGAGAATTAAGAAAAATCAACAGACAAAATCAAATCATACTTTATCTCGACATTGCGAACTCTCACACGGACAGCTTTTTTCGAAACATAAAGAAGCAATTGATGCGTTCTCAAAACACTTATTTTCGAGGCACCTCATTTGGAGTGTCAAAAGAGTTTCGAAAATGGGTTTAAGCATATGCAAAAGCGTATCAATTATCGTTATGAATATTTTGAAGAACAACTAAATTCAATGCCACACTTTTTTAATGAAGTTTTTATTGAAGTGGCCCCCGCGTGGTGAGCGAGTTAGAGAATACTTCCTCAGCAGGTCAAAGCTTGTCATATGAGGCAACTAACAATGCCACTGGATTCTTTCGAGACCAGTAGAGCCACCCCAGATGGGGTTTAAATAGGTTGTGCGTTGGGTTTGGGACCCACCATCTAAAACGGCAATTCCAACGAAAGAATGTACATATTTACATTAGGCCGTAACCCGATAACGGGTTGTTATGGCTAGTTAAGAGGAAGAAGGCTGAAAAGAAAGAGCTCAGCACTGTTTTTTGAGAATCTAAGGCCGCAGAAGCTCAAAATTTCAAACGATTATAGTTATTGATGATCTTAAGAAACCACTCATTAAACTGGAAAGGGGTACGGGAAGGGGAACGGGAATGGGAAGGCGTATAAAAAGAAGAAGGTGAATGGGAACGGAAAGTGAAACGGGAAGGGGAACAGAAATGGAAACGGGAAGGGGAACAAGAAGGAAAACGGGAAGAGTAACTAGAAGTGGAATATAAAGATGAAGATAAAGATTAATATGATCCACCTCGAAATGAGCACGGAGACGGATGAACGGAGTGAGCAGGGTCGGAGCCCACTAGCTCCGTATAAAATCAAAAAAATATTTGTCGTACCTCTCTAGTGATGTAATAGTCGACATACGCCGACTAGTCACATTTTTATAACAAAAGCCAGATAATGCACAAGCAGATCTATATTTAAAATATTTTTATTTCTCCATCAGATCTTACAGTTGGAAAGTAACATCTTAAGTGCACTATAGTAGTAAATACAACATTTGGACTGCCACGGCCCCTACACTTGATAATAAACTTAAAATACTATTCTCACTTTAAATGCTCATCAAATAGAAAGGTAAACATATTAGAGAGAGTCCTTAGACGAGTACTTTAGTAACGATAAAGAAGTAAAAGTGGACATCGAGTACAATTCAGCCCTTAACATAAGTCCTCAGTACAGATCAATCGGTTGGCCAACCGCAGTACATTGAAAATCAAAATATTTAATATTTTGATTTTACACTGCAGGTTGGTACAAATAGCTCAACGATACATTACTAGTAGGTAGGGTTAAAGGACTGGAAAACCATTTCACTATTTGGTGCATGGTATATGCGTTATAGCTGCAACTGTTTGGATAAATATTTCGTTAATATTTGAATGTAACAGGTAGGTGGAGGCGTGGCAGACCATATGTTTCATGGGCAAAATAAGCAGGGGCAATGGAGACAAGTTTACCGGTTTCTAAGTATGGGTTTTTTTAAATATAAAGCAGAACATAAATATTCTGTCTGGATCAAAAGCATGAATTATTTTCGTTTTACAATTGGCTATTCTCTTACAAAGTGAATGGGTTATCAGAATTTGGAATCAACGGGGGAAAAAAATGTATAGATACTTAAGAAAGTTTCAAGATGTTTGAGCAAGCGAAGCTTGAGGCCTAAGTTGCAGCAATTTACTATGTCGCCCATAAGCGTGATGGCAAGGTCGCGTTGAATGTTCGGGTTTCTAACATACTACGGGGCATTGACAATTGTGCCAAGTGTCTTTGCGCACAAAATTGAGAGTTTACGCATGTTTTGTCCCATTCTTATAATGAGACAGTAAAACAAGTACAGCATTTTTATTGCAAAAATACTCCTTTTGCAACAAAACCGCATATGATATGTCGCACATAACCACAAATTAAGTTTGGAGACATTTATAATGCCACCAATGTTCTACCATGTGGCATAAACTTTGCCACTTTTCAGCTGCGCAAGCCAAATTTATGCACAATGCAAACAGTAAATACCAGAACAAACACACACACGCTCAACCGCTACCTGGAAATATTACAGAATTTGTTGAGCAACAACTTTGTAGTTATTATTCTAATAAGTAAAAGTTCATGCACGCAAACCAGCTGCCACAGCACATACAGTGAGTACACAGAGTATATTTACACAACAGTGTACACTAAATGACTAAAAATGTGGCAAGTTCTGTGTGCACAGTGACACAAATTAACTTGTCTCGTACCACAAATCTCATAACGCAACCAGTGTGACCGAAACTGTTTAGACCAAAACTTCGTTTCAGTTAAAGAAATTGCTGCGGCTTCTCTTTTTCATTAAATTTCTTTATACATAAAAGCCGCTAAGTCGGCGGGTTGCAACGTTTCGGCGCACTCGAAAGTTATCCAAAATTGTTTTATGTAAATAAACACAAGGCGCAACAAGAGGCAAAAATGCGCAACTTGCAGCTTTCGCAACTGCAACTGCCCTTCGAAACGGAAACGGAAATTGTTGCAGCCTGCAAAGCGTCAAAAACCTGCGCACGCACACTCACACAGACACACAGACACACACACACACACACACACACGCAAAGCGCTTAAACTTTGGTATGTAACTTTGGCTTGCCTGCAGCCAGCAGCTCGGTCGACTTGGTTCGTTGGTTTCGCTCTTTGGTTCGCCGATGGTTCGCCGCTTGGTTCGCTGCTTGGCGTGATGCCTTTCATGGCTTTTCATATTTCTTCCCTTTTTCTGTTTATTTTAATAAAATTTTTGTTATTTTCGTTTTTCTTGTTGAATTTTGTAAATTTATGCGAATGCAAAAGAAAAGTGCAGCCAATGGTTGTTGCAATTTGTAAGGCAATTCAAACTGCAGCTGCAACGAATTGCAATTGAGCTACTCATGTGAGAAAATACTTATAACTTAGTAACCTTCTCGATCTAACAAGATGCGGCTAATACACCACTAACAAGCGTAACACCATCCACCACCATCCGGCGTATGAGTTGGTCTTACACCCAAGGCGCGTTCATAGTTGTTTCAAAGAAGGAAGATAAGAATGCAGCGTCGCATTTACTACGTTACTTTCGCCACGGAAAATGTACCGTTAGTTTGTGACGGAAAATGTACCCTTAGTTTGTGACGCAAATTAACGTGTGTACCTCAGCCCTAAGTATTAAAAATGCAATAAGAAACTGAAAAATTTTGTCCTAAAAGTTGGGTACAGCTTGCCACACTTCTTCAACTGCAGTATGCTTGACATCATCTGATGCCGATGGCTAATATTGCCCATTATTATCATTACAACACATACCGATTTCTATTTGATCCCCATTTGAAGGATCAATACCAATTTAGCTTCAATCTCTTTCCTCATCAAAACTGGATAAAACGTCTTATATACATACAGTTTGAATGTATGTATGTAGCTAAGTAAGCTTCCTTTGCCCAAATAAAAATAAATACAGGATCAAGTTTGAAGCAATCGCTGCTCGAATTTTAATATTTATCTACCGCTTTAATCGATTATACAATATTTATCGATTTTTTATTGAAAGATGATCCGTTGATTTCAAGAGCTCTTGCTATTCTCCAAACATTCATGATGAAACTATAATATCATATTCAAAAGGGTTCAAAAAAGGCATTATTATTTTCTTTGCAGTCGACTTTTTTTTAATACCAAAATATTCTTGCAGAAAATACTGCAAAGTGTAAGTTAATTACCAGTTTAAAAATTTATAAATTTCAAAAACACTTTTCAATAAAACTGTTAAAAATATGCATCTAAGTTTCTATTTCTTCGCCTTCTCTTTGTCATTGTCTTTATCTTCATCATAATATTTGTCATCATCTTAGTCTTTATCTTCGTCTTCCCTCTCATCTTCATCTTAGCCATTCACCTTTGTCACCAAGAGAGACAAATTGTGCTGCCCAACTAAGCGTGCATGTTTAAGCCTGCTTTTGATCTTGTCTTGTTAGAAATCGGTTAACCTATTTAATGACGCATGACGCACCTCGTTAGAGCGAAAACTTTTGGAGTTATTACATATCAAAGTGAGCAGAAAATAAAAAGTGTAAAAAAGTGCATAGTAACATAAGTGCTAAATTTTATTTACTACGTCTTCATCTTCAACTACATTTTCAGGTTTATCTTCGTCTTCATCCTTATATTCTTTTTCCTCTGCATCTTCATTTTTGAGTTTATCTTCGTCGACATTTTCAATTTCATCTTTATCTTAAACTTCGTCTTAAACTTAATCTTCGTCTTCGAATATGTCTTTATCTTCGTCGTCATCTTTGTCTTAATCTTCAACTTTGACTTCATTTTCAATTTCATCTTCGAATTTACAGTCTTTTTGATATTCATATTTATCTTAATCTTCGTCTTAAGCTTAATCTTCATTTTTATATTTGTATCTGTTTTTATCTTCGTCTACATTTTTACTTTCAACTTCGCTCTTTGCCCTACTGTGCCGCGTCCTTTCTCTTCGTCTACGCCTTTTGCTTTCTCTCGTTTTCCACTTCGTCTTAGAACGACTAGCATTTCGTCAATCGGTTTCGAATCGTAAGAGAAGGCCGCTCGTTGAAGATTCATAGGAGCACACATGAATAAGTTATAAGATGTTAAAAACAGATGATATCAAAACCAAAAGCAACTAGTTATGCAACGACATCTTTAATTTTTCGGCTGTTAATTTGGGTATTTCCAAAAAAAACTTGCCCTTAATAACTTTTTTTGGCTTAAGGCCCCAACAAAAATCCTGATCCTGTGTCGGACAAAATAATCCAATTTGAATTGAATATAGTTCGCTAAACACCGATTCAGCTCAGCATCAAATAACCGTTGCAGCGCATAGCCTTAAGCAGTCTGTTTCCAATTGAGCATAACTACCAAAGTGCGAACCAACTAAAATCGTTTGTAGCTCTTAACGTTTTCTCTGGCACACTTTAACGCTTTTGGCCAAATTGAAATTCAAAAGCAAAAATGCACTTAAATGCAGCAAACAAATGAAAATAATATTTATTGACGTCTGCAAATGAAACGAGTATAAAATGTTCGCTTTAGGCTGAAACTCTGATCCGCATAATTATGAAAAACATAAAAATTAACTTCTGATTTCATGTTCGAATTTGAGCCCCTTAGGAAAAGTATTAACAAAGGTTTATGGTTCAAAGAGTGGCAAAAGCTCAGACAGCTTAAGAGCAGCTTAAACAAACTATAAACTTGATATTAAGTATACGCACAGTGCTTATGTTTTATTAATATGCCGTATACTTAATTCCCAAAATGGTGGCATAAAAGGCATCGAGTGCTTACATTAGGTTGAAGGCGCCGAGTCAGCACATTAAATGGGGCATACGAAATTTAATGCCAACACTTTACTTCATTGCATCGTAATGCAGTCAATTTAATTTGCTTAAACTTTTTCAAGAGCCAAGCGACTCGCATATTATACTATATATATATATATATTTATATATGTACAAAGTGTATATTGTATATAGCTACTTATATGACCAGAGGGCGTTTTTCACACGCTTATTATAATTACCTGAGCGCAATTTGCATACTGTGTGTGTGTGGGTGTCGAATTGTGTACTAAGTAAGAAAATGTAAGTGGCTTGCACTTTAACACAAATGTAAGCAAAAATGGCGTCCACACCAAATAATTTCCATTGCATAATTTTGTGTACCAGCCATAAAAATGTGGCTAACAGCAACAACAACTGCTGTTATGGCTATGAAATGAAATGAAAATTTGATTGCAAAAATGCATAACGGGAAAGGAAAAAATTGTGAATGCTAACTGAAACACAACAAGTCTGTATACTCTTCACGTAGCTCTATAAACAATCCGTCAAAAGAATAGAAATGGATCTTAAAGAGCATTGGAAATTTATCAGCAAAACTTTCTGCTCTAATTCTTTGCCTGATGATATCAAATCAATTTTGAAGCAAAATTTTCTAATGTATCGGTTTTGTTTTAAGGTTTTGACTTAGGCTATGCCTTCCATCAATGTTTTTTATTAGATATTGCATGTTGTGCGACTTTCAATTTCAGAAATATTCGTTAGAAATCTCTTGAAAGATTTTGCTTTCGGCCAAAATTTTGGATTGAAATTCGGTTGAAAGAGATGAGTTGTACACCAGATTCATTCATGCGTTTGGATCATTCAGTGGGTGCAAATATATATCTACTCGATTTTACCAAAAAGATAGTTTGGTAAATCGACGGATGAATCTACCGTCAGACGCGCCGACAATCGGAATGGCGGCACACAAAACTTCGTTTGCAACATGTCTGACTGCACGAAAATCTGCCAGCCGACGTAGGCCGAAACGAAACATTTGTCGGCTAGCCGATTGTCGGCAGCGTATTATACAACAGACATTTATCGTCAGTCGGTTCTTGAAAGCAAATTGTAAGAAACGACTTGGTGTGGTTGCTGTTAAGAGGTACACAATGTTTTCTTTCTTTCATATTCACTTTTCATGTTATATGTCGGCAGAGACAGCGATTACTTATATAACTCAACCTTTGTAATCGTTATCGGCTAAATCGATTCATGCGTTTCGCATCTGTGTCCGACTTTTGAAAACAGAAAATGTCTGTTGAAATTATCGTCAAAGCCGAATTTCGGCTTAGTCTGACCAACCAAATTGATGTCTGTCAAAAACACATGTTTTGATTGATTCAGGGCACGAGTCGGTATGTCGAATATCGGGCCTTCTGGCCATAGCTTTTGCGCTCTCTGGCAGAGATGTAATTGTCACATCCAACGCATAAATGATTAATGCTATAGAATTATATTTGAACAGCTACAAAAGGATAATATGGACCTTCATGAAAGTCGGACGCAGTACTACCGTAAAAGTTGTCTTTAAGCCAAATTCTCATATCAGTCTTAAAGTCAATCATTTAGAAAATATTTTAGAATTTCTAGAAGAATTCACCCAAGATAAAGAGCAAACGAATGTTTGGTTTTCTTATTTTGCTCTGATTCGCATTGACCTAGTTAAAAAATAGTTGCATGAGCCTATAGAGAGGTCATCATCTCTAGTTCTCCTGATAAGGGAAACAATTTCAACTGAAAGACGTCGAAAAACAATAATTAATATGGCTGGTGAAAGCTCGATTGTTGCAAGGTTGAAGGTTATGCACAGTAATGAGAGAGACCGTCGATCATCAGAAGTTATCGTTCAGTTTGGAGATACTCGTTGGCAATGCCTACCAGAGAGTAGAGTGCATAGAGTGAAATGAAACAACAACAAACAAACAAAATGCGTATCTGACATCGAAGTATTGATTCAGTTTTCAAACTTGCTGACCATCATCTACTAAAGAGTAAAACAAACCAAGAACGGAAGATATGATAAGGTAAAAGCACTGCTAGTCTCAAAATCAATACATATTTTTATATTCATATCGAAACAAATATCATGGGCAAATTATCGAATTTTAATATCGATATTATCGATATTATCGATATTCTCATGTCATTCTCATCGCTATATTTGATATTTCACATGCTGGTACAGCAATAATATCGATATATTCTATTCATATCATGTCCTACCATCTCTAGCCTACCTCCGGTAAATTGCGGTGCTATCAATTGTGCATTTATTAAGCACAACATATAGACTGTCACGCCTCCACTACCTCCAGCAAACTTTGCGACAAACCCAGAATACTTTCCCCCATGTGTAGAGTATGAAAAGATTCGTTTCCGTTTTGTGGGGTGCTGACTTAATTAGCATAGAAACGGTCCAACTGTCAAGGCTCCTCAGCTAATTGAGGTTAGGTGTAGCTTTAATGTGGCCTTAACTTGACTATAGTTTTAGTTGTTGTTGCTGCTACTATCATTGTTGTAGTTACTGTTAGTTAGCGCTTATGCAATTAGGCTGCACTTTGACTTAATTAGCTTTAAAACGATGGCAACTTTTGCCATGTCAGAAGCCAAGTTCGAGTTATATAAGTCAATCAAATTATGTAAAATTAGCTGAAATTATTATGCATAATGCAGCTGGTATATAAGTGCATAGTAATTTTTGTAATGCTTCAACAAAAGACTTCAACTTAGTTGAGGTGCAGCTAGTCAGGTTTAACTTTAGAACTTTATATAACTTGAAAAAAATAGTATTAAATCACGTAATACGTTTACTTCTATTCGTTTACTTAAAGTCAATGTTATAACTTTAGTACTATACACTTAGACAAATTATAAGTTATATAATTGAACCCTGTAATTTGTCTTCCTGGCACCGCGGCTGTCACACATGGATTTGAAGATGGCTTTGATAGTTGTTCCAGCAGTTATTGTCTCCAAACGAGAGCACTGTGTGTTCACGCTCAGGCAGAGCGATGGTACTTCCTTGATTCTTCAACACCAAGGTAAGGCACCTTAAGTGGCTTTTAACATACAGGTAAACCTTAGGGGACTAGTGTCCAATACTTGGTTTTACACTACGGCGATGCCAACTGCTACTTGCTATTCGAAGCATAGCAAGCTGCCTACACTCTAGAAGCCAGGAAGCGCTCGAAATCTCTAAGCGGTTTTAATTAAAGTTTCATTTTAATTCACCTGAGAAATCCGTCTTCCTTACTTTGATTAATTGCTTTTTGTTTGTTTTGATTAACAATATTGTTAACGCCTACGATCATGGTCGCCAAACACCCGCAACCACCATACCAACCAAAAGGTCTGTCTCTTGTGCACACCAAGAAGCACCTTTACTGGGCATTATGTCCTCTGTGCAGGATTATCATGGTGTTGCGCCATGGGCCACTAGACCAACAGCGTTACTCTGGTAATCTACCTATATTTTAATGGCTATCTGACATAGTCCATTTTGCAAACATGTGTGTGTTTACTCTTTATGCTTTCTTTCAGCCCACTAGGAAAATAAGAAAATTTTGTGAGCTGTTAAAATGAATTCTCATAACTGATATCTGGCAAATCTAAATATTACCCTTAAATTAAACTACCGTTAAAGCATATTTCTAAATTAATTCAAACTGCCGAAAAGTTTTTGTCTTTGAAGTTATGTCAAGAATTTTCGAAAATGGTCGCGTCTTTAGCCATGCCGAAAACATTCAAAAAGTATGTTATAAACCTTGAATTGAAATTCTTGGTTTCGATAGCTACACGAATTTATATATATATATATATAAGAAGAAGTTCATGTTGCTAATTTCACACATTATCATTTGAAGAGAAGAGCACTACGAGATATAATTTAAAATCAGTATTGCTGATTCAAATATTTTAATATTTTTAATATTTAACCGCCTATTGCTCGGTCTGCTGACATATCGATGCTCTGCATTTCGATGTTTTGCAGTTTGATAAACAACATATCGATGTCCTGATATCGGCGTGTGGTCCGTCTATATTCGGGCACTTTTGTTTGGATTTTGGCGGTTCAACTTTAATTCCTAATTTCTTCAATATAAGTTAAATATGTTATATTTGTGTATTTTGTTTAATTTGCCACATGAAGTGGCAACAAATTTTTATTAAGTGGCAACAATCAGCTTTTGACTAAATTTCTTTCTCATATTAAAAAACTATATATTTTTCTCTCTTTACAACTGAGTCGCTCTAATATCTTAATTTCTCTCAGTGTAAATGCTTTGTGACCACCAAAAGGTCGAAAAAAACGTTAAGCTGCTGTACAATACAAATTACACAAACCACTACAATGACACTTTGGGAGTAGACTCACGCACACGCAGCACGAGTAGCACACACAAAAATGCCGAGCTACTTCATTATGCTGGCTTGTTGAGTGGCACGCTCCGAAAGCAACAGCAACAAGAACAACTTATATAGACCCCATACGGCATTTAGCAGTAAAACTAAGAGAGCCAAAAAGAAGAACTTTTACATAACAAAACTGCAGTAAACACTAAAAACAGCAGACAAACATACGCAGCAAACAAGCCGCAACAACGCACACACACACACACACACACACTAAAACACACACACCCACACACACCCACACACACTCACACCCACTCACACACACCCAGATAAAGTCACTGAACAACACACACAAACAATTACATACATGGCCAACTACTAACAGCGTCATGAGTATTAAATAACTCCTGAAAGTATGCAAATGCTTTTTTCTGTTTTTTCTCCTTTCTTTGTGCACTGTTCTCAGCACAAACTTTTAACGCACAGAAGAAGCAAGCTTGGAATTGTTTTACTGTTTTTTTTATTGCACATTCATTCGTACATATGTACAAAGAGAGCAGAAGTAGAAGAAGAAAAGCAGAAGGTTCTTGTTGGTTGTGGGAGAAACATACCATGGTTTGCTCTGAATCTCCTTTGACTAATTTTGAACTAATTTAAACATAAAACTAAAATAAACGTAACTTGCGCGAGAACTTGTATTCTAATTGAGAATAGATTTCGCCAAATATGGACATTTCCAATTAAGACTTTCAAGGTATTTCGCTAAACAATTCCAAAAACTTGTTAATTTTCGTAGTTTTTTACTAGTCTACACATTTGTGTCAAGTTTTATCAAAATCAGTCAGAATCAGTGACGTCACGCTGTCTTATTTCTTCACACGTGCATATGTACAAAGAGAGCAGAAGTAGAAGAAGAAAAGCAGCAGGTTCTTGTTGGTTTTGGGAGAAACATACCATGGTTTGCTCTGAATCTCCTTTGACTAATTTTGAACTAATTTAAACATAAAACTATTCTAATTGAGAATAGATTTCGCCAAATGCGGACATATCCAATTAAGACTTTCACGGTATTTCGTTAAACAATTCCAAAAACTTTTTAATTTTCGTAGTTTTTTACTAGTCTACACATTTGTGCCAAGTTTTATCAAAATCAGTCGGAATCAGTGACGTGCTCTCTAATTTTCAAACAAGTTCATAAAGCTAACTGATAGCTTCTGGCGCATAGCGTGGCCTCTTATAGTTGGATCGTGTCTTGACATACCGTGCATTCATCTATGCTAGCGCCATTTCAATCTCAAGATGGTAAGCCAGGTTTCGGCAGCGACAGCAGAATGTTGTCTATGTCAGCTTAATAAAATGCGTATGCGCATTTTACTCAGAGAGCTGGCAGAGCAAATACCTAACTGTGACGTTATAGCTTTGAATCAGGCCCATATTCCATACGATATGAACCTTCGTCGTGTGTTCACACAAACACAGCTGAAGTGGTATTTCTAAATAGCTTGTAAGAGAAAAAATGCAGCATAAGTTCATATCGCTGATAACACTAAAACAGGTATCGGCGAAATGGGCAGTGAAATAGCCATTGGCAAAAATTCTCATATTGACAACTTTTCTCTGCTGGCTTACAAATTCATACCAGCTTCCTCTGAATATACTCAAAACATTTTCTTTCACTGCTGGCACAAAAATACGATGATTCTGCTGCCCATCACCGAAGTAGAGCCGCAAAACTATTGGTTGAGCCTCCATTCGATACTTTCGATAATTTAAGGAAAAAGTTTAGGTACTATCGATAGTACTATGACCTTTTTATCCTATAGTGAAAAAAACGCCGAAAGTGAGACGCAAAGGAAAAAGTACGGTAGTTTTGCAGTAGTATAGTTTTGCGTATTTGAAATTAATTTCGAGTATAGCTACAAAAATTCTATTAGATGGAATGCTAAAATTTGTGCTTTTTAGGGAAAGAGCTGAGGCTTTTGCTGAGTATTTGGAGGTTTTTGAGATATTCTTCCTTGATATGTTCACATTATTCTGCATGGTTGATGCTGCCCCTAAAAGTATGCCATGATTTCTTTCAAAATCTATCGTACAGCTGCTGCTTCTGATCTAGGAGACGATGGCCTAGATAACAGGACACTCAAGGTAATGCCAGCCAAAGCAGTGCTGTTCTTGGTCCTAGTGTTCAATGCTGTGTTGAGACTGGGACATGTCCCAACCACATGGAAGAAAGCGAGGGTCTTTATGATCCATAAAACTGGAAAAAGCCCTTCCTCCCTGGACTCATACAGACCAATAAGCTTTCTGCCCACGGTTGCCAAACTGTTTGAACGCTGCCTGCCGACTCGTCTGTTGTCCATAGAAAGCATAAAAGAAAAAATACCATCTTTTGAATTTGGTTTCCGAAAGTCGCATGGAACATCAGAACAATTGCATAAGGTAGCAAATTTCATACTTGAGGTCTTCTAGGCGAAGGAGTACGTGGTGGCAGCGTACTTGGACATTAAACAAGACTTCGACAGAGTTTGGCATAATGCTCTCCTCTGTAAAGTCAAGCCTAGGTTACTGCCTCAACTTCTCTGAATAGTGCGTAATTACTTGACGGATCGTTCCTTCTCGGTCGTTCTGGATGGTGTTGTATAAACAGTCAGGGCTATCCGAGCTGGGGTGCCACAGGGAAGTGTTTTGGACGACATGCCCAATGGCTCCGAAATTGGCTAAATGGACCCATAGAACCTGCTTATTGCCACTTATGGCGACGACACGGCCATCCTGGCCAGAAACAATTGTGTGTATGAAGCAACGGATGTTCTACAGCAGTACTTGCAGTATTGGAACATAGGCATGAAAGTAAGTGCGCCAAAGTGACTTACGCACTGCGTAAGGATCTCTGCCCTGGTGTTCAACTGCGGAAGCATAACAGCAGTTACAAGTACTTGGGTGTACACTTGGACAAGCGGCATTTAAAACAGAATTTGCTCCTATGGGTACTAACCAGCAAAACGCTATCCCTTAAAAAAAAGGTGACCATGTACAAGTCGTGCATAGTCTACGGAATTGCTGCGAAAACCAATTTCCACGTTGAATCTGTCTATTGCTAAATCAACATCAAAACATACATTCGTACCCTCAGGTCAGTAATAATCCGCGTTTTGTTTTTGTGCTTTTATCTTTGGAAATCAGTATCGGAATTTCAAGCAAACTTTTAATTTGCTTTTAAGCTATGCTTGAGATTTTAAAACATTCCTGTACAACTTGCTGTTGTTTTAACAGATTGCTGGAATGCGAACATGACCGGAAAAAGTTGTTGTTAGCTTTGAAATTAGTGTTTTTACTATTGAGCATGACTTAAGCAAAAACATTGAAAGCAGCTTCTAATTATGATTGCAATAACTACACGTCACTTAAACGTGACCGAACTTCTTACGACTAAGGAGCTACCGTATATAGAAAGAAACTTTCACTCACCTCACGTCCCTTGCAGTGCAGCGTATCGTACACCTCCGGTCTGCCTTCCACATTCTTCAACTTCATTGGTTTACGCATTAGCAGACTGCGTCCCTCATCGTCCAAGTGCATAAAGCTGCCCGCACGCGAACGATAATCCTGAGACATTTTTCGCGGCTGCTGATTCTTGGGTGTCGGAGAGAGTTCGCGCGAACTTTTGCCCGATGAGGCATTACCGCTGCCCGAGGCAGTGGGTGCCGCAGCACCGCCGCTGCTGTCAAATTCGACAATGATGCTGGTGTTGGTGCCACGTCTCTCGCGCACAGGTGTACTTGTGATGCTGGAACGTTTGTGTTGTTGTTTTTGTGGTGTGCCGCTGCCGCTGGCAAAGGTAGTGCTGCTGCCCGTTCCACTTCCGCTTGTTCCCACTGCCTGGCTGTGGTCCACTTCCCGCTGTTGCTGCTGCTGCTGCGGTTCAACGCTTGTGCTCAAGAGCCCATTGCCGTTAAGTGTCGGTGTTGTTGTGGACGCTGCTGTATTTGTTGCAGACGCTACCTTCGGTTGAACTTTGATTTTTCTGCTTTGTTCGTTTACAGTTTTTTGAGCTGCGGCTGCGGCCAACGCTGCTGCCTTGTTGTTGGCCACCGGTGTGCCTTGTGCGCTGCTGTTGACTGATTGTGTCTGTTGTTGTTGTTGTTGTTGTTGCTGCTGCTGCGCATTTGGCATGCGTTTCGTTGCCACAAAACGCAAGTTCTCAAATATCGATGTGAAATGTTGCGACATTTTGTTGCCTCTCTGCTGCCGCTTTACCTTACCTTAACTTTTTTCTACCTATTCTACTGCTTGCCCTTCGGTTGCAAGTAGATTTTTCACTTTTCTTTTGATTGCTTCTGGTACAAATCGTTTAAAATGCAGCAGCAGGTTAGCAAAAGAACATATAAGTTTGGTCGTCGCTCTTCAAGCTAGTTTAAGTTTTGATGAAACTCTGGAAAAACTTTTGTTGTTAGCCAGCGTCTTGCTTTCCCTCTCTACTTTTATCTCTGCGTGTTGAGCTGCTCAGCCACAATCAATTTGCTGCATGCTATGAATTGGAAAATTAAATAAAAGTCAATTGTAATTTTTAATTTTTAAGCTTACTGTTACTGCAAGATATTTTACAGTTAAATATCGGCTTAAAAGCTAATCTAGAGTTCATTCTAGTCGAGAAAAAAGGTTAAAAGCACTTGCATATGCACACATAAGCCATTTTCGCTTACTTGTGCTTTTTTCGCTTTGAGTTGTGAAGTTTTATTATTAGGAGCACTATTTAGTAAAAGATTTTGTAAAATTTTTAGAAATGTCATATTCATATTGGACGTAGGTATTATAATTCAAGCGTAAAACGCATAAGTTTTCGAAAATGGAAGCCCAGTTAGTAAGCTGTGCTTGCTCTTCTTATACAGAAGTTGGAACCTCTGCTCAAAGTAAAGCACACAACTCTTTACTTAGAAGCATTAAGCTGTAAACACAATAAATGTTATTGGCAAATGATTTTAAGAGCATTCTTTTGGAACGTAAACACATATCCTCAAACGGCAAAGGCAGATCTAACATACAATATATACAATGTAAAGAGCAGCAGCCAACACAATCCCTTGGGAGACACCAACATTAATACCAAAAGTACGGGTTTAAATGCAACTTTATGAGCCCGCAAGAAGGGAGCAGGGATATTTAAAAGCTATCTACCTGCTCGCTATTCCTAAATTGTACAGTCATACTTGCCGGATATTAAAAATACCATTGCACTACGAAAAATTGCGATATTTATAGACTACCAGACATTCAAATACAAGATTTTCGTAAGAAGTGGTGGTGGCTTCGTGAGCCTTAAGTTACGTCTTGATCCTCGTGAATAAGTAAAAGTTTGGTGATGCCAAATCCTGGCTGTACGGCGGCTATGACAGTGTTGTCACACCGCATTTCGCTAAGTATTCTGAGACAATGTAGCCGGTGTGATAAGACGGGTTGTTATGGTGACGCCGCCAAGTTTTGACGGTTTCCTTCCTGTTGCGTTTCAGTCAGCTTTGGAGCCTTTTCAGGACTTTCAAGTAGAAATGGCTTATCACTATTTGGCCTTGTGGCAGAAACTCTGAGCTACCAATGCCTCGTTTGTCGAAAATAAAAACCATGAGCATGGCCTTTCCAAGCAATATGCTCGCCCATTTTTGAGCGTGAGCTCAAAGTATTGAGAGTATTGTGCTAATACTCGGAAATCCACATTTCGTCATACGTAATCACATTGGCATAAAAGGCAAGGTTGTCTGAGTGATAAGAAAGCGCCTACTCCTTACGATGAGCTATATCATCCAACACAAATCTGGTTAGATTAGATTCTAACTTTCAAGCTGCCCCAAGAGATCACGCGAGGTCATTGCAAGAGCAGCCTTTTTTAGCGAAAACCACCTTTGGGACCATCGTAGCGCTGAATTTCCGCATATCCAATCTTTTAGCACTTTCATAATACACTCATCTCAGATTTTGCCCTTTCGCTCTTTGTTTCCTTTTCGTAAAAGTGTTTTTGGTAACTATTTAAGTTATTTTACGATCAAATTTAAATTACAAAAACGACATAATGAAGCCCCAATAGTCTGCTTTTTAAAAACTTCTCTATTACTCTTCAGCTAAAGGAAATTAAGAAAAAAAAGTTTTGATCTCAGAAAAACACCGAAAAAAAGATTGGTGCCTTAAAGCAAATGCTGCACATTTTAAAGCAACTTAAAGCTCCTAAAGGCGAAACGTTAAGGTTTAACAGTTAGTTTTTGTACATCGAACATAAATATGTCTAAAAATAGCTAAATTATATGTATTTGTTTGTTCCGTAAACATTTAAGAAACTAATTTAATTGTAAACTACTTTTTCTAAAAACATTTGAATATTTAATAATCTAAGCACACAATTCAGAAGGCAAGAATTTCCAGGAAACGCAGAAATTGTGCTCATTAACTTTCAAATCAACATATTTACTGTATTTACAAGTACAGCAACAAAAACAACAACAATTTCAAAACGGCGTGTTCTTCAAGTGCTCTGGGAAATTTCTGGTTAAGTTTTCCTGTGTTGTTGTTGTTTTTGGCAGCAATTAAAAGCATCTTAATGGCAATTTCTTAATGCGAAGGCACAAAAACCACAACTAAATTTTCACTTTCGCTGTCTTGGCGTGACTGACAGCCTGATTATTGTAGTTGTTATAATATTTGTTGTTGTTTGTACAAGTTTTTAATACAAATAAATTGCTTAATCAAGTGAGGCATCAAAAGTGCTTAGACCTCAAGTCCATGAAAATTCAATTAGAGCACCTTTAATGCCTAACAAACAACATGAAATGAGTTTGCCGTCTGTGAGAGGGGCGTGTCGTGGGCGTTGTTACTGTTAACTTGGCAGCAACTCGAAGTCTGTCAACATCTGGCAAATCCTTTTTGACTTTAAAGTAATGTCAAGTTACTTTTTTTGACGTTTCACGCGCTAGCTGTTCGAGTTAGGCGTCAAATTTTTTGGCTCAAATACATCAAAATGTATTTTAACACATTTTTTTATTTCTCATGTTTTCTTTACATTTTTCTCGCTTTTGTTTTTTTTTTTTTTTGGCCGATGTTAACTCATCCAGTTTTTGGCATATTGTCGGCACAGCTGTTGGCGCAGACTTTGAGTTAATTTCATTTTGGGCATGTAATCATATATACAGTGAGTACACTGAGAGAAAGCTAAGCGAGTTGTTACTTAATTGTCTTCTCAAGGATTGAACGACCGTATTGTCTTAACACAAAAAACTATGCTTCAATCTTTGTGTTTAGGATGAGAAGACACATTCAAGACGAAAGTGGAGTTTCTGGCTATAAAGTATTGAAATCTAGTGGAATTGATGATAGAAGCTGAGCAGAAATTGTTCCAAAAGCACGAACTCTTTTGAAAGTTATGCAAATAAACCGTGGAAAGCAATTTATTTATACCGTATTTTCTTAACACAAAAAACTATGCTTCAATCTTTGTGTTTAGGATGAGAAGACACATTCAAGACGAAAGTGGAGTTTCTGGCTGTAAGGAATTGATATCTAGTGACATTGATGACAGAGGCTGGGCAGAAATTGTTCCAAAAGCACGAACTCTTTTGAAAGTTATGTAAATAGACTCTGGAAAGCAATTTATTTTAAATGAAACTTAAGTATTTTACAAAATTGAAGAAGTAAAATACAGATTTGAAGATGAACTCAGTGAAAGAATACGTCCGTATGAACCCATGGAACTCGGAAAATTTAAAAAGAAAAAGATCACAATTTCAAGTTTTCCACTTATATTTTGAGAAGTAGTCATAGAGTGGATCTAGCAGGGTAGTCGAGAGAAAATCGAAACCTACGGGGTATTACAAGCCTACAGTTCTCTATTATAAAGATGATTTCTTCGTGTCACACAAATACAAACGTTTCTTCTAACAAAATATAATATAATATTAATAGTATGAAGATATAGAAAATTTTCAAATTTGACAACACTTTGTTTTGTACTTTTATACAACTATTTGTATAATAAACTTTCACTTAACTTCCTACTACTCCCTACTTACAAGCAGGGATTCAAACCGAAACTTATTTCGGATACGGTTATGGTTAAGATAGTACCGATACTCCTGATCCGGTAAAAGCCTTTCTTTCTTCCATAATAGCGGTTTTGATTCGATTCACCGATATTTGTTTAGGTTTTCCGGTTCCTATACAAAAACCAAACTTGACAAACAAATTCCAAATTTTAGCCGAAAAGCAATGATTTATGTTTTCAGACAGTGTACGTGTGATGCTGCTTGTGTTGCTGTCTTCGTTAGACCGACTGAATCGTAGCCAAAATTGGGAAAGAGAAAGAATTTTCTATTTTCAGCAAGTCGACTCAGTGGCCAAGGATTTCACTCTATTACTTTCATGCTCTTTGATTCTGTCAAAGTGCCCAAAGAGAACTAAAACAAAAAAAAAGTGGAAGCGAGAAACAGATTGAGTTGTAAATGAGAGCAGGAGAGAGTAACCGCGGTTGAACTCTCAGATTAATCTATACTCTTTATGTTGTCAAGGATTTCGTCTACCCTAGAACCACTCTTAACAATAAATAGTACTTTGATCTCAGTAGGCAAATGATAGTGGAGACGACTGTCGGCAGTTGAAACTAACTGTTTATAAGACGATCATACTTCCCGTTTTGCTTTATGGCGTTGAAGCAATACTGATGACCTTTGGCCCTTACCGGCGAGGTCATGTTGTGTGTACAGATGAAGACGCTCCTGCGAGAAAGGTCGTGAATGCGGCAGTTGAAAAGAGGCGACGAAGTGGCAGACCGCTGGAAGGACCGGGTAGTGAGCACATTAGCTATCTTTGGGACCACCGATTGGAGATCGCAAAGCACAAGCGCTTGGATAATTGCTTTACATCAGGCTGTAACCCGTTAACGATTTGTTATGGCCAGTTAAGAAGAAGAGGATATGCGCTTCAACTGTGTTGCAATACCTGAAAATCGTGATAATGCTACGCAACAATGCTTTTGCGCAGTGTAGATAAAATTTTTGTGTTGCCTACTTATGGGCGCACTTGTATATTAATTTGACTTTATTAACCCTAGATAGCCGGCGCGCGTATGTTTTTGAGTGTGTGCTAAAAGGCTCTTCATTGTTTGCATGCATGATTTTGTGTGCCTTATTGAGCGCCCAAAAGCATGCAACAGCAAACAGAAACAAAAACAATAATCGGGAGTCAAAGCCACTGCCAAAAATTACATTATGTGGGTTCAATACACCCAAAAAAATTCCAGTCTAAGCATCTGTCTGTGTATTTGTGGGTGTGTGTGTGTGGGTGTGTGTGTGTGTGTGTGTGTGTGTGTGTGTGTGTGTGTGTGTGTGTTTTGTGTAGCATTGTGCGTTGATCTAGTTCTGTTGAACAAATTTCGAAACGGGCTTTTGATTTGCGGCCAAGCACAATAAAAATGTTTGTGGCTGCCATTGGCATGTGTTTGGCCCATTTCATAAAACATTTCGTAAACGAACTGAATGAGCCACTCGAAAAAACAGCATTTAAATTCTAATCAAATGCATAAACATTCATTTTGATTGCATAACACCCACACACAGGCATTCATAGACACACCCGCACTCGCATTTAGCGAGTTACTTTGGCCGCATTTGACGCGTTTGCTGTGTAGCGCTATATTACTTAGATGCATTTTACTTTAATTGCCACAGTTGGCTTTAGCTCTCTTTCTTTTGCATCTATCTCACTCTCTTTTTTTACAGTGTATTGTTATGATTGTTATTATTCTTAAGGCCTTTTGTCATTCTGAACTGCTTAAGCAAATGAAAATGATGAGTGCTTTGGGTTTTATTTGCTAAGTACAGTGGACCTCGACATAGTAGCCCACGGGCGCAGCCTCAGCTATGAATTTATAAAAGTTGTAAGAAGAGGCAGATTTACTATGTAAAAAATACATAATATCGTGCATTTGTGGCTTATTACTGTATAGTTACCAACATATTTCCACAAGCTCAAAGCGTTTTTCCCATGAACTTGTTTTAATTTTTATGGAAGTCGCAATTTAGCTGCGCTTATAAGCAAATATCAGTGGGTAGTTAATAAAGGCCAAAGTTCCATAGAAAAATAAACTTTTTACAAAGCCAAGCATATATTTAGACATATTTATTTATATTTGTGGAATTGTACTTAAATCCTCTTTAAAAGAAATTTGTTGATCTAATGGCCCAGCTTGGGAGTATAAGCGACTCATATGCCGCGTATATGTCGTGATGGTAGTAAGTAACTTTTAAGAGTGGGACTTACACTTTATATAAAGCGATAAGTGATCTCCCGTTCAAAATGTAAGATTGTAACAGCATTTATAAGAGTGGGACTTACTTTTCCCAAATATCAGAACAATTTCGATCAACCTTGGCCCAAATCTGTAAACTATAAAAAAAAAAAAAAATATACTTTACTTCTAGAAGAGTTTTATAACAGTTGCTAATCACTTCAGTTGCAAGACAAGTTGTTCTATACGAACTTCAGCACTTTCAAAGTAGCTACTTTTAAGATATTTTTGTTTGCAAATCATGTCTTAAATACTGAGTTAATAAAGTTTTGCAAACAAGGAAAAATCGTTAAAGATACAAAATACATGAATATGGTACCAATTTCAAAAGTGCTCAATGATTTCTTTTTTAATATATTTGAAAATAGTGAAACAGTTTCAACTCAATAACTAGAATGAGCGAAATCGCCAAAATATAGTTTTCTGCATTAAACTTTTTCAAGGCAATTTGCGATGTTGTAGGCCCAAAACCTTTAAACACACTTTCGCTAATGAAACATTATGCCAGTACAGAAAGTTCTGAATAACTTATTGTGTAATGCATTCAAAAATTTTGCAAACTGTCATAAAAATGAGAAATTTTAGCACAATATCTCGGAAGCACAAAATCATCCGAATAGTCTTTGGACATAAATCGCGATTTAAATCGTAAATTTTCATCTTTCAACGTTTTGGATTTTTAATAGTGTTATAATAGCAATGACTTCTGTAAGGTTCTAAGCGTGCCCTCTTCTGAGTGTTTACTGTATTGGGGTTGTGTCTTCTTGTGCTCCATTGGCTTTCACTTTTTGTTGTGTACTTTTGGACTGAGCTAATCAATCAATTAATTGTTTGGCTTGCCAGCAATTGCCTTTTGTTATTGTTTTCTTAGCCTTTGGTCAATTTGGCTACATTATGTATACGCATTTCTGAGCCTGTTTATATTCCGGTTAAGCATAATAGGTCCTTGTCAAATGTGGCAACTGTTTCGGCAAAGCCGCAAAGCAAACTTTCTACAGGTGTTTTCGCCAAACTTAAAGCCGCAAATTGCTTAACCACAAAAGTGTTGTTGTACTTAAAACCCGTGCAAAGAAGTGGCACGTTGCACAGCTTTAGGAATCCAATCAATTGCTTTAAAATAAACTTAACGAAATCAAAAGCAAACGCTGACTGCTTTTTATATTATCTCAAATAACAGCGCGCCAATGGAGCAATCCAAACAAAAAGCGAGCGGAGAAAAGCCAAAAACAAACGCCAAGCGAAACAAAAGCAAACGAGATATAATAAAAGAGGCAGCACAATGCAAAACAAGACCGAAAAAAATGAGTATTTTGCAAATCTGTTAAGAAAAACCATTTAAATGGGCGACACAAAACCAGCCAAGCAGCCAAAGAGTCTCCACAGTGCGGCAAGCGACACTTGGTAACAGCCACTTAAATGCAAGCGAGAAAAAAACTGTAGCATACTTTTGCGGGCACATGTAAATAGGTGAGCGCCAAGCAAATGTCTGACTAACTGGCAAAAACTGTAGCATACTTTCAGGGGGCAGGCGTAAAAAGGCAAAGCAGCAACTTGGCCTCAATGTGTGGCATGCTTTTGTGGGCAGGTACAAAACACGACGCACACAAACACACACATACAGTTAGACCTCTTGTCGCACGGTAAGCAAGTTTCAAGGTTTTGCTTTGATGAGAATTTGCAATAGAAAATGACAATTACCGAAGAGGCGGTTTTTATAGGAAACCAGAGTTGTCTTAATTTAACACTTTTTTAGAAAAGTAAAGCCTTAAATAGGCAGTTTTTCAGAAAGCCAGAGTTCTCTTAGTTTTACATTTGTGTTGAAAGGTGAACTGACTTAATTAGGGGTGTGCCAGAAATATCTTTTAGCCAAATTTCAACCCAATTGCAATTTTTCGGTATGCGAGATATCCATGTGCAAGCGAAATTTTGGAGAGTGTGAGAAATCGAACAATTAAGCATCTGGCCAACGGATTTTCAAAGGGCGAGTAAATGCAAATTTAGGTAAACCTGTCTAAAGATTTCTAGCACAGCCCAGAATAGCTCAGCCACGCGCCAGTAATCCCACAGATGTAGGGTGCTTTGTAGGTCAGTGTTTGTCTCGCTCATTCTCGCACGAAATGCACTAAGGGAGTGGCTGCAGTTGCGAGCAGCAGCTACTGCAGCCAATTGCTTCGGCGCGAAGCATGGATTGAGCGTGGTCAAGGCCGCAAAGTATAGAAAGTTAAGTTATGTTTCAGCCAAACCAAAAAACATACTTCAAGTGAAAGACCTTGTTATGTTTTGAAGAAAGGTTTGACAAGATTGGGTCGAAATTGGGTGCTGCGACTAAGACAGCACTCAACGAGTTCTTTTGATACATAAAATTCAATTTAAAATGTTAATCGTTCTAAGCTTATAAAAAGTGCATCTCAGAAGCAACAAGTTTGCCAACGACTATAAACATAATAAGATATGAATACAATAATTTTAAATTTTGATAGATCCAAAAAGCCAATATCTATAACGTAACCGATATAACTCTTTGCTGACATAAAATATTTTAGGTTTTACTAGAAGTTAGGGCAAAACAATTTGTCATCCGGCCAGCTGTGCCACTTTTTGTAGCTCATCTCTTTAAATTTAAGAGTAGAAACTTTTTTATTATGCTTCCTAAGTAATTCCTGCATACTGTTGACCAACTAAGAAGACTATAACACGTAGTTTTTCAGTACCGCTTTCAGATAACCAAACGAAGCTCTACTGTATGTGCAATAATTTAAAGTATACGTGTCTATAGAAAACGCTTTACGTGTAAAATTTACAAACCACTGCGTCAATAATTTTACCCGCAGGCCTTCAGATCTATTTAACTGCTTCTTTGGAGTTTTTTTAAAATATTTTTTTTTCTTCCTACATGTTATGTAAATATTTATATACAAATTGCGAAATGCCTGACACAGCTGGATACAAGTTCATATGAGCTGCTGGCTGATATTGACTATTGACTCACTGACTGACTGACTGACTGGCTTAGTTCCAGTCAAACCTTTGAGCCACATTTGGCTAGCATATAGACCAGTTTAGATTCTTTCAAGTTGCGTTTGCCCTTTTTTTAGCCACTTTTGGTCCTTCTTCCATTTTTTGCGGTTTGGCCTTTTGGTACTTAAAGGTAAACAAAACGAGACAGAACGCTGACTAACTGACAATGCGCAGCTGGCGCAGCTTAACGGGATTTACATTATAAACGCGCATAAAGGGTTTAGTGTGCTCATCACACACACACACACACTCACACACACACACACACACACACACACACACACACACACACACACACACACACACTCACACACACACATGTACATAACAAACACACTCTCATTCGTGCCTCATCAACCCACACTCACTCATACTCAAGTCGTTTGAAGCCTGCGTGTTTGTTATTTAAAGTACAAACAGCATTAAGTATACGACATGTGGCTGGGCACTTCGAATAAAGTTGTACAAATATTTTGGGTATTTTAATAAAAATATTCACACTTCACTGAGGCTTCAATATAATGCAAATACTTGCACTTAAATACACTTACCCTACTGAGAGTGAGTTGCTTCAGGCTATGTCAGGGGTGTGTTAAAAGTCTTTAGACGGTTTTGCTTAGAAAGAAGCAGTCATCATAAATTGGTAACTCTCTCATATATCATTTTGGATAAGCTGTCAAGATTTAGCTATGCCTAAGATATAGTTGCAATGGCAAACTTGGTGCACCAATGAGACTTTAACACACAACAGGTGAAGTAA